>LR877147.1:0-600000 GCA_903995115.1 Angomonas deanei | reverse complement strand
GTGGGACAGAGTGCGTCGCAAGTCGCGCTTTTTTACCGTCACCAGCATTACGGAGAGTCTGAACAGAACATTGGTTTCGGCCGCCACACTGGCGCTAAAACAGCATCGCGTGTTGGTGGCGGATTGGATTTTTAGAATTTTGCCAAACATTTTCGATGCCTCCAGCTGTCCGCTTCCACCCGTGCTGGTCGCAGATCCCCGGACAGACCTTCTGATTCCCAAGATGGACTCCTTCCCGGTCGAGTGGCTGTCGGGGTTTGTGCAGGTGGCCGACACGGCGAAACACCTCCTGCGGTCGGGGCACCACGCCCCCCAGGCGTTGGTGGACGTGACGTGGCACTTGGCAGGGTTGGCGTCCTACTTCATGGGGATGCGTCGCTTAACGTTGCAGTGGCTCAACACGGAGGATAACGCTCCCAATAAGCTGAATGATATGCTCCTGCTAGCCTCTCATAGGGATGGTCGGAAGTCGGCAGCCAAGCGCGCCCGCGCCGATACGTTGAGTGGAGCAGAGGTTGGGCTCCCCAGTAGCGGACGATCGAATGCCAAACAGGAGGAGGAGCAGATGCAAAAGACCCACGACGAGACGATCGAGCAACAAAAGGTCAACGAAGAAAAGTTGACCAGCTACGTGCGGGCTGAGATTATAGCGCCGTTGGAGAAAGCAATGCCACCCATCCTGTCCTTTATGGAGGTTCTCTCGCAGTCCTTCTTTGCTGGGGAGTCCACCCTCTTTGAGGACTTGAGGAACCGGGGCAGCGCGGGCTCGAACAGCGGGTCGGGGCTAGACGAGGAGGAAGGGGAGGACAGCGAGTCGCATGAGCTGCTGCCCACCAGACTGGGGGACGTCGCCTATGAGAAGGAACCGAATCACTTCCTCGAGCTCTGCGTGCATTATTTTCTAGAAATTTTGGATATTCTGCTAGAGAGTGCCCAGCTGATTCCCGCCCCGTACAAACCGCTGTCCCTCTGCGCCCTGTGCATGAGTCTGTCTAGTCACCCACTGAAGCGAAGCGCGGAGGCGGATTGGTTCGCTGTGGTGCCGCAGGGGTCCGAGTTCACCCGCTCCCCGCCACACCCGCCGCTGCGTACGAGTCGGCCGCACGCCAAGATAGAGGACTCGAACTTTCCCACTGAGAATAACCTCGGTCGCATTCAGCTGTTCATCAGTTTGTACTGTCACAACACCCTTCTGGAGGCGGTGAATATTTTCGCGAACGGATCTGCCAATCGAGAAGCGTATGGACTAATATTGGAAAACGAAAAGCACTCCTTCATCGAGCTGGTGAATCGCAGTCTATTTGGCGATAAACTGTGCTGCACGCCGTACCTCACCGTGGATACCATGTGGTGGCCGAGCGAGCCCTTTTCCATCACCAAGCACACGGCGAGGGTGGTGCAGCACGGCCAACTCATCTCAACCCTGTTTATCGATCGCGCCGAGAAGAACACGACCAACTGTCTAGATATGCAGGAGAAACAGTGCGAGACGCGACAGGGTAAGTATGAGCAGCGCCACTCGGAGCGCGTGTTTACCTCTATCCTGACTCCTCTGTTGGACGCCTCCAACGGGGTGGGGGCTGTGGTGCTGTCGCTCGGGTGCGAGAGGCCGAAGATTCTGACCATGAACAGCATTAACGGGGCGATCAGTAGCAGTAATGTGAACGCCAACCACAGTGTACCAGTGTCCTTGTCGGGTACCATCACGCACAGTGCGTCCGCCCCTAAACGACGCTCTATCCAGCGCTCCCTCACGTTGACGAAGCGTGGGCTTTGGTTCAGGGTACATGTGCTGCGCACCATCGCCGCTGCCGCCCTCCCCACCGACGCGGACCTCCGTGGTCGATTTCGCACATCGATCAAGCGCTACGCCATGTCGCTGAACGAACGGAGCGCCGCCACCCACTACAGCAAGCTGGGCTCCCTCTTTTCGGTACAGTATTCTCTACTCACGAGCACCTTCTCCCGCACCTACGTGCGCCTCATCTTTTTACGCATTGTACAGGCGTTTAACTCGGACCGCTCTCCCATCCACTGCGGTAGCTCGCTCGCCACGTCGTTTCCTGCCCCCACAGGACCGCCACAGAGGAAGAGGAGTTGCTCCGCCTGAACGAGGAGACACAGTATCTCTGGTTGCAGTACTTGTACGAGTTGGTTCGCACCCTCCGACTTTTGTGCTGGAATCACCAGAGCGCCCACCAGACAGCGGATAAACTATCCATTCCATCTGTGCTAGCGAGATTCTTTGATAAGCTGCAGGGGACGACGACGACGACGACGAACGGTGGGGACAACTACACCGAGTATGGCAACTTTTCTGCTGCGCAAACGGACAGCAGAGGTTTGTTCGAGGAAACCAACTCTGACGACGATGAAGACCACTTTCTCGTTCCGGTTGAGCACAGTCCTGCGAAGGGGGAGGCCGCCAACGCACTGAACGACACCGCGCCGCCGAACTTTGTGGATTTTGAGGATTTGGGCTCCGACTTTTCGGACGGTGAGGAAACGGAAGAAGGCTACCCCGAAATGGAAACCATCGTCGAGGAGGAAGTCCCGGAGACCATCGCGGACATTTTGGGCGAGTCGGCGCCACCGGACCTCAACACCACGCTGCCTGCTAGTGGGGCGCCTTTCCTCGTCCCCCGGCTTTCTCTCGGCTCCCTCGGACCACCACTGTACTTTGCCTCGTCTGGTGACACCGGCGCAGCGCAGGAAGCGGGTCTGTTCGATCGCCCCCCAGCGACCCAGAAACTGCCCCTGACGGCGGCGAGCTCGCCTTGTGCGTCACCCAAGTTTGAGATGGACTCCCCCGCCGGTCCGTCTGGCCTTATGATCCCTAAATTGTCGTTGGGCGTTCTCTCGCCCCCGCTCTACTACACGAGTACAGGCGACACGGGGGCGGCTCAGGAAGTGCAGCATACTTTGGTGAGCGATGCCAAGGAGGCCCCGCTGGAAAGTCCGAAGCCAGTGTCCACCGCGGTGTCGTCACGGTCTGCCGCCGACATTGGCTCCTCCGATCAAAACTCCCTCCTCCTGTCCCCGAAAGCGGTGGTCACGATCCCAAAGCTGTCCCTAGCGGCCCTAGGCCCACCACTCTACTTCACCTCCACCGGTGACACGGGCGCGATGGATGAGAACATACTGTCCCCCCTGGGCGGTGAGCGGCAAGACCCCGTGTCGGTGGAGAGCCCTGCCTCACCCCTGGAGGAAGGGGCAGAAGAGGAAGACGTGCCGGCGGAGGAGGAGAAGGAGAAAGAGCCCCCTGCCTCACCGTTGGAACCACCAAAGAAGGCGGCGGTACTCCGCATGTACACCCCTCGTGTCGTTCAGCCGATCAAGTCGGTGCACGTGGACCCCGCTGTCAGCGCGAAGGCGGAGGCCCGTAGCGAGAAGCGGCGCCAAGCGGAGGCGCGCTTTATCCCTCCATTGTTCGGCATGAAAAGTGCCTCCCCGCTCCGTCAAAAGTCCCACTCCGTGACGTCCGCGCAGGCGAAGAGTGTCGCCAGCACCGTGTTCAGCCCTCTGCAGCGGAGTGTTTCCGCGGAGCTGGTCCTGTGCGTCGCCTCCCTCATCCTGGAGCGACACTCAGGATTGGTACAGTACCCCTTTACCCTCTCGTCCCTCACACAGCGTCACTTGCCGCACACGTACAAGATACAACCACGGCTGATGTACGCCACGCACCGCGATCCGCTGGGCAACCGCACGAGAGATACCCACCACATGCTGCACGCCTCTTCTGGGCCGAGCCGACTGGGACCCACCGCCTATCATGTGATGAAGAGTCTGCAGGACTTTGTCCATTCCCCCAGCAACGCCGTTGTGCGTGGTCTACTCAAGCAGTGGCTGTTCAACGAGTTCGGGGAGAAGATACGTGACGCCCTCATGGCACAAACCACGGCGGCTCAACAGGCCAAAGAAACCACCAGTAAAACCACCCGCTCGATTTCGGTCTCCACCGAGGATCTCTTCCGCCGTCCACCCGATCCACTGGTAGAGCTGGCGATGGAGCGGAGCATCCCTCCCTATTCTCTGGGATACTTCGTGTTGATCCGACTGCTCACCCCGCGCAAAGGCTTTATGCGGCATTTCGAGGTCTCCCGACGAGTGGGCTCCGGTGGGTATGGCTCTGTCATGGCGGTTACCTACACCAACAGCAGTGTGGTGCGGGTGTCCTCCTTTGTCTTCACCGAGCATCAGCTGCTCCGGCCGTATAAGAATGAACTAACCGTAAAGGTGATTCCGCTGCATCTGCAGGGAAATGAGTGTGGGTCGTTGCCGCTGGTGCACGCCGAGATACTGGCGCTGCTACGCATGCGACACCACCCCCGAGTGATGACGCTCCTCACGTTCGGTTGCACCGGGTCGGACTACTTCCTTGTGTCCCCACTGTACAAGGGAGGGAACTTCTCCGAGTGGCGTCTGCGGCACTACCCTCCCGGCTGTGCGGCCCTCATGACCAAGAAGGAGGTGGAAAAGTCAAAGACGAAGCGGGAGAAGCACGGCGACAGCGGCCCCTCGCTGCTGCAGACGGTCGGAGAGACGTTCATGCAGGTATTGGAGGCGGTCTCGGCGGCCCACCAGCTAGGGATACGACACGGAGACCTTAAGGCGGCGAATATCTTTATTGAAGAGACCAGCGGAGAGGAGGGTCGACCCGTGGCGGTGCGGCTAGGAGACTTTGGCTCCTGCGACAGCTGTGGCCTGGAGGATGCCTACACCCTCTACCGTGATGTGGAGGGAGGCGAGGCGCGGTTCGTGAGTGGTCGGTGGGGCTCCGGCAGCGGGACAGAGGCGGTGCAGGCACCGGAGGTGATGGTCCCCAAGTACCGCTACAAGCTCTTCCGCGATATGATCGAGTCCGAGAACCGAAAAGTGTCCCCCACCGCTGCCCCCAACTCTGGCACCGCCACCGCCTCCAACACCGCCTCCCTCCGCCGCTCCTCGATGGGCCGTGAGATGCTCGGCTCCTCCCACCCGTCGGAGGTGGCCAACGAAGGGACCTTCCAGCTCGTCCGGGATAAGATTCAGCAGATGGAGCTCTCCGTGGATGTGTGGTCCTGCGGCTGTCTGCTGTACGAGATGCTGACGGGCCGCATGCTGTTTGGCGAGGCACGGTTGGGCCGACTGGTGTCGATTGCGGCCTGGTACCGCACCCCCACGGACGGCTCCGAGACGGCCACGATGCCGAGTGCTTTGGATGAGTGGGAGCGGTATGACCTGCAGAGTGCCGTGGGAGAGCCCATCGTCCGCTTCCTCTCCTCTCTGCTCAGCCTGGACCCACTGGCACGACCAACGGCGGTGGAGGCACTGTACGCGTGGGGGGAGATTATGATTAACCACGTCGGGGAGAAGCCGAATAAAAAGATGGAGTAAAGATATAGTGACAGGGAAATAGAACAGAACCGCATAATGGGGCATACGAAGAAGGGCAACTAATATTGATAGGAATAAGCCAAGACTGGCAAAAAAAAAAAAAAAGAGTTGTTTACTCGATTTTCATTGTATAAAACGCATTGTTCTCATTTTTAATTAGACAAGATTTTTTTTTTTTACAAATTTATCCGTATCCGTTACACTAAAAAAAATATTCTTTTTTCCGACACACAACGTTAATAGTAAGAATTAAAAAAAAAAAAATAAAATAAAAATAGAACCCCTTCTCTTTCAATGAATAGTTAAAAAAAAACATAGCTTATTTATTTCCTTTTCGGAAAACTCTTTCTCTCCCTCTTTTTTTTTTTGTTTTAAGTATTGAACAACAGTAGCTATCGACACGCACATTTTTTTTTTTTTTTACAACCATACATTTATATTTGCTTCGCAAATGAGTACCATAGATAGGCTATTCAAAAAAGCGGATGAAAAGAAAAAGGCAAATCACTCTGGAGACCCATTTCTCCTGTTTCCAGCGGAGGAGGAGCTAGATGCCGACGAGAGTCGTCACTCCGCCCATGATAACGGTAACGACGTTGGACTGAGCAGTACGGAGCACAGCAGGGGCGCTGTGCCACCGGAAGATGTCCTAGGGACTAGCGCGCCCAACCAGCAAGAGGGGGCGGACCTGGAGCCTGGAGACCTGCAGTGGCCGCTCACCGGGGCCTTCCAGTACTGCTTTTACTATGTATTATTACACACCAATCCTCCCAATAGGGAGCGCGATGGCATTTTAGCCGAGGAAGACTTTATGGTGGCGAATAAAGTGTTGAAACTGACGCTGGACAATCATCATGAGGATAATAATACGGTAAAAGGCACCGCGGCGTCCGAGTTGCTCCTGCAATTGTGCCTCTCTCCTCCGTTTCATCAACCGTCGTACTTCTCTCGTCTGTACTTTGAGCAGCACTGTCCCCCGTCCTTCCCAGTGAAGGAGGCCCTGGAGACATTGACTGCCACGGAGATGATATGGCACTTCACCCGAACACATCCGAATAAAAAACAGCCTTCCGGTGCGAAGTACTTTGCCGAACCGTTACTGCACGTCCTCAATGGGGAGAGGATGGCCGTTTTGTTTCGTACCTTATACTCACTTCAGGAGAATAATCATCATGCTCCTCAGACGAGTTCTAAAAAAATAGAAGCTCTACAGCGAAAAATAAAGTCTATTCTTCTCGTGCTGCGGGTGGGGGAGCTGAAGGAATTTATACAAGCCTTCTTGCCGTCCTCTACCACTAATAATAACATACCAAGTACAAAACTGGAAGTGATTCACTCCCTACTAGAGAATCCACCACCGACGTCGTCTTCCTCTGCTGTACAGTTGCAGCGTTTGGAGGAGAGTTGGCGCTACACCATCGGGGATATTTACCAACCCCACCAAACAGTGAAAAAAAGTATTCTTTTTATTGTCCGTTTATTTCATTGTATGAATGGTTCCTTTCTGTCCCATTCGCTTACGAATCCTCCTTCAGGGGAGACGTTCCCCCGGGATGTGTTGAATATCTCCAATAAAAGTAAAATTTCTTTTCTGCGAGAAGTGATGGACAGTTTGCACAATCCTAACGATAACGATAATAATAATAATAATAATATTAGTAAAAGTTTAGCGGCCATTTACAACCACTTGTCGGTTCCGTTTCCTATTTTATACCCATTTCAACAGCGGCTAATGTGTTTTGTAGAACGGAACCGTTCACACCAACGGTGGAGCAGCTCTTTTCCGTTTCCTCCGTGGATATCGAATCCTACACCCCACCACACGATTTTTTCATCCAGCCGCCTTTACGTGTAAAACTCGGTTTTCAGAGTACGAAACCGCCTTTCATTTATTCTTGTTGATCAACTCTCTCTCGCCGACAACGACCGTCAACCAAAGGAAAGGGAACAGTACGGCGACAAAGGAGCTATTACGTCATAATACAACGATTCGTCATAGTTTTGCACTTTTCCTGTACCACTTGACGAAGCGAAAATTTGAAGAAGCGTTTGCCAAAATGATCAGGGAGAGTAAAAATAGTACACATGATAATAAGGGCGTTGAGGTGCGACTACTGCAGACGCATAGTGTTTTAGCCCAACACGTCCTTTTCTTCCATCCCTTATTTTTTTACTTTAGCAGTCTGGAATTGTTATTTCCCATCCTGCAAAGTAATTCGGATTTCACCAATAATAATAATAATAATAATAATAAAAAAAGTGTTATGTGGAGGCAAATTGGTGTTTGGAGACGTTAATCGAAAAACCACTTTTTGTACTCTTTGAAAATGAAATGAAGTACAATTTTTATTATAAACCACACAAAAAAGCGGAATGGATCTATCGTCTTTCACTCAATTTAATACACTTGAAAGAAAATGAAAAATCTCTTTTAATTATGCAGAATTTTCATCGTTTGTATATTCAAATCAACGAGTATTTCAATCAGGAAAGTAAAGATGGGCGCCACTACGAGGCAATGCACTTTTTCCTCTACGAGCATCATTCCCTCAGTGGTACACCTCAGAGCGATAATAGGGTGACCGAGCTGTATAAGGTCCTCCCCAGTACGGTGCAGCGACGTAGCCGCGTCCTGCGGGCCCTGTTTCCTCACAATACTCCTCATTATCATAATAGTCATATAAGCACGTTGAGTGCCGTTTTCGAACACTTCAACACACACTATTACTTTTCCCGTCGCAGCGATGTGTTAAAAATTGAGAAGAGTTTGCTAAATTTACTAAAAAAAGTGCGAAAGTGGACTCCGGTTCCGAAAGAAAATTATTACTTTTCACCCGTCAAGGCGTTCGTAAGCCAACCACACGATAATCATAATCATTGCCCAACGTTACTGGCACCGGAAATGGTGGTGGAAGGAGAGTTCCATTATTTAAACCAGTCGACTTCGACAAACTCTAAAAGTCTCATTGACATTGCCAAATTAAGGGTGGATGCACCCATGACAGAAGAAAACAACCACACCGATAAAGCAAACTGGAAGGAGGTACAGTTTAGCGTATGGAGTCGACGCCACCTTCCAACCCACGATAATAATAATAATCATAATAATCATAGTGCAGGAAGGGAAATACATACCGCTGGGGTGGAGGACTTTTGCTTGCAGTGCGTGCTGGACGATCTCAATAATAATAATGATGGACCGCATCACAAGTGGGAAGGGTTGCATGGCGAGGGGATGTGGATTGAGTATATTGCCAAGCTGGTACTGCTGGATATTTACTATGAGGACCACCCATTGTGCTCGACAACGACCACCAGTGACGAGGGTGGCGAAGACAAACGAGCCAGTCTGAATAATAATAATGGTAATCCCAGTACGGTAAATCCTACACCATACCTCTCTCCGTTTCAAGAAATGCCGTTTGATCTCATTGTCAACCGCTCCTCTTTATCATTCAGTTTTATTGCCCGAAATTACACCAAAATCAAAAATCGCCTCCATTGGCTAAAATACGGTGGAAATGAGAAGGAGGACGCCTCGAATAAGACGGGTTATAACAACGCCATAGAGGTCATTTACTTTCTTTTGCCAAGAATTGACAAGTACGCCGCATACCTACGAAAGATGGAAAAGAAATCACCACCATCGCCACCACCAGCAGTGACGACCGACAGCCCGGGGCGGCCACCGGATGAGGTGCGGAAGGAGGAGGACCCCTCCTCTCTGCTGCTGCCCTCCTCCCCGTCCCCCCGTGCGCTGCTCCCCAGCCGAGACGAGGAGACCACCACCACCTCCACTGAGGCGGAGGACCACGGCGGCAGTTGTGCAGGAGAGGAGGAACCGCCCACCTCACCCGCCGCATTCCTCCCTGCTCCTTTCCTCCTGCCGCCACCCCCTTTCCCCCTACTGTCCGTGCTCCTCGCGATACCCCCACCGCACCTGGCAGACCTCCTCGCCGTGCTGTTGTCTATTGTGCCCTACCCCAGCCCGACAGGAAGAGACTACTACACCCATCACAATGGACGATTCTCTGGTTTCCCCGACCTCTTTCTGTGGAGGAACCCGCTGCAGGCGGAGGCCGACGGGGATGCCGAGGAACTCTTCTTTCACGTGTTCCCCCCGGAGGAGTTCTACGCCCGGGGACCCACCCTGTCAGAGCGGTTCACCAGCCCGCAGGCCAAGTGGTATTTGTTTTCAGAGGAGTATCACCAGACGCGACAGAGCATGCCCAGTCTTACTCCTAATCACCCGGAAAAGGGGGAGAATGCGCACTTCCGGCTCATCGAGGTAAAAGGGCCTAATGATGAGTTGAGCACGGGACAGATGGTGATCCATCATATTTTACAACACTGTGGGTTTGAGGTGTCGGTGGCTCGTGTGGTGAATGCGAACGATTCGACGGACGGACGGCGAAGGGCGAAGAGGACGAGCGGCCGTGGGGGTCCCCATCCTAACCGGAAGCGTCAAAGAGACTCTCTTAACGGTAATGGTAGCGACCGGCACCGCCCTGCTCCTGCTACCGTCATCGACATTGATGGCGGTGAGTCATGAGGCGCATCATTATTGCTATTGTGGTTTTCATCTGCTGCGCTTTTTTTCTTCTTTTTTTATATTTTCATTCTATACCGCTTCTGTTTTCTTCTTTTTTATTTTCCCTCTTTTGAGTGTGTCTTGTCTTTTTCTTGTAGTGCATTTCTATTGGCCCCTCCACCCACTATCTCCTTTACTTTTATTCAACAACAACAAAACAGATAGGTAGAAGACAATTACATAGATAATTAAATATTTAGCGATTTCACTTTCTCCCTTTTTTTTTCTTCTCTCTTCCATGTCCTACCGATCTGTTCTCTTCACTGCCCTACTCCTGACGATATCCCTCTGCCGAGGAGAAGACTGCTATGTGTACGGTTGTGCAAATTGCACAAAGGATGGTGTCTGCATGGAGTGCGAGGAAGGGTACTACATGCAGTTCGGCTTGTTCTATAACTTTTGTTTTCCCATGGTTGACAATTGTGATAGGTACCCTGACTATGGGGCAGGCTGTTCGCAGTGCAGGGAAGGGTATCTACTTTCGGAGTACGGAATGTCGTGCGATTTGCCTATTCCAAACTGCGATAGACATCGTTCGTCGGGCCCTGTGTGTGAAGAGTGTTGTTGTGGGCTTGTTACGTCGCCCGATGCGCTCTCCTGCGTAAACCGAACCACTGTTGAGCATTGCGTTCGTTATCAATTGAACAGCGTAAGATGCGAAGAGTGCAGTGACGGGCTAACCATCTCCGAGGACGGACTTCACTGCCACAACTGTAGTACCGTTGAACATTGCAAGTATTGTGACGCCTCCAATCGTTGTACCAGGTGCGGGCGCTATCGCTATACAACAGGAAACACCGAGGTCGGAACCGACTATAAGTTCCTCAATGATACGGACGGTAATCAAGCCTGCGTGGAGAACATAGATGGCTGCCAGGCGTACGCCCACAACGGCACTTGCACAGAGTGTGTGGAGAATTATGTGTTGCAAGGGAATACCTGCATCTATTCGAATTACTCCAAGTGTATTTCGCGGGATATGTACGGACGCTGTGAGGCGTGCGAAGGCGGCTTGGAGGTTTCGACTAACAGGTATTCCTGCGTGAGGTGCAACGTGAAGGGCTGTTTGTCTTGCTATAGAAATGACATGTGCGGCGAATATTTATCGGAGGATAGTGGCTCTGTTTGTGATGTTTGGGGGAATTGCTTTGAACTTGAGAAGCCGGATCCCAAGTTTTCTCTCTTGGCTGCCGTTATCGTGGGGGTTGTCGTATTCCTTGTTCTTTTGTGTTGCGTGCGCTGTTGTGCGTGTCTCGCACGAAGACGGAGAGGAGACGAAACGCAGGCCCTACTAGTATAGTCGAAAGGTTGCGGTCACACACTCTTTGACTGATATCCGGTGCCTCATTCCCCGATAAACAAACAGAACAACATAGTAAAAAGTAAAACTCGAGTAGTAGTGTATAGTTACACGGTTATGCTATAGTAGCTGTATGGAGGGAAAAAGAAATCCAGCGCCCCCCAAAGCAAGTGCTTGTAATTTTGTTGCCGATAGAAACGAATTCTTCTTCTTTTTTTTCTTTTTTAGCTGTAACGAGATAACTTTTTTTGTTTTTGTTCTGTTCCCATCTTTTATATGATACGTTTCTTTGAAAGACTTTCATTTCGTTACTCATGCATGTGCGTTTTCTGGTTTTCAAAAGAGAAACAGAATATTACCCGTGCACCTTTTGTCAGAATGATAGACTGCTCTCTTCCCCGTATTCCTTTAAAAAAAAAAAGATAGGTGGTAGACAATTAAATAGTTAATTAAATATTTAGCGATTTCACTTTCTTCCCCCTTTTGTTTCTTCTCTCTCCCATGTCCTACCTATCTGTTCTCTTCGCTGCCCTACTCCTGACGATATCCCTCTGCCGAGGAGAAAACTGCTATGGGGACCATTGTGCGAGTTGCACAGAGCGGGGTGACTGCGTGAAGTGCGAGGAGGGGTACTACAAAAGCGATGGCGAGTGTTATCCTAACATTCCCAATTGTGTTGTACACAGCTATTTCGGGCAAGGCTGTCTACATTGCAAGAATGGGTATGTGGTTTCGGAGGACGGAATGTCGTGCGATTTCTTTATTTCCATTCCAAACTGCGATAGTTTGCAAGCGTGGAGCCGTGAGTGTGAAGAGTGTTGTTGTGGTCTCGTCACATCGTCCGATGCGCTCTCCTGCGTAAACCGAACGACTGTTGAGCATTGCGTCCGTTATCAATCGAACAGCGTAAGATGCGAAGAGTGCAGTGACGGGCTAACCATCTCCGAGGACGGACTTCACTGCCACAACTGTAGCACCGTTGAACTTTGCCAGTATTGTGACGCCTCCGACCGTTGTACCGAGTGTGGATGGCATCTTCATACTATAGGAGGCATTTCCTACTTTGAAAAGTATTCGCTTGGCACTGATACGGACGGCAGTCAGGTTTGCGTGAAAAAAGTAGAAAACTGTAAGACGTACGCCCATAACGGGACTTGTGCAGAGTGCTGGGAGGACCACCTGTTGCAAGGGAATACCTGCACCTTTGTGTATTATCCAACTTGTATTTCGCGGGATTTGTACGGACGTTGTGAGGCATGCAAAGGCGGCTTGGAGGTTTCGACAAGCGGGTATTCCTGCGTGACGTGCAACGTGAAGGACTGTTTGTCTTGCTATAGAAATGACATGTGCGGTCAATATGTTTGGAGTGATGACCGTTTTCTTTGTGATGATGGACATTGCGTAGAACGGGTGAAACTGCAGCAGAACTTCCCCCTGACGCTTGCCGTGATCGTGGTAGTGGTCGCGCTCCTTGTTGTGTCCCAGTGTGTGCGCTGTTGTGTGTGTCTCGCGCGAAGACGGAGAGGAGAGGAAACACAGGCCCTACTAGTGTAGTCGAAGGTTGCGGTCACACACGCTTTGACTGATATCCGGTGCCGCATTCCCCGATAAACAAACAGAACAACATAGTAAAAAGTAAATTTCGAGTAGTAGTGTATAGTTACACTTTTATGCTATAGTAGCTGTATTGGGGGGATAACAATAGTCTAGCGTCCCCCAAAGAAAATGCTTGTAATTTTGTTGCCGATAGAAACGAATTCTTCTTCTTTTTTTCTTTTTTAGCTGTAACGAAATTTTTTTTTTTTTTTGTTCTGTTCCCTTCTTTTATATGATACGTTTCTTTGAAAGCCTTTCATTTCGTTACTCATGCATGTGCGTTTTCTGGTTTTCAAAAGGAAAACAAAATATTACCCGTGCACCTTTTATCTGAATGATAGACTGCTCTCTTCCCTTACTCCTTAAAAAAAAAGTATAAAGATAGGTTGTAGACAATTACATAGATAATTAAAGATTTAGCGATTTCACTTTCTCCCCCCTTTTGTTTCTTTTCTCTCCCATGTCCTACCTATCTGTTCTCTTCACTGCCCTACTCCTGACGATATCCCTCTGCCGAGGAGAAGACTGCTATGGGGACCATTGCGCGAGTTGCACAGAGCAGGGTGACTGCATGAAGTGCGAGGTGGGGTACTACAAAAGCGATGACGAGTGTTATCCTAACATTCCCAATTGTGTTTTACACAACTATTTCAGGCAAGGCTGTCTATATTGCAAGAATGGGTATGTGGTGTCGGAGGACGGAATGTCGTGCGATATGCCTATTCCAAACTGCGATAGTTTGCGCCTATGGCGCCCTGTGTGTGAAAAGTGTTGTTGTGGTCTCGTCACATCGTCCGATGCGCTCTCCTGCGTAAACCGAACGACTGTTGAGCATTGCGTCCGTTATCAATCGAATAGCGTAAGATGCGAAGAGTGCAGTGACGGGCTAACCATCTCCGAGGACGGACTTCACTGCCACAACTGTAGTACCGTTGAACTTTGCCAGTATTGTGACGCCTCCAACCGTTGTACCGAGTGTGGATGGCATCGTCATACTATAGAAGGCATTACCTACTTTGAGAAGTATTCGCTTGGCACTGATACGGACGGCAATCAGGTTTGCGTGAGTGAAGTAGATGGCTGCCAGGCGTACGCCCACAACGGCACCTGTGCAGAGTGCGATGAGTACCACACGCTACGAGATGGTGATTGCATCTGTTGTAAGATTCCTAACTGTATTTCACGCGGTATGTACGGAAGTTGTGAGGCGTGCGAAGGTGGCTTGGAGGTTTCGACTAACGGTTATTCCTGCGTGACGTGCAACGTGAAGGACTGTTTGTCTTGCAGTGCAAATGACATGTGCAGTGAGTATTTACGGGAGGATATTTGTGATTATAATACTGGGAGTTGTATGAGACTTGTGAAACCGCAGCAAAACTCCCCCCTGACGCTTGCCGTTATCGTGGTAGTGGTCGCGCTCCTTGTTGTGTCCCAGTGTGTGCGCTGTTGTGCGTGTCTCGCACGAAGACGGGGAGGAGAGGAAACGCAGGCCCTACTAGTGTAGTCGAAGGTTGCGGTCACACACTCTTTGACTGATATCCGGTGCCTCATTCCCCGACAAACAAACAGAACAACATAGTAAAAAGTAAAAGTCAAATAGTAGTGTGTAGTTACACGGTTATGCTATAGTAGCTGTATTGGGGGGATAACAATAGTCTAGCGTCCCCCAAAGAAAATGCTTGTAATTTTGTTGCCGATAGAAACAAATTCTTCTTCTTTTTTTCTTTTTTAGCTGTAACGAAATTTTTGTTTTTGTTTTTGTTCTGTTCCCTTCTTTTATATGATACGTTTCTTTGAAAGCCTTTCATTTCTTTACTCACGCAAGTGCGTTTTCTGGTTCTCAAAAGGAAAACAAAATATTACCCGTGCACCTTTTATCTGAATGATAGACTGCTCTCTTCCCTTACTCCTTAAAAAAAAAAGTATAAAGATAGGTTGTAGACAATTACATAGATAATTAAAGATTTAGCGATTTCACTTTCTCCCCCCTTTTTGTTTCTTCTCTCTCCCATGTCCTACCTATCTGTTCTCTTCGCTGCCCTACTCCTGACGATATCCCTCTGCCGAGGAGAAGACTGCTATGGGGACCATTGCGCGAGTTGCACAGAGCAGGGTGACTGCGTGAAGTGCGAGGAAGGGTACTACAAAAGCGATGACGAGTGTTATCCTAACATTCCCAATTGTGTTTTACACAGCTATTTCAGGCAAGGCTGTCTATATTGCAAGAATGGGTATGTGGTGTCGGAGGACGGAATGTCGTGCGATATGCCTATTCCAAACTGCGATAGTTTGCGCCTTTGGCGCCCTGTGTGTGAAAAGTGTTGTTGTGGGCTCGTCACGTCGTCCGATGCGCTCTCCTGCGTAAACCGAACCACTGTTGAGCATTGCGTCCGTTATCAATCGAACAGCGTAAGATGCGAAGAGTGCAGTGACGGGCTAACCATCTCCGAGGACGGACTTCACTGCCACAACTGTAGTACCGTTGAACTTTGCCAGTATTGTGACGCCTCCAACCGTTGTACCGAGTGTGGATGGCATCGTCATACTATAGAAGGCATTACCTACTTTGAGAAGTATTCGCTTGGCACTGATACGGACGGCAATCAGGTTTGCGTGAGTGAAGTAGATGGCTGCCAGGCGTACGCCCACGACGGCACCTGTGCAGAGTGCACTGAGCGTTACACGCTACGAGATGGTGATTGCATCTGTTGTAAGATCCCTAGTTGTACTTCGCGGGATTTGTACGGACGTTGTGAGGCATGCGAAGGCGGCTTGGAGGTTTCGACAAGCGGGTATTCCTGCGTGACGTGCAACGTGAAGGACTGTTTGTCTTGCAGTGCAAATGACATGTGCAGTGAGTATTTACGGGAGGATAGTGGCTATGTTTGTGATAATAATGGGAATTGCTTTGAACTTAAGAAGCCGGATCCCGGGTTTTCTCTCTTGGCTGCCGTTATCGTGGTGGTTGTCGTACTCCTTGTTCTTTTGTGTTGCGTGCGCTGTTGTGTGTGTCTCGCACGAAGACGGAGAGGAGATGAAGCACAGGCCCTACTAGTATAGTCGAAGGTTGCGGTCACACTCTCTCTGTCTGGCTTCCGGTGCCTCATTCCCCGATAAACAAACAGAACAACGTAGTAAAAAGTAAAACTCTAATAGTAGTGTATAGTTACACGGTTATGCTATAGTAGCTTTATTGAGGGGATAACAATTGTTTATCGAAAATTTTCGTTGGTTTATTACCAATAGAAGCCCCTGCATTTTTTTTTTTTCGGCCGTATTGAGATAACGTTTTGTTTTTGCTTTGTTTCCTTCTTTTATTGCGCATTTTTTTTTTTTAAAGAGTTTTGTTTTTGTTGCTCTCTATTTTCTGTCTTTTTTCTTATAAAAATATTCGTTAACCGTTTTAATCTACAAAAAAAAAAAAAATACCGTGGTGTTCCACTTCTCTCTTTCACTTCGCGGTGTTTCACATGAGTGTAAACCGTACGTCCGTAAGAATGTTTGTAGATACACTTGCTATATCGCTTCCCCCCCTAACCCCTCTCCTTTTTTTTTTTTTTTGGTGTCTCCATTTGTTTTATTCACAGTCTTTAGTTTCTTCGTGTATGAGAAGGTACCTCTCTAGCACCGTACCGTCGTCTCTCTCCACCAAGTTCGTCTCCCGTGGTGCGTTTGTTCCCACGTGTTATCCTGACAGCCGTGTGACGTGGCCCTCAATGCAGTTCAACGCTGTCCGTATGGCCTCCACCTTGCACAAGGGGATCACCAAAGAGACGGGGTCGGGTCCTCTTTCCACCCATGGAGGGGACGATGGCACGAGCCGCCTGGGAGACAATTATGTAGTGAAGACGGGCGCCGGCCGAACGTCGTCCACGGACGCCAAACAAGACCGCTCCTTTGAGGCGGTGCTAGCGGCACTCGATGAGCTGACCAGCCGTCCCCCCAACCGCTGCCCTGACAATATTGCCGTCACCAAGTTGCTCCTGCACGCGCTGCACTTGCACCCACACGGAGTAGACGAAGAGGGAGGGAGCAGGATGCAAATCGTACATGTGGCGGGGACCAAAGGGAAGGGCACGACGGCGGCCTACACGGCCGGACTGCTGCAGTCGTATGGATACAAGGTGGGCTTGTTCATCTCCCCACACCTGGTCGATATACGGGAACGGTTTTTGGTGGACAATGCGTTTTTGCCCAAGGAGACATTCGCCCAGTACTTTTTTGAGTTCAAGGCGAAGCATGATGCCCTCCTGTTGTCGGAGCGCCAGTCCGTCCGGGAGGCAGTCACAGAAAAGTTCAACTATTTCCGTTTTCTATTTCTGTTGGCCGTGTACATTTTCGAAAAAGAATCTATACAGGTGGCGGTGTTCGAGGTCGGTGTGGGAGGCCGGATTGACGCCACCAACGCGTTCGACACGGTGGATGTGAGCGTCATTACCGCCCTCGGGATGGACCACACGGAGTTACTGGGGAATACGATTGAAAAAATTGCGGAAGAGAAGGCGGGCATCATGAAGCCAGGGGTGGTGTGCTACGCTGCCCCCCAGGTGGACTACCCAAAAGCACGTCGGGTGCTGGAGACGGTGGCACAGGAGCGGCAGACGGCACTGGTACTGCTGGACGCGGCGGTGTTTCCCATCCGTCATTGGCCCTCCCTCGCTATTGGAGGAGAGCACGCGGTGGAGGACTCTAAACTGGCGCTGATGGCGGCTCGCAAGGTGGCCAACATTCCCCCGGTGGCGCCCCTGGACGAAGGGGAGAAGAACGTCCTCCGCACCCTCACCTTTGCTGGTCGCTCGCAGGTGATCCCTGTGGACGGCGGGAAGGACATCACCTACTACCTCGACGGGGCGCACACGGTGGAGAGCATTACGGGTGCCATGACGTGGTTCATGGCGGAGAGCGCCGCCCGTACACACGACGAGCACTGTCGTCGGGCTGTCGTCTTCTACTCCTCTAGAGACCCAAAACAAATCTTAAAAGCATTTATGCCCTTCACAAAAGACTTTTGCAAAGTGGCGATGGCACAGATCCAACACCCCAAGGTGCAGCTGTACGCGAGTCGCTACCAGAAGGGACAGTCCTCCCTGGAGGAGAATGCCGTGCTCCAGTCCCGGGAGGCCCTAGTGGCGGTGACGGGGCGGTGGCGGGAGATGTACCGTGAGGTGGTCGCCCTGCCGTGCCCGGAACCGTTTCAGTACGCGGAGGACATTGCCGATCTTCTCGTGCCGTCCGCCGCTGAGGGTGAGGATGCGACCAAACCGGTACAGGTGCTGGTGTGCGGCTCGTTCTATCTAGTGGGAGAGGTAATCACTCTGCTAGAGAAGTACGAGAATGGGATTCGTCGCGATGGGCAGGAATAAACCGAAAACGTAAGTAATGGTCCACACACACTCTGGTGAGGTGTGCTTCCGTACAGCACGTGTCGTGTTTGTTTGTTTGCGCGTGAGTCTGTTCGTGTGTCGTTGTGGCTGTCCGGTTTGAGTTTTTGATGTAAGTCGTCAAACGGAGACAGCCGCACTACTCCGGGGGAATACTATTAACAGTGATGATAATAATAATAGTGTGCAGCAATCCACCGACAGCGCTGTTTTTTTTTTTTTTTTTTTTGGTTGTGTTAAATCGGACATGATTTATCATAAAAGTGATTTCAATGATTCTTGATCATATTGTAGGATGTATCGATTATTGCGTCACTTGCTTCTCTCTCTTTTTTTTTTTTCTGACGTGAACAGTGGTGTACCGCCAACCAAACCGTAACGAATAGGAAAACTATTAGCTGTGTAACATTATTGCTCGCCCAAATGCGACATTCTTACTTCTTCCTGCCCAGTACCACGCAGGTGTCACACGAGGAACTGGCCGGAGAGGCGGAGGCCTACTACGAACCTCTACAGCAGTTATTACAAGACTACGCGGAGGATGGGTGCTCCCCCGGGGGAAAGGACGGGGCGATCCGGAAAGTAGTGCATGCCTGCCGCACACCATACCGTGTCGCCCTACTGGGCACTGGTCGGCTGCTGCTGCTCTGTCCTACCCGCCCAGAACAGCATGGGACCATCCTCCCTGTGGAGGAGGCGGTGGTGGATGTGGCGGCGGGGGCGTATCACTTTGTCTGCTGTACTGCCAGCGGCGCGGTGTACAGTTTCGGCTGCGACAATCGTCTAGGACAGCTAGGGACGGGAGGGGTGTGGTCCGGCGCCAGGGGAGCAGACGGTATGTGGGAGGACTTGTCCGCCCCGGCACGGGTTGGACGGTTTGGAGACACCGCTGTGGAGGAAGACAGCGGCAGGGTCATCCCACCTCAGTACCGGCAGACCATACTGATAGAGGCCGTCGCCTGCGGGGAGGAGCACACCCTGCTGCTGCCTTCTACCCGTAACAAGGTGTACGCCTGCGGGGCGGGGGAGTGTGGACAGCTCGGGGACGGCGCCGTCCTCCTGCAGCCATCCTTCCGGTCCATTCGGCTTCTATTTGGACAAAATATAAAAATGATCACCGCCGCCGGTCGCCACAGCTTCGCCCTGCTTTCGTCTGGAAAGTTGTTTGCCTTTGGCGACAATACGTGCGGGCAGCTCGGACTGGGCCACACCCGTCAGGCACGACAGCCGGAGCCGGTCGCGGTGGTGATCCCCCTCTCCGGGGATGGGGAGACCCCCAACCGCCCTAGCAGCTCCACCAGCACCACCACCGGGAACGCCAAGCGACGCCATCTGATGGATGCAAAAGCGTTCAGCACGTTGCGGGCGGGGTACTCCACCGTGGAGTCTGCGCTGTACCCGCTGCGCATGGAGCGGCTGGACGGGGAGCTGTCTCCTCCCAACGTGGGGGTGTCGGCGGTGTGGACTGGTCTGACCCACACCGTCGTGCGCACGGTCGACGGGGAGTGGTTGTCGTGTGGTCTGGCGCTAGGGACAGCCGCCCAGCCCGAGACAGAGGGAGAGGATGACCGGTATGACGGCTTTGGGGCGCTAGGGCGGCCACTCGTGCAGCGGGAAGACGCCTACGTCCTCCGGCCAATGAACTGGGGCGCCTCCCTGGAGCAGCATCTCCAGCAGACCCCATCCGAGGACTGCCAGGTATACTTCTACCCCGGTCTTTCCGTCGTGTTCGGCCCGATACCGGAGGTGGTGGAGGAGAGAGAAGGTGCACAGGACGAAGACGGGGTGACGACGACGGCGCATGGAGAGGTCATGAACTTTGAGAGCCCCATCGATCGTCTCTCCGGTGCCCTTCCACCGCAGCGGAAGCTCTTGGCCATTCAAGGCTTCCCCAGTCAAGAGAACCGACTACGAATTGGGGGTGAAGCCACCGGGGCCACTCTGCCCCTCCTTACGGGGCGGCCAGCAAGCGGAGAAGGGGACGTTGCGAATCACTTGCGAACAGAGGAGACTTCATCTTACACGGAAGCGGCGGTAGGGGAGGGCACCAACATCTACGACGGAGGTGACTCCCTCTACCGGAAAAGGGATGAGGATGACTCCCTGTTGTACGATGCCTCTAGTGTATCGCAGGTGATTCCGTTAGAAAGGGGGTTGCTCATAATGTAAAACCGTGTATATTGTATGTAAATAATAGTCCCCTCCTAGTCACTCTCTCTTGAACGGTTTATGTCGTTTACTTTTTTTTTTTTTTTTTTGTTTTTCATGCCCACTGGGGCGGAATTTCAATATTACTCTCTCCTATCTTTTCTCTATTTTTTTTTTTTTTTGTAGGCTTTTTGCGTTTTTCAAAGAGATATTAAAACCTTTTCTACACCATGGCTGCTCGCCCTTCCGTGAGTGTCTACTCCTCCTCGTCCGATGCCGTCGTCGGTAACGTGCCCCTGCCCGCCGTGTTCACTGCGCCCATCCGCAGCGACATTGTGCAGTTCGTGCACACCAACATGGCCAAGAACTCTCGCCAGGCCTACGCCGTCAACCGCCTCTCTGGCATGAACCACTCCGCCCACTCCTGGGGTACCGGCCGCGCTGTCGCCCGTATCCCCCGTATCAGCGGTGGTGGCTCCAGCTCCAGCGGCTCTGGTGCGTTCGGTAACATGTGCCGTGGTGGTCGTATGTTCGCCCCCACCAAGATCTTCCGCCGCTGGCACCGCAAGATCAACCTTCACCAGAAGCGCCTCGCGGTGGTGTCGGCCCTCGCCGCCTCCTCCCTGCCCTCTCTGGTGATGTCTCGCGGTCACAAGATCGAGAACATCCCCGAGGTGCCCCTCGTCGTCGAGGACTCCATCCAGGGGTACGAGAAGACCAAGGAGGCCGTCGCCTTCCTCCGCGCCATCGCCGCGATCGATGACATCAACCGTGTCAACGACTCCCGCGAGCTCCGCGCTGGCCGCGGTAAGATGCGTAACCGCCGCTACGTCGCCCGCCGTGGTCCCATGCTGGTGCTGCCCGATAACAAGGGCACCCGCGCCTTCCGCAACATCTTCGGCCTCGACCTCGCCAACGTGAACGCCCTCAACCTCCTCCACCTCGCCCCCGGTGGTCACGTGGGCCGCTTCGTCATCTGGACCAAGGGTGCCTTCGAGCAGCTGGATGCCATCTTCGGTACCTTCACCGAGGCCTCCGCCGTGAAGAAGGGCTTCGTGCTGCCTGCCCCCATGCTCACCAACACCGATGTGACCCGCATTCTTCAGTCCGAGGAGGTGCGCCGTGTGCTGAAGCCCAAGAAGCTGCAGCCCAAGAAGGCCTCTGGCCGCCGCCAGCCGACCAACGGTATCAAGAACCGCCGCCTGCGTCTCCGCCTGAACCCCTACGTGAAGAAGGAGACCCAGGCCGCGAAGAGCCTCCGCAACCCCAAGAACCGTGATGCCCGCCGCAAGGCCAAGAGCGAGCGCATCGCCAAGGTGAAGAAGTCCCTCACCAAGGCGCAGAAGAAGAACAAGAAGTAGAGAGGATAAAAAAGGTATTTAATGACTTTACTTTTCCAATCTTTTTTGATAAAGCATTAAGCTGAATCGCATTTTGCGATTTATTTTTCTTCTTTTTTTCATTTTCACTAAATCTTTCCTTTTTCGGTTTTTGTGGTTGTGGCGTAGGAGTCCCCTATACGGTGAATACCCTCTTTTCTGCAGGAATAGAAGATACCCCCCTTCTTTGATCGTTTTTTTCTTCTAGTTTTATTTTTTTAGCACACAGCGCATTTTTTTTTTATTTTTTTGTTTTAGCGTTTAGCACCTATCGTTCATAAAACAATATCAGTGAAATGAGCACTTTGCCTCAGAGTGAACTCCCTGCGGGAGCGGGAAACGCGCTTCTCCGCATTCTTATTACGGGACTGGACGAGTCCATCCTGGAGAAGTATGCCTCCCCTGACGCAACCTCCGCCCAGGAAAAGAAGGAGAAGGGACTGCCCTACCCCGTGTCGTCTCACACGGCCGCCCCATGCGACGATGCCCGACCAACCCGTGTTAGCCGTTCCCGTCAGCGGCTCCACTTTGGTGTGGTCGGCGCCCCCAACTCCCTCGGGTGCTGGGGTCGTGGCATGCCGCTTACGCTCCACCGGGATGCCAGCCGCTCCACCTCCGACACCAGCGCCTTCATTGGGCGCGTCACCATTTCCGCCAAGGAGCGGGAGTTGTATCTGACCGCACTGGAGGACGGCACGGCGGAGATGGAGTGCCGCCTCGTCATTGTGGTTGTGGAAGACGACATTGACACGGAGGTGGTGTTCAACTCAGGCATTCGGATTGTGGCTGTGGAGAATGCGGAAACCTTTCCCGCCCGTCTGAGCGCGGCGCGGTTCGAGGAGAGTACCACCTATGAAATGTCACTGCAGGAGGCCGCACTGCCGGCCGTCAACCTCCAGGAGCTGTCCCAGGTGACGGAGGTGTGGCGGGCGGAGTGGAAGGTGAACCGTCCGACACGGTTTACAGCGGTAAAGGAACAGTTTCCATTCCTTCACACCATCTCGCCCTTCTCCCCGTCGGCACTGAAGCAGCGGTATATGGACTACAATGACATGCGCAGCGGGGAGGAGATGGCGAAGGCGGAGGGGCACACGGGGCCCATGGTGTCCCTCTCTCTGTATACCAACGATCCACGCCACTCCTATCACCAGGAGGAGTGGTTCTTGGGACTCCCGCCGTCCACTCAGCAGGCGATGCTCAAGCAGGCGGAGCAGCAGGGTTTCCCCACCACCAACCTATTTGAAGTAGCCAAGGTGGCGCCCACCCCGATGGAGGGGTACTGCTGGTGTGGCGCCCATCTGCCAGTGGCGGCTCCGCTCAAGAAGCGACAGGAGGAGATCAAGTCCAAGAATCGCAACAAGGAAGGGCCAGGCTCCGTCGGGCGCATCAGCTGCTCCATGGGCAAGACCACCACCAGCGTCTCCACCCACACCACGATGGGGGGCGGCGGTGACAGCAGCACGACGGGGGTGGTGCGTGCGACCGCTACAGGCCGTCTTGCCGGTCAAGAAGTTCCTCCCCCGATGATTCCCTCTCCACCCAAAAGTGCTGGAATTCTATTTTAAATCTCGCCCACCTCGAGGATCACGCAATTGGGATCACCGTCGAGGCGCCAGTCGCCCACCGCCAGGGCCCTCTCACGTGGCTCACTGGCAGAACCGTCATCACCCCGGATATGCTGCAGAGTAACACCAAGGGTACCATTCAGCTACCCATTCTGTGCACCGGGGAGGAGAAGAAGAGCTGGTGGGTGGTGCTCCATGTGCAGTACATGATTGTGTACCCGTATAACCACGACCACAATGACCTGCGGGTGTTACGGTCGGAGCAGAGTTACAATCGTCTATCGATTCCCTCCTTGGTGGGCCACCGCGGACTGGGCAAGACGTACACCAGAAGCCGCGAAAAGGGGCAAACCGCAAAGTTGGCGGAGAACTCCATCGAGTCCTTCACCGCCGCCCACCGTCGTGGATGTGAGATGGTGGAGTTTGATGTCATGCTCACCTGGGACAGGGTGCCCATCATCATCCACGATCCCATTCTGCGACTGCAGGCGCGTCAGAAACCACTGACGGACCGAAACGAGGCGTTGCCCTTCACCCCTTCCGCGAAGGAGCTGGAACTGCGAAGTAAGCAGCCAGGGCTTTACAGAGGGTTGCAGCGGATTATCGCCGACCACCACAGTCAGTACGCCCCTGTCCCGGTTTCTGTCCACACCCTCACCAAGAACCAACTGGACGGCATCGTGACCGAAAGCTGCGAGCTGAGTGGGGCGTCGTCACGACTGAAACTGTTAATTATGCGCTATTGGCCGTACATTTTGCGCATCTACCGCAACCGACAGCGCATTTTGTGTATGGCGGAGGACGGACTCTGCGCCAGGGAGGAATCCACCCTCGACGAGTTCGAAGGCTGCCGTGAGGTCCCAACCACCCCTCTCACCCTCGACAACAATGATGTGAACCTGCTCATGCCATACATTGACAGCTACCGCATCCAAGACGCCCGCAACAACCGTTTCCTGCGGCGACAGGTCGATATTACAAATAAAATACCGACCCTGATGGAGCTGTTCGAGCAGGTACCCTCCTCCCTGAGAATGGATATTGAGGTAAAGTACCCATTTCAACCCAAATGGGACGCCAGTCTTTTTTTGCAAACCGATGCGTTTGAAATTAACGGGTTTGTGGATTCGGTGTTGGATGTGGTCTTTGCCTTTGCGCCAGAAAACAGAGAAATCGCCTTCAGTAGTTTTGAGCCTGATGTGTGTATTGCCCTCGCCCTGAAACAGAGTCGCTACGATGTGCTGTTTCTCTCCGACACGGAGGAGCAGTCCGACCTGAAGGATTACCGTTCCTTCTACGTGTCGGGGGCGATTCAGTTCGCCAGTCTCCAGCACCTCTCCGGGGTGTCGATTGCCGCGGATACCCTCACGGCGAAGGATCAAAAACACATCCCCAGCACACCGATTCCCCCGGACGTGCAGAGCGCCTACGCGAGGCGTTTAAAAAAGATTATGCAAACTCAAAAGCCGGGGGAGGAGGAAGAGGGCACATCATCAATCCCCACGTTCGATGAGTTGCTCACCGTGGTGCAGATGGAATTTGAAAAGCGAAAGAAACTATTCGACGCGACCGTCCACGACAACGAGGCGGCGGTCCAGTTTGAAAAAATGTGGGCCTCTTTTAATGCCGAGTATGGCCGCAGTATCGTGAAGGATGCCCACCGCCGTGGCCTGAAGGTGTGGACGTGGGGAGGGGCGAACAGCAATCACCGGTACTCCTGCGTGCAGGCAGGGACCATGAAGGTGGATGGTATCATTACCGACGACATTCCCGTCGTGGACACGAACGAGGGAGACGATAGGGTGTAACTGCCACAAGAAAAAAAAAAAAAGTAAAAAGGAAAAATAGCTAATAACCATAGAATAATCGTAAAAAAAAAGTTGCTCCCTTCTGAGGGTATTGTTTTGCTGTAAATATTTTCATTGGATTTGATTTTTTTTTTTCGCAAAATGCTTGAAGATATACCCATTACACGTTTATATACACATTTTCGTTCTGTCTTCCGTTTACATTGGTTACTTTTTCACTGCGAGGTATCTTTTCTAACGTTGAGTTCCCCCCTACCACTTGACGCATTGGCTTCTCCTATATGTTCCTCTCTCTTTTGTGTTTATGAGGTCCTCCATAATCGACTTGAAGTGGCTCACTGTTATTACCAAGTGAGAACAACGCTAGTATACATTTTTTTTTTTTTTTTGAACGAGTAAAATATACACATGACAACCTTCACCCTGCTGTGGGTTCAATGCGTTCTTTTGCTCTCCCTCCTCGTTGTCGTCTCGGACGACAGCCAGCGTGCCTATACGTTGGAGCTGGTCCAAGTGGTGCACCGCCACGGGTCGCGCTCCCCTCTTGTGACCTACAATGAAACAAAACTCTGTGGACTGGAGTTCCCGTGTGGGTATCTGAACCGCCAGGGCCAAGACATGCTGGTGAACACTGGCCGCTTTCTCCGCACTCGCTACACCACGGACGACACCGTGGTGGACCCCAGCAGCCCTTTCCTGACGCAGGAGAGCTACAACCTGACGGTGTCGTACACCCGCTCCACCGATGTGCTGCGTACCCTGCAGAGCGCGGATGCCCTTCTGCGTGGACTGTTCCCTAACATGGCCGCCTACTACCCCGCCGTGCACACGGTGGACCCCCTTACCGATGGATTCTTGAAGAGTGAAGGCGTGCCCGCTGTTCGAGTGGCGTACAAGTATGGGATTCAAGAGGAGCATGATGTGTGCTGGCCGGTGGTGGACCAAAACTTTACCCTCGCGGTCCTCCAGTCCATCGCGGCGGAGGTGCACTCACAGGAGTGGTGCAGCACGGCACAGAGACGGATGGAGTGTGCGCGTAGTTTGTGCGATATTGGGCTGGCCTACCAAACTACAGACACCCTGTCGGGGTATCCCTTGCTAAAGGAGTACCTCACCTCGTTGTGCCGTGCGTCGATATGCCGAAATCGGCACTACGCCTCGTACAATAGCACCAACCCCGTGCAGAAGCAGCAAGGCAGCTATGCCCAACCCCTTCTTCAGGAGCTGGTGAACAAGGTGAATCAAACTCGAGACGGCAGTAACACCTTTAAAATCATTCATTACAGTACCCACGAAAGTACTCTCCACCCGATGGTAAGCGCTTTGGGCGACAACTCTGACCTTGCCAT
The DNA here is from genome assembly GCA_903995115.1 of Angomonas deanei. NCBI lineage: Eukaryota > Euglenozoa > Kinetoplastea > Trypanosomatida > Trypanosomatidae > Angomonas > Angomonas deanei. Next base: position 573,507 of record LR877147.1, on the reverse strand, counting down.
GATGCCCCCCTTCGCGACCACTTACGTGTTTGAGCTGCTGCGCCGTGCGACGGCGGCGGAGGGCTCCACCGAAGTGGGGGACTACGCGATGCGTGTAAAGCGTGGGCACCCTGGTGTGACCCCTGACACGAACTTTGAGTTTGCGTGGGACGACTTTGAGCTGGCGGTGCATGCGTGCTGCCGGTGATGTCTACGTGGCGGAGGGTAACGTGTGTCCGCTGGAGGACTTTATCCGCTTCATTGACAGCTCGAAGCCGACGAACGCCGCTGGGCTGTGCTACATTGACCCTGTGCTGCTGGCGCGCATGAAGTGTCCCGCCGACGCGGAGGAGACCAAGGAAGTGTTGAACAGCGACTGCAAGTTGTACCGCGAGCAGTGTCCCTCGTACGCGTGCGGCGATGGGTATCGCCTGGATGGCGTGGACTACGGATGCTACAAGAAACAAACACAAGTGGACGAAAAGAAGGGTATGAGCGGAGGAAAGGTGGCGGGTTTGTCGATTGGCATGTTTGTGCTCGGTGCACTGTTGGCGGCCGCTATTGTCTTCCTGTATTGGCGTCGACGATACCGTAGGGCGTTTGCCTCCTTTACAACGCCAGTTTTCCTGGATGAAGTGATGGTGACAAAGGCGCAGTAACGCCCAGCACTGAAAGTGGTCTTTTTAAGAAAAAAAGAAAATAGTTCCCTTATTGTTTCCACAGTCTTCCGTCGTTCCGTTGTGTGTAACTCTCTTGTTGTTTTCATCCTTTGTGGAGCCCTAAACAGGTTCTACCCCGCTATGCACTTCTCTCTCTCTTCCTTTGTAAGAAACATCGATTCTGCTTTCTTTTCCAAAAGGGCCACGCAAGTAAAGGAATCTGCTTATAGTAGGCGAGATAACCCATCAGACGCTGCCCTGCCTCAATGATGAACGCGGCGAGGTCTACCACCGTGTCGGAGATGGAGGAGGAGATTAACAATCTCTCGTTTACTTCTCATTTGTCGGTAGCCTTTGGTCCTGCCGCCTACGTCGAGACGATGGCCATGGCGGAGAATGAGGAACAGTTTCCTCCGATGGAGGAGTTGTCGCCGGAGGACGCCTCTCCGACAGAAGAGGAAACAACGGCTGAAATTGCGATTCGCTTCATTCGAACTGGGTTTCCACTTACTTTAGCATCTCTATCTATATTTTCCTATAACACTGTCATCATTGCGTGTGTTGGGAGTATGCTTGGTGAGGCGGAGCTGGGCGCCGTGTCACTGGCGTTGGGCCTGCTGAATGCGACTGGGTTTGCCTTTGGTGCCGGTCTCTGTGGTGCCCTGGAGACAGTTCTCTCCCACTGTTACGGCAGCCACAAACGTGAGTTCGATGAACAACAGGCGAAACGCGCGGCGTACGTTGCGGCTCACCCCGACGAAGTGGTGCCCGAGGTGGTGGAGGGTCCGTTGTATCTTTACGGTATCTACGCGCAGCGGATGGGTCTCATCCTTTTGGGCATTGCGGTTCCTCTGGGTATCGTTGTTGCATTCATTGACAGTATCATGAATGCCCTAGGTGGAAATCCCGTCATTGTGTATTACACAGGGCAGTGGTGCCACATTGCCCTCTTTGGTGTCCCAATTGCACTTTACCAGCAGCTGTTACACCGCTACTATTCCTGTCAGCACATGACGGTGCCACCGTCGGTTGCCATGGTGGGCGGGGCACTGCTGAACCCTGTGCTGCAGTTCACTTGTATCCGCTTGTTTGGCTTTCACGGCTCGGCGATAGGGTGGCTGCTGCTCATTCTCATCGTGAATGGTAGTCTTACGCTCTACATTTCCAAGTCCGGACTGTACAAAAAGACGTGGAATGGATTCAGTGGAGAGGCAACGAGGAATGTTGGTAAACTGTTTTGTATCGCGCTCCCTTCGTTGGGTGTGATGCTCAGTGAGTGGGTGGCGCTAGAGATCAACGCACTAGCCGGTGGGTTCGCCGATACCGTCGACCTGGCAGCCTTCTCTATTTCTCTGCAGGTGTTCGGTATCATGTTTGGCGTTGGCGCCGGTGTCATGATCATGACGTGCGTCTTTGTTGGGAATGCGATTGGATCGGGGAAGCCGTTGCTAGCACGCAAGACCGCCTTCATTGCGATTGGATTGGTGGTGTGCATTTCTTTTGTAGACATTGCGTTGGCGTACCTGTTGAGTCCTTTCATACCCCGGCTATTCTCCGATAGTGCCGAGGTGGCGGAGGTATATCATGATTTGATGAAAGTAGTATTGCCCTATCATACGTTAGACATATTCCAGAGTACGGTGATGGGTGTACTGAGAGGGTGTGGATTGCAGAAAATCGGAGCGGTTATTATCAGCATTGCGTTCTGCGTGGTTGGTGTTCCACTGAGCTTCTTACTCTTCTTTTACTTTGATTATGGAATCATTTCACTGTGGATTGGCCCGGCTACTGGCGCCGTGTTCGTCGGCCTGCCATCCTATGCGTTTCTTCTACTGTACTACATTGATTGGGCAAACTTAAAGCCCGTGGAGGAAGACGCAGAAGGCTAGTCCGTTGTGTGGAAGCAAGAACGAAAACCCTCTCTATTTTCATTCATCTTTTTTGTTTCAAGCCATTTTGTTTTTTGCCGTTTTTGTTTTTTTAATACATTTATGTTGGTTTGCTGTGGTAACGGGTAGTTTTTGTTCTTTTGAAGTCCCGTGTCACTTGCCGATCGACTCATCAACGCTGCCTTTTGTACTTTCTTTCTTTCATTTTTCCGAAAGTTTCATACGAAAAGAAAAATCTCTTTCCCATGCAAATATTCCTGTTTCTCGTTTCAGTCTGTCTTCTGTGATGGGCGAGAGTACGTCTCCGAACTAGCACGAGCGGTTCACCGCCACGGTACCCCCTCTCGAAGCCAAGGAGGACGGGAAGGACAGTAGCGCTTGAAAATTGTCTGCTTTTGTTTTTTCCAGGATCCCGGAGATTGTCACAATTCTCACGTTCCCGTATGTGCACTCTTAATGTTTTGGAAATTCTCGTTCCCCTGAGAGTTTGTAGACCACATTATACTTCTTCTCTCCTCTTTTTACAAGAAACAACCACTTTTGTTCCTGTTTGTTTGTTTCCGAAGGGCGCACGCTAGCAAAGGAAACTGCTTATAGTAGGCGAGATAACCCATCAGACGCTGCCCTGCCTCAATGATGAACGTGGCGAGGTCTACCACCGTGTCGGAGATGGAGGAGGAGATTAACAATCTCTCCTTTACTTCTCATTTGTCGGTGGCCTTTGGTCCTGCCGCCTACGTCGAGACGATGGCCATGGCGGAGAATGAGGAACAGTTTCCTCCAATGGAGGAGTTGTCGCCGGAGGACGCCTCTCCGACAGAAGAGGAAACAACGGCTGAAATTGCGATTCGCTTTATTCGAACAGGTTTCCCGCTCACCATTTCATTTTTATCCATATTTTCGTTCAAGACTGTCATCATTGCGTGTGTTGGGAGTATGCTTGGTGAGGCGGAGCTGGGCGCCGTATCACTGGCGTTGGGCCTGCTGAATGCGACTGGGTTTGCCTTTGGTGCCGGTCTCTGTGGTGCGCTGGAGACAGTTCTCTCCCACTGTTACGGCAGCCACAAACGGGCGTTTAAACGACAACAGATGGAACGCGCGGCGTACGTTGCGGCTCACCCCGACGAAGTGGTGCCCGAGGTGGTGGAGGGTCCGTTGTATCTTTACGGTATCTACGCGCAGCGGATGGGTCTCATCCTTTTGGGCATTGCGGTTCCTCTGGGTGTCGTTGTTGCATTCATTGACAGTATCATGAATGCCCTAGGTGGAAATCCCGTCATTGTGTATTACACAGGGCAGTGGTGCCACATTGCCCTCTTTGGTGTCCCGGTCGCACTTTACCAGCAGCTCTTAAACCGCTACTATTCCTGTCAGCACATGACGGTGCCACCGTCGATTGTGACCGTTGGCGGGGCACTACTGAACCCTGTGCTGCAGTTCACTTGTATCCGCTTGTTTGGCTTTCGTGGATCGGCAATAGCGTGGCTGCTGCTCATTCTCATCGTGAATGGTAGTCTTACGCTCTACATTTCCATGTCCGGACTGTACAAAAAGACGTGGAATGGATTCAGTGGAGAGGCAACGAGGAATGTTGGTAAACTGTTTCGTATCGCGCTCCCTTCGTTGGGTGTGATGCTCAGTGAGTGGGTGGCGCTAGAGATCAACGCGCTGGCCGGCGCCTTTGACAACACGGTGAATCTTGCAGCCTACTCCATTTCTTTGCAAATGTTTGGCGTGATGTTTGGAATTGGCGCCGGTGTCATGATCATGACGTGCGTCTTTGTTGGGAATGCGATTGGATCGGGGAAGCCGTTGCTAGCACGCAAGACCGCCTTCATTGCGATTGGATTGGTGGTGTGCATTTCTTTTGTAGACATTGCGTTGGCGTACCTGTTGAGTCCTTTCATACCCCGGCTATTCTCCGATAGTGCCGAGGTGGCGGAGGTATATCATGATTTGATGAAAGTAGTGATGCCCTATCATACATTAGACATACTTCAGAGTACGGTGATGGGTGTACTGAGAGGGTGCGGTTTGCAGAAAGTGGGCGCAATCGTGACCGCCATTGCTTTCTGCGTGGTTGGTGTTCCACTGAGCTTCTTACTCTTCTTTTACTTTGATTATGGAATCATTTCTTTGTGGATTGGCCCGGCTGCCGGGGCGGCACTCGTCGGCCTGCCCTCTTATGCGTTTCTTCTACTGTACTACATTGATTGGGCAAGCCTGAAGCCCGTGGAGGAAAATACCGGAAGCTAGTGCGGTGTGTGTGTGTGTGTGTGTGTGTGGTATTAAGGTGGAAATGCTTGCCCTTTTCATTCTTATTTTTTCTGTTCCTTACCATTTCTTTTTTGCCGTTTTTGCTTTCTAATACATACATGTTGTTTTGCTGTGGAATTGGGAGAGTTTTTCTTTTCTTATTCTATTTAATTACTGTATGACTTACCGAAGGACTCATCGTCACTGACCTTAACACCCCACTTTCTTTCCCGTTTCCATTCTTTCCGAAAGTTTCATACGAAAAGAAAATTCTCTTTCCCATGCAATTATTCCTGTTTCTCGTTTCAGTCTGTCTTCTCTGTTTGACACACGTCTGCGCCGAACGGGACTATGTCCTCGAGCTAGCACAGGCGGTTCACCGCCACGGTGCACGCTCCCCCGTGGTTGACCACAACATCACCGAAATCTGCGGATTCGAATTCCCCTGTGGGTTCCTCAACCGGGAAGGTCAACAACAAACGGTCCAGGTCGGTCATTTCCTCCGCCATCGCTACACCGCCGACGAGACCGTGGTCGACCCCACTCATCCCTTCCTACCAGACGAACTTTATAACCTCACCGTGGCCTACAGCCGGTCCTCCAATGTGCCCCGTACCCTACAGAGCGCAGAAGGGGTCCTGCGGGGTCTGTTCCCCAACATGACCCACTACTACCCCGCCATCCTGGCCGAGACGACCACTACCGATTTACTGCTGCGGGCGGACAACCTCGCCGCTATATACGCGGATACGAACTTTGCCAAAGAGGAGCTGAAGGAGGTGTGTAACCCAGTGGCGGACGCCGAGTTCCCTGACGGAACATTGCTGAACCAGATTGCCGCGGAGGTACACTCCGACGAGTTTTGCAGCAACCCAAAGAAGCGGGTCTCCTGCGCCAAAAAGCTGTGCGACATTGGTCGTTGTTACCAGACGACGGGCCGCCTGGCAGAGGACGGCTATCCTCTCCTACGGGAGCACCTTCCCGAGTTGTGTACGGTGGCGGCCTGCGTCAACCGGTTCAAGTCCTCTTTCAACGCCTCCAACCCCGTGCACGTCCTTCAGGGAAGCCGCGGCCAGGTGCTGGTACAGGAAATACTACACAACGCCAGGCAGAAAATGAAGGGCAAGAATACGTACAAGTTCATGGATTACAGTACACACGACAGCACCTTGCGTCCGCTCGCTGGCACACTGGGGGACAACTCCGACCTTGCCATGATGCCAACTTTTGCGACCACCTACGTGTTTGAGCTGCTGCGCCGTGCGACGGCGGCGGAGGGCTCCACCGAAGTGGGGGACTACGCGATGCGTGTGAAGCGTGGGCACCCTGGTGTGACTCCTGACACGAACTTTGAGTTTGCGTGGGACGACTTTGAGCTGCGGTGCATGCGTGCTGCCGGTGATGTCTACGTGGCGGAGGGTAACGTGTGCCCGCTGGAGGACTTCATCCGCTTCATTGACAGCTCAAAGCCGACGAATGCTGCTGGACTGTGCTACGTTGACCCTGTGCTGCTGGCGCGCATGAAGTGTCCCGCCGATGCGGAGGAGACCAAGGAAGTGTTGAACAGCGACTGCAAGTTGTACCGCCAGCAGTGTCCCTCGTACGCGTGCGGCGATGGGTATCGACTGGATGGCGTGGATTACGGTTGCTACAAGTCCACCAAATCGGCTTCTCCTGGACGCGGTGTGGGCAGTCTCGTGTTTTTCTTCTTCCTTGGTGCCGCACTTACCATTGCTTGCTTGTATGTGATCAAGCGCTTGTACAAACGGAGCACGCAGAATCGCTATGAGACGGTAGCTACACTGGAAGAGAGTGAGGTTGCTGCGGTGGTTTAGACAGCAGAAAACAACAAGAACTTTTTTTTTTTTAATGCTTCTTCTAGTTACACACGTTGTTGTTATCAAGTTCAAGGAAAGATTCTCTGGGAAGACAAAATACATGAAAATGCTTTGCAGATATAGAAAAGTCAGTACTTCCTTCGTGTGGTTGTCTTTTCATTCCACGTTTCGTCAAGCGGTATTTGTCGTTTGCAACTTTCGTCCTCTCCATCCATTACTCCCCTAGTACCACAACGCGTACGAAAAACCCCCAATAAAGACAAAAGCAGTTTTTTATAACCTACTCTTTCCATTCCAAATAGAATGCGATTCGCTTTACTTTTACTGTTGCTCGTTGCTGGCCACAGCGCCGCCGCCCGGGACTACACGCTGGAGCAGGTCCAGCTGGTGCACCGTCATGGATCGCGGTCCGCCCTGGTGAGCTACAACGATAGTCTGATCTGTGGACTGGAGTTCCCGTGCGGGTATCTGAACCGCCAGGGCCAAGACATGCTGGTGAACACTGGCCGCTTTCTCCGCACTCGCTACACCACGGACGACACCGTGGTGGACCCCAGCAGCCCTTTCCTGACGCAGGAGAGCTACAACCTGACGGTGTCGTACACCCGCTCCACCGATGTGCTGCGTACCCTGCAGAGCGCGGATGCCCTTCTGCGTGGACTGTTCCCCAACATGACCGCCTACTACCCCGCCGTGCACACGGTAATGAATAAGGACGATTCACTTCTTAACAGTGCTACTATACCGGCCTTAAACGCCAAGTATCACTATGGCGATCCGGAGGAACGTGCAGCGTGTGACTCCGTCGTCGATCACTATTTTACTCCGGAACTGCTGGTTCGTGTGGCCTCCGAGGTGCACTATGACGGGTACTGTAGCAATTGGACTAACCGAGTCAAGTGCGTCAAGACCTTGTGCGACATTGCTCAGGCCTATGAGCCTACCGGGGAACTGCAACAGCATCCTCTCTTAAATGAGCATTACTTCTCGCTCTGTGCTACACTGGTGTGCAGCTCCCGTTACCTCTTCTCGTACGATAGCACCGATGCGCTGCAGCGGGAGCAGGGCAGTGGTGGCCAGGCCTTGGCGCAGGAACTGCTTCTCAACGTACACAAACACCTCAACCAGAGCAGCCCATTCCAGGTGCTAGAGTACAGCGCGCATGACACTACGCTGTCGCCGCTGGCGGGCACCCTGGGCGACAACTCTGACGCCGCCATGATGCCTCCCTTCGGTACCACTTACGTGTTTGAACTGCTACGCCGTGCGACGGCGGCGGAGGGCTCCACCGAAGTGGGGGACTACGCGATGCGTGTGAAGCGTGGGCACCCTGGTGTGACCCCTGACACGAACTTTGAGTTTGCGTGGGACGACTTTGAGCTGCGGTGCATGCATGCTGCCGGTGATGTGTACGTGGCGGAGGGTAACGTGTGCCCACTGGAGGACTTCATCCGCTTCATTGACAGCTCGAAGCCGACGAATGCTGCTGGACTGTGCTACATTGACCCTGTGCTGCTGGCCCGCATGAACTGCTCTGTAACGGACACGGCGTTTGCACTGAGCAGTGACTGCCTGCAATATCGTCTTTTGTGCCCTTCCTATGCCTGCGGTAAAGGTCAGCATGTAGGGTTTGCGGACAAGAATTGCTACAAGACGACGACTGGCGGCGACAACAGCGGCACCACCGTCACGACCACCGGGACTTCCACCGGTGTGGTCGTGCTAATTGCCTTCATCATGCTGGCGGTCGGAGCTGCCCTGTGCTATGGTGGTCAACTAGCGTATATAAAGTATAGGGGCGGGTACAATCGCGCGACTGACATTAGTATGGAACCGGTCTAGAAAAGATCTTTTTTAGTGTTGCTGTTGCTCTACGCCTGATTTGGTTTCGCTTCAGGAAACAAAAATGTCGGCCGTTTAGTTCTTTTGTTTTTGTTTGTTTGTTTTCGGATGAGAAGAGTCACCGCGTATCGTTCTTATTAGCGTTGGTAAAAGGATTTTTGTTTTTTAATTATTTAAAGCGACATAAAACAATGAGATTGGCATGGAGAGGGCTCTTCCTTTTTTGTGTTTTGTGTGTCAGTCTTCTGCACCTTGTCGTGGCTACTCGTTCGACCTTTTTTTTTTTTTTTTTTACCTTTTTTGCGCTATAAGTATTGAATACAAGACGTTTGTTGGCCTAGTACAATTCTAATACGTATTTCAAATGAAAGTTTTTGTTATTTTACTGTTGCTCGTTGCTGGCCACAGCGCCGCCGCCGAGGACTACACGCTGGAGCAGGTCCAGCTGGTGCACCGTCATGGATCGCGGTCCGCCCTGGTGAGCTACAATGATAGTCTGATCTGTGGACTGGAGTTCCCGTGCGGGTATCTGAACCGCCAGGGCCAAGACATGCTGGTGAACACTGGCCGCTTTCTCCGCACTCGCTACACCACGGACGACACCGTGGTGGACCCCAGCAGCCCTTTCCTGACGCAGGAGAGCTACAACCTGACGGTGTCGTACACCCGCTCCACCGATGTGCTGCGTACCCTGCAGAGCGCGGATGCCCTTCTGCGTGGACTGTTCCCCAACATGACCGCCTACTACCCCGCCGTGCACACGGTAATGAATAAGGACGATTCACTTCTTAACAGTGCTACTATACCGGCCTTAAACGCCAAGTATCACTATGGCGATCCGGAGGAACGTGCAGCGTGTGACTCCGTCGTCGATCACTATTTTACTCCGGAACTGCTGGTTCGTGTGGCCTCCGAGGTGCACTATGACGGGTACTGTAGCAATTGGACTAACCGAGTCAAGTGCGTCAAGACCTTGTGCGACATTGCTCAGGCCTATGAGCCTACCGGGGAACTGCAACAGCATCCTCTCTTAAATGAGCATTACTTCTCGCTCTGTGCTACACTGGTGTGCAGCTCCCGTTACCTCTTCTCGTACGATAGCACCGATGCGCTGCAGCGGGAGCAGGGCAGTGGTGGCCAGGCCTTGGCGCAGGAACTGCTTCTCAACGTACACAAACACCTCAACCAGAGCAGCCCATTCCAGGTGCTAGAGTACAGCGCGCATGACACTACGCTGTCGCCGCTGGCGGGCACCCTGGGCGACAACTCTGACGCCGCCATGATGCCTCCCTTCGGTACCACTTACGTGTTTGAACTGCTACGCCGTGCGACGGCGGCGGAGGGCTCCACCGAAGTGGGGGACTACGCGATGCGTGTGAAGCGTGGGCACCCTGGTGTGACCCCTGACACGAACTTTGAGTTTGCGTGGGACGACTTTGAGCTGCGGTGCATGCATGCTGCCGGTGATGTGTACGTGGCGGAGGGTAACGTGTGCCCACTGGAGGACTTCATCCGCTTCATTGACAGCTCGAAGCCGACGAATGCTGCTGGACTGTGCTACATTGACCCTGTGCTGCTGGCCCGCATGAACTGCTCTGTAACGGACACGGCGTTTGCACTGAGCAGTGACTGCCTGCAATATCGTCTTTTGTGCCCTTCCTATGCCTGCGGTAAAGGTCAGCATGTAGGGTTTGCGGACAAGAATTGCTACAAGACGAGGCACGACTGGCGGCGACAACAGCGGCACCACCGTCACGACCACCGGGACTTCCACCGGTGTGGTCGTGCTAATTGCCTTCATCATGCTGGCGGTCGGAGCTGCCCTGTGCTATGGTGGTCAACTAGCGTATATAAAGTATAGGGGCGGGTACAATCGCGCGACTGACATTAGTATGGAACCGGTCTAGAAAAGATCTTTTTTAGTGTTGCTGTTGCTCTACGCCTGATTTGGTTTCGCTTCAGGAAACAAAAATGTCGGCCGTTTAGTTCTTTTGTTTTTGTTTGTTTGTTTTCGGATGAGAAGAGTCACCGCGTATCGTTCTTATTAGCGTTGGTAAAAGGATTTTTGTTTTTTAATTATTTAAAGCGACATAAAACAATGAGATTGGCATGGAGAGGGCTCTTCCTTTTTTGTGTTTTGTGTGTCAGTCTTCTGCACCTTGTCGTGGCTACTCGTTCGACCTTTTTTTTTTTTTTTTTTACCTTTTTTGCGCTATAAGTATTGAATACAAGACGTTTGTTGGCCTAGTACAATTCTAATACGTATTTCAAATGAAAGTTTTTGTTATTTTACTGTTGCTCGTTGCTGGCCACAGCGCCGCCGCCGAGGACTACACGCTGGAGCAGGTCCAGCTGGTGCACCGTCATGGATCGCGGTCCGCCCTGGTGAGCTACAATGATAGTCTGATCTGTGGACTGGAGTTCCCGTGCGGGTATCTGAACCGCCAGGGCCAAGACATGCTGGTGAACACTGGCCGCTTTCTCCGCACTCGCTACACCACGGACGACACCGTGGTGGACCCCAGCAGCCCTTTCCTGACGCAGGAGAGCTACAACCTGACGGTGTCGTACACCCGCTCCACCGATGTGCTGCGTACCCTGCAGAGCGCGGATGCCCTTCTGCGTGGACTGTTCCCCAACATGTCCGCCTACTACCCTGTGGTACACACCATAGAGGCTAGCACGGACTCCCTTCTTCGCAGTGATGCTGTCCCAGCCATAACCGCGAAGCGCAAGTACGGCCTACCGGAGGAACGTGCGGCGTGTGACTCCGTGGTCGATCACTACTTCACCTCAGAACAGCTGGTTCGTGTGGCCTCCGAGGTGCACTATGACGGGTACTGTAGCAATTGGACTAATCGGTTGAAGTGTGCCAAGACATTGTGCGACATTGCACACGCCTACGAGTCCACTGGCGAGATAGCTCAATACCCTTTGCTGAAAGAGAATCTGGACAAGGTATGTGCGGTATTGGTATGCAGCTCTCGTCACCTCTTCTCGTACGATAGCACCGATGCGCTGCAGCGGGAGCAGGGCAGTGGTGGCCAGGCCTTGGCGCAGGAACTGCTTCTCAACGTACACAAGCATCTCAACCAGAGCAGCCCATTCCAGGTGCTAGAGTACAGCGCGCATGACACTACGCTGTCGCCGCTGGCGGGCACCCTGGGCGACAACTCTGACCTTGCCATGATGCCTCCCTTCGGTACCACTTACGTGTTTGAACTGCTACGCCGTGCGACGGCGGCGGAGGGCTCCACCAAAGTGGGGGACTACGCGATGCGTGTGAAGCGTGGGCACCCTGGTGTGACCCCTGACACGAACTTTGAGTTTGCGTGGGACGACTTTGAGCTGCGGTGCATGCATGCTGCCGGTAGATGTGTACGTGGCGGAGGGTAACGTGTGCCCACTGGAGGACTTCATCCGCTTCATTGACAGCTCGAAGCCGACGAACGCCGCTGGGCTGTGCTACATTGACCCTGTGCTGCTGGCGCGCATGAACTGCTCTGTAACGGACACGGCGTTTGCACTGAGCAGTGACTGCCTGCAGTATCGTCTGATGTGCCCTTCCTATGCCTGCGGTAAAGGTCAGCATGTAGGGTTTGCGGACAAGAATTGCTACAAGACCGTAGCGGCAACGACTGGCGGCGACAACAGCGGCACCACCGTCACGACCACCGGGACTTCCACCGGTGTGGTCGTGCTAATTGCCTTCATCATGCTGGCGGTCGGAGCTGCCCTGTGCTATGGTGGTCAACTAGCGTATATAAAAGTTTAGAAAGCCGTCGACTGCTGCCACAGATGTCGGCATTGTGTAAGGTGTTCACCAGATTTCTCGACAGCGCACTATTAAGAAGACGGTAGTGTGACTTTTTTTTCCATTGCACGGCAATACAGGTGGAAGAGGAGAAAGTGGTTTCCTCTGTTTCTTTCTGCGGCAAGTCAAGGTGGAAGTAAGGGAAACATCTACACGCTTTTTTTTTTTTTCTAAGATAGAATTGAATTAACGAATAATTAGGAAAGTTTGTTGCTAATAATATTTTTTTTTGTTAACGTTTCTTTAATGTGGCCGGAGTGATATTGGTAGTGCCATCAAGACACTCTTTTTTATGTGTCGAAGTTTTTTTTTTGTTTGTTTATCTGTTGTTGTTTTCGTGAATGTTTCTTTTTCTTGTCAGTTTCTCCTCTTTTTTTATTATTTGATAAGCGCCCGAAGGAAAAGACATTGCTACCGAAACAACATCCACTTCCTACAAAATGGTAAGAAGAAATGAGTTTGGTCAGCCGATTGGCAAGGCGGTGGACCCTATCGTCTTTTCTCCTCCCTACGTGGAGGTACTCGAGGGTCGCTACTGCCGGCTGGAGCACGTCAACGTGGAGCGCCACGCGGAGGCGTTGTTTAATAACGTTTACAGTTCAGACTGTGACCCACGAGTGCTCACGTACATGCCACTCGAGCCGTATAAGGATTTGGCTTCCTTCAAGGCCCGGTGTCAGTACATGCAGGACAGTCGTGATCCCTTCTTTTTCACCATTTTTGACAAGGACCACGGCGGAAAGTGGTGGGAAGTATTTCCTACTCCAGCATCGACGTCGCCTGTGGGATTGCGGAGGTGGCGTGGGTGACCTACAGCCCCGCGCTGCAGCGGACCCGGGCGGCGACAGAGGCACAGTACCTGCTGGGGAAGCACGTCATGACCGACCTCCGCTACCGTCGGCTGCAGTGGAAGTGTGACTCCCTCAACGAACCCTCCCGGCGGGCGGCGGAGCGGTTGGGGTATGTCTTTGAGGGTATATTCCGTAACGCCACGATGCTCAAGGGCCGCAATAGGGACACCGCCTACTACTCCATCACAGATGAGGAGTGGGGGAGGGTGGTGGAGCCCCGTCTGCGCGCTTGGCTGGCCAGTGATAATTTTGATTCGAATGGAAGACAAAAGTGTTCATTGAAGAACATGACCGTTTCTAAACTTTGAAAGCGTGCTAACATTTTGGCAATCAACGGAAAATGAAGGATCGATGTTCCTATTGTTTGGACCTGTTTCACTTTTGGTTCTGACATTACCGTTATATCCCCGGTGTTGTTCTATTCTTCTCTCTTTCCTTCCTTCTTTTTTTTTTTTTTTGTTTCCTGGTAAGTCTTTAAGCCTTCTCTTTTCGCCAACCTCCAAGCTACTATAACCACTTTTTTTTTTTTTATCTATTTAAATCATTAATTTCATTTTTTTTTTTAAAGAATCATTTTTGTGAAGTTGAAAGTATTTTCATTTAAATAAATAAATAAAAAAAACTATTAAAATAAAATTACTATAAATCAGATTTGTTTTTTGCGTTATTGTATTTCGTTGACCTTTCATTTTTAAGTTTTAAAATCCACCACTAAGCGTATACTACTATACACATCCCCCAGAAGGAGAGAAAAAAAAAAAGTTACATATTTTTTTTTTTTTCGCTCTCACCCCAACCGTACCTTGATGAGTCATGCCCAAACTGACATTTGCAATGTGAGTCACTATCACGAGTTCAGTTTCATGGAGGAGGAACGGGTGGCCAACGACGACCTTATCCGTCACCTGCTCCAGCCGCAAGGCAACGACAGCCTCAGCTTCCCCCCTGGGAAGGATGCCGCCTCCCCTCTCTTCATGGACCGCCTCCTGCTGGAAGTGAAGGAGCGGCAGCGGGAGGGCGGGGCCCGCCCGGCACTCCTCTCCACCGACGACAGGGACGAGTCCCCAGAACAGGGCGCCCTGCCCCCGATTGTGATGATGCGAGATCTCGACGAGGAGCGTCTGCAGGCCTTTTTGCAAGCGGAACGCAATCACACCCACCAAGAAGACGATGAGCATGCCTTCTCCGTGGACAACAAGGCCAACGGGGCCCACTACACCCACGCGGTGGAGCGCCTCTATCACCACAGCCGCCTCTACGGCAATGTGAGTGAGGTGAACCGTCTCGCGTTTGTCCGGTACTTGATTAAAAATGTGTACCGTATCGCCACCCACCGCTACACGCAACGTGCCGACCGGAGGGTCTCCCACCAGCAGGACGAGTCGGGTGAGCCCACCGATGAGATTGTCGTCCGCACCGAGACCCAGGATGAGTATTGGCGGCGGATGGCGCTGCTGTACATTTACCAAGGACCCCAGGAGGAGACCACCCCGCTCCCGGACGAATCGTTCACGCGCTCCGTCGTGGACTCCTTCGCCTCTGAGGATGCCGCCTACCACGGCAACAAGCCGCCGCTCTTCTCCGACAATGAGGAGGAGGAGGACACCCCTGAGGAAAGAAACTTCTCCGCCAATAACAAGTCTACCAACGTTAAGAGGACCCGGCATCACAAGACGGATTACATCCCGATTGAAAAACACGATCCCTTTTATCTCATCGACGTGGGCAATTTGGTCCGACGGATGAGCCTATGGCGGCAGTACTTCCCCCACGTGCGACCCTTCTTCGCCGTCAAGTGCAATCCGAACCCTATTTTTATTCACCTCCTGTTTGCCCTCGGCGCGGGGTTTGACTGTGCGTCCAAGGAGGAAGTCAATTTGGTCCTCAACACCATCAACCACAATGAGGCGTGGTCGCAGGCGGTCCGGGATGACACCGACTACAAGGCCTTCAAGCGCCTTCGCCTGTCCCCCGAGGAGGATATCGTGTTCGCCAACCCGTGTAAGCAGGTGGGGGACATTCTTTTTGCCAAGGAGAAGCGGGTGAACTTCTTTACCTTTGACAATGAGGAGGAACTCCGTAAAATCGCCAAGTGCTACCCCGACGCAAAGTTAATTATACGCATCAAGACCAACGACCAAAATGCGGTGTGCGCCTTCTCCACAAAGTTTGGATCCACCGTCCATTCCAACCAGGCACACAACCGCAACACCGCCAAGACATTGTTGCTGCTGGCGAAGGAGTTGGGACTGGAGATTTACGGTGTGTCCTTTCATGTGGGGAGCGGGAACGGGGATGTGCAGGCGTATGTGAGCGCCCTGCACGACGCCCACGCCGTCTTCGCGATGGCTGCCGAGATTGGGTTCAACCTCACCGTGCTGGATATCGGCGGGGGTTACCCTGGGCTGAGCGAAGGGGGCGACCGGGTACTGGCCGCGATTGCCGCCGCCATGAACCCTGTCCTGGAGGAGCTCTTTATCAAGGAGGGCGTCCACGTGCTGTCGGAGCCGGGGCGGTTCTTCACCGCGAGCACCCACGCTCTGGCGGTAAATGTGTTTGCCAGCCGCACCATCCCCCTCGCCGAGCGAGAGAACAAGGCGGTCGTGGAGAAACTCCGCGCCAGTGACGTCCCGGAGAGCGTGCTGCGTCGTTTGGGGGTGATGGGCGAGTACAAGAATGGCAAAAAGGCAGACGAGTCTACCCCTGCCGTCCCGGTACTGGAGGAGCATCAGTTCTACCTCAACGACGGCCTCTACAACAGCTTCAACTGCATTCTCTTTGACCACGCCGCCCCCCGCCTCTTCGTGCTCCCCAGTGACGAGCGGTGGTCCCTGCCGGCGGAGCCCCCCGTGGAGAATGATCCTACCCGGGAGGAGGAGGAAGGCGAGACCGCCCCCGTGACGCAGCGGCCGGCCCCTCTGCAGCTGACCACCCTCTTCGGGCCCACCTGCGACTCTATGGACTGCATTCTGAAACAATCCCTCTTTCCCCCACTGCACATTGGCGATTGGCTGCTCGCCCCTGACATGGGGAGCTACACCGTCGCCGCGGGGTGCGCCTTCAATGGGTTTGCCACCCGACGACGGGAGTATATTTGCTCCCTCGATTTGGATTTGTAAATATTCAAAAAAAATGAAAATAAGGAAATTGGACGAAAAAGAAAAAAAAAAAAAAAAAAGAAGGATAAAGTAATAAAGTTAGATTCCGGTATACTGGGAAGAGTTGGTTTCCTAATAAAATCATGAGACGTTCTCCCATGTTTCCCTGATGCTTTCATTTCCCTCCCTTTTTTATTATTATTTATAAAAGTTTATGTAGAAACGTGCGTGATGTTTTTTTTTTTTTTATTTTAATTTCGACAACCCCCCCTCCCCAATGGTTTGTTGTATTGTATGAGTAACTTTGTTTCTCATAAGCATAAGCTCACTATCCAACAGCAACAAAAAAAAAAAAAGAAATATTATGAGAATTATTGTAAAAGTTCAGGCAAGACTTGATAGTTTTTTTTTTCTTTTTTTTTTTTCCCCCGGATTGGGTAATCATTGTGATACCCAACAAAAATGCTAAAAATAAAATAAAGATCCACCTATCTATCTATATATACACAAGAAAAATTTAAATGGAAAGAGAGTGCTCGCAGCTTAGGCCTATCGCACTTAATCTTTTCCTATTTGAATTCAAATGCTGTTTGTTTGTTCTAACTTAAAGATTTTTTTTTTCCATTTTCATTTTTTTATTTTTGTTTTTAATGAGCGACAACAAAATAAAATCCAGTTATTTTTCACCGTAAAACTTTAGCAATTGATATATAAAAAAAGTGTTTTCTCAGTGCAATTTTTTTATTTTTGTGAAAAAAGCTGGTGCAAATGGTAAAAATATAAATAAATAAATAATTCAGCAATTTGCCGTGATATATATAATTTTCTTGTGTTACAACGGTGTTTTTGTTTTTTGGCTGGGTACCGCGTCTTTTTTTGTGTGTTTATGTACGATTCGTTTATCTCCCTTGTCTGTCTTTTTTTCTCTACAACTCCAGTGGCGAAGAAACCTAGTTTTCTTTTTTTTTTGTCTCATTTTTAGTGCTCGTATCCCTTTGGCCCTCATGTGGCGGTGCATTACGGTCCAGTTCGCTAGCGTGCCACTGACCTTTCAGTCCATGTGCCCCCACGCTCGTCTTTTTACGCAGGCAAGCAGTGAGAATGGGTTCCAGTTCGGGTACACGGATCAGTACGGCTTTCAGGGATTGCAGTGTAGGGTGGTGGACGATGCTTACTGGGAGCTGCTGGTGTCCGGTGCGGAGGGGTGGTCGTACCTCTCACGGTTTCAGTGGTGGTTCACACCGCAGCGGCTGGAACTCCCCATTCACGCCACGCTGCGTCTGCCCAGCCGGGAGGCCCCACCTCCCTTTACCTTGCAAGGGGTGACGGTACTGCGTCAGGAGGGACTAACCGACATGGAGGAGGACGAGCCCTCCCTGGAGTGGCTGACCCCAGCCGCGTGCGAGTCACTGGAGAGCCTTTCCTTGGAGGAGCACTGGCAGGAGTTGACCGGACTCGAGACGGTGCTCCGGTCGTGTGGGCCGAGGCTGAGAGAGCTGTCCTTGCCGCGACGGATGGCACTCTCGCCGGAGGAGGTGGCGGCGGTGACGACTCTGAGCGGCCTGCAGTCGCTGCAGGTGACACTGGGGGACGAGGACGGACTGTCCCAGTTGGTATCGGGCCTACCCCACCTGCGCCGTCTCACCGTTTGGGGTATAGAGAAGGAGAGGGACTGGTCCCTCCGTCCTCTGTCGGCCTTGCACCAACTGGAACGGCTGGGCCTTCACGGGGTGTGCTTCCGGTCCGTGGAGCCTCTCCGTGCCCTCTCCTCCCTCCGCGAGCTGGACCTTAGTGAGACGGCTGTGAAGGATTGGAGCCCACTGGCGGACCTCCACCAGCTGCGGTCCTTGTCGCTCAAGCGGTGTACGTCGTTTACCAAGGTACATCTTCCACCCGCCGTCTGCGGGTCGCTCACCACGCTGGACCTCTCCTACACCGCTGTCGACGACTTTGACTTCTTGTCCCAGTGCCCCCTGCTAGAGGAATTGTACCTCCTCAAGTGTGGCGTCACCCGCCTGCCGGAGGGGTGTCACGCACTTCGGGTGGTGGATCTCTTTGGTAGTGACATTGCCGATCTGGGGCCGTTGGCGGCGTGCCACCGGCTGGAGCGGGTTGGGGTGGACTTTACGAATGTGTCCGATCTTTCCCCCCTCCGTGGCCTGTGCCACCTCCAGGTGGTGGAGCTGAGCGGCTGTGTGGTGACGGACATCACCCCCCTGGCGGACGCCGTCCCTGTACTGAGGAAGGTGGATCTACCGGCCGGCGTGACCTCGCTGGAGACCCTGCGAGGGGCGGTGCGGCTGGAGGAGCTGGACATGGAGTCCTGCGGGGTGCGTACTCTGGAGCCGCTCCGAGGCCTCCCTCGTCTGAAAACACTGAAGATGGAGTACTGCGAGGAGGTTACCTCCCTGGAGCCCCTCCGGGCCTGCCCTCAGCTGACCACCGTGCTCGCCAAGAGCTCTGGGGTGGCGGACCTCACCGGCCTGGCGGAGTGCCCCTCCCTTCACCACCTCAGCATAGACGGCTGCCACGAGTTGACGTCGCTGGAGGCGTTGAGGGGCTCTGCCGTCGGGGTGTTGGAGGCCCGCTACAATAGGTTCTCTGACCTCTCTCCACTCCGCGCGTGCCACAGGCTGAACACCATTCTTCTCAATGACTGTAAGAAGGTCGCCTCGCTCGACGCCCTCCGCGGTCATGCGTTGCTCCGTGTGGTGGGGGCCGGGGCGCTGCCCATCCACAGTGTGGAGCCGCTGGCCACGTGTCCGTTGCTGGAGGATGTGATGCTGTACAGTTGCCCCCATCTGACCGCAGAGGCGCTGCGCCCCCTTCTGCAGCTCCCCCACCTCAGGGACCTCATGTGCCACGGCAGCGGAATGGACATGGCGAACGTGCGGGAAATGTTTGGGGAGAGGGTGAATGTTTCCTGATGTCAGTGAAGGGGACGGTAAACAAACAAACAAAAAAACAAAAAAAAAAAAACAATAGCAATCTTCTTTTCTGTGTCCTTTCTCAATTTCTTTTTTTTTTTTTTTTTAATATACTGTCAGTATTATATTAGTAGAATCCGTCGTAAATGAACACCGCCGCCCCTGCGTGCTGCCAGTGTGAGGAGCTCAAGAAAAACATTGAAACCGTATCGGACGCACTGCAACGCGCCCGCGACGAGAATGCCGATCTCAAGGTAAACATTGAAATCCTATCGGAAACACTGCAACGCGCCCGCGACGAGAAGGCCGATTTCCAGTTGCAGCATCTCGAACTGAATGAGCGGATCCAGCATCTCGAATTGGAAAATGACACTCTCAAGATGAGCGTTGAAACTGTCTCGGAAACACTACAACACAAGGAGGACAGAATTGCAGATCTTCAATTGGAAAATGGTGAAGTGAAAGAGCGGAACCAACATCTCGAATTGGAAAATGACGAAGTGAAAGAAATGCTACGGTCGGCGCATTACCGTGTCTCAAGGTTGATTCCTCAGGCGACGGAAGAGGTTCACAACGCGCGGATCACCATCGCGAATCTCCAGACCGAAAATGAGCGTCTGGCAAATGACCGCGACCTGCTGGCGAGGGTACACGAAGAAATGGAGGAACAGCACGCCGCACTAAAGAGCCGCACGGAAGAGCTCACCACGAAAGTGGTGGATCGCGACGATACCATCAAGGAGCTGACAGAGGAGAATAGGCAGCTAAGGGAGGGGCACCGTTCGGCGTCACACGGACAGCCGGAAGGGAGCCGACGTGAGGAGAGCCGTGATGCGGACTTTAAGGTGACCGCTCGGGGGTGCTATTATGACCCACTGACGCAGCAGTGGGACCTGTGTGGGTTGTTCAACTACGGCCGGGCGGTCCGCCCGTCAGCGACCTGCTGGAGGGAGGTGCTTGCCATGAACAGCCCCAGGACGGTGAAGCTGCCGGACAACCTCGCCGCGGAGGTACTGGAGGAGGAGATAACGGAGTTGATTTCCACCATAGTGTCGGCCCTGCCATATCTGCAGGGCCTCACCGGTCCCTCGGCTTATCTCCCTCATTGCTATCTCGTCTTCCAGGAGGGACACCTGCGACGGGAGTTGTTTGAGGCGTATTTTGCGGGGTGCGCCGAGAACGGGTGCTACACCTTCACCCAAGCCGACTACGCCGTTCTGTCTGACGCCCACGTCGACGGGTACCTGAGGACGGTGCTGCCGCTCCTACCGGGGAACGTATCATGTGTGAAAGTGTGCGGCACCCTTATCCGCACGCTGGCCTGGTGCCACGCACTCCCAGACCACATCACTACCATCAATCTCCGGCAGTGCCCCAACATTACGGATTATTCCCCTCTTTTCGGGATGAGGGTTTCGCGAACCCTGATCTACGACAGCACCAATTGACTGCGCTACCCTTTGCTTCTTTTTTTGTTCTTTTTTTTTTTTTCTGTTGTTGCTGTAGTTGTCTTATAATAGCGTTTCTAGGAATTTTTTTTTTCGTTTTTTTCCCCCTGGCTCCGAAGAGAGCAATAAAAAAAAAAAAAAAAAGGATTGGCTTTCGATGGTTGGTGCGTGCGCCCGCTCCCTTGCGTCCGTTCTTCACATTTTCCTTTTACCTTTCTTTTCTTTCCCGAAGAAGTTAAAAAAAGAAAAAGTCTGCACCCTTGGTGCTTGCAAATGTTCCCTTAGTAGGAGTACTGGAGTTATTACTAGTAGCAATAGTGAACAATCACCTGAGGATCTTGTGTTCACCACCTCCCTGCGTAAGGCTTACCTGTGAGACTTTGTGAGTGGGGCGCAAAACCAAAAGGCCATTTCGCATAATTAGTAGAACGATTAGGTAAAGTTTCAGAGTAGACAAAACCAGTGGCTGCTTAGCTCAATGGCAGAGCGCCGTCCTAGTAAGACGGAGGTCACGAGTTCGATCCTCGTAGCGGCCTAGTTTTTTTCTCATAAGGGGTTCCCCTATGGTGGAGGGGTAGGCGGCCGCCGAGGGGCTCCGCCGCTCCTGGCGGGCGGGGGTAGGGGCATCCGGGACCGTGACGGGCATGACCAAGCGAGGGAAAAAAACGGAAACAAAAATTGGGCGAGGGCGGAGCGTGGCGGGAAACAGCCGAATATGGGGGCGACGCCGCGTTCTCCTTTTGCGTTGGACACACTTCAGCATTCATATGTTTTCCCGGTAATTCAAAAGTAAAATAGAATCAAAAAAAGATCAAACAAAAGCACAGTAAATAATGAGAAAAACCGGTGTGCGGGCACATCCGTTTAGTCAGCACCCACTCTGTCTCCCCTAGAGTGTGGGGTCGTGAGGGTAACAGGAGTAGTAAAAGAGCACGGAATGAACGGACGGTCTAGTCGTCTAACACTTGAACACTCAAAATTTACATTTTACACCCCTGATCGTCAACTCCTCCAGGACTTCGCTGAGGACCGGGTTGTGTGTATCATACGGAGTGTAACAACGCAGGTGTTTCAAACCCTTCATCTTCAACAGTGGCGTGTAGTCTTGTATGTTGGAGCAGTCACGGATGTACACACTATTTATTCTCTCCGGCAACCCTTCACACCAGCCGAGGGTGGGAATCTTCGCATGAAATATCCATACACTGGTCACACGAGACAAGAGGGGCAACATCGTGGTGAGAAATTGTGAGACAGACAGGCCGGCAGACTTTATCGTGTGGACGGTGTTATCCGTCAGTTGATACATTGTATCTCGTAATCCGGCACAATAACCCTGCATCTCGTGGAGAGGGAGGAGACCATAAGAGTATCCAATGTAGCAATCCTCTAGACCGTCAATGCGGCAGACAATCTTCACATACGGGAGTGAAGCAGACACCGCCTCTAAGACACCGCCCACGTTGTCGTATCCGATCAAAGTGCAACGGCTACAGGGGAGGTCGAGTGTAGCCACTTTCGGTAAGAGACGTAGCACCGTGGTGAGATACTCCGAAACGGACAGGTTAGCGGATTGTAAGGCTATGACTTCTTCTTGCATCAGTGTATAGTCGGTCCCGTTGATATTAGAGCAATAAGCCTCCAGCACGGATGGTGCGACGTCACCCTGCTTGTAGATCATGTTGCCTTCCTCCGTCAGGAGGAAAGGGCGTGTCATCGGTCGCCTGGTTTTGTTGACAAATTGCAACAAATCTCTTTTCTTTCTTTACCTCCTAAAAGGTAGAAGCAAAATATTTTTCATTTTTTACTTTTTTACAAGTCTCCTATGCAAGCAGAGGACGTCCAGAAGCTTTTGGACGCGAAGACGGCCGAGATACGACAGGAGGTGGAACGCGCGATGGAGAAACAACTTTCCGAGCGCATCGCTGCCGCTCTTAAGGACCGGCAATCCCCACCCGAGTCCGGGACTCCTGCCGCTTTGACGCAACTGGTTGAAGGCCTCACGAGAGACTTCAACCTCCGGAATGAAAAGGAGTTAAACCCCTATCATTCCGAGCTGTCGCGTTTTAAGCTCCTCCACCAGGAACTCGTGGAAAAGTCTTCCGCGGCGGACGCGAGAGCCAAGCTTCTCAAAGATTTTGAGAGTCGCATGCTCTCCACCAACCCGCTGTCCGCCCAAACGGCTTACCTCCTTACAAACCTGATTGCCCCACCCGACGATGTCACTGACCCTGCGCTGTACATGGCGGCCACGCTCTTGTATACACCCGACCAGTTCCTCATGCCGATACACAATTGGCGTATCATTGACGAGCACGGCACAGCGCTCACGTACCAGTACGGCGATGTGTGCTCGACCCTTCCGGTCCCTCTCATGCACACTGGCATGCGGCAATTCAACCTTGACTTGTTGGTCTCCGCCAGGGCGGCCTATGGCGGTTCACCTTCCTCCCAATCCTTCTTCACAGGGGTTCACACCAAACCGGTCCGAAAGTTCTTCGGGGCACCGGCAGATCCCTTACCGCTGCAGGACGAGGTGGCTGGGGAGGTACCCTCCCCGTCTACGGAGCCGACAACACCCAAACGGGAGTGGTGGACATGACAGAGGTGGAGAATGCCATGAATGAGTTGCAAAGTCGGGCCATCCACTATGAGAACCAGGGCAACGCCCTTTACCAGCGGCTTCAGAAACTCAGCGAGGAAATCCAGAATATGAAAGCGGACGCAAAGGAGGCGCCCAGGCAAACCAAGTCCCTCCAGGAGCTCCGCGACGTGCTGGAGTTGGCACGGAGCGTCTGGGGCCCCGGCCGACAGAGGTCCTCCACCTACCGTATCGCACGCAGAAGGAGCACTGCCCGAGGAGGTGGGACCGATTCCCTACCAGAACTAACACTAATCAAGGAGGAGTGGGGGTACCAAAAAACGAGAGCCGAGTCGTCCGGATAAATTAATTTCGGGCGGCTCTATGGAGGTAGGAAAGACCTCGAACCACGAGTGGGACCTACTGTACCCCCGATTGCTGCCTCGCGACCGCATCCTTCCCTGTGACACAACGGTGGAATGGACTGCGGACACTTTCCGACAACTGGTGGACAAGGTAAAGTCCTCGGGACACAAACTATACGTTCCAACTTTACCCGACACCACTGGATCGCTGGTATCCTTACGCCGGACAGCGGCGGAGTTCGATTACACATTTACGACTCTGCACCATCACACTGCGTGCATAAGGATATAAAACGAATGGTCGGACAGTTGACTGACGTCAGTTGGGAGCTCTGGCACAAACAAGCCAGGGGAAGTGACGACTGTGGGGTATATATGACGCTAGCTTTTCTCTTCGACTCACTCTCAATGTCCCATCAAACTCCTCTCCCCAGAGCAACGGTCGCCAAGTTTAGGCAACTGTTCACTAAAGCACTGGGGAACAAAGCAGTGGATTTGCTGACCGAATGCAAAAAACTGCTATCACCGTCAAAAACAACAGTGCCAATCCATGGCGGGGCTCCGGACGTGCCGGAGGTAAACCCTTTCGCTGCACACATTGACGAGGTGAGGAGAATGGCGGACAAGGCGCATCGGAAATTCTGCCGACACCAAGTGACTTACAACCTCATTGGGAGAGCTTTAATCAGAATGGCCACTGGTGGTAGGACCGGGATCGGTTATGTCGATCGGATTTTGAGCCTACCGAAGGAACCACAAGGCGATGATGGCAGCTCACTTTGGAAGTTTCTGGAGACAAAGGATGTGACGTTGTGTACGCAGCACCCGCCGAGAAACGGAAGTAATGAGGTACGAGTGACAAAGGAGAATTCGAAACCGGAGGTAATGCTACGTAGAGCGCCTCCGGCGGGGTATCCTTTCCTAAACTGACACTTGACGAGTTTGTGCTCAATCGCCACCATTACCGATTTTGGGCTGGGGCTACCGTCGACGCTGACGGGTGCTACCGATTGTCTACCGTACGAGAGGAATGCGTGGTTGGGTTGTATTGTCCCTCTTATTGGAAGGATCATAAGGACAGACAGTACATTATACAATCCCAGAGCTGGCCGGCGAAATCTTTCCTCCCTCAGGGGGAACCCACCACCGAAGAGTTGGCGGAACCGTTGGCGATGGACGTGGACAACCGTGGTCGTCAATTTCGACGGGCCGATCACGAACCAGAGCAGCTTACGGCACCAGTGGATCCGATGGACGAGGAGGATTACGAAACCCTGGAGGAGGAGTTGGCGGACCGACCAGACATTCTCCTGTATCATGAGCCCGTTCCTTTAAACTCGGGGGGCAGGTTGGACGCACAAACGGTCGGAACTTCTCCGGCCTGCCCTCGAAATTGGTACATTTATCCGACTCCTCAGGAACATGTCAACGGCCTGGCGTGGGGCTTCAAGAAACCAGGCACCCGAACGAGACACATGCACATTATCAGGGAACTGAAAAGCATGCCGCGCGACCTCCTGGACTATCCCACGTTGGCGGAGGCGATCCTGGAGCTAATTCGCCGAAAGGCGGTACGACAAAAGCTGGCATGGCCTACCATCCTCAAGTACATGATGAACGCGTCGGGGGCACTGGCAGACCTTCCGTTCTACACAAACCAAGAGAAACCAATCCTCCTCACCGAAAACCTGTTTTGGAAACAAGCGACGGCGATGGTGACGTACATGGACAAGCTCCACGTCCCCAATCCACCCCCACCGCTAAAGGTGGACCAGTACGAGCAACTTCGGCGGGGACTCTACCACACCAAGCCACTCCACTATCTGTTCCTCACCCTCGGGTGGACGTTTGCAGGCCGGGCGGGCGACATTCTAACGCTGACAAAGCGGGATGTCACGATCGGCACCACGGCGCAGATGATGGACGGCGTACTCCAGTACCCAGTGACCATTCACGTTGCCTACGGCAAGGTGAGCAAGTCCAAGGGTCCGTACGATGTGGACGGCTTCCTCACACAGACCGACGTAACGTGCCTAAAGAAGCAGCTGCAGAGCAAGAGAAACCCGTCATCCAATCTCTTCTCCTCGGAGGAGGAGAGGGCGGTGCGAGAGGGGGTGCGTACGGCGTTGAGGGCGCTGGACCCGCGCATGGGTCTACCGTCCATACGCAAAGGGGCAATTCAGTACCTAGCGGACGTGAAGGGACTGACACGGGAGGAACTCCGGCGGATCACGGGACACACGAACGATTCCATTCTGCACCGATACCTTCCCCCTGGCCGCCAGACAACTTTGGCCGCCAGCGCGCCAACCCCGACAACCCCCTGCCCGCCGGAGCAGACTGACACGGCGCCGCCGAACGTAACTGGTGGAACCATTCCACAACAAGATCAGGTTTGGACGAATGGACGACGACGTGGTAAACCACCCCCAGCCCTAGAACGAATCGGACAGAAGGCACCTAGCAGTAAGGAGATTGGCGTTTCAGAGATGGAGTTATGGCGGCTGATACAACTCAAATCTGGAGTGACCCAAGCGGAGTTGGACGCACGAGCGCTACCTACGGATGTCAAACAGTGGCCGCTGCACCTCAAACACACCACTTTGGTGGATTTGAGAGCAGTTCGGCGCATGACGGTGAAGACCCCGGCGACACACACGTTTCTGAATGAGGCTTTACGCTGGCTAGAGGACCCACCATTTCCCTCGCCACTGACGACGTATACCTCCCGCACAGTGAAACCCACGATGCTGTCACACGAGGACATTCAGAAGGCGGTGGAGATGGACAAGTTTGAACCATGTCGGGACCCTCGTACGGGAGACCATATCGTGGAGTTCGATATTGGCCATCTACCGGCTGGATACGATGCCGTTAACGTGTTCACGGTCCCTGAGATGAAAGGACGTAGACGATTGATCACCGAACCGTTGCTGAACGCCGTGATTGATCGGGAAAAGCTACCCCAAGTGCAATACCCCGGCCGGTTGCAGCGGCGCCAGGCTTTACGACACATGAAGTACATGATACAGATTGATTTCGAGGCCTTTTATGACGCCATTGGTCTTCCTGAACACGTCAGAAACCACTTTGTGTTTCGGGCCAGGGGCGCGACAGGCGGCTACTATCGGTTGAAGACGTTACCGACCGGGGCGCGATGGAGCGTAGCAGTTGGACAGGCGATCACGAATACCATCGTAGACATTGACACTCCTGTTACGGTGATGACAATGATTGACAACATCTTGATTGCGGCGTGTGACACTCAGGAAGACAATTTCCTATGTGCAGTACGGTCTATTCTGCGGCGTATTGAAGAGGCGAACCTTCTCACCTCACCTCCCCGTGACGAATTGTTGGCGATGTCAGACGAGGCGCTGCTCACCATGAGCGTGAAAGACAATGTGTTTCTGGGCGAGGAGTATACCTGGGACGGTACCCAACGGCTGATACGGAACTCGATCAAGACAATTTCAAAGATTGAACTCGGTATCGCGCCTGGCAAGCAGTATTCCATTCGTTCTTTCGTATCCACTGTTTCACTGATATGCTTTGCGCACCATACCACTCGCCTGAACCCCGCCAGCTTGTACAAAATCCTGTCTGTCGTCAGAGCCTTCTATAGTATGGTGAGTCAGGGTGGCGACTGGGATGCCCCCGCCCCACCCATCGAGGAAGCCGTCATGACGTCCCTTCGGGAAACGGGCAATCGACTCATCTTGAACGAATGGTGGGAGATCGAAGCACCACGCAGGCCCTCCTACGATACGCACGACTATGACTTTGTCATCTTCACGGACGCGTCTCGTGGTGGGTGGGGAGCTATCGTTCAACATCAGGGCAACGGCGACACTTGGCACTTCCAGCAACGTTGGATACACAAAGGGGAGCGCGGTTACGTTCCTTTTTGTGAAGACGATTGGTTTGTCGACGAAGAAACTCCAGACGATTTGGGAGCGCTCCCGGCTAACATGAGGATACGCAACGAAAGAGGGTTAACGAACTCCCGTCACTCGGCACACGCTGAACCGCGGGCGATTTCGGTGCTTCTCACCGCCATGATGGAGAAGGGGCTGTTGCAGCCCAAGATGCGTTTGGCGATCGCGACGGATCACTATGCCATTGTGGCGGCACAACGCAAACTGAATGGTTTTGGTGGTATAGGGAGAGGGTACGCACTCAACAAGCTTTACGAACTTTGTAACTCCCTACTGGTCGAACAGGCGATTTCTGTGACGTTCTTTTATGTTATCGGGTCGTTAAACCCTGCCGATACCCTCTCGCGAAACTTTGGGGTTGGAGACAATAAGGATCTGGTCTGGCAGAAGGACGCAATCCAGACAAGGTTACCGAATTTAGGACGGTTATATTGCCCCCTTTGCGAGAAAAGGGACAATGAACCGGAAGGACAAGAGTAAAAGGAAAGAAATGGGGAGACTATGGGGTAAGTAAGCCCTAAGCCATAATTAAGAGGCAAAACGTTAAGGCAGCATGAATTAATGGTTTGGTATATGATCATGATGTGTTGTATGAACACGAACATGGCTCTTCCTCTCTCCTCTCTCTAGGATAGTAACATGACATGTTGCCTTCCTCCGTCAGGAGGAAAGGGCGTGTCATCGGTCGCCTGGTTTTGTTGACAAATTGCAACAAATCTCTTTTCTTTCTTTACCTCCTAAAAGGTAGAAGCAAAATATTTTTCATTTTTTACCCCGCCCACCGTCCCTTTTATTGTTCACACACGTTGTGAAACAATAAAACATAAAAAACAATTGAGGGCAATTTTTTTTTTTTTTGTTTTTGTTTTAGAAAATTGAAGTAATTATTTTGTTTTTGTTTTATATTGTATTTTGTGTTTTTTCATAAAAAGTAAAAATTAAAATTATTTTATTAAAAGGTTTTATATATTTTATTCAAGGGGTTTTACAATTTTCCCCATATAACCACTAAGTAGATGCTTACTAGGGTTCCCACCCTAAGTAAGCCCTAAGCCATAATTAAGAGGCAAAACGTTAAGGCAGCATGAATTAATGGTTTGGTATATGATCATGATGTGTTGTATGAACACGAACATGGCTCTTCCTCTCTCCTCTCTCTAGGATAGTAACATGACACGTAGCAGTAGACCAGTCCCCTGGGATAACCCGTGACGCTCTTCAGGTCTGGGAGTGCGGCAACGATTGTCTCAAAAAACTCCCCAAGGTTTCCCACAGAGCGGTCAAAATGATAAGGTAACGTCAGCGTCTCCCGGTGATCTGTTTTGAGTATTTCTCTAATCAAATTAGCAGAAACGGGATTTTCCGTGCAATACTTAAACACCTTGATCAGATCAAACTGTCCAGTCATACGGGCATAGCACTTTTCCGTCAAACATAGCCTCAAGTCATCCATCTCTTTTGTCACACACATCTCTCTGATCAATTCTTCCTTCTCCGCCAACGTCTCGCGTAGCGCAGTGAGGTCACTCCGCGCTTCCCCCAGTTCCGCTTTCAGACGTGTATTGACGTCGACCATTTCCTCTGTATAGTCGCGGTGCTCCTCCACCAGTTCATCGTACTCTTTTTTCAGGTGGTCGTACATTTCGTGCAACTCTCTGTTTTCATCCTGTAGCGCGGTAGCAGCTGAGACCGTGTCGGACATGTGAAGACCAACCTGAAGAGAATAAAGAAAATATAGCTTTGCGGCAAAAATAAAAAGGATGAGAGAGAGAGAGAGAGAACAAAACATAGGGTGTGCCACACTTCTTGCAGTTGCTCATAACAGAAATAGAAGCACATCATAGGAATAGTTTCACCCAAGAAAACTACAATATTCACTTTTTCCACGGCGAAAGACAGTAGTGGGAAAAGCAGTATAACAGAGAAACGAAAAGTTCATCAGGCAAGAATACTGAGCGTATCGCTATCTTCAACACGACACACTCCGACCTGTTCCGTTTCCCTCTTGTAAAAAGAGGTAGACAGAAAGGCAAGGTGGTAGATTAAGATTTCTTCAATAGAAAAAGTCGATTTTGCACATCATTTGATCATGGCATCAATCGTAATAATAATCGTAATAAGCAGTCAGCCAAGATAATTGTTGTCCGTCATTAGTGTTTAGTTTCTGCTCTTGAATGGTAATAATGGTTTATTGTCCATCATGAAATGATCACACGCAGCGAAGTAGGGAAAATACACACGAATCAGAAATAGGTTCAGATTTCAAGGACTAGATTTGTATTTCTCATTGGAAACGAATTTCTCAGATATATGCTTGTTCTCGTTTGATCATCAGATAAAAGTAAAATGTGCGTCAATCACGCCTATCGGACACGGGACACCGCCTGCTGGAAATTGAAGTCGGCGGGTCCCTTTTGTTGTAAAACACTGTATCGTCTATCCATTTTCGGGGTAGTAAGGTCATAAGACCGTCGTAAGTGGTTTATCGTCATGGACGTGCCGGGGGAGAAAAAAAGGAAAAGAAAATAAGTGCTTACGGGTGTAAGAGAGAAAAAGAAGGGGGGAAATGATGTTATGCAAGGTGACAAGAGCACCGTAAGACAGGACCGACATTACACTTTCTCTTGTACTAGCCTCAAATAAACATTCACACTTTTCACAAAAACAAATAAAATAAAAATCAATAAATAGTAAATAGTAAAAATAAATAAAAAAATAGTGGACTACAAACGTAGTAAATAATGAGAAAAACCGGTGTGCGAGCACATCCGTTAATCTGCACCCACTCTCTCTCTCCTAGAGTGTGGGGTCGTGGGGGTGACGAAAGTAGTAAAAGGGTATGGGCTGGACAGTTTAGTCATCATAGACGTAGTCGTCGGATTCATACTCGTAGTCGTCGGATTCATTGTGCTGGTAGTCGTATCTACCGTAGTCGCTTGATTCATAGGAACGTTCCGCTAAACAATTTACACCCTTATCCGTTAATTCCTGCACAACCTGGTCGACAACCGGGTTGTGTGGCAAAGTAGAATACGACAGGTACTTCAGTCCTTTCATCTTTAAGAGTGGTGTCCAGTCTTCTATGTTGGAACAGCTTATTATACCCACTTCGGTTATTCTGTCTGGCATCGCCTCACACCAGTCAAGTGTGGTAATATTGATTTTAAATAGCCTTACGCGGGTTACCTCTGACAGGAGCGGTATCACTGTGGCGAGATACTCTGACACAGACAGTCTCGAAGACTGTAATATGTTGATCATGCGTTCAGTCATCCTATAACAGGTTCCACCGTCTACCACTGCACAATAAGCCTTCAGTGTGTTCTCGGAGATTTTACACTGCTTGTACTGTACATAACAGTGCACCGGCCCTTCAGGGTAGCCCATGATGCTCTTCAACTCCGGGAGTGCAGCAACGATTACCTCCAATACTTCCTTCACATCGGTATCTCCTACGAAGGCGTCGAAGTCATCTTGGAGCGAGAGTATGACCACATTTGATAAGAGAGGTAGCACCGTGGTGAGATACTCTGACACGGATAGATTATCTGACCGTATCTTGCGTAAGGCTTCCTCGGTCACTTCATAGCAGTGTCTGCTGACCTGGACACAGTAAATCTCCAGCACTTTACGAGGGACTTCGCCCCGCTTGTACAGTACGTAACAGTGCTCGAGACTCCTAGGATAACCACTGATGCTCTTCAGGTTTGGGAGTACGGCAACGATGGTCTCGAAGAATTCTTTCATGTTGTCGTCTCCTACCAAGGAGTTAAAATTATAAGGTAGTCGGAGGCCAGTCACCTGTGGCATAAGAGGGAGAGCCGTAGTGAGAAAATCTCTAAGGGACAGGTTAACTAACCTTAAAGCTCGTACGCCTTGATCAGTTAGTTCGTAACAGTCTTCGCTGAACTGGGCACAGAAAATCTCCAGCACTTTATGCGGAAGTTTGCCACGTCTGTACAGTGCGTACCAATTCAAAATACTTTTGGAGTACCCATAGATATACTTCAAGTTGGGGAGTGCAGTAACAACCGTCTCAAAGAACTCTCCTACGTTGGCTTTGCCAATATAGGAGTTAAGATTGTCAGGTAGAATCACCTCATCCCGGTCATCTGAACTCAGTATGTCTTTAATTACATTGGCAGAAACGCGGTTTTCCTTACAGTACAGGAATACCCTGATCAGTTCAAACTGTCGAGCTCTACCGTCATAGCACTTTTCCATTAAACATAGCCTCAAGTCATCCATCTCTTTTGTCACACGCATCTTTCTGACCAATTCCCCCTTCTCCGCCAACGCCTTGCGCAGCGCAATGAGGTCACCCCGCGCTTCCTCCAGTTCCGCTTTCAGACGTGTGATGATGCTGCCCATTTCCTCCAAAGAGTCGCGGTGCTCCTCCACCAGTTCATCGTACTCTGTTTTGACATCAGTATACTTTTTTTCAAGGTTCACCTTTTCTTCCTCCAAAGTCCTCTTCTCAGCCATCAGGTCGTTGACTTTTTCTTTCAACCACTTATTCTCCTCCTGCAGTGCGGTGACAGCCGAAACCGTATCCGTCATGAATTCACAGAAAGCAAAACTTGAACTTAATGGAATAAAGCAACCACAACTCTGTAAAAGGAAAAAAAAAAAAAAGTGGGGAAAAGAGTGCAATTTCATAAGAAAACACATTCCACTCTAGCAAATGTTACTTCTATTTTGTTATGGTTGTAGTGCATTCACATTAGTTTATCGTTATAGATGTTATATTAGTTATACTGATTGGGTCGTACAGTCCCTTCTATTGGTCTTTTTTTATTTACAGATGTGTGGACGAGAATGCATGGCCTCCTTTACAACAAGAGAACAAGCTGTTCTCTGGGAATGTGTTCGTTTCCTTCACATAGGGCAAGAAACTTTTCCTTGCTGTTCACCACGTCGCTACGCGCTATAATATTTGCGAACGTCTGTTTCGCACAACGAACCTCCTCGGCCACATCCATGGAGTCTACCCCACCCTCGTCCTCGTCGTCATCCCAGTCGTCCCAGCTGTCCTTGCTCGCCGCCGCCGTCGCCCCCTTCGCCCCGTCCACCTGGTCCACCCAACTATCCTTCTTGGAGACGGCATTCAGTCGATCCAGCACCGCCGCGACGCAGAACTGGAAGAGCCGTTTCTTCAACGCCACACTATGACTGGGGTCGCCGCTTTCACTAGATGGATCCTCCTGCCACATTTGACACACAAACTTTTCAATAAAGGAGCGAATCTCCCTCAGTACACTCGGCTCCACCCCCGTGTTACAGTAAAGCTGCTGGAAGAGCAGTGTCACCACCGTCTCCGCCGCGCCGGTCAGCTTGTGGAAAGTCAGCCGTCTAATGTTAGTGTTTACAAAGTCAATGGTATCCTGTCCCCCAGTGTTCACCTGCTTTAGCCACGTGTACCCCAGCGCGAGATCCTCCCCGCCGTCGAGGAGGGCGGGGGCGGCAAAGATGCTCTGGTACACGTACCGGTACTTGCGCACGGCGGTGTGCTCGAGGAGTAGGGTGGAAAGGTTGGCCAGTACAATGCACTGCAGATACGTTTGAAGTTGATTGACCTGACGCAGCATGGTTGGAATAATGTGTTGAATCACACTCTCCTCCGCCTCGTGGCTGTCGCCCTCCGCGGTGACCCGCAGCACGCTGGGGATCGAGTCTAGGGTATACTTCAGTCCTGTCTGAGGGTACTTGGTCAACAGTGTGCTCCACATGGCTGGGTCGAGAAAAGCGGAAAGGTAGACCTGGCGCTGCTCTGATGACAGAAGTCGCAGTTCGTCCCCAAAGTAGGCGACGAGAAGATTCAGTATGACCGGAAGGATAAGACGGCTACCACCGTCCTTGTTCTGGTCGGTGGTACGGGGATCGGCTTCCTTGCCCTCTTCGGGTAGGGAAAAGCCGCGAAGCAGTGGGGACACCCGCGAACGTTGGAGGATATCCACCACGACGTCAAATACGAGGGGTGTGGCGTCGTCTGGCTGTCTGCGGCTCTTGACGTGCTCCTTCCGGACGGCGGTGAACCACCACAGCCAGGGCAGCACCACCGTGTTCACAATCACCCGCTCCTCCAGCAACAGCTCTCCCTCCACCCCCTCCGCCTCGTCGTCCTGCTCGTCTTGCAGTATCATGCTCTCCATTGCGTTAAACATATCGCGCAGTGCCGCCGCCCCATCCGCGTAGCGGCACCACAGCTGCAGCACATAGGGCAGTACCTCTTTACCCATCCTAGCCACCTCGAACTTGTTGCTCTTTTGGTTCGACTGGAAAATGAGGGAAAGGACTGCCGATCGCATTAGTTCCGTCATATTCTTGTAATACCGTGACCGGTGGTGCTGTATGTTACTCTCTACCGCCGCCGTGGAGGAGATGACAAGCGTGTCTCCGTCTACCACCGGCTGTTTCAAGTAGTACTTGAGGTGCTGCTGCAGTATCATGAGCACCGTCTCCACCGCCTGCCACGGCTGCGGCGGCTCACTGTAGGGGAACTCGGCGAGCTGGACGAGGAGGAAGATGAACAGATCTACCGAGGGTGGGCAGAGGGCCTCCGCAACACACTGCCGCACGGAGCTGGCGGGGTACGCGGCGAAGATCATGATGACGGAAATCATGGAAGGACTGGAGGGGCTGATTAACTGTAGCCGCGAGAGGGTGGAGATGACTTGCAGGTAGCCGAGGACGGCGTAGGTCGTCTTCTCCTCCTCTGGTGTCAGATTCTTCTCCTGCGGGTTGGGCACCTCGAACTGACTCAGCGTGGAGATGACGTGGTCCACGACGAACCCACGGAGGGAGGAGCACAACTGCAGGAGGCGCTCCAGCAGACGGACGGCGGCCTCCCGTACGGGCAGCTGTGCCTCCCTGAGCGCCGGGAATACCACCTTGGTCAGCAAGGAGTGAAAGGTTTGCTCCACGTCCTTCTCCACCGCACTACTACTACTATCATCGTCTGGGTTGCTTGTGACAAAGAAGGGGACGACGGTGTCGATCACCCGCAGCAGGCCCTCCTTCACGTACCACTTGCCACCTTCCTCGGACCACCGCTTCAGCAGCTTGCTAATCCAGTTTTGCAACAGGTCGCGTCGCCTCATTTCTTCGGGGCTCTTGGCGATAACCATCTTTGAGGACTTTTCTCCTGACTTTTTATTCTTTTTCTTCTTCTTCTTGTCCCCTTTTGTGGCGGACGCGCCCTCCTCCTTACTAGAGCTGTTGCCTAGCCGCCCGGTGCCCTTACTCCCGCGGTGGAGGGTGACGGTGTCGGGCCCGGAGGTGTCGGTCGACTGGAGGAGTCGGCTCGTCTGCTCCCCCTCCCCTTCCCGTGGGCTGAGGAGGTTGGTCGAGCGCGCCGTTGCCCCCAGCGGTGTGGTCTCACCTGTCGCGAAGCTGTGGCGGAGAGGGTTGGGGGAGGTGCCGTTGGCGCCGCTGCGACTGCTGCGGTGAGGGGTGGAGGGGGTGGCCGTGCGGCGGATCGCAGTGGGGGCACTGTCCACCCTGGAGCCCCGGCGGGAGGCGGGGGCGGAGGTGGAGCGTACTAGATAGGTGCTGCTCGTCGGGTTGATTTGGTCGCGTGGGGTGGAAACACCGGTTTGGTGAATCGTCTGCGGCGGTGGGGAGTGGACCCCTCCGCTCCGGGTAAAGGTGCGAGGGGTGTTCCTGCTCGTACCGGCGCTGCTCCGTGCGGTGTCTGTCTTGGACGGTAGGACTCCTTTTTTGCTATTGTGCTTGCGCTTAAGAAGTGCGCCCGACTGGGTCACCACGCGAGGGGTCGTACCGCCAGGACGGGCGGTGAGGCCGCGGTCGCCGCTGCTGTTGACCTGGCGTGGGGTCTGCGCGAGGACAGGGGTGACCGCCCCCGTCGCGGTGGCATTGTTGTTGCTATTGTTACTACTACTCGGCATCGGCCGCACCCGCGCCGCACTCCGGTTGGGGGACTTGTCCAGCGAAAAGTTATTCCCGCTGGAACGGACCGTCACGCAGTCACTCAGGCACTCCTCCCTGGATTGCGTCATCTCCTGCGACAGCACCACGGCATCCTCCTCCTCCTCCTCCTCGCTGTCGTCGTCCTCTACCACTGTCGGGATACGGTTTCCGACGTAGAGAGGCAAGAGCTCGGCCAGATACTTGAGGCTCTCCTGTCGTACACGTGACCACGCATCCTGGGAGCCTTTTATCAAGATATCAAACCACTGCTCGATCGACTCCTCCCTCTGTTGGGTGGTGCTCTTTTCATGGTCGGCGTTGCCGTGGAGGTCGCCGCCCTCGGTTGCCCCACTTTTGTTGGTCAGGGAGGCACGGGAGATGGTTTTGGACACCAGGGCGTTCGGTGTCACGGTGTAGTATTTGGGGTCCACGTACTTTTTGGTCGAAGAGGAATTGGTGCTGCTGTTGACGTTGGCGTTACGGCTTCCTTCCAACTCGGTGACGGTGCTCGCCGCCCCGGAGGGGACGGGAGAGGAAACTGTCTTTATACAACACGTATTTTTTTCCCCGAATTTGCAGTATTGTTATTATTATGATTGCTGTTGTCGTTCTGACTATTTTGGCCTTCACCCGCCAGCGCCGCCTTTCGCTTTACATACTCTTCCACGTCCTTTTCCGCGCACTGCCCCACGTGGGAAAAGTATTTTAGTCGCAAATCAGCATTTTCGGCGAGGGTGATATTCCCCAGCAGCGCTCTGCAGTCGTAGCTGGTTCGATAGTACAGCAGGTCGGCCTCCGTTAGGGTGTTCACCGTCACGGCATCACTGCCGGGGTTGGGGTTGTTACCGCTGGTGTCTCCGCCGTTTGGGTTGGCCACGGAGCCACCCTCCGCCCCGTCCTCTCGCGTGTGGTGCACGGTGCTGACCGACGTGCTGCTGTTCCGCTTCGACGCCTCGCGGCGTGTCTTGTTATCGGTCCGTGGGACACTATTGGCGGTATTGTTAATATTGAGACTGGTGATCTCGGAGTTGCTGTGGAGGGACGGTTTCTTCTTTTTGCCCCCTTTCTCCGTGTCGTTGGTGGACTGCTTCAAATCTTTGAGGAAACCTTCGTAGGTGGGGGACACCTTGGGGGAGCAAGGATCACGTCGGAATGACATACGTTAGGGTGGGAAAATAATAGTAATAATAAATAAAAACAACAACGTGTCCTTAAAAAAAAAAAAAAAAAAACTTAACACTGTAGTTCTTCAATGCGAAAGGTGATGGGAAAGAGTCGGGTTATGAAGTGAATTATGCTGAATAACGCGATAGAATAAAGAAATTGTTTTTTTTTTTTTTCAGTGGAAACGTGTAGCATTCTTTTTTTTTTTTTTCTCGCGATATTTACATGTTTTCATTAACTTTTTTTTTTTTTTTGGTTTCGTCTTCTTTTCAATACAGTATTAAAGATGAAGAAGCCAAACAATAAACAAAACAAAACAAAACAAAAAAGTTAATACAATTTAAATTACAGTATAGTGGTACATTCATGTTATGGTGGTCTGGGATAAACCAAAAAAAAAAAAAAAGAGGAAATCGGAAGCGACGACGCATTTCACCGATTACGCCCATTCATGACAAGTGTGCTGTTTCGTGTAGATGAGACGACCACGCTCTTTTTACTTTAATAATCGTATATGGTCTGATGGACAAAGTGGTCCTTGGGTAAATAAATGTATTCCTCTTTGTTACTGGTGGGTGCCCGGCGGCCGCCCGTCCCCTTGACCCCCGGCAGCACCAATGGAGAACCGGCCTCGTCGGCGATCTGTTCCGCGGACTGACGGCGGCGATAGCTGTCCCGTGCCGCTAAGCTCCGCTCCAGGCTGGCCCGCCGTAAGGTGCGCATCTCGTTCAACTCCTGTCGCGCCCTACTATTACTCTGACGACTAGTACTACCATTCATACTGTCCTCCCTATACGTGCGGTTGACGTAGTTGCTAATATTAGCAAACGTCTTGGTGGTGCTTCCCATGGTGTTGTTATGGTTGACGGTGGCACTGCCCATCGTAGCGCCATAGCCGTCCTGCACCCCGCGACGCTTGTCTTCAAAGTTTTTACGAGGGGAGTAGGTCTTCTCCAGCACGCTGTGGGGGTTGCGGAGGTCGGCTATTTCCTCATTGTAGTACACGGTGCGCCGTGGGTCCTCCTCCCCCTGGTAGCCACTGTACCCGAATGTGGTCCCCAGTTCCCGCAGGTCCGTCTTGTGACTCAGCAGACGGTACTGCGTGGGATCGTCCTTGGTGCTGACCGCGTTCGACATCCCATAGGAGGCGAGTCCGTTGGCGTTGTTGTAGTTGTACCGATACGTGGTGCGCCCGCGCGCGTCACGGAGGGAGGACTCTGGCTGGGTGAGATACGGCTTGCGCATAGCGGCGTTAATATTCTCCACCTCCTCCTCCGTCCACCCGTCGCGGTAGTTCTCCAAGTGGTCGGTGAAGCGCT
Source organism: Angomonas deanei (assembly GCA_903995115.1). Classification (NCBI taxonomy): domain Eukaryota; phylum Euglenozoa; class Kinetoplastea; order Trypanosomatida; family Trypanosomatidae; genus Angomonas; species Angomonas deanei. Next base: position 535,610 of record LR877147.1, on the reverse strand, counting down.
GCTTTGGGAGCGGTGGAATGTCGTCCTGGCAGTAATCCAGACGGTAGACACTCCGTTCATCAAAGGCGGTGTTGTAGTTCTTCGCGCGGTACCCCCTCGTCGTGTTCTGGTAGGTCAACGTGTCGGGGTTGTTGTGCATATCCGTCCCCAACTGTGTCATCTGCGCCGCCAGCTGCTTGGTCGTTTGCATGGGCAAGATGGACCGCTCCTTGCTGCCGTCGTAGGTCCCTTCGTTGTTGTGGTTGAGATGCTGTCGCTTGGGTAGCTCCCCAAACTCCGTCTCCTGCCGTGCCCGCTCGGGTAGAAGGTGTGCGTTGAGCGGGTGAGGGTACCCAGTGACGTTGAGGTCCATCTTGCGACGGTACCCGGCGGTGGGCTGCGGCGGCAGGGGGTCGGCCTCCACCCTTGACTTGAGCGTCCGTCGCTGAGAGGCATTGTAGCTACCACCGTAATCGGCCATCTGGAAGGATAACGAAACCTTCTATGTGTATATTCTTTTGTTATGCAATAGAGGAGGGTGAAAGGATAGTGTAAACGCAAAAAAAAAAAAAAAAAGATACGCACGTTCACGTAGAAACCAAGAACAACAACCGTCATAACAAAATAAGTCATCATTCTGAGCGTACGCTCACTATTCGGTATTTTGACGCACGTGCAGTGCATTTGTAATGATTACACGATGAAGCTCATTGATTACTGCTAGTGGATGAAAACAACAACAACAAAATAAAAATAGAAAATACACACAGCTTTTTTTTTTTTTTTCTCGTAACGTGACGAAAAAACACGCTTTCAACATTTTGTAGTTTGTTTTGTCATTTTTACAGAATAATACAAAAAAAAAAAAAAAAAAACATTCTCTAACGACTTATTATTAGTACTGTCTGCTTTCTACGTGCTCGCCGACACATCACAACAACAAAAAAGGAAAAACACCCTTCCCCCCAAGTAAGTACCTCTTGCTTCATTCTATTATTATTATTATTTTGTTTTGTTTTTAATTTATCACCCACCCTACTTCTTCTTGGCACTCTCCTTCTGCTCCTGTTGCTGTTTCTTCGTGGGGGAGTGTTCCCTTAGTACCATTGGAAAAATCATTTCCGTCGAGCGCTTCGACTTCTCGGCGGAGTGTTTATCAACGGAGTCCTTGATACGGCGGGCGAAGGTGTGTTTGAGATAGGGATCCATTGTGTCACAGAGGGCATCCATTATAATACCAGACCCGTAGTTGGAGAGGTTGTGCGTGTGGTGAAAGTCGTGGAAGCGGGCGCGGTGACCGTGCAGCAGGCCTAACTTGCCGAGCGTGGTGTCGCTGAAGCAGTACCCACTGTGGGACTCGTACGTCTCCCACAGCCTCGCCCACATCCACGTCATGGCCAGCGGCCACGCCCTCGCGGACTCCAACCACAGCTGGCTGGCATCGCCGCCTACCGCCCCGCGTCGCGCGATCACCTGGGCGTTGGTGTAGGCAAAGAAAAAGTAAAAGAAGTACCCCACGGAGGGAAGGGTGTTGGCGAACACCTCCTCCGTCACCGAGGCGTACTCTGCCGCGATGCTGATGGTGCCGGTGTACTCGTGGTGCTGCTTGTGAAAGGTACGGTACAGCCACGAGTTGTAGTGCACGAACCCATGCACAAGGAAGAAGCCCACCTCGTTGAGAAGGTTCGCTAACACAAAGTGGGGGATGAGGGACAGAAACACGAACCAGGTGCTGTGGTGTTTGTCGGATAAACCAATCAGCGGCTGGTGTGGGTTGGGCATCATGTCCTCCGGTGCGACGGGACACACATAGTTAAAAAAGACATACCCCAGCAGCGGGGTCACCATGTACTGCTCCACAAATACTTTCCCAATCGTCCGCAGGATCAAGGACTGGGACGGTATTTGCATCGGCCGTCGTGTCAGCTTGAACTGCGCAAAGTAGTCCCCCAGCTCCCTCAGCAGCGGATACTTGTCTCGCCAGCCGGGCGCAAAACCAAACTCGGGGTGGACGCTATCGAGTAAGAGGTAGAAGGCGTTAAAAGTGAACCACGGCAGGGCGTGACACAGAAACTGAAAGGTAACGAGGAAGAGCAGCACCGGGGGGAGGTGACGAATAACAGGCAGGGGGAGGTACACCTGGTAGAAGAAGGGTGCCGTGAAGACGGTGGTCACGAGGGAGCAGAGGGTGGCGTTACGGAGGAGGTACACGAGGGCCCGCAGGAAGGCCTGCGCCTTGGTGGGACGTAGTTCCTCTATGGGTGGGTAAATGACACACTGCTTCCGCATACTGCCGTTGAGACTAGTGTTGTTGCTACCCACGTTGGAGAGGGGTGGTACCGGAGAGTTTGGCGGCGTTGGGTTTTCTCTTTTTGACATTTTATATATGTTCTTGCGTGTTTTTTTTTTTAAATATTTGCCTTTTGATATTAGAAATACGTTTTGATTTTTTTTTTTTTTTGCAGTTATATAAATATAAAACTGTTGAGAAGCAAAGCTACAGTCTTAATTATTCTTTTGGTGGAAGAAACCTTTTTTGAAGTCGTTTAGGTGAACTAGGCAAAAAACAAAAAAAAAGAAGAAAAAAAAAAATGCAGTATTTATAAAACAAAATGTGAGTTTCAGAGAGCATAAACGAAACATTATCTTCTTTGAGATACCTTCCTCTTAATTTTCTGTATGTGAACATTATGAAAAAACCAAAAACACACTCCAACAAGACATTTGCGCCCCTTTCACATTACTGTGGACGGTAATTTTTCCCTGTCAATCCCGCCTCCTGATACCCACCGTATCGTCCACCCTTTTGGTTGAGCACGGTGCCCGAGAAGACCGAGGTAGACCGCTGTGGGTCGTCCTTGCGGTAGGGACGGGTTGGCGCGTGCTGCAGCGGGGCATGCTTGGCGAGTATATCGGGGAAACTGTATTTACTCATTTCGACCAGCTTTGGGGGAATGAACTGCTTGTGTTGCCGCAGGTAGGACACGAACGGTTTGGCGAGTTTGAGATTCTCTGGCTGGAAAAAGGTGTAGACATACCCTTGGGTGTAGTCGTGCTGGGGGACTGCAGTACGTTCCTCCCCTTCCAGTGTCTTCTTCTGTTCCTTCCGAATCCAATAATTCAGTGCCCCGCCGCCCCGCCCGCAGCGGCCTGCCCGGTGAATATAAACATCCATACTAATGGGCATATCGTAGTTGACCACGTAGCTCACCCCTTTGAAGTCCATTCCCCGGCTTAACAAGTCGGTACAGACGAGCGCGTTGGAGATGCCTTTCGCGAAGAGCTTCAGCACACCGTCCTGGGCTGTGGAGCTGCTGCGGGAGGTAATCGTGGTGATATTATAGGCCTTGCTCTGGTGTAACCGACTGTGTACCGCGTCCTCCTCCTCCCCACCTTTCCCCTTCTTCGCCGACCGTCGCCGACTGTGATTTAGCATTTCTTCCAGCTTTGTCTTCACGTAGCCGACATTATTGCGGGAGTTGCAAAAGATAATGACCGGTCCGTTTATTTTTCCCTCCTCAAAAAGAGACACCAGTTTGTGCATCTTCTCCACCCGCCCGACGAGCAGCACGTGGTGCTTCAAGGAGGGACGGATGGAAGGGATGCCGGTGGAGGCGGCGGTGGCGGCTACATTCGTCTGGGGGTCGGAGGGGACGAGGGAAGCGGCCGTCGGCTGGTACCCAAGTCGGTCCGTCTTGGTCTCACACAAAATAAAACGGTGCGAGGGAAGGAGGAACTTTTCCCGTATCATTTGATAGGCGACCGGTGGCAGAGAGGCCCCAAACAACAGCCGCTGTGGTCGCCTCATTTGCCCAGCATGGGGGTTCCCAGCGAGATGGGCTTTGGGGATCGCCCCGAGAATAATTTTCACCTTTTCAAAGTGATTGGTGGAGATCAAGTCGTCCACCTCATCCAGAATAAGGGTCTGCAGGTGTTTGAGGCTCAGTTTCCGCTTGTACAAAGCCGGCAGGATCGTCTCGGGGGTGGTGCAGAGGATGTCGACCCCTTTTCCATCGGGGGTATCCGCAAACAGCCGGAGGTGACGCTTTTGTTCTTCCTCCGTCTTGGCACGAATCAAGTACTCCACCCGAAACTCCCCACGCAGCTGCCGAAACAGATGATAGGTCTGCAAGGTGAGCTGGGCCGTTGGGAGGAGCACCAGCACGCTGGGGGTGACCCCGTGGGTGGGCGCCTCACTCAGTCGCTGCAGAGGTACTGACTTCTCCTCTGTATCCTCCCCTGCGGCAGGGCGGTGGGGGAGGCCGGTGAGTGGGCAGAACGGACTCTCGTGCATGTTCAGCTCACAGTAGGGGCACAGCTCCATCCCCGGCGAGGCGTGGTGCAGCAACTTCTCAATGGAGGAGCGTTTGATTGGTTGGTGGTCGTCCTGTCGGCGCGAGGAGAGTTGCAGAAGGGTTGGGAGCACGTAGGCGAGGGTTTTGCCCACTGCCGTCGGGGCCACACAGAGCACGTCTCTCTCCTCCATTGTGTAGTAGAAGCAGTTCTGTTGGACGGGTGAGAGGTGCACCAGATGGGGGTGTCGCTGGAGGAACGTCTCCATTTGCTGTTTCATGGTTGGGGGGCAGAGTGCCAGAAGTTCCGTGAAGGTTTGTGGGGTGCCGGTGGTATGCTGCGGCTTTACCACTGGCATGCCATGCTTATCCACCACGTGCGTCGTGTAACATAACGAAAAGGGGTTCTCCTCTTTTTTATCCGGTGTGCTAGGAATTTTCTTTTCGTCGTGAGGGGGAGCAGAAGAAGGTTCCCCAAGCGGCTCTTCCACGGCGGAGCGAACTAACTGTTTGATAAATTCATTTTCCTTCTCGTGTTGTGTGTTTTTAGGGGTGTACGGATGGTATCGGTGATTGATCTCGTCCAGCACGTTCGTCCACTTTGGGCTACTCTTCTTGTTTTCTAATAAAAAGAAGGTCGGCTTCACAAAATAAAGAGGAACACTCTTTCGCCACATGATTGCTTGTGTTCTGTTGTGCGACGGAAGAGTAAGAGAGGTGGGGAGAGATGGTGGATTGGGGACAGCACATTTTTTTTTTTGATGTTGTTGGTGTTGTATGCGGAGACCAGGTAAAACAAAACTAGTGCTTTTTTTTTTTTTTTTTAAATAAATAAAGCGAACGCCGCAACAGACGTATTTTTATAACTTCAACTGCTCCTTCATGGTTTGATACTCCTTGAGGCAACTCCACAGACCGTCTCTCTGACTATTACTACTGTGGTGGTGGCTACTGGTGTCGTATTTCTTTAAACAATACCGAATGCGGTCCTCCTTCTCCCGCTCTTCCTTTTCCTTTTCCTTCGCGCTCATTAGCCTTCGCTTTTCCTTGTGTACCTTTGGTCGGTTCTGAAACACGAGGAGGTCCACCGCTGCCGCCTCATGCAGACGAAGCAGGTGAAAGGTGCAGCGGCCGGTGGTGTAACTCTCGCACATCTGTACCCGGAAGGCATCGTGCTTGATCAAGGTAAAGAGCGCCTGCGACTCCACAAAACTAAGATAGTACCCCGACTCCGCGTGGGTGTTCCCGCTAGTGGCGAAACAAACCCGTGAAAGCAGTTCATTCAAGGTGTGCTCTCCAATCTCAATCTGACGACGGGGGTACGTTATTCGAGTCCGCTCCCGTGGGGGCATTTCTTCATTCCTATTTTCATTGTGAGGCGTTTCCGTACTATCCCCACCGGCGTGGTTCGTGGTGGGTGGAGAAAGGGGCCCGTCAAAGGAGGGTTGGGTGGCGTACCAAAACAGTAAGAGGAGAATTGCAAATGGGCGTAGCTGGGGTCGCACCACGCTACTATTCTCTGTGGAGGTGGTGTAGGACAAGTACAGCACAAGGTACCCCATCGCCACACAGAAGAGATCCTCCGCGTGGTATAGAAAAAACGGTTGATCGAAGCTAATCGGCCCGGTGTAGTGGAGGTATTCCAACTTGTGTTGCTGAAAAAAGGTCTCAAACCGCGCCATGGAGAGGAGCGCCTCGCCTTTGACGGAGTGACTGTTGCTTTGGGGGTTGTGTGGGGAGGGCAGACTGGACAGATTTAACGACGCCTCCGATGGAAATTGAAGACAGAATGCCTCAAAGATGGGGACGAGGTGGGTGCACAGGATGAGCATCTTTTGCTCGTGCTGCTTGCTGTGGTGTGCGGATGAGACGAGGTGATTTTTATTGATGGGGAGGATACCGCTGTAGTCGAGTCTGACCCCGCGTGGTACCTTTTTAGCACCGTTGTCATTCTCTACAGTTGCCCCATTGTCGCTGCTCATTTTTTTTTTTTTTGAATGTTGTTGTTCTAGCTGTTGAAAAACCAACCATATAATAATAAAAAAAAATAGAGGGAAGAAAATGTGGGAATTCACACTGAGATCAACTGAGCCAAAAAAAAAAAAAAAAATAAAAAAAAATAATAATAAAGTAGGAGACAATGTATACAAATCGTCATACCAATACTATTCTACACTAATGTGCCGTACTCCGTTCCTTCTGATTCGATCTATTACTATTAGTATTATTATTATTATTTGTGTCCTGTTTCATGGCGTACTTATAATGCTCGGAACTTAGTTTCGTGTGCGGTGGGTGATGGTGCTGCAAAAGAGACAAAATAGATTTTTTTGCCTGGAGCCGTTTCGCCCTTTTCATGGTAATCCATTCTATATTATTATTATTATTAGGATTCGCACATGGGGATACACTTTCCGCTTCGTGCCACAAAAACCATTTTGGATAATGGGCAGACAAATTGATTTTTTTATCCGATTTTACTTTCCGATAAAGAAAATACAAGTCGTTCCATTCTTTTCGCGTTCCACTGCTTGGATTCACGCTTGGGAGCGGACAAAGAAAAAAAGATTTCACACGACTGTTCATCCCTGGGTGGTCTGGGGAGTGCAAGGACGACTGTATTTCCTTTAATAACGGATTGTCACCGTGGTCCACCGTGTACAACACCGCATCGAGTGAAAATAACACGTAATAAAAAGTCTCCCCGCCAGCAGGGTGGGAAGAGGGACGGTGGAGCAGCGGGTGTAGGACCGACTCCAGCCATCCCTCCAAAAGGGAAGAAGATGTCTTCTCCACGGGAAAAGGTTCCGCCGTTAGCGTTTGAAGGGTTTCCTTCGTGAGGTACACCACGGCCGTCTGGCGTCCTGCAGTGCTGGTTTCCTGTCCATTGCAGTGGCGATACAGGTTCGACAGAAAGGGGTCCAACGCCGTAGACCGAAACGACCCTCCGTACTGTGCGCAGAGGGCATCGAGAACGACGTTCGGGGAGGGATGCCCTGACAGGAGGGTGTGGTGCCCATTGGCGTAGAAGAGTTGCAGGAGATTTGTCACCTCTCGTCGATTCATTTTTTTATTCGGATCGGTGAGGAGTGTGGTCTGCACCATGTCATAAACGACAGAGAGGCTCGAGACGCAAAACCCGTTAGCAGGGCTGTCTTGAAGAAGGGCGATTAGGTTTTCATAAAACAAGTTTCGTATTTCCTCCTTGTCCCTGTTCCATTCCAAAAACAACGTCTTCCATCGCTCTAGTCCACCACCAAGGTCCATCAGTGTGTGTACCACATTATATTCTAATCCAACACTGTGGGGAAGTGCTCCGTCGTTCAGCAAAAGTTGAAGGTCGTGTAGGTGCGCTTTCCGGTAGGCATGCAAGACAAACCCCAACAACCAGTACAACGCTATGGTTTGACCATCCCCTGCCACATTGTCCGTTTCCTCATTGGTATTAGTGTTATGATTATTCGGACGATTATAAAGAACAGCGAGAAAGTCCTTCCCGTCTTTCATTTCATGAGTAGTGCTGTAAAGATACAGTGCGTGCACCGTCAGCAGAGTGGTGTAATGATGGTGATTCTCATTATTGGCGTAAACAGAGTGTGATTTCTGCAAACTTGTCCACAACACGCAATTACCACTTTGAGGCTTCCCATCGGTCAGCATGATCTGGCAAAGGGAGCGAAGGGCGTAGGGTAGTATATTTTTAAAATAGTAATAAAAATAATAGTTTGCATTGTGTTGGGAATTTCCCCTTTTCGTGACGTAATACACGGTTTAACCCATTGAACAGTTCAACCAACACACAATTATTGTCGAAATTGTTCTTATTAGTGCTATTCTGGTTTGTGCTGACAATCTTACACACCCGTTCTGCACAAACCGCGAGGACATCAATAAATCCATTCTGGTTAGGCTCGTTAGAACCACAGAACTGTTTTTTGTACTTTTTGTAAATGCAATTGTACACCTCGATCGCTATTGATGGCAGCTCCTGGTTGGTTTGCTGTCCATTCATCATTTCATTACAGATATACGTTAGGATCTCCAACCCCATCGCCGCCGTGCACTCCCACGTGGTGCCGGAGGATAAGTGATGAAACAGCTGTACCGCGTCACGCACATTTGCATTATGGCGGCGGTGGGTCTCATTTTGCAATATCGCGTAAATCACCGTCTTGACAAGGCGAATGACGGAGTTTTCAAAGTAGTAGTAGGAAGGGTGGTGTTGCTGGTGTTCCGCCGACCGGGTGGAGGAGGGGAATAGGTATCCATAGAGCCACCCCCTACCCTGCGGTGTCTCCTCCCCGCTCCGCCAGTAACACGGAGGAAGAGTACAACAATCCACGGGACTGGTAGAGGAGAAACAACAGACGGGTGACGGTCTCTGCATCCCCGCAGAGTGCCGCCGTCTCGGCCGCCTCAAAAATAATGCCCTCCGTGAACAAACTGTCCCCATCTTTCGGTGGGGAAGTATCCTGTGTGTTTGCCGTTTCCGAGACGGGGAGTAGCGGATAGAGGCAGCACTGCGCCGCTTGTTGCAACAGTAGAATGACGTTTTGTTTGAAACCACGATCGTCTCCTGTGTGGGATGGGATCTGTAGGCAGACGGAAAGGAGTCCAGTAAAAAAAAGCGGGTGGAGCACCATTCTTTCCGACTCCCACTCCCTTGCAGGAGCACTGCAGTGTTGCGGGAGGTGGTCGTGTTCCTTCTCAAACGTGTAAATTAACTTACTTCGCTGGATTTTTCCTTTTCCAGATTCTAACAAAACCAATCGCTCCATCACCAGCTCGTACAAGACGGATAAATACAGTTCTGCTTTATGGCGATCTGTTGTTGTTATTTCGTGCCGGCGATGGAGGTGTAGGACGTCAAACAAAACAAAATGCAGCACGTCTGCCCCGCTCTCGTCATTCCAATTCGCTTCTTCTTGTTGTCGTTTGTGGCTCTTACTAAACGAGGCCAGCCATAACTTTTTGATCACATCTGCCTTGGTGTGGATGATTTCCTCCGCCGAGAGGTCCCACGCGTTGCAGGCACCGTGCTGGGGGTGAATGGGCTTCTGTAACAAATCAAACAACAAGAGAATGACCTTTTTAACGAAATAAAAGTACGTTTGTTGAAAGCAAGGCGTAGCTTCGTTCTGGTGGTGGTGCAAGTCCAGGTTGGCCTGTCGGCGGTAATGGAGGAGGAGGGAATCGATCAAGGTAAGATAATCATTGGGCGTGCACATTTGCCGGTCGGACTTTTTCTGCGGGTGTTCGAAGGGACGATGGACCGAGTACACACGGGGCAGTTCCTCTTGGAGGCAACGTTGACTGCATTGTAAGACTGTACTGGGACTGTGCTGGAGGGTCGAGGGGGTTTTGCTCCTCTTATTCTTACCAGGATGAGAGGGAGCAAGAAAGTCTAGCCAGCTGTCACCGGAGCTGGAAGATGCGTTACTAGCGGGATTCACATTTCCACTACCTGCCCGATGTATATGGCGGTGACTAGGACTAACTAAAAAACGATACGCTAAAACATATTTGCGCATCGTTGGTGCTTACTCATCTTGGCAGGAAACAGAGGAAAGAAAGAAAGAAAATGAAATATTTCGCCTACTGTCAAGTAAATCAACAACTAGCGAATCGTAACAGACCAAACCCCGATGAGCAAGTGGAGACTAATACATTTGCGCAACTCCGTGGCGCCCACTGTACATCGCTGTAACGTACCCCACACCCCACCACGATCTCATCCCTCCTGGGGAACACCGATAGAGGTGTACGACGGCCGTACCAGAATGGTGTCCGCGGCGGATGGCTCGCAGTTGCGGTCCACACCGTAGCCAGCCCCTTCAGAGAATGGGGTCGCACTCACAATATCGGACCGAATCGCACTCGCCTCCACCGCTTGCCGCACGATACCTGCCAGCTCCGCCATTAACGTTTCCAAGTAGGACTTGAGATCTGGCTGGGCTGGCTGCTCCCCGCGGATGACCTGCACGAGCTGGGCGATGGGTCGTTGAGAGAGTAAAAAGGGAATGCGAAGACTGTGGTCGCCGTGTGGGTTGTCGACTGCACGTTCCGTGAAGGTGAGCGGCACGGGTGGTCCCACTGGCGGCTCGATGAACTCCCACCGCGACACCGGCGTCACATAAAAGTCAAACCCCTTTGCCTCCTCCTGCGACACAAACAACAGTTGTACCGCCGTCTCTTTTGACGTGTCGGCATGCTGAAAGACCACGTAGGACTCGTCCAGCACCTTTGCCACGGCGTTGTCTTGCGCTAGTTGGATCTTCTTGGGCATCCGTGGCGCCCCGTGTTCGCGACGGACAGAGATATTCCTCATGGACACGGTGGGTTTCATAAACTGAAAAGACTGCGACACCGCCCGCAGGAGACGGTTGGTCTCCGACAGGTGCCACTCCGTCTTGGTGAGAACATCTCGAATATAGTTGATGTCTGGCATGATATTATGCTTTCCGAAGAACATTAAAAAAAAAAAAGAGAGGGCAAAGGTAGGTTGGCTGAAACAAACAGAGACGGTACGAATGAACGAAAACGTGCAGGGCCAACGCACCACTTCAACGACAATACGTACCATTACAACAATAGCGCTTTCATTTCGTAGTTGACGTCATTCGGTTAATAATAGTATTTTTTGTTTTTGTTTTTCGTTCGGCCGTTTCTCTCATATCAAAACGAAATCTTACAGTTTACCCATTCCCCGTCAAAGATACTGTTATACTTTTTATAAAAGTTCAACGCCGGCTCATTCCACTCCAACGCCTGCCACATCATGGCGACGTAGTGGTGTTCCTTGGCGTGCGCTATGACTCTCTCGAACAGCAGCTTCCCCACGCCCTGACCGCGGCAGCTCTCCGAGACGACAAAGTCCTCCAGATAGAGCTGCCGTCCTTGCCAGGTGGAGTAGCGGTCATAGAAGAGGGCCATGCCGATCACCGTCCGCCGTGGTGGCTGCCCTTCCTCCTCCTCGGTACGCTCCGCCACGTAGGCCTGCCAGACCGGTCGGTCCCCGAACCCACAGGACTTCATCTCCTCCAGACCCACCACGACGGCGTTGGGGCACTTTTCGTACACCGCCAGTTCCACAATGAGGCCGTACATGGCCTCGCAATCCTCGACCACCGCTGGGCGAACACACACGTTACCGGACATTGACACTACACACTTATTACTAGAAAGGAAGAGGGATGCATTCGGAACTTGTGGAGGAACACACCCCAAAGGCACAGACGTGCCAACGAAAATATTTCATCCATCATTGCAAAAATAAGTCCAGCAAAAAAAAAAAAAAATAACAACTTTTACAGACGAAAAATCAATGTATAAAAGCAAGAACTCATCGGTGGGGAATCCTCTTGTTTTCTTTCTGGTGTTCTAGTCACCACAGGCTGGATGTGACCGTTATCACAACCGGTGTGATAGGGATGAAGGACGCAATGACCGTGCGCCACAGGACAGAACAGCGTCCATGCATACCCAGGCACCCCCCGCGCGGTGTGTTGGTTGAGTACACGGAAATGATACCAATAGAATACCCTTTTTTTTTTTTTTTTTTTGTGTGTGTGTAAACGATAGTATACAATTTTACCGTAAAAATGATCAAACGGTGATGTCACGACAATGGTCAGGGGGTATAAAACGCCCACGCACTGCACAACATTGGTGTAGAGAGACGATTACTCCTCCTAATAAGTAGAGGTAAGGAAAAGAGCTAAAATAATGAACCCTGGAACAGAAAAAAAAAAAAAGAGAGAGAGAGAGAGAGAGAGAACATAAAGTAAGTGTGCCTACTACAGAAAAAAAAAAAAAAAATGTATGCCAGTCAGACCGCGGAGAAAAAAAAAAAACTTCAACAAATATGGACTGACATTGGAAAAGACGCTTTACAAGTTAATCTGCTTACATGGGTGGCCCTGTGGTGTGAAGCGTACACTTCGCCACTGGCAATAATGAAGAACACAAATAATGAATGAGGAATAATAAATACTTATATATATTTTAAAAAGAAGTAAAACACACCTGAGGAAAAAAAAAAAAAATGTGTAACGATGAGTTGACCGAACGGTCTATACGCCTTCAGCATTGTGCATTTTGTACCACCAGTTTCTAATACTGTGTAATGAAGATTTACAGAAGAGATCACGGAAAAAAAAAAAAAGTGGAACTGATTCCAATGTGGGAACCCGTTTTTTTCCTATTACTATTATTATTGTTTTTGTTGGATTACAGTGCTACACTTGTGGAGGCGGAAGCTAAGAAACTGTGACGCGGGTCTCGCCACTGTCAGAATCCTCCGATTCAGAACCGTAGTTAGAGTCGACCGTGTGTATGGGGGGTACCACCATGAGTTTTGCCAAATTGGCTTGGTTTATCTCCTTCTCGGCGGCCAGTACCTCCCGGGTGCGGACCTTGAGGTGTTCCGCTTCCGTACAGTCCAAGTCTGGCAATACGAGATACGCCGTCTTTCGTGGTGCCTCCTCGCCGTCTGCACCTTCCACGCTCTTCGCATTAGCCGGCGCATCCGTGATGTACCGCACCGGAGTCAGGAACAACTCTGACGGCCGGTAGTTTGGGTAGTACCTCAAATGAGGCGTTATTTCGCCCAGCCAGTCTTTGAGACTTTCAGGTATATCGTCTCCATTTAAAACATGTTTATTGAACCTCTTTATCGCACGTACATATTGCTGCAGCTCTGCCTCTCTTTCCGGTGTATCCTTGTGAAGTCTGTTGTTGCCAGAAGCCGTGCTGATTATGGTGCCTCCACGAAACGGGTTTTCGGCCCGCTGGAGACCGGTGTTCGTCCTTTCACCATTCCTCTTGACCTTCTTTTTCTTCCGCCCCTTGCAGCAGTACACAATCAACACAACTAATAGTACGAGCAGCACCAGGGCGGCCACAGCGCCCACCGCAATGCCAGCGATCGCACCGTCGCTCAATCCCTTCTTGACCTCTCTGCCGCCGCCGTCGCCGCCGCCGCCGTCGTCCAAGGGGCATAGCTCAAACGTGCCGGTGGTGTTGAGCTCCTCGTACGCCTCGCGCAGCGCCGCGACATCGGTCCAACCCCGTGGGACGCACCCCGTGATATTATTGCCGGTCAGCTTCACGCTCTGCAGGTGGCGGCCGTTAGTGCCCCACTCCACCGGCAGTGTGCCCGTGAGGCCGGCGTCCGTCAGGTCGAGCGTCTGCAGCGAGTCGGGGAGGGTCCCCGGCAGTGCAGCGCCCTCCGCCGCGCCAGTGAACACCACCGTCGCCCCAACAGCGGACAGCTGTCGCACAGCGCTCGTGCGGAGGTACTCGTCGGTGATGTTCACCTGTATAGCGGTGTGGCTGACATTCACGGTCTCCGCGGTGGGCAGGGCCGTGCCGTTCAGCACCAGCGTCCCGCCCAGCTCCGCATTGTCCGACAGGTCGAGGTACCGGAGGAATGTTTGGGCGGCAAGACTCTCCGGGACAGCACCGGTGAAGCTGTTCTGGTGCACGTCGAAGGTGGTGAGCACATCGGACGCGATGCTACCAATGGAGCCGCTCAGCGCATTGTTACTCACGTCAAAGACGGAGAGAGTCGACCGAGAGAGCACCTTCTCAGTTCCCGTGGAGTAGCCATTGTTCGACAGGTTGAAGTGCGAGAGGGCGGTGGCGCCGCTGACGTCAGGGAGGTCGCCGCTCAGTTGGTTGTGGGAGGCGTCCACGGTCGTCAGCGTGGACGTGAAGAGTCCCTTCGGCAGCGTGCCCACAATCCGGTTACGGCTCACATTGAGGAACTCCAATTGCGGCGTGTTCACTTCACTGGGGAGTGTGGCCAGGAGGTTATCGCTGACGTCCACGTGCGTGTAGGCCTTTATCATGTCCTTGCCGCCCCAAAAATTAGTCAAGCTGTCCACAGTATTGTGACTCAGGTTCACACTTTGCAAGGCACGAAAACTGGCGCCATCGAACGTCTTTATCTGATTGCCGTAGAGGTCCAAGTACTGCAAGTTTAGATAACGATTTGGAATAGTGCCCGTTAGTTTGCCGTGGACAACAAGAGTGGTCAAAAAACTAAATGGGACCACGTTATCAGCTAGTGTCCCTGTCACACCTGTCGCGTTGATTGTAAGATTTTGCAGAAGGTAAAAGTTGTACTTCAATAAGTGTTCCACCTTGTCTTCGATCTTGCTAGAGGGATCATTAATAATAATGCTGCTAACAAATACAACATCCTGTCCAGGCAGTACAGGAATGGGAATACTGTTATTGACCAGTTTGCTTCCCGCCTGGGCATCGGATGGCACGTCAATGGTCAGTGCGTATAAAGTATTCTCACACTGCACAACATTCGTGTAGTGGCACAAGTCCCCCTCGACGGAGGCCAGCGCCCCGGTCGATCGCAGAATGGAGGACACCACCTCGTCGGTAAAACTGGACATGACACGAGTGTGATAGAAATATTAACAATAACGATGAAAGACTGCCGCACAGATAATCAGTACTGTCTGAAAATAAATACAAATCTAACAACAACTGAAAAAAAAAAAAAAAAAAAAACCTATGAGCTAAAAAAAAAAAAGTCAACTCAATACAATACTAAAAAAAACAAAAATCAGAGAAGTACAGAAAAGAAAACTAAAAGAGTCAAAACTCCTACGGGAAGGCAAAATGATAATAATAGCAAAAAGAGAGAGAAGGGAAATAATAGTAAAACCCCACACACGAACCCAAATACGATGTGTAGTTCCTTGTACTGAGCCACGGAAAGGCGGTACAAAATAACAACAAAAAAAGAGATTCTCATACGCCACGCGTCCGAGACTGAACTACTCACAGTGCCCACAAGCACCCAGTAGCGAACAGAGAGCACGGTGTATAATGAGAGAAAAGATAATAAGAAAAGAAGAAAAATGACAAAATATAACGATGAGAAGGCCCGCGGCACACGTGGACGCATAGGCACGGAAAACGGTTCTATAATATCCGACGGACAAAGTGTCCTTGTTATTACCACTTTTTTTTATTTTATTTTGGCTGGCAGTCCCTTGACGTTTTCATTAGCTTTTGTAGGGCAGCCTAAAAAAAAAAAATTGTTTACTTTTTTTTTTTTTTTGCGAGAGCTATACTATTCCGCGTCAGGGTGTTCTTTTTTATTATTCTTGTTATACTCCCTCGCCGCAAACATAATTATACTGGAACGGAATATTCAGACTCGCTCGAAATATCGGTGCTTGTATCGCAAGAACTCTCCCCTTCGCCAGTCGAGCACCCCTCCGTTAACGGGTTGGTCCTGCGTACGTGGGTGGTGGCGGCGGTCTCTATACCCTCCGCAGTGCCCTTCTTCTTCTTCCGCCTCTTGCAGCAGTACACCATCAACACAATTAGTAGTACGAGCAGCACCAGGGCGGCCACAGCGCCCACCGCAATGCCAGCGATCGCACCATCGCCCAACCCCTTCTTGGCCTCCCTGCCGCCGCCGTCGTCCGAGGGGCATAGCTCAAACGTGCCGGTGGTGTTGAGCTCCTCATACGCCTCTCGCAGCGCCGCCACATCGGTCCAACCCCGTGGGACGCACCCCGTGATATTATTGCCGGTCAGCTTCACGCTCTGCAGGTGGCGGGCGTTAGTGCCCCACTCCACCGGCAGTGTGCCCGTGAGGCCGGCGTCCGTCAGGTCGAGCGTCTGCAGCGAGTCGGGGAGGGTCCCCGGCAGTGCAGCACCCTCCGCTGCGCCAGTGAACACCACCGTCGCCCCAACAGCGGACAGCTGTCGCACGGCGCTCGTGCGGAGGTACTCGTCGGTGATGTTCACCTGTATAGCGGTGTGGCTGACATTCACGGTCTCCGCGGTGGGCAGGGCCGTGCCGTTCAGCACCAGCGTCCCGCCCAGCTCCGCATTGTCCGACAGGTCGAGGTACCGGAGGAATGTTTGGGCGGCAAGACTCTCCGGGACAGCACCGGTGAAGCTGTTCTGGTGCACGTCGAAGGTGGTGAGCACATCGGACGCGATGCTACCAATGGAGCCGCTCAGCGCATTGTTACTCACGTCAAAGACGGAGAGAGTCGACCGAGAGAGCACCTTTTCAGTTCCCGTGGAGTAGCCATTGTTCGACAGGTTGAAGTGCGAGAGGGCGGTGGCGCCGCTGACGTCAGGGAGGTCGCCGCTCAGTTGGTTGTGGGAGGCATCCACGGTCGTCAGCGTGGACGTGAAGAGTCCCTTCGGCAGCGTGCCCACAATCGAGTTACGGCTCACATTGAGGAACTCCAATTGCGGCGTGTTCACTTCACTGGGGAGTGTGGTCAGGAGGTTGTCGCTGATGTCCACGTGCGTGTAGAGCTTGGGGGTTCCCTGTGTACCCCAAAAGACAATTAGGCTGTCCACAATGTTGTGACTCAGGTTCACGTTCTGTAGGAAATCAAAATTTTTAGCATCGAATGTCTTTATCTGATTGCCGTAGAGGTCCAAGTACTGCAAGTTTTGATAACGATTTGGAATAGTGCCCGTTAGTTTGCCGTGGACAACAAGAGTGGTCAAAAAACTAAATGGGACCACGTTATCAGCTAGTGTCCCTGTCACACCTGTCGCGTTGATTGTAAGATTTTGCAGAAGGTAAAAGTTGTACTTCAATAAGTGTTCCACCTTGTCTTCGATCTTGCTAGAGGGATCATTAATAATAATGCTGCTAACAAATACAACATCCTGTCCAGGCAGTACAGGAATGGGAATACTGTTATTGACCAGTTTGCTTCCCGCCTGGGCATCGGATGGCACGTCAATGGTCAGTGCGTATAAAGTATTCTCACACTGCACAACATTCGTGTAGTGGCACAAGTCCCCCTCGACGGAGGCCAGCGCCCCGGTCGATCGCAGAATGGAGGACACCACCTCGTCGGTAAAACTGGACATGACACGAGTGTGATAGAAATATTAACAATGAAAGACTGCCGCACAGATAATCAGTACTGTCTAAAAATAAATACAAATCTAACAACAACTGAAAAAAAAAAAAATACCTATGAGCTAAAAAAAAAAGTCAACTCAGTACAATACTAAAAAAAACAAAAAATCAGAGAAGTACAGAAAAGAAAACTAAAAATTTGAAAATCTACCTAAACCGAGGTATCTGGATAGAGAGGAGGGAGGTATACGTCTTGCGCATTTATAGAAACAAACAAACAAAAAGTGCCAAGCAAAATAGGTGTCCATGGGAAGAAAAAAAAAAAAAAGAATAACGGTTGTTTTACGCCGTTTGCTTATGACAGGCCAATAGCGTTTCAAATCCGTTTAGTTCCCTAAAGTAGTTTAACGCCTCCGTATCCAAGGCAATCACTTTGGACAGCAAAATAGACACATTTTTAAGACACGAGGACCAGTGCGATTTCGCCTGCCGTGGATACCCACTCTCATTGTGTATCTGCCGAAGTGCCTCTAATAGCTGTTTCACTATTTTGAAGTGGTCGTTGGTGATCATTTCCTCTTTGAGCGAGTGTTTCAGTGAATTCGGTGGACAGTCGGGAGCGGTGTAGCGGGTGAGGATGGAAGAAGCGGTGAGGGCCGCGTTACCGATACTAATGAGAAGGGCAGCACCCCCCGTGTCACTGCCACCGCCAGACACAGGGGCACTCGGCGGTATATTCCCCACCCCAGCGAGAGCGATCACCACTTTTGTCAGTATACCCAAATAAAGCGTCTCACGGCGGACGTGATCGGACTCGAACCGCCAGTCCGTCTGGTGGTGGTCGTTATGGTCACTGGGAGGATCGGTACAGACGGTGGCGAGGAGGGTGGAAAGATGATCCAAACAAAGAAGAGCAGTTTTATTTCTTGCCTTGCTCTGCTGTACTGTGTTGGTCAACGCCTCCATCCAGTGAAACAGGCAGTCGACTGTGGTTAGTGGAGGATCACCCTCGCCGTCCCCTACCCGTCTTCTCCACACCGAACCAGTAAACCATCCAGCGACCCCAACCACCGGGTGGACGATTGCCGTTACGTTTGATAGAACGAAGATAGTGTGAAAGAAGCTTACTCGCCAACCCCAGTTGAAGTTGATGCCGCTCGGTGGGAGAAAAAAGGGATTCATTCTTTCCCGTCTTACCTTTGTAACAGGCCACCACGGGGTCCAGGCAGTCCGACAGTAGCGTACCACTCGTACCGTCCTCCTCCTCAATGAGGTGTCTGGAGAATAACTCTCCCTCCTCCTTATCTTTACAGTTCACCAATACATTATACAAAATGGAGAGCATCAAATCCATATTATAATTATTATTTTTATTGGTTTTCAAAATGTTTAAATAAACTTTGGCAACCGGTTTTTGCATCAATGTGCGGAACAAATCCGTCTGATCTGTGCGACGGGTAATTTGCCATAATAACTTCAAGATGGAATGCACGAGGAAGTCATTTTCCTTTTGTAACGCGAAACATTGGTTATGCTTATTACCATTTGGCAGAATACAAAAACTGACAAAACGATCTATGAAACTTTCCTCACTTGTGTTGGTTGCCGTTTTTTTGTCACCAAACAACAATCGGCCAGTGGGATGATTCCCATTCTCATCATTACTTTTTCGCAAAAGCACTTCTGTAAAGTTCAGATAGTAAAACAACAACGCAGGGACATCCCTTCGCTTCTCACCGTACCCGGACACAATTTGGTTCCACACCGTAAAAAGAAACGCATGGACGGTTTCCAACGGGTTTTTATGATCGGCGGAGCAGAAGTGTTCCATAAACACGGTATAGACGGTTGTTTTCATTAGCGCAGTGAGGCACCGCAGGACGCATACGGAATCGTAGGGATTCGCGGATTTGTCGTGAGATCCACTGGTAAGCAGTTCCTGCAACCAACCCGACAGGAAGGACCGACATCCTACTTTGTCTTCCTGTTCCTTATTATTATTATTATTATTAGCATCAGCAGCACTGTTCATATCGAAGGCTGCTTCAAAATATGTAGAGACATAGTCGTTTTCTTCCAACACGGTGGAGACAAGATTCAGTGCTACATTTCTGTTTTTAGGACGCAATCGAACGTACTCCATGAGAACCCACAGCCCGCCTCTCTGGATGAACAGAATCATGGCGCCCTGTGACAGCTTACTATTCGCATCCTTGAACAAGGATGTGATAAAGTGAAGAATAGAAAGTTCTTCCTTGTTATTACCGTTTCGGTCTTGTTGGCCCCCATTCCCGCCGTGTAGGACTACCTGTCTTAATCCATCCACCGCCTTTACCAAGAAGAGCGCCTTGTTATTGGCTTCGTTTTCGTTATGGGTACTACTTGCATCGCCGTACTGTTCGACAAAGGCTTGTCCCAAGATAAAATACCTTTCCATGAGACGTAGTTCCGTCTCGAGCGCCTCCACCTCCACGCTGGGAGGGAGGGAGGACAGCTGTGTCTGGATGGCGGTGAGGTCGGCCAGCGCATCGGAGGACGGCCCAAGCATTTGAGTGCCACACACCGCCGGAGGTACGCCTTCCGCAGCATGGTTTTCACACTGGTCGTGTCGGTCCCGTCGCTGTTCTCCGGGGAGTGCTGGGCGAGGAGGGACAACAGTCGAATGGCCTCTGAGCTGTCCTCCACGGCCTTCTCGTACCCACCAAGCTTATTCCACAGAAAGGAGCGGTTGTTGACGAGGGTCGCATACAGAAGTGGATCGAGTGTGATGCGGTTGGCTAACAACACCAATGCCGCGTCGAGGTGTGTAATGGCTTCCTGGTAGGCCTGCTGGGCCACACAGGCATTCGAGAGTGCCTTTCGTTTTGCGGCCTCCTCCACGAGAATCCGTTCCGTATCGGTGTACTCGACGCTAGCGTCCATCACTACCGCCTGGGCCCTCTTCTCATCCTTGCTCGACTTCTTTTCCTTTTCCTCAATCTCCTGCATTAGCTGGTCGATATAATCGTCTCGGTCAAATCGTGCATAGTACTTCGGGTCGTACCTCTTTTTGATAATTTCCATCTTTTCTTTTTGTTTGGTTTCCATCTCCTCCCGTTTGGCGGCCTCCTCCGCCTCGGCGAGGCGTTTCTGACGGGCGATGATCGCCTCCTCCACGGACCCCGCGTCCTCCTCACGGCTGGTGTGGTCATCGTGTAATAATGCGTCAACCGCACTGGCAATCGCATTCACCCGTTCCACCCAACTCTCCGCCTCTTTCCTTGTCGCTGGGTCCATCCTAAAAAAAAAAAAAGGTGTACCACCTACGGATGTGGTTTTAGGATTGATGAAGTTTTTTTTTTTTCTTTGGAGGGTGAAATGATGATTTAAAAGAGAGTATAAAATGAGGAAATGAAGTGACATAAACTAAACACAACAAAGAGACAAGTAACAACGACAAAAAAAAAAAAAAAACAACAGATGAAAGAGTGTCGATAGTATACTCCCCTTTCCTCATTCTAGCGGAAGCCATCATTTTTTTTCCCCTCCAGCTTTCTTCGGCACCACCCTGTAACTGGTTTCCTCGAAAATACCCAACGTAAAGTGTTCCACGCAGGCCACACTGTCCTCCTTGGTGGTACCGCGACCTTTGGTCTGGGTGTAGTCTATCACCGTCCTGCCTGAGACCTGCTGCTCCCCGTCCTTGGGATTCATTTGAGGGAAAACGAGTGATCGCTGTACTTCTTAAGAGGATCGTATATAGATTTATGAAAAAAGAGAGAGAGAAAAAGAAAATTGCCTACTGCCTTCAAAATAACATTTGCTGACGTTTTACCTTTCCACAAACGACACGAAAAACCTAGTTCCGTCTTTTTTTTTTTTTTTTCATTCTTGTCGCCCATTATTTACAATTCCACCGCATCCAAATCAAAGTCCTCCAACTCATCCAAGTCCACCTCCGCCTCATCGTCGTTCCGCCCGCGGATGGGGTTGCGGTCGGTAGCGGTGTACAGCTCATCGTCACGGTTACCGTCGCACCGCAGACAGCCCTCTCCGTCCCGCACCCGGCAGCAGGTGCACACCCCATTATGACAGTTCACCTCCCCAGCGAGCTGGAAGCACAGGGAGCCTTGCATGGGGGCGGAGCAGTAGTACGGGTACCCCTTCTCCCGGCAACGGCGGCAGTTGATGGCGGGTCGGGGACTTTCCTCCACGGGGTCCTCCTTCGGCTCCTCTGGGGGTATCTCCGGTGGGGTGTCCGGCTCCTCCGCCAGCTGCGCTGTCCCGCCCCATAGGAGTAGGCTAAACAGAAACAATACGAGTAGGGTCGTCTGGCGCATGCGATTGGGAACGGATATCGATAGTAGTAATAATAATAATAAAGTGACTTGCGTAAGGACAACAGGAAATAGGGAAAAAAAAAAAAGAAATACGAATTGAACAACAGTAAAGGGAGTGACGAAAGAGTGTGCATGTCATGAATCAGGGGCTAATTGCTTTTTTATTTCTGGAGTTTTCATTTACTTAACGAAAAACACGTTTAACGTACATTTTTTTGTTTTTCTACACTTTTTTTTTTTAAAACTTTTTACATGAGCGTTGTGCTCATATATTATTCTCTTTCTTTTTTTGTGGAATAATGCTTCTAATTCAATCATACAATTACAATGGCAAACGAATAACGATGTAAAATAGAACAATCCTATTTTGTATTTTTTTTTTCTTTCTTCTCACTTTTTTCCTTTTTTAAATTTATTTGTGGAAGAAAAAGTATATAAAAACTCTATTTTTTTTTTTTTTGGTGTTGTTATTATGCAAACGCGAACTACACGCACTCGCATACACGATGAATAAACACGGGAGTAGAAACAAAGAACGCTCACCTTCGGACTAGAACACCCTTCTCATTTTTTTTGTTACTTATTTTTTTTTTTTTCTTTCCTTCCGTCACAACCTTTACGCCGGCGCGCTGGCCCGTCGGATGGACTCTGTCAGCTGCGGACCACACTCCTTGAGGGACTGCAGGGCACTAGACACTCTACCATTGAACCGCTGTACCGCCTCCCCTTTCAGCCGCTCCACCTCCCGGAGTAAAATGGCATTCGTGCTGTTTTCGCTACCAATGAGGGTGGACTCGATGAGGTTCAGTTCGGTCTGGATGTCGTCGGCGTAGAGTAGCTCCGCAAAGAGGGTTTCGTCATTGAGGAAGACGTTAGCCCGGAGGAGGTCCAGCTCCTCGTCGGTGAGTCGCTCGGCGACGTCAATGTTGTACTGACAGAGGTCCTCGGTGGTGTTGAAGCGGCTCCCATCGAGGAAGGAGAAGAAACAGTCCCCTAGGTAGGACCCGATTGTGCTCCGCCAGCTCCGAGTAGGAAGGGGAGGGCAGCTCCGAGGGCTCGCTGGCTACCACGACCACCGGGGCAAGGTGACTCACCGCGGCTGGCTGCACCTCCGCTGGGGACTTGGTCGGACGGCGGTCGCGGGCGGCTGGGACCGGCGCAGGACGCTTCACCGTGGATGGATTGCCCTTCCCGCCGAGTGCAGCGAGGTAGGTGGAGGCAATCGTGGAGGATGGGATGGACTCTAGGGGGATGATCGTCGGGCCCTGGGGGTCCTCGTGCACCTCCTCTGGACGGCGGCGGCGGGTGGACGACTTCCTAGCCGACCGCTCCCCCTCCCCAGTCGACTTGCGGCGCTTCTGTGGGGACTCCTTCGCGGTACTCTTGCGCTCCTTTTTCTGGGGGCTCTCCCGGCGGGAATGACGGGAGGCAGCGCGGGCCTCCTCGGCCTTCTTCTTCTCCTCCTCCGCCTCCACCTTCTGTTTCATCTCCTCAATCCACTTCCTGGCGTCGTCAATCTTTTCCTTAATGACGACGTTATTCGTGTTGTTGAGCGTCGAGGACGCGGAGGGGTAGCGCGGCTCGACCTTGGGGGTGGACTTGGCCCTCGGGTTGGGGTTGGTCTGGGTGGCGTAGACGGGCAGAGAAACATCCTTCATGCTGCTGATGCTCAAAATCTCAATGTGAGAGTTACTACGGTTATTTCGACCACTATTAGCGGGCTTATGATTATTATTATTATTATTATTGTTCTTGTTGAGACTTTTTGCCTCATTAATGTTCAGAGGGGGGACGAACGGGTAGACGTCCTTCACCCGTGACGTACTGTTACTCGCACTGTCGGCGGGGTAGTTGTTATTATTACTGTTATTGTTGGCGCCCCTGAGGTAGGTGGAGCCGACGGCGCCGTTCGGGCCGGTGACGGAGGATTCATTCAGTGTTGTGATGGGAGTCTTGTTCATTTCCTCCGCCTCCTTTTCTCGCCTCTTCCGACGTGCACTCCGACGCGCGTCCCGGTCTCTCTCCTTCTCCCTCTCGGCCTCCGCCTCCCGTGTTTTGCGGGACGGCGAGCGGTGGTGTCCTCTGTCGTCGTGTCGTTTCTGCGGGGAGGCCTGACGCGACTTGCGTCCCTCCGCCGGGCGGTGAGAGGCGATCGGAGCGTGATGACGGTCTACCTTATCCCCACGGGAGCGACGAGGCTCCGTGGCGTCCCCGTCCCTCGAGGAAGAGCGGTGGCGGCGGCTGCTCTTGTGGGGGGAGGGGTCGGCGGAGTGGCGGCGACTACTACGATGGGGACTGGCAGAGTGCCGACTGTCCTCGTGACGGCGGGAGGAGCGTGGCCTTCCTTCCTCCTCCCTCCGTGAGGTGTGCGGCCTTCGGTCGTCCTCCCGGCGAGACGAACGGGTCCTCCCCTCCCCCTCCCGGCGAGAGGAGCGCGGTCTCTCCTCGGGCTCGCGGCGGGAGGAGTGTGGTCTGCTCCGCTCACGGTGGGACGGTCGGTCGTAGTCAACGCGAGGGGTGCGGACGAGGCCGGCGGAGGGGCTCTCCCTCCTGGGGTGGGGGGCCGACGGACTGTGGGCGAGGACGTCTCTCCGGTGGTAGGGGGAGGGCTGGTGCTCCTCGTAGTAGGGGTACGGAATGATCTGTCCCGCGTCCGCGGCGTGGTGGTAGCTGGCGTCCCTGGGGGGAGAGCGGGAGGTGCGCTTGCCGGGTGGCTGTGTGGTCAGACGACGCAAGGGGCCCTCGCTGCTACTGCGGTTGGGGGCGGGCTGGTGACGCGCGTGGCTGCTCTGTCCACGGTGCTCGCGAGGGGCTCCTGGTAGTAGTAGTCGTCGTAGCTATGGTCCTGGCGGGGGCGACGCGTGGAGGATGGTCTGGGGCGGTCGCCGGGGCTGACAGCCCTTCTACTGCTACTGTGACGGGGACGGTCCTCCCTGTAGTAGTAGTCGTCCACCTCCTCTACCGCGTCGTAGGGGTCTCTGTATCTATTCCCGTTGCCGTAGGGGGATGCATGACGGCTGCGCCTCGACATTGTTTCTTATCTTTATTATTTTTTTTATCGTGTGTACGGAGATATATTGGGAACTTTTTTTTTTTTGTAATAAAAAAGAATAATAAATAGAATGTGCTAATAATGACAAAAAGAAAAAAATTTACTGCGTTTTTGGCGGTGTGTTCACCTTTTTTTTTTTTTTTCGCAACGGTAATAAAAAGATATGAGAGAAAAAAAAAACGGTAAGTAGTATATTCTTGTTGAAAAAAAAAAAAAAAGAGGGCAAGAAAGTAGTGGAAGAATGACCGTAACGCGAAAAAAAAAAAAAAAACAGAAAAATATGAACACATGTAAAGTTCATCAACAACCAAACAGTAAAACACTCAACATAAGAACAAGTTCAGCAGGAAAAAAAAAAAAAAGAATAACTAGCAGGATTGATTTAGTGTAATAATCATTTTCACTATGATCAAAAAAAAAAAAAAAAACAAAGACCGCCTTCATACGTCTGTCGAGGATAATAGTTGATACAAGCTCGTCACATCGCCATTCTTATACGATTGTATCTCGCATTTTAACTTTCGTCGTTGCAAAAACAACACTTCATTGTAAATTTCACTCAGGATTGTATCCTTCTTATTATTCTGTACTTGTTTGGATAGCACTTTTTCCATCCGCTGCAGCATATTCACCTCCTCTGGTGAACAGATCATACAATCATTCCTAGAAATGGCATTGCTATTGTGATTCTTCTTATTATTATTGCCGTCGGGATACAGCATGGATGTCTTCACCCCAGCCCAATGCATACCGCGGCCAACGTCCTCCCTCGTGTAAGGATCATGATCATGTTCATGATCAGTAGGCGTACGGCTAGCACTGGGGAGCCGAAAGGATACCCCCATCAAGGTCAGTAGAATACCCAACCCGTGTGGGTCCCCGTCCACCAGCGCGACGCAGGGAATGATCCCTGTGAGATGATGTTTCTTCTCCTGACGGGCCAGGTGACGCTGCACAAAGAGCTGAGTAGACCGGCAGGGGTACCCCCGGGTACACAGAAAGGTCCACCGCCTCTTCGCTTGTCCGCTGTGAAACCACGCATGCGCCACCAGCTTCTTCACAATACACTCTTTTTCCACGATCACCAGCACATCCTGAAAAGAGGAGGAGGAAGGGAGGAGATGACTGTGTAGCGCCAGGTGACTCGTGAGAGGTATCCCTTCCGTTCCTTGCGTGGCTAACGAGAGAAGCGTGCTGGGGTGCGGCTCCATGCAGAGGTCCATGTGCCCGACCAGGTAACTGCGACTGGTGTTGCTCACCCCCAGTACCTCCCGACGGTACAGCGACAGTTCACGATGGGAAGAGAATTGCCCCTCCAGGAGGGAGAAGGGAAACTCAAACAAATGCTGATACACATACTGTGAAATTTCATTCCGTTCTTTTTTATGTTCGGTTGTGTTCGTCTCGTCAAGTTGGGCGTTATAGTGAGTCCAGTCGAGTAAGACACACAGTTTGTGAATCGCCTCGGAAACGGTTTTGGTAGACGAAAATAATGTGGTATCTCGGTAGTAAATATCTCGTTGTGTGGAGTGAAACCCAAAACTGTTCTTTTGGTTCGTTGTAGTAGAATTACTTTCGTTCATAATAATTTCTAAAATGAAAAATAGTTCAGCCAGTGTTTTTCGCTTCATTGTTTTCTTCTTTCCAACAAAGTGTGCTTCATCCTTATTTCGAGCTCGCTTGTTGGTTCGTTTTTCGTTGTTGATAAACGTTAAAAAGTGAAGCACTAGCGTTTCGCAGTCCAATAAAAGTGAGCTCATGTGTGGTGTAGTGATGCGTGTCTTTCGTGAGGAGCGTAGAAGAAGGGCGATGAAAGAAGGTGGTGTTCAGTGTTGTACCGCACGGACAAAAAAATACAAAGAAAAACGCAAAACAAGAGGGATAGGAAAATATTGGAATAAATGTTTTTAAAAGGGAAAGAATAATAAAAATCTAACATAATATATATCTACTCTATTCGTACACTTTCTTATTATTTATCAAAAATCTATTCTGTACTAAAAAAAAAAAAAAATCAGTTTATTCATAAATCTAAATTTTTCCTTATTGTACTACAAAGATGGAATACTTTTCAGACAGTTATTGATGACCAAAATATAATTGATCATCTGCGTCTGCTCTCTCGTCAAGGAGAGTAGTTTATTTAACTGAAAATACTGATTCGTGTTCAGACGTGTGGTGAACTTGGTTTTCTTCTGTGCGTCCCCTTCCGTCGTCTCCTCCTTCTCATCGTGCGTCGCATGCTCTAGCAAGAAATATTCTAACAAGGTCTCCACATCTTTTCCGTGAAACAATAAAGACGACACCACATCACCGTTCACCACCGATTCGGTTTGATAATAAATACTCCGTCCAACGTTTCGGTCCACAAATACATTAAAATCCATAAAATTCTCCCAATGAAAGCACAGCACCGCACTATTATTATTATTATTCGTATCGGAATTATTATGTTCCAATAGGAAGAGTCCCTCCGTCGTCCGGAGGTCTCCATGCACCACTCGCCTCGACAGAAGAGCAATTAACATTTTTAACACTAATTTTAATCCCATCAAGGTCCGGTGGTCCTCCTGTTCCTTTTCCTGAAACGAGTAGTTGAGCAGGTACGGGTAAGACTGACTGAGAGGGGACACACGGGCGGTGACGGGGACCTCCACCAGCGTCACACCGCCAATCCATACACTATTCTTACTATTATTATCGGTGTTTGGTGTGGTGGAAACGTACTCGAACCCTTTTACGGTGAGAGACGGACACAAGAAAAAGAGTCCAATGGCGGCTCGTTTGGCCTCATTGACAATTCCATCCACGGTGTGGGGCGCGCCGGTCGTTCTCCACGTATACAACAAGATTTGTTTCTTCGGCGCCGGTGCCCTTCCTCTTCCTTCGAACTGTTCTCTTGCACTTCTTCCGCCTCATAAATATCAGCCAGCGGGTAGAAGTGGGTGAGGGTGTACACCGTGGTACAACGATCCACCTCGGCGGGGCAGTAGGTGTAGTCCTTGTGGGGTAGTCGTATCTGTAGTCCAATGTGCAACTCTGCCGGAAATGAAAATGGATTAGGATTAGTATTATTACGGTCTTGTGGGATGGTGGCAAAGTACCCGCCATAGTCCTGAAAGGGACTCTTAAACTTTTTCGTATTACTATTGTGGTTTTCGTTTCCTTCTTTTGTCGACTCACTCAGATGGATTTCAATAGATGGCAAAATGGCGTTAAGGTTGTAATTTACATCTGACATGACATCTGCTGCCCGAATTATATTATTATTATTCTGATGATTCTGAACCAAAATGGAGTTGGTGTTGATGGGCTTCGGGTACTCGATGGTATTCGTATTACCACTACTTAACGTTCCAATGGTGCTCCGCCGGAGGGCGGTGGTGTTACGGAATAGTTGTTGTGTGGTGCGTGCCTCGCCGTTCTGTAGTAATAACAGCAGTCCGTCCTCTTCCTCCTCTTTTTCATTGGTGCTGGTGTTTTGAACGTGGGGGTTTCTTTTTTGACAAACTTCTCTTTTTCCTCCACCACTACCGCCGGTTTGTCGTCGCACAGTCGTTTCACATTATTTTCATTTTCCTCTTCTTCTTCTTCTCCTTCGGGGTGAGAACTGTCCCTTAAGTTTTTATTAAGGACCGTTTTTCGGCTGTCTCGATAAAATGAAAAACTGCGTTGGCTGTTGTGGTGAGTTTGCTGCTGAAGAGGGGCGTGGTAGGAGTTGGTGTTGATGGACAGTCTGGAAAAGCGAATATTATTATTATGATTGGTCGTGTTGGCAGTTTGGTGGCTTTCCTCCCAGTGATACTCACACTCCGGGTTCTCCTCCTTGCGGCCCCCTTGTGTTGTCCGACGAACAGAGAGCACCTTGGATTGCTTCCCATCCAACTCAATTTCGGTATTAATGCAGATTTTCTGTTTATGCTGCTCGCTATCGCACTGTGTCTGCTGTCGTCGTGTCTCTGCCATGCTATTCTCTAGCATCTGATACTTGACACACAGTTCCCGCCCAAGGTAATCGTACGTCGGGTACTTGGAGGAGAAGGAAACACTCTGCTTTGCCTGCGAGGATGTGAGCGCTTGCCGCCGTTTCTGAAATTGATAGGCGTCTTTTTTTCGGTTGGTGTGATCGGCCAGTGGGACCCCACCGGATAGTTCTTTTTCTTCTAGCTGGATCTCTTCCTGGTAGGCCTCTACGGTGAGTCGTTTAATAAAAGTGGTGTCGTGGCCGTAGTAGTTCTGAAAGGGGGAGTAGGTCATGTGTATGGCTAATCTTAATGGTACTTTGAAAAAAAAAAAGGCGAGAAAGCATAAAACAATTATAATACATATTTTTTATTGGGTGGATACACATGATTTCAGTTAATTCAATTCCACATTGACAAACAGAGTTATAAATGCATATGAAGGGGGATTTGCGTGCGCATTGTCGTGTTTTTTTGGAAGAGATAATAAAAATGAAAAAAAAAAAAAGCAACAAATCTATCAACTTTTCTGACTTTTTATTAATTTCTTTTTTAGTGGTATAATAATAATAAAAAAACTACTACAAAAAAAAAGGGGGGTATACAGAATTGTACTTCTAAAAACAAATGTATATATAAAAAAAAATTCTGCTAGTGGTCACGGTTTTCTTTTTTTTTCAATTCTGCTCACGAGGTATAATAGAGCTCCCGCCGTCCTTCTCGAGGAAAGATTGGTATAACTTCTCATCACAGGCCCGTAGTCCCTCCGGCATCTCCGCAAAACACACAAACAGGGTCGTGACGGCACTTCCGATGGGCATAAAGAAGACCATCAGCACGTACAAGTTCAGGAGGAAGCTGAACACCCCGAACACAATGTTTTGCAAGGCAAGACCGACAATGACCGCCATTATGATGGAGAGCGTGAGCGCCGTCATGCTGAGCGTGGGGTCAATCAGCAAATCGTTAATGTACAACTGCCAGAAGGAGTGGTGAAAGAGCGCAAAGGTTTTCTTGGCCGACTGGATATACGTCGTACCGTAGATGGCAACGTGGACAAAGGCGTAGTTATTGAAATATTGAATAATATTCTCCAAACAGCGGAGGATGCAGATGGCACAGCAGCGGAGGAGATTACCGCCGGCGCTGTCGTCATTGTTGTTAGAGCTCTCCGCGATGAAACGAAGGAGTTGCACAATAGCGACGAGGAGAGAGCCAAAGCAGATGGAGCCAAAGGACGTGGTGAGGGACCGCTTCAGGGCCTTGAGCGTCGCGTACTTGGGCAGCCGGTGATTGGCGGTCTCCCCCTCTATGGCGCCGACGGTTTGGTTGTGCTTCGTGTCCCCGACAAAGTACCACGTCGCGGTCACACCGGCGGTGGTGGTGTGGCACACATTCATGCTCACCTGAGTCGTCCAGAAGAGGGAGAGGGCGAGGAGGAAGAAGAGGAAACCGTCGACGGGGACGGCCTTGTTGGTGGTGGCGCGATCGGTCATGGGGAAAATGGCGGAGACCCAGAAAATGAAAAATCCGATACTGAATACGATGGCCACAAAGTTGAGCACAATGAGCATCTTGAACTTGAAGACGACCTTCGCCGCTACGCGGAGTAACTCGGCCGAAAAAGGGATGCGACTACGGACGAGAAAGAGCCACAGCGCATTCAGGGCGGCGCAGACGAGCAGCAAGATGCCACCCACGTTATTTCCCGCCACAAAAGAAAGAATCGCGCTGACGACGGTCAGAACCACATTCATGCCGTTTGCCACGTAAATAAACACGGTAGAGAAGCGTTGGAGTAGGAAGAGTACCCCGAAGCCGAGGACGAGGGAGATGACACAGACAATGAGAAGTACCGCAATCCACACGCCGGTCCCACCGACGCTCGCGTCCACCTCGAACAGCGAGTCGTCCTCCAGTTTGTAGGTGGCCATGTTGACAATGCCGAAAATAATAGCAAACACGAAAAACAAAAGAAACGCAATGGCAAAGGCGATATCGTTGCACTTTCCGGTCTTGAATTTTTTTAGGTTTGGGGTTTCCTGAATCTCTTCTGGCGCGTAGATGGGGTCTCCCTCCACGGTGTCCTCGTACGGCTGATAGGGAAGCGCCTCGGGGTAGTCCGACCCATTGCCTCCCTGCATTCGAGTACGTGGAGCCGGTGTCTCCCTTTTTAAACGTATTATTATTATTATTATTATTGAGGGAGGACATATCGATATTAATGGGAACCGCCTGCTGAAAGTTGTTGTTGTTATTGTTGTTTTGGCTTTCGACCGGCTTCTTGACGGGGTCGAAGCTCATGGTGAAAGTGTATTGTTGTTGGGGGTGTTGGTTACCTTTTAATGGTAGGACTTGTCGAAAATAAGAGAAGAGGAGATGAATTTGATTAAAAGGTGGATTCGTTGTTTTTATTTTTTATTATTATTATTTTTTTAAATAAACGCTTACCAACAAAAATGAAACGGTTGAAGCTTTAAATTATACGTTTAGGGAAAAGATTTCTTTTTTTTGGGGGGTAGCATTGGTGTATCGTTGTTCTCCATAAAGGCATGCACTAAGGCATACCTTTTTTGGCGATCTGATAATGTTTGTTCCTAAAAAAAAAAAAAGATAATTTTGTTTATATTATTCTTAATGCACACTCATACGAAAAAAAAAAAAAAAAAGCAACGAAACCACAGCAACAAATCTACTCTTTCTCCTATATAACACATGGATCTTACATCTTTTACTATTATTATTACTTTTTTTTTTTTTTTTAATTCTGCTCACGAGGTATAATAGAGCTCCCGCCGTCCTTCTCGAGGAAGGATTGGTATAACTTTTCATCACAGGCCCGTAGTCCCTCCGGCATCTCCGCAAAGCACACAAACAGGGTGCGCACTGCACTCTTAATGGGCATCAGCAGCAGTAACAGTACACAAAGGTTCAAGAAGAAAGACAACACCCCGACGACAGCACTACGCACCGCCAGACCAATCATGGCCCCCGAAATCAGCGAGAGCGCCACCGCGAGCACATTGAGGGTGGGCGTCACCAACGCATCCGTGATGAAGGACTGCCAGAAGGAGTGGTGAAAGAGCTCAAAGGTTTTCTTGGCCGACTGGATATACGTCGTACCATAGATGGCAACGTGGACAAAGGCGTAGTGGTTGAAATACTGGAGCAGTCGTTCGAGGAGCAGGAGGAGGCAGCCGCAGCAGGTTTGTAGAAAGTTCTGGTCCATTCCATTCCCGGCGGAGCTGCTCTCTGCTAGAAAATTCACCACCTGCACCACCGCCCCGATAAGAGAGCCAAAGCAGATGGAGCCGAAGGACGTGGTGAGGGACCGCTTGAGAGACTTGAGCGTCGCGTACTGGGGCATGCGGTGTGTAATAGGTCCCTCATCATTGGCCAAAGCCGTGTTGGTGTCCTCCGTGCTGGAGTGCTTCGTATCGCCCACAAAGTACCACGTCGCGGTGACACCAGTCGTTGTCGAGTGGCACACGTTAATACCAGTCAGAGTGGTCCAGTAGAAGGACAGCCCTAGAAAGGTGCTCATCACCCCGTCGTACCAGTTGTCCTGTTCAAAGGCAATACGAAACGAAATGGGGATGAGGACCGCTATCCAGAAGACAAGGTACACGCCACCGAGGAGGAGCGCCACAAAATTAATCAGAAACACTACTTTAAAATGGCGTACGACTTTGGTGGACACCCGCAGCAACTCCGCAGAAAACGGAATGCGGCGGCGGATTAGGACGAACCACAAAATCTGTATAATATTAATGATAATGAACAAGACCCCGAAGAGGATACTCTCAGACGTGAAGGAAAGAATCGTCACGAGCACACACACCACAATCATGCCGATATTCGCAATGTAAATGAAGGCGGTGGGCAGCCGTTGCAGCAGCAGATATCCAAAGCACCCCACAATGATGGAGTAGAGGGTGACCCCAATGGTAATCCCAATAACGTGCCACACGGTAATACTACCGCCGTCGTCGTCGTCGTCGCCACTTCCACTCCCAAACGTGAAGGCATACGAATCGTCATCGTCATCTGGGTCGGTAGGGATACCATTACGGGCTAGGAACACAATATTCACAATACCAAAGATGATAATAAATAACAGTTGGACGACAAACGCAACTGCGAAAGGGATATCATTCCACCGGCCTGTTTTGAACTTACGGAGCGGCGGGCAGGCCTCGATCTCCTCTACGGTGTACAAGGGCTCTCCCTCCACGGTGTCCTCGTACGGCTGATAGGGGATGGCCTCGGGGTAATCATAGCCGCTACCGTTGGTACGAGCAGAACCACTGGTCGTGGTGTTCGTGTTCGCGCTCCGCCCCGTCTGTCGGGTCTGACTGGCGCTCCCGCTGCTGCCCCCTTCCCGGTGGGAGTAGTTATCGGCGAAGATGTCAACATTCTCGGAGGGGTAGTTGGAGTGAAACCGGGTCGTGTAGGAGCTGGTGTTTGTATTAGAGGGAGTGTTGGTGATATTTGTTTTGGTGGCGGGTAGAGAACCGTCTGTTGGCTGACTCGCATGGCAATCGTCGTTCCTGTCCTGCTCCTCCCTTTCTCCAGTGGTTGGTGCGCTAGTATTCCCTTCCCCTGCCGAGGGGATCGTGCTAGCGTGGTAAGACAAGTACGGGTTACCGTCTGACCTAGAGGCGACCGTCTTGGGCTCGATGGAAGAGGCGGCTAAAGTGGAACGATTGACTGTTGTGCTATCGCCGTCCATAAAAAGAGGGGTGTCTAGACACGGATTCTGTTAAATGATAGGTGTATAATTTAAAAATAAAAAAAAGTATACGATTTCGCCGAAAGAAGTGAAGGGACTAAAGTAGTAAAAAAAAAAATGTTTTTTGAGTTATTTAATATTATTTCGAAAAAAAAAAAAAGACAACTAGCAAATATACTACAAGACAGTAAAGAGAGAGAAAATGATAAGCTAGAGGGTGACAGAGCTTGTCGCGACCAGAAGCAATAATAATAAAAAAAGAACACCATGTGCCGAGGCAATCATTTATTACACGAATCGATTATGCTTACGGTTCCTATTATACACTTTCCTCCCACGGCAGGATAGAAACTTCTTCCACGGCTTCATCTGTTTCTCTAGTCTCCACTTTCACCTTTTTTCTGTATCGTGGCATCCTTCTCCCTTTTGTCGGCGAACCGTTCCCTCTTTTGACGAGGTTTCGCCTTCTGCTTTTGTTTGGTTTCTTCCACACCATCGCCTAAATGCATTTGTGTACGCTTCGTTGTCTTTTCAATCGGGGTGGATCGTACCACCACCGTCTTATGGTTGGAATCAAACAAGGGATCCAACACCCCCAAGTAGGACAGTTTCTCCAGACGTTTGAAAATGTTATTTTGCAGAAAAGCATTCGCCCTTTTTAGCAAACTGAAATTCTCATTCACCTTGTGGGGAAACAAAAAGAATTCAAAAAAGGAGTACACGTCCTTGGCGCTCTTGCGTAGGCAAAAGGATGATGTAGCCTCCTGGGCAGGGTCGGCCGACAAACACGAGTGGTAACTCAGTACGAGTGGCATTGTACTTTTCCGCTGACTCGCACTGCCTTTCTTGTACCGTGTTTCACCTTTATTGGCACTGACCAATCCCTCTAGCAGCCCTAAAAAGTCCGTTTGGAGTGTTTCCTTGATGTTCAAAATATAGGCAAACATACTATTTTTATTCTCCCCCGTATTGTGTGGATGAATGTCTCGCAGGGTGGCGTTGTAAAAGGTCAGAAAGGCACTACGGTCGAGGGGCAGGTGAAAGTAGGTACGAAAAATGTCCCGAATGAACAGTTTCTTGTGGAAATCCACATCAGGGTTCGTCGTCGTGTTGATGTCTAACAAAAAGGAAACCTCCAAGAATAGGGATTGGTGCGGCAGCAAGAAGTTTTCCAGCTTATAAAAGTAGTTTTTGACAATGTACTTCTTTTTAGTACTCTTTTTCCCCTTTCCCATTCGCACATCGCTTTTTGTTTTATTGACAAAGTGCTTTTCGTAGTGCTTGAATAGAAAGTAATCTTTTCTAAAATACTGATGAAGCGGAAAGAACTGAAATACAATGCAATTCGCGTATTTCAGGGGAGAGTTCCGATGATGCAAAGGGTCGTGATGCCAACTTTCCCACAAGTTCAGCTCCTCGAAACTTCTAGGCGTCAGCACCGCGGAAATGATCACTCTACATGTAGCGGCGTGATCATCCATGTGGAGTTTTAGCTGTTGTACCTCCTGAAAGGTACGATAGAGACGCTTTCGGGTTTGGTGCGTGCAGTGCAGCGCCGCCTGCTTTAACCGCCGTTTTATCTTTGCCCTTGCTGCCTTCATTGCGGCATCACTATTCTTCTCCGTTGTCGTCGTCTTTGGTTCCGTTTCCTTTCTTTTTACAAAATTATACGAATCGTGCAAGGATGGAACCTTCACTGCTACATTAATGACGAGTGGTTCATCCTTGTCTGAACGACGGCTGGCTAATATTTCTTCGACCTTTTCCTGCAAGTATTTGCATCGTGTATAACGGTTCTGAATATACTGATGTGACGCATTGCTATACTCAATGACCTCCATCGCTGACAGCAAAAAAAAAAAGAGAAGAAAGAGGAGGAATAAACGAATTGCAATACGACAGAAAGGGGTTCGACAAAATAATAACAACAACAGAAGTGTTGTTCTCCTTTTTTTTTTTTTTGTCTAAAGCATATCTATATATATGAAACGTTTATTTATTTATTTTCGCTGAGTCATTCTGTTCTTTTCCTAATTTCTTTTTGCGAACTGTTTCTGCTTTCCAGATTTCTTCTTGCTCTTCTTTCCTTGCCGCATCGGATGACGAAAGCTGCCCCTACTCGGGCTGTCATTAGGTTGCGGAGGACCCCGCCCAGCCAGCACCCGGTTCAACTGCTGCACCTTCTCCTTCTGCCGCTCCACCCGCTCGACACACTCCCGAAACAGCCGACCATCCTCCTGCACTAACTTCTGTTTGTTGGGCAAAAGCGTTTCGGAAAGAAAGTTCGTCACACTTGTCGCCAGGGGGGCATACACGCGACGACGGTGTTGAATTTTCAATTTGGAAGACACCACCGCCTCCTTCTGCTCCTCCTGAGGAGGTGGATCGGTGTGGTGGGGTCGGTTCAAGACGGACCACTTGGCGTACTGCAAGTAGTCCATCTTTCCTAGCATGGTGGAGTCTAAAATTGCCAGACTGTCGTCCTCCTTACCAGCCCCTTGGCGCTTCATCAGCAACTTCTCTGTTAGAAAGGATTGTACCGATTGACGAAACGTCTCGGAGTTTAATTCCTTGTTGGCTTCGTTCCTCAAGAAAGGGCTGTCGCTATCGTCGTAGACGGCCACACTGGGCGGAGGAGGGAGGGCCTCCAACCGCCGTATAGTCTCTGCCGCGGTCTCCTGGTGGATCTTCCGCATCGCAGACGCCAGTGATAGTCGGTGTGACTGGGCGTAGGTGTGACGCTGAAAGAAATGCATCGCCTTGTTTTCAAAATCCTTCATGGACTCGTCTTGCTGTTCTTGGCCTGTGGTGTGTAGCGCCGACGGTGGCACCACCTGCACCGTCGAACGGTCCCACTCGGTCAATCCACAACTCCTGTTCGCCCAACTCCTTCGGCGTAAGAAAAGGCATTTCCCGTGCCTCTTCCCTGCCATTACTATTATGATGCTGCATATGATCCTTGTTCGTTGGGGGAGGAGGAGGACTAGGCAACGATTCCCCTAACTTTCCTCTCTTTTCCACCACCTCTGTCCCCTCTTCGTCTTCTCGTCCTCGCTTCTCCGTCGCCTTTGTGTGAAAAGAATCGATTAACTGACCCATGGAACTATTACGAGGAGGATCCTTGGCGGGAGCGTCTTCCTGTATCGGGGGCGCCTTCCCTGTACTCGGTAGAGCTTCCGCCTCTTTTGCAAGTACTACCTTTTCCTCTTCCCTTTGCTTTTCCGTTTCGGGAATCCCCTCTTGCACCTCGACGGTCTCTCTCTCTCGAACCATCAACAAAATTAAAACGTCTTTCACATTCTGAAACAATAAAATGCCTTTTTCATAACTGTCCACCCCACGGCCGTTAATTTCCACAATACCGTCCTTCCTCTCCATCCGTAGCGGGGGCGGGCTGAAAAAATACGCCTCGGTGTAGTAGGGGTCGGAAAAGTGAAACGACTTCCCAGACGTCCGTCGCTCCTCTCGGATGGCACGGAGCGTCTCCAGGACCCGCTCGCCGTGCGAGGGGTTGGGGACTGCTGCCATCCTCCAGCCCTTCCTTGTCCTCGGTGTGGAGGACATCGCGTAGACTATAGACTTCAGGTTGCACCCTTCCCACTTGGATGGGGTGTGTTTTTTTGACCGTGAGGAACCCCCAACGGTCGTTCATGACGTCCTGTCGGTGTAGGGCCACCAGGAAGTACACTTTCTTGTTCTCTGTCATGCACTAGGAAAATACTTTTTTTAATGTTATTATTCTGCTAAGCAAGATAATGGGGGAAGTTAAAAAAAAAGTGAAGTAACGCGAGGTGTGGAAGGTGTTCCGTGTCGGGATGAGGAAGTTATCTTTCCCCGTATTTGTTCTTGACAAAAAAACATGAATCGATTATTATTTATTATGGTCCAGTCTTACGTGTGTAGGAGGTAGTAAAACACATACGGTCCCATCATACAGGTTAAAAATAAAGACATTTATCATTAATCATTCCCAAAGCAAAAACAGTAAGAAGATGTATTACATAAGGAACAGCAACAAAAACACGGAAGTACATAGAGTTTTTTTTGTTTTCTTTTCGACTATATTACTGGCAAAACCCTTTCGTCGACTGCGTCACACACTTGTTACCGTCACCACCGCCGTTCGGTTTCTTATTCCGCATGGCGTTATTTTGAATCGCACTATAAATCGCCATCTGTGCCGCATCGCAGTTTTTATTGATGTAATCCGTAAACCCCTCCGCATCGAATGCATCCAGTCCACCCCTACTCTCCTTGATGTACTTGAGGACGACTAGATAGATAAAACAGTACTGGGCAAACGTCTGTACCATCCCGAACCGCTTTTGGCGTAAACTCACCACAATGTTACGGATGGTGTCATTTCTAAACGGGGTGACGGCATCCCTCTCTTTATTGCCTAGTACCTCCAGGGCGGTGTAGGCGGCTAGCAAGGTGCCGGTCCGGCCGATGCCAGCGCTGCAGTGCACCATCACGGGGGGTATCATGTTGTAATAGGCGTCGTTGTTCGCCATGGCATTTTTGTAGTTGGTAATCAACCGCAGCAATGCGTCGAAGGAGTCCGTGACGAGGGGTATGCCATGGTCTGGCCACCCCACATACTGCACCTGCCGTACCTTTAAGATCTTCTCGTTTCCCACCTTTTGTACAAAGAAGACACGCTCGACGAGTTGCAACTTGGTGTCCTGTCGGTACGGAAAAAGCGTGTCATCATTCCAGAGAAGAAAATTACCCGCCCTGGTCTTCTTTACCGTTTCATTGCGCTTTGGGTCGTTCTCTGGGCTAGCACTCCACACAAAGTCGTCAAAGTGGTCGCATATGTTGGAGAGGTCGGCCTCCTGTAGCTCATTCTCCTCCGTCCCATTCTCCTTGTAACTCTTCGGCCAGTAGCGGTCGGCCTTGAGAATTCCTTTTTCGGTTAAGGAGGTGACCATCAGTATGAGGTGAATATTGTGTTCATACACCGTCTCGTAAAAGTCCGGTACGATGTGTGGCAGTGGGGCCTGACAGGCGATGAAGTGCGGCTGAATGGAGTTGTCCTCCCCCTCCTTTGCATCGCTACTCTCCGTCGTGGAGAGGATTACATCATGAATGTAATTGGCGTTGATGTACGTTTTACTGTTTTTGTCCACTTTGGGGAAAATGGTGTTCTCATTTGCATACACATTCATGTATCGATTCTTTTCCATATTTTTAGACGAGGTGGTAAAGTTGTACTGACTAGGGTTACCAGTGGATAGTTCTATATCGGTGAACTGCTTTTGCAACACATCGGCCTGTTGCTTGACCGGCATGTCTTTGATGGTGAAAGACGACAGCGGGTCTTGGGCAGACATGGACGTGAATAAAACACAAACAAACTTACTATACTTGAACGTTCTCTGAAAGGGTGGAAAGTGTTACTTGTATGGTTTTTCTGTTTATCTTAGAGGGATTTATCCTTTTCTTATTCTACAATGTTGAGAAGGAGAGCATATGAACCAGTAGAGATGTGTTCGGTCACTACAACCGTTACCAAGCAAAGCCTATAGACAGCAGTAAAACGACCATAGTACTTGTTTTTATTGTTAAATATTTCGATTAATTAGTTTATTAGTTAGTACGATTTATAAAAAAGAAAAATGATAAACATTGGAGAGGTAGTGTTTCCTTACTCCGTCTTGTCCGTCGCCTCTTCCTTCTTTTCCTCTCGCTTCGCCTCCACCCCTAGTCGCAGCAAGACGCCCTCCACGTCCTCATGGTCAATCAACAACTGTACCCGATTGCGGGCCCGCAGCGCGGCGCAGTAGTAATGATACGCGCTGCCCTTTTTATTTTCTGTCTCCTTGTCGTAGATGGTCTCATTCTGTCGCAGCGTGACACAAAGAATAAATGTTCCGATGGACAAGTGTTGTTCAAAGACTTCTCGGAGTGGTTTCGTCACCGGCTTACCCTGCTCGTACACCTCCCCCACGTAGTCCTCCGCCACCTCCTCAAAGGTCAAATCTTTCAGCTTTTCACCGCCACGCTCAAACACATCCTTAATGAAACGCGTGTCCTTCAGTGTGACGAGGCGAGGGGAGTGGGCGGCGTGCAGGGCGTGGGAGAAGAGGGAGAGTCCCTCATTGCACAGCCGCCAGCCTTTTTCTAAACACTCAAACGCCACCGCTCGTAAACCAGCGGACACAATGAGTAGATTATCTTTTATATTCGCACTATTACTATTAGTTTCGCCATTGTCCTTTTCTAGTTCGACTTGCTGTAGGTTGCGTAACTGAACCGCCGAGTTGGCGCGTAAAAGGTCCAGGACACACTTGGAGACAAAACTAACGGTACTAGAAGGGGTGAGCCGCAGGGTGGACTCCCCGTGGGCGGCACGCATTACCAGCTGGTCGTAGGGAAACTTCATTTCAGGGGCGTTGGGGAAGTAAAAGTGGTTCATGTACTCGGGGACCTCGTTGGGGACAGAAAAATAAAAGGGCGGGACGGTGTTTTTCGTCTTCTTTTCTTCGTCTGCCACTTTGGGTTCTCCTTCCGTGGGGGCCTCCGACTTGGCACTCTTGGGGTGTGGCTTCTTTTTATTCTTATTCTTCTCGTCCTCCTCCTCATTGAACAAGTCATCCTCCTCCTCCGCACCCTCCCCAGAGGTCACACGAGAGGGGTTCTTGGTGAGCTCAAATGGCTTTACCTTCTCCAACACCGCAATGAAGAAGCCACCGCCGTTGCAGTGCGAGGGGAACAGTCGCATACAGTGGGAGAGATCGAGGCGCTTCAGATAGCTGTAGTCGACGGGGTCGGTCGGATTGCCTTGCTGATAGGCTGCCTGTTTGGCCTCCAACTCGGCCGTGTCAATCACCCATTCACTTTCATCCTTCTCATTCTGATTGTTCGTATATTTCGGTGGAAACAGGTACTGATGCATGTTTTTTCTGGTTCCGTGTAGGATGGTGTCTCCCTTGTTGTTGGTCACCGACCACGTCTTCTTTCCCTTGGCCCAGTTCAGGTTCTGCAGCATGTGTTGCAGGAACGTGTGATTGGGCGTCTTACTCTGAAACACCTCTTCCGCAATGTTGACCAGTCGCATCGCCCCCCGTGTTCGCTTCATCACGGCGTAGATGACCGCCTCGTTCTCGATGGGGTTGAGGGAGCAGGTACTGTAGACAATTCGATTGGGTTGGGACTTATCGTTGGCGTCAAACTTCAGCAAGTGACAGGCACGGAGTAAAATTTTGATTTGTATCTTTTGTAAATTGTTTCCCTCCTTAGGGGACCAAATGTTGAAGATATGCGGCGCCTTCCGAAGGGTACCATCGCCACTGCAGACGACATCGCATAATATCTTATTAAACCGCAACGTAGTTTCATTCTTATTATTGTTTTGAGTGGTTTCGCTCTCTGTTCCTAACGGAAGGTCAGGGAAGTATTGGGCGTCGTGGTTGGTGAACACCGAGAACGGAAACAGCACTTTTAATCGCTTGACTTGATGAATTAACATATTCGCTCGTTTGTGGTCGATTTCATTCGCCATCACAAAACCACTTTTTGGGTTTTCAAAGTCAAACTGAAAGTTCGGTGGTTGGTTCGTGATGCTGGGTACGTAGTGGTAGCCGTCAATGTTCATGAGTTCATTCTGACTCCTCTGCTGCGGATCGGTTTGGATAATGTTCTGTCGACCCAACTCACACAGCATTTGGGCCGTTTTACTGCCAGGGGAGGCACACATATCCAAACAGTAATCCCCTTTGGCAATGTTCAGTAAAAAGATGGGAATCATACTCACCTCTTCCTGTCTAGAAATCGTCCCCAAAGCGGTCTGCTGAATGAGAAAGTGACGTAGGGTCTTGTACTTTTCTTCTTTTCGAAAGGCTGTTTTTTCAATGTGGATCCGCCACGCGTAAAAGGGGTACGGGTACCACGGGATGGGTTCTAGCATGAGGGTCGCGTTGCTATCCTTGCTCGCCTCCACCTCCTTCTTGTTCTCCTCATACAAGTGAATCAAGTAGGCCTTGATGCTAGGGGCCAGCGGGTCCGTGTCGTTGACCCAAAAGGTGGTGGGGAGTGGGGTGCGGAATAAGTCCATCTCCTCCTGCCAGTCCCCCTTCATCGTCGTAGTGGTATCCTCCTCCGCGGGACGCCCCCGCTTGTGATTGATCTTGTGGGTGGTCGCGCTGGGGTTATAAAATGGATTTCCACTCTTGTGGACGACGTTATTCATATGTTGTAATTGTTCGTAATAGGTGGTGAAGGTTTTGTTTTCCTTCTGTCGCATCCAGTCGTGGTGACGGCCGGCGCCACTGCCGTCCTCATTGTTGGTGTTAATCCAGTTTCCCTTTTCATCGTAGCGAGTTTCTTTTGGTTTCAACTCCCGGCCACCTTTGCCCAATGCCTTGAGCTTGGTGTTTGACTTGTTTTTGTTTTTTGTCATGTTTAACAAAAAAACTGCAACTGTGGTATGAAAGAGGGGGAAGAAGAGCGGCGATGAGAATACAAAAATCAAAATCTGAAAAGCATACAACTTTCTAGGGCAAATGCTGATTCACCTGTTCACCCACCTTTGTAATTTCATTTTTCATAAAGTTAAACATTTACATACTTTAGTTCTATCATGTTACATGTCAAAAAAAAAAAAAAAGAGATGTTTGTTTTATGCTAGAACGGTGTACATTTATATACACTCCGTCCAGCGAAAAAAACAAAACGTGTGGGCATACAATAATTTTCTCACTTTCTCATTTTTCTTTTTATTCGTCGTCATTGTTGTTATCGTTGGCAGCAGCCGCATTATTATCGGTACCATCCGCGACGTCCGTAACGGGGCGATCCGGAGGGACCAGACTGCAGCACTAAAAAGTAAACCGTGTTCACCTTAAAGTTGATAAAATTATCCTTATCGCATGTCACGTTGCTGCCAAAGCTGGTACCGCAAATCACATGCCACGTATTACGAAACGCCTGGTCTAACTTCTTTTTTAACGTTAGCGATAGCTCCTTGAAGTGGTTCATGTAAATGTTATTCATGTTGATGCTGCCGTCGTAGAGTGGTTTCCCCTCCTGCACCCGCTGCAAAACACGCAGGTTGGCGTCATTGTAGTACTGTGCCTCCAGCTGCGCCATGGCCTCTCTGGCCCACAGCACGACGGACTCACTCTTTTCCTTACGCATATCGGTGTCGGTGATGTGGATGGTTTGAGCCTCCATAATAATTTTTATCAGCTGTTCCGTCGGGGAGAGGGTGGCGCTCTTCTTCTCTCCCTCCTCTTCTTCCACTTTGGTTTCCGCGGCTTTGGCCTCCGTTGCTGACATGTCGTATGTCTTTTTTTTTTTTTTTTTTTTTGTGTGTGTGTGTAAATAAGGAGCGGTAATAAAGTAGCTTCGCTAAACAAGAATGAAAGAGAGAGAGAAAAGGGGAATTGTAGAAGTACGTTGTGGCGGTCAGAATAACGTGAACAATATGTACACAGGAATACTATCCTTCAACGTATATTGTGCTATTCGGGCAGGACCTGTACGTGTAGCGGTAGACCAACACAGTCCGTCTAAACCTTTAAGTATTTCCCTTCCCTCAGCGTGGAGTGATTTACGCAATGTGTGTCAGTTCATATTACATCAGGACTACAATGTTTTATTCGGTGAATCATCAGTCGGAAGAGTTGTACTAACAACGATGTAAAGCACTAGCACAAGGTGCTATTTTACTCATAGCAGATCTTGGTAATTGAAATGTAAAATTTATCAGTCATACACATACTCAGGTAACGGAGATATTCACACGTTTGTAATCATTCGTAAAATAGTCCATAAACACTCACGTGAACAGTAATTAGATGTTTTCAGTTCTACGCTATGCATGAATCGTACCCAGCAGGGAAACCGCCAATGATACGGGATTATAACAGCGACCAACTAGTGAAACAAAAAAGAGGGTAAAACAAAACAAAACAAAATACACGACTTTCGTTAACAATTCAACTTTCTATTTTTTTCAATGTACATTTCTTCCCTCAGCGTGGAGTGATTTACGCAATGTGTGTCAATTCATATTACATCAGGACTACAATGTTTTATTCGGTGAATCATCAGTCGGAAGAGTTGGACTAACAACGATGTAAAGCAGTAGCACAAGGTTCTATTTTACTCATAGCAGATCTTGGTAATTGAAATGTAAAATTTATCAGTCATACACATACTCAGGTAACGGAGATATTCACACGTTTGTAATCATTCGTAAAATAGTCCATAAACATTCCCGTGAGCAGTGATTAGATGCTTTCAGTTCTACGCTATGCATGAATCGTACCCAGCAGGGAAACCGCCAATGATACGGGATTATAACAGCGGCCAACTAGTGAACCGAAAAAGAAGGTAAAACAAAACAAAACAAAATACACGTCTTTCGTTAACAATGCAACTTTTTTTTGTTGTTCTTTTTTTGGCAATGTACATTTCTTCCCTCAGCGTGGAGTGATTTACGCAATGTGTGTCAGTTCATATTACATCAGGACTACAATGTTTTATTCGGTGAATCATCAGTCGGAAGAGTTGTACGAATAAGAGTCAAAAGCAGCAACAGCAAGGAAGGCACTATTTTACTCATAGCAGATCTTGGTAATTGAAATGTAAAATTTATCAGTCATACACATACTCAGGTAACGGAGATATTCACACGTTTGTAATCATTCGTAAAATAGTCCATAAACATTCCTGTGAACAGTAATTAGATGCTTTCAGTTCTACGCTATGCATGAATCGTACCCAGCAGGGAAACCG
The DNA here is from genome assembly GCA_903995115.1 of Angomonas deanei. Lineage (NCBI taxonomy): Eukaryota > Euglenozoa > Kinetoplastea > Trypanosomatida > Trypanosomatidae > Angomonas > Angomonas deanei. The sequence goes on along the minus strand of LR877147.1, from coordinate 491,657 downwards.
CCAATGATACGGGATTATAACAGCGACCGATGATGTTGTGGCATCGTTTGTGAATGAAACACAAGAACTAAAAAAAAGAAAGAAAAAAAAAGGGGGAGAGTAGAAAAAATAGAGCAAAAAAGGAAGTGAGGCACCACCTGCGGCAGCTTATCAAAGTCCCAAACCAACAATAAAAGAATAAAAGAAAGGCCCATATTATAGGATTCGAAATGGTGGCTTGTGTTATTCATCTTCAATTTACTTTTTTTTTTTTTTTACAGAAACGTATATTTTTTCTTTTCTTTTTAAACATTTTCACATGCGGCGACGGCGTATCGTCCGCTTCAGGTAGGTGTACTGTCCCCACGTCAGAAGACTGAGGATGACGGTCACCAGTATCGCACACACCCAAATACGCGTAAAGGTACTCTCCATCGTCGACCGTGACTCCGCGCTGGCGGCCCTAATCGTCGCCACGGACGCCTTCGCCTCCATCAGCTTATCCTTCGTCTGCTTCAGCTCCATTTCAAGAATCTGTAGGTAGTAGGGCGACTCTAGGATCTCCCGCTGGTTCCCGAACTCATCGGTGAACTGGTACACCTGCTTGTCGGGTCCGGTGCCGGTGGGGTCCCGCACGTTAATACGATTGGCATTGTTGTTGAGATTGGGGTCGTTGGTATTGCCGCCGAAGCGGTTTTCCAACAGACCGTCCGTGTTGATGTAGCTGGGGGAGCGAGGGTCGTCGACGTGGAGGTCAATGTAGAGTCGCTTGACGGGTCCCTTCCCCTTGTTGAGGGTCACCAGGCCCGCCGGCCGCACCACAGAAAAACAGAACTTGTACTGAGAATAGCTCAGTCCGGGGGGGATTTGAATGAACTCCTCCTGCATCCCCGTCGCGCTCCGTGCGGTATCGGGGTCCATTGGGTCCTCGGTGCTCGTGTACACCTTCTTGATGTACCTGCGCTGGACGACAATTTCCTTCCTCTTACGATTTCTGATTTCCTTTCTAATCTTCTTTCTCTCCTTTTCCGTTCCGGCGGCCCGCACCAGCATCTCGTCGTCCTCGGCGGAGCTGGCACCCTGCACGGTAAAGAGCAGCTCCACCTCCCGTCCTGCCCCTAGCTCCTCCATGACCCGACGGTTGCGCTCGCTCCAGTCGGGGAAGAGCTGGAGCATGTTGAAGTGCATCAGGAAGTGGGTATCATCGGTGTCGGTCAGCTCGTAGAAGCACAAGGGCTGGTTGTCGGTGAAGCCGTAGATGTAGGCCTCCACGGGGAGAAGACCCTCGGGGCTGATGAAAAGGACCGCCACGTATGCTACTAAGAGAACAAAGAAATGCGTGAACTGCATGTTCAATAGTGGTGTTTTTTTTTTTTTTTTTTGAGGGGTTCTAATAATAAAACAAAAAGAACGTGTGCACACAAACAAACGAAACAAGAGACTTCTTTCTTTAAGAGCAAAACAAAGAGAGGATGAAAAATAATTAGGCAATTGTCACTAATACGTTGTTGTTGTTTTTTGAACAGGAATAATAAATAATCCAACAACAACAAAAAAAAAAACAATTCAACAAAAAAAAATTAAAACGTTACGAATTTTTAAACATTGCGATTTCACGGTTTGCTTTCCTCCGCCACGAATTCATCCAAGGCACCTTCCAGCTCCAAAATAGAATAAATAATTTTCAACCGTTTTTCCCGAAAAAGCGGTTTGATAAAATGGATCGGAAAATTTGGTAATAAACTGACTTTCGCTCTTTTCCTCCGATTTATTGTTATTATGATTCTTTTCAGGGGTAGCGGTCTTCTCTTCCACCACCGTACGACTGTTTCCTGTCTGATCCAGCCAGACCGCCTTCCACCCCAGCTCCAGGGGGTACTGCAGGTTCATGAGGGTATCGTCCACCATGATAAACCGCCCTGTATTCAGTTCCTTGGACCCGTTGGTGTACAGCTGGGAGTACCTTTCATCCAGCATGCGTCGCTTCTCCTCCCGGGCGGTGTCGCCCAGCTGCACCTCTTGCACCACATCTCGCTCAATCTCCCTCGCCACCGCGGCGTAGGCGTCACGGAAAGGTTTGTTGATAATGTTCGGCTCCGTCAGCCGCCACTGGTCTTCGTAGGAGAAGCCAAAGTAATACTTTTCCTTTTTGTGGTTGGCGTTGTTTTCCTCCGCGGTGAGGGCGTCAAAGGGGTAGGCGTACTCCTTGAAGGGTCTCGCCACTGGGGAGTAGACCGCGTCTGCCTCCCCGTCCTCCGCCGCGGACTCAAACAAGGGCAACAACCCAATATGGGAGAGACAGTTGATCGCGTGCTCGCGGTTGGCATTGGTAAAGTAGTACAAGTAGTGTTGATGCTCGTTCGTGGACTGCGGCGTGCACACGTGTCGGTTCAACCGGGTGAGCATCGCTTTTAATTGGGCATTCTTTTCCTTCTTTTCAGGGGTGTTGTTCAGGTTGGTGTACGTGACGTTGCAGTGCACATAGTCACCATACTCCTTGGCACTCATCAGCTTCTGCCCATCCTTGTTAAAGGCCGTGTAGAACCCCAACAAGCTCAGTCCATAGTTGTGGTAGTATTTTTGAGAGTAGTGTTGTGCCTCCTCCTCGGTGAGGTTAAAACGGCTCATGACAAAGGTACGAATGTTGCGGGACATCTCCTCCGCGAAACCCGTGTCCTTGTAGGCATAGAGCGTGTTGTCAATGTCGATTAACACAAAGTACTGTGGTGCGGTGGACATTTTTTGGGGGAATGAAGTAAATCAAATAAAGAAGGCGATAATAATAACAGACAATGTACGTTGTAGCTTCGGTAGTCGAGGAGAAAAAAAGAGAAGGTTGACTATTATTATTGGACGACAGGGTTGTAAAGAGCGGATCACATGGCACTTTAAAAAAAAAAAATTACAACTACCAGAAACAGATTGGGTTAGTATTAAACGGAAATCGGTTACCTGTTATTTCATTATTTATTAAATTTGAAAAAAGAAAAAAGAAAAGACACATTTATTCGATTGCCGTACAGCATTACAATTAGATTAGTTATAAAACGAAAAAAAAAAACAAAAAAAAAATGATTTACTTCTTGGCCCGCTTCACCGGGCGGTCATCCTCATCCTCGTCGCTAGAAGAAAACTTGCGGACCGAGGTGCTAGTGCCGTAGTTGGCGGTGCTACCACTGTCCCCACCTAACCCAAAGAAGTTCTTCTTTCCCGTGTTGGGCAGCATCAGCTGGGGTCCACCGCGTCCATCAAAGTTGGCGCCCATATTCTTATTGCGTTTCGTGCCGCTATAGACATAATTGTACTTGGTCGTCCCGCCCTTCTCCCCGCTACCGGCGTTGTCGGCGGACAAGTGGTAATACGCGGCCCACTCTCTCATCCACTCCGGCACCCCTTCCTTCCCCTGCGCCCGCTCCACTATCCCTAGCAGGTTGGCAATGTTGTTAATATTGGTAGTGAAGCAATCCTCTTTTTGGTAATAAACGTAATACTCTCGCCCTTCTCCCCCGCCCGGCCGGTACGACCGATACGGTGCACGTAGTCGTCGATCTGCATAGGGAAGTCGTAGTTGATGACTAGTTTGAGTTTCTTGATATCCAACCCACGCGCCGCCACATCGGTCGCGACGAGAATCATGTGATTCTTCTTTTGAACATTGCTGCCCGCGGTGCTGGACGATCCCTTCTTCTCATCGACGGTGCCGCGCTTAAAGCAGTCCATAATGTACTCTCGCTGACGCTGCTCCTTGTCGCCGTGAATCGCCATGCAGTCGTAAGACAGTTTCTTGAGCTGAAACTCGAGAAAGTCGGCGGTCTTTTTTGTCTTGACAAAAATTAAAATTCTACCATCGGCGAGGTTGTGCTTGTTGATTTCTTGCTTCTTCTCCAACAAGATGCGCTTGAGTTCGTCGAGCTTGTAGTTCTCCTGCTGCACATGAATGAAACTCTGCTTGACATCCTTATTCGCCAGCAGCTCCGTGCTGCCAATGTTCACCCGCAAGAAATCGCGTTTCAAAAAGTATTTGGCCATATTCTGAATTTCCTTCGGCCACGTCGCCGAAAACATTAAACTGAGTAGATTCTTCTTGTTGTCGTAGCTCTTCGCCTCGCCCTCGCCGCCCTGGATGAGGTGCGAGTGAATCTCCTTCACTTGGGGCTCAAAGCCCATGTCGAGCATGCGGTCGGCCTCATCCAGGATGAAGAAGAGGGTGTTGCTGAGGTTCACCTTTTGGATATGAAGGAAGTCAATCAGTCGGCCAGGCGTGGCGATGAGGATGTGTACCCCAGCGCGGAGCTCGTTGATTTGCTGTCCTTTCGGGGCACCGCCAAAGATGCACGAGCACTGAATCAACTGCTGGTGCTGCTGTCGGTTACCGCCGGCGTTGGCCTCCGCGACGGTGGGGAGAATCTTCCGGGTCTCACTCTCAATCTGTTGAGCGAGCTCTCTGGTGGGGGCGAGCACGAGCACGTACGGGCCTGGCAGGGCATCTCGTCGGCCGCCACCGGCGTTGTTGTCCTTCAAGATATTCCAGACAAAGATGATGGACGGTACCATAAACGAAAAGGTCTTTCCACTTCCCGTCTTGGCGATACCAACGAAATCCTTCAACAGTAGCAGGAAGGACCAACTTTGCGCCTGGATGGGGGTGGGCGCCGTGAAGTTTAGCTGTTTCAACTTTTCAAACAAAAAGTGCGGAAAGTGATTGTACTGAATCTCATTCTCCTCCTTCTCCTTTCCCTTGTTGTTGTTGATAAACTTGATGAAGGTCTCCAGCATGGTGAACTCCGTCAGCGGCGGGGGGACGGTGTTGTTGCCACCGTCACTCTCATTCGAGGCGTCGTAGTTGTTATTGTTGTACGGGTCTAGGATGGTGATGTGGTGTTCCGCCCTCCACTTTTTGGCCTCCTCCTGGGATACCAACGCGTTGCTAGTTTTGGAGAAGTCCAGGTCCACTTTTTTGGATTCCTTGTCCTCCTGTGAGTGGGCGTGACGGGCGGTTTTGGCAGGCTTAGCCTTGCCGAGCGCCTTGGTGTCCACCACGGTCCAGTTGTTGTTTTTATTCCCCTGGCTGTCACCGCCGTTGAACCCTGTAAAAGGGTTATACGTATTGGAACTCATTCTTTAAATTAGGATTGAACTTTTAGAGGGAGAAAGATTATTGGCAAAGGGTAACTTACTCAATAGTGATGCATATGATGATTAAGACCGTCATAAAACAGAAGATAGGTCAATGTGGTATTCTAGAGGTAAAAATAATGATAAAAAATCTATTATGGGTGTATTTTGAGAAATGAAAAAGCACTGTAAACAAAATCTAATAGTTTCTTGGGAGCGTACAAAAAAAGAACAAACAAATATTTAAAATCTAAATTCCAAAACACCAAAAAAGAGTTTCTATATCACTCAGGTCATTACATGGAAACGTTGTTATTCTCCTTATTGTGCTTCAACTCCTTATTATTATTCTTTCCCCTTAAATTTTTGAGTTTGCCTAGAAAATTACTCTTCGACTTAGTTTTACTACTACTCATGTTGTGGTGCACGTCATCCTGACTAACATTATTGGTAAAACTATTCTGTTCTGTGGTCTTTTTTTCCGTCAGAGCGGACTTCACTGTTTCTCCTGTACGGTGGTTATAACTAGGAGAAGGGGTCGTATCATTTTGACAGAGTGCTAATGAGGACTGCTGGTTCGCGCAGGTTTCCTTCAAGGCTGTGACCTGGGCCAATAAAGATGCAATCTTTCTGTCCTTTTCTTTGCAAGTCGCGTCGTGCTGTTCCCTTTCTTGTTGGAGAAGCTGACGAAGGGAAAGAATCTCACTTTGGTCACTTTTATTTTGCAAAAGTAACGTTTTATTTTCCTTCTCCTTTTCGTCCAGTTTGTCTTGTATCTCTTGGCACTGTTGGGACACCGCTTTCAGCTCTTCCTGCAGCGCTTCCCTGCCGTCGTGCGTAGAGGTATACGCGGTGGAGCTGGAGCTCCCTTCTTTGAACGCTCGCACCATTGGGAGCGCCCGCCTCTCCATATTCGGGCTGAGGGAAGAAAGGGAATGACCGGAGGGGCGCGCCTCGGTGGTCTCATGAAGAGAGCCTTCGATGGTATCGGGTGTGGTGCTGTTCCCACCACTATTATAATGATCATTGACCGCTAGCTGTGGTTCCTCGTCGTTACCAGTCTCCCAAGACTCCCTCTGCTCATTCTCTTCTTCGCTCTCTTCTTCTGCTTCTGGGTTCAGTGGAGAGGGAGATGACTCGGCGTGGAGACTTGACGGAAGGGTACAAGGAATGGTATTGGTGTTATTATTGGTGAGAAGAGTTTCACTCTCTTCCCGTCGCTGACTGCTCATCACCACCGGTCGGTCTTCACTGTTGGGTTCTCCTTTGTTGGAGGTTGTACAGCTTGGTGATATCGGTCAATATGATTTCACCGGATACCACCACCAAGGCCGATTCATTCGTATTCTCATTCTTATTACTAGGATTGGGCTTTGAGGTCGGCGTGATGGAGTCTAAACGTTTCATGCATTCCTCCACGTTACTATTATTATTGGTGTGGTTCTCGACGGCAGACTTCGCACTTTCCGATTTTCGCGGATATTCATCTGCATCCTTTTCCCTTTTCGACTCGGTCGATTTATTTTCCAGGTGTAAAATAAGAAGCGGTGACTCTTTTTCTTCCTCCTCATCGCTTTTATGCAACAGTGCGTCTTCTACAGAGTCACCAGTACCGTTTTCATCCTCGGTATCGGGATGATCACCGCTCTTGTAGTTATCGCTGTTATTTACATCTTTTGCGTCTCCCTCATTCTCCTCCGATTCCCCACGGCGCATCTCCCGAGAACTGTACGTGATCCGGCGACTGATATCGTGCTCATCTTCCTCCTCGTCATTGGGTTCGTCTTGCTCCTGGGCTGCATCGTCACTACTATAATGAATACTGAACGATTCCTCCTCCTCTATCGCGCTGTCATTGACTGCCTCGCCATCGTTTTCACCTTCTTGAATGTTGATAAACTCATTATCATCATGGTTATCGTTATTTTCATTGTCTTCCACTGCATCCTGTTGGTGGTGCACCTCAATCGTGGAGGCGGTACATGCACTGGTCATAATTGTATTGTTCTGTGTTGTCGTGTTATCCATGTTTACCTCCTGCAGAGGGCTGTCGTGGGGAGGGGAGGCATCGCTGTGGCGAGTGGTCTCCGCCGTCTTACCTTCCTCCACGGCAGAACTGTCCTGTTCTCCTTCTTCTTCCTCTTCTGTGGCACTCTCCTCATAGGCAACTAATATCGTGTCCTTGTCGATCGTCAGCCGTACCGGCTCCTCTTCCGCACCATTCTCGTTATGCACGTTGCTGTGGTCCAGGGCGGTGGATTCGTCTACTGGCGGAGGCAGTAATACCCGTCGTGGCCTTGACACGGTGTCGTCCTCCACCGATTCCGCTCTATTATTATTATTATTATTATTATTATTATTATTATTATTCATCTCTTCGTCCTCCTCCATCGACAGTGGTGGTGGGGGTGGCGGGGGTGGACGGGAGGGTGGTTTACTGCCCCTCTCACTATTATTTTCCATCTCACCCTCTTCTACTGGTTCCTCCTTCTCCTTCTATCATTGGCTGGCGGGAAGGACGGTTAAAGACAGACGTAAACAACATATTCCGTGCCGTAATCGCGGAAGTCTCCTTGTACGCGTCAAAGTAGTATTGACTCTGATGATAGGCGTGACTGGCACTTGTATTATTTGCAAGATTCGTATTCGTATTATCGGCTCGTGTTGTGGTGGACAGAAGGGGAGCGACTGCCACCACTCCGCACGAGTCCCTCCGTCTCCAGGGCGCTGTCCGAGAAATTAAACAAGTTTGTGTAATTCTCGTTTATGTTCGGTAGCGTGTTGGTGTGCATGGTCTCGCTGTTGAGTCGTTGCGCGTCATGGACACTCTCCACGTCATCCCGCTCATTGCAGATGGGGGAGATATCGTCGGAGAGTGTATTATTATTGTTGTTATTATTTGAATGATAAAAAGACGGAAAAGGAATGTGATCGGCTCTATTTTCCTTTTCCTCTTCGTTGTCGGAGTTCACTAGACTGACATCAGCGCCCCTGCTCTTAGGACGACTGTTCGTGGTAGAATTATTAGGATTATTATTCTTGTTTAGTTTCCGTTTCGAGTTGATTTGCGATTGGTCACATTTTTGTAAAATGTCATCCAACTCGGATAGAACGGAGTTATTGGCATTATGACTGACGACACTCTCTTCTACGAACTGTAGGGAACTGTTATCCATTTGAGGGACAAATAAAAATAAAAATAATAAAAAAAAGAATCTATTGGTGTGGGATCTACGCTGAAGAAGAAGGAGCGAGACAGGTGAAATAGTAGAGTATAATACATACAACAGACAGTATTTTCTCTCCACCTCCCCCCGAGAATTACGAAATAAAACATGAAAAGGTATCATACTATACAATTTTGTAGAAGTCTATTTCATCTATGAAGTGTGGCCCATCGTTACCTATTCTTTCTCAACCGAAGAAAGCCAACTTTTCAGTTCCTCTGAGGTTAACCCTTCCTCACAGCCCAGTGTACTATTTTTGTGTTTATCGTAGCTATACGTGTAATGAACCGTAGGGACAGAAAAATAATACAACACGTTTTCTTTGATTTGTTTGGGTGTTTTTCGTTTGATCTCTCCTATTTTCTCCGTTAGCTCCACAATGCTGGCGTACTTGATCTCGTTTTGATTTGGCGGTTGTATTATCTTGTTTGTCTTGGGTTGGGTTAACCAAAACTGAAATGGGTATTCTATCCTATAATGCGAGCTGTCGCCAGTTTTTAATTGATTAGTTTCGATTTCGGAGAGAATTCGATAGCTGGACTGAAACAGACTCGTCTTTTTATAATTTGATACATTTTCTTTTTTATTCGTATCCGAAATCGTATGATGATGCGTATGGTGTGTTTCTACCGTAAAAGCGACTGGTCCTTCTTTCCGTTTCTTGGGAGTTCTTTCTCTTACATTTTCTTTGTTCTGCTGCGACAGCTTTCTACCATACGTATCAAATATTTCTCGTCGTCTGTTTAATATAGTTAACTTTTCGTCTAGATTCTTTTCTTCCTTCACGGGTAACCCTTCACGGTGTTCATTTCTATTCTGTGGTGTACTAGGACGAGGATGACTATTCCTTTTCATGGTTGGTTCACCCTGTAAATTACTTTCCCTCGTGTGATGGTAGCGGTCCGTCAGCCGGTAAGGGTGCGGTAGTTCCTCCTCTAACTCCTCCTCACTGGTCATATAGACCAACTCTGGATGAGAGGCATCCCTGTTGTTATTGTTGTTATAGGGGTGCAGGGCGGCCGCGGCCCCACGCATGGTAGTAGTAGTAGTAGTAGTAGTAGGTCTATCGGAAGGAATAGCAGAAGGAGGATGTAGTGGTTTGGGGATCTCCGCTTTCTCTGGCGTGGGTCGAACTAACACACTTTGAATCCGCACCGCCCCTCTATTCGTTTTTGTATTAACATTACTCCCTAAGGTGTAATCCCCCTCGCAGGGCTGTAGGGACGGCGGAGAGGTGTGGACCTCGTGCGGGAGACGAGGTTTATGATACATGGCTTACTAGATGGAAAAGCAAAAACTATAGTACTGCTATAAAAGAGGGAATGAAAGCATGAAATGAGCAGTAGTGGCATACGAAAAAAAAAATATATATCACTAAGGCTGAAAACTGCATGATCTAAAAACGTTATTTTACGAATAATGATACAACTGTACAAAAACACAAAACATGGTCTTATGTCACTGAGCAAAACGTAATGGACACAATTTCCAAAAATTTCAATATCTGGGTGGAACAGTATTGTTGATCGTCAAAGTGGACCAGGAGCTGCTGAAGATTGAAAAACAAGTTTTTATTGGTTTTATTACTGTTTTCGCATGAATCTCTCAAGGCATCCCCAAACACTAACGTGGTTAAAAATAAATAAAAATCCTCCTCCGTCACCTTATCGACGTCATTGTCACTATTATTATTATTCACTTTTATATTTTTAGCGGCGTAAAACTCTTCCAACTTTTTTTGCACCTTGTAATGTTCCTTGAAGGAATCCATCAAGTTTAATAGTCCGTCCACGAATACAGTCACCAAGGCCACCTCAGAGGAAAAGATATAGCTCCCTCTATTCTGTTGGCTACCTCGAGTGTAGAATAGGGAAAGCAGCATGAGGGCAAATCGTCTCAGATTGTCTTTTTTATTATACACCATGGCACTATTATTATTATTGTTACTTTCGGTATCGCTTTTCAAATCGACATCCACTTCCTCTTCTTCCTCTTCGTTACTGCTATTAGAGGGATTGCGGTTATCCTCACTGAGGGGATTGGGATACACGGTGGTTTCATAAAGAAGTTTATTATTCATATTTTTAATAATCGTAAAACACCTGGGAAGGCAAAACAGATTACTCACGGCAGACAGTAAAAAGTGAAGCGTCCGTTTGTTCTTCTTGTAATCGCGAAGAAAAATTAACTCGTAAAACAGAAAATAGAACATTTTTGTTTCCTGATCTTCTTTCAAAAACCGAAAATAGTGAAACGTCGGGTTGGAGCGCGTACTATCCTTCAAAACCGCTTTCGTGTCACTGGTGGAAAAAAAGTAATTTTCCGGTGCGTATTCAAAATTATTAATGGTGACAATATTCGATAGAATCGCGGCAATGTACAATGTGCAGGAGACATCTTCCGAAATGTAATCCAGTAAGATATCGTTATACATATTATTATTATTATTATTGGAACGATTACTTTCATTCGATGAAAAATAGGGTAATAAAAGTAACTCAATTAGATTTAATTGTTTATCGGCAATGTTACAACAACTAATGAGTTGATCTAAATTTTTATTATTGTTATTCTGGTAGTTGGCGTCATTGGGGTTGCTGTTTTTAGAGTTGAGGTGGACGCCCTCGGTGGGGTGGGTGGAGTCCAGTAGGCAGTGCAAAACAAAGCGCACCTTGGACAACAACTCTTTTCCGTTATTTTCTAACAAATCATTGTACAAGAAGGTTTTGTTCTCCAGTTTTTTATTCTTTTTACGTCGCGATTCAAAATCCACGTTTACCTTTTCGTTATTTTTTTCGCTCTTGTCCAAATGGGCTTTCACCTTTTTTCGTTTACTTTTCAGTTTATTCATTTCCAACGTGGAGCTCTGACGGCTGAGAATCGATCCGTTATTCACATTAAACGCTTTTCGAAACTTTTTACTTTTTTTATACTTTTCCTTAAATCGGCTTTGATTCTTGACTAAGACGTGGTTGGCCTTGTTTTGCTGTTCCAGGAAGAAGAGACGACTCTTATTAGAAACAGGCGCCTGCACAGTATGATGGGAAGGATCGTTGTACAGCTCACTATCACGGATGTCATCCCCCTCCTCCGACGAGGCGTCACTACCACTACTACCGCTACTGGCGAAGAAGTCTGCGCGCCGGCGATGGGATGCGGTCCGCGCGTCGTGCTGGGCGGAAATGAGATAAATGTAAATACGTAATAAACCGTAAATGGATGTACTCTTTGCGATTTCATTGTCCATATTTTTCAAATTCATTTTTTTTTTTTTACAGTCTAATGCATAGGTATACTTGAAATCATAAATAATAATAAAACAAGGAGAATTGGTATATTGAAATAGCCCTTTTTTTTTTTTTTTTGTATTTCGCTGTCCAGCACTGTTCAAAAAAACAAAAAATTCAGCGTCTACCATTTTTTGTATTAATATTATTATTATTATGATTCACCGTAGTATAATTAATATTAAGAACAAAACAATCGTAGCACAAGGTTAAAAAAAAAGTATTACAGAAGAAACGAAATTATAAAAAAAAAGCAAATCTCACTCCTGTTTGTCTTTTTTCTTCGATACAATAATATTATTATCACTATTATTGAACACTCATATATCTTCTTTTATCCAATCTTTCTTCGGTATTCTTGATACTCCTCGCATATCTTTGGAATGGCCTTTTTCCGCTGCGAACGGTACAAGTACGTCTCTGCCTCACAACGACTATTGAGATAGTTCCGCTGCGACTTGAGCACATTCTCCTCTACCGCTAACAAGAGCTCCCGCTTGTGTTTGAGAATCTCCTCCACCTTTCTCGACACGTAGTACTTTACATTCAGTTGGTGTAAGGTGGTGACACGAGGGACGACGTAGCCCCTCTCCGGGTCCGGTGCCAGGCTGAACTGCTGCGCCACACTCTGACTGCCACGCAAGCTGCTACCATACACCCCTCGACCACCACGGGACAGGTCCGACCCATCGTCGTCCTCGGAAAAGAAGGAGGAGGACCCCATAAAGATACTCAGTAAGAGTAATAAGAAGACCGGAATGAGAATGAGAATCTGCGGCTGAATATCCACCTCTTCTACGTGCACGCCCGGCCGGGGGCGCTGAGGTCCGCGGGCCGCCTGACGCCGGAATCCGAACAGTTCTTCAAAGATATCCCCTGGTGGGGCGCCATAGTGGGCATACCGTGCCCCGCCGGCCGCCCCTGGTCTACCGCTCTCGTGCCGCTGGACCCCACTCACCCCATTCCTATCGTACACCCCACGCTTGGTCGTGTCACTGAGGGTAGAGTGGGCGGTGTTGAGCAGCTTGAAGGCCTCGCTAGCTTGTTTGTTCTCGTGGTTCTTATCGGGGTGGCACCGGACCGCAATTTTCTTGTAGTTGACTTTTATTTGGTCCGTCGAGGACTGACGTTCTACAAACAATATACTGTAATAGTTGTTCCGGTTGGATAGAATATGTTGAATGATTTGATCATTACTCATCGCCCGCATCCGTTCCATTTTTCTGTTGATGTTTTAATTATTGTTCAAAAATAAAACTTATAAAAAAAAAATATAGGAATACGATAACAGGACGCGAATGGACAATAGGTATTCCTATGTAATAATGATAGTGGTAATGTAGCTTGTTGAGATAAAGAAGGGAAGAATGAAAAATGATCCCCACCGCAAGATGGAATTACCTCCCCACTGTAAAACGACAACAGAACATAATAAGCATGAAATGAATAGAACAATTTACAATAATAATGCAAAAAAGGGCGATCACGGCGAGGGCAGCTCATTGGTGAGCAACATAAACCGCCGCATCTCCTTCACACACTGCGCGACGGAGTGTTGCGCCAAAAATTTATAATTGGTCTCATTCTCCACCCCATCCGTCTCGCGGCTCTCCTTGTAGGCGGTGCGATTGCAGTACATGATCATAGGGGTCGTCCCCAGGAACTTGCTGCACTCGTGCTCGTAGTGGAACTCAATCTTCTTCTGCTCCCCTCGTGTCATCTCCCGGTAGCCGAGGTGACGCCAGAAGCGAATCGCCTCCTCGTCGGCGGAGATCATAATAAAGTCGACCCCCACCACACGGCTGACCCACTCGCACAGGGCGGTATTGAGCAGCTTGGCGAAACCATTCTTCTTGTACCCCGCGGCGGTGGCAAAGAGTGGCATTTCAATAAACTTGTGACTCGCGGAGGAGTGGGTGTGGGCGTTAATGGTGACGGCGCAGACCACCTTGGTCTGCTGGCGACAGTTGGCGTCGTCGGGGTCCGCTGGTGGGTTGAGCAGTCGTATCAGAAACGAGTAGTGCCCCTGCACCTGCCGCCGGGTACGGGTAGAGAAGGTATTACTGAGCGGCACGAGGTCCAACAGCTCCGCCGGCTCGGGGGAGATGAACTGGGAGCTGTAGAGGTCAATCACCTCTCGCCGCTGATTCTCCGACACGACCAGCTCAAACTGCAGCTGAAAGGTTCTATTTTTATTCTCCTCTCGTCGTAAAATAGGGAATTGGTCCGCAATGGAGGAACGGAGCAGTCGCTGAGCGTGGGTGACACGGTTCCCAGCGGAGGGGGCATGCGAGGCATCCTCCATCTCCTCCCCTGTGGTGGCCCCCGCCTCCCCCGACCCCATCGCATCCTTATACTGAATTAGACGCTGAATAAAGACACTATCGGTGGCAAATAACTTACAATACACCTTGCTAATCTCCCGTCGCTCCTCGTTGGTGGCCTGCCAGTAGAGCTGTATGATTTCCTTCTTTTGACTCTCGGTGAAGTGTACATTTTTGTAATACTCTATGAGTAAATCAGACTGTTCATCTGTGAGCATGTACTCTATTTCGTTTGGCTATTGTGAAATATTTAACTAATTTTTTTTTGTTTTGTTTTGTTGTACGGTTTCTAGTTATTGATGTACGAAGGAGAGAGAATAAAGAGAATACATTCTAGGCAACCATTCCAAGGTCATTTAGTAGGACAACAAACAAAACTACTTCTCCATCCTCGTCAACATAACAACACCACTCGCCGAAAGGCATGGGTCATAATAACAAAAGAAGAGGAGATGAATCCTCATGTTATCATTTATTTATTTTCTGTTTATCTAATGTGGTGGAAATGTAAATAATTTGATCTGCAGGTCTCTATAGGTACACTCTTTTATTATTATTATTCATTATAAAATCTTTTTTGTAGATTTCTGTTGTTCTCTACGGAGTTGTCACGAAATAGTACACACGAAAAACAATAAAAAAAAAGGGGGGAATCTGGCCGTTATTCTCCGTTCGTTTTTTTTAACGTACCATCATCATCCTCCTCACATCACAAGCGAGTTGGTTGGTGCTTGAAGGGTCTCTGATTCTAACATTCTCCGCTCCTCCTCCGCCCCCCACACGCGCGTCTCCACCAGAAAGTCCGCAATCGTACTAGAAAACGACTCCGACTGGTCTGGTCCGCAGTACTCAAAGCAGCGGTAGATGAAATCCTGCAATAGGGTCGGCGTCACGGCGGGGATTTCTTTTAACTCGGCTAATAGAAAGTTGGTCACGGCTTGGCGACCGACGACCGTGTCCGCCGGGTTCACCGACGATGACACCGCAAAGAGGACTTGCAGGATCGCGCAGTGGTACTGAAACCCGGAGGCATGCAAGGAGTCTAGTGTGACCAAGAACACCTCTCGCAGGAGCGGCTGCATGAACCGTTGGTAAAACTGCATGACAGGGCTATTCGCCTGGGAGCCATCCTCCATGGTGTTAATCCGCAACAGAAAGTTGAGCAGCGTCTCCAGCGCGGTCGTCATGGTGACATTATCCACGTGCTTGATCGACCACAGCAGTCCATCCACAATGTACGCGTGGGAGTAGACATAGTTCAGGAAGGCGGGGAAGCAGTTCACCGTGAGGGACTTGAGCAACTTGAACAGGTTGACCCGAAATTCCGGATGGCTTTCGAAATCTTTGGAAATAATATCGACGGTCGTCGCGAAGGTAAAGTCCAGCACGGCAGCCACCTTATCGGAGAGCCGCTCCCCCAAAGTGTCAATCGCGACCGCCGTGAGGGCGAGGGCGACCGGCTCCTTCACGCTGGCCTCACTACTGTTGTAATCTACCAGCACCACCTCGAACAGCTGCGGAATACAAAACTGTGCAATAAAGTCTTTTTGTTGACTATTTTCGACAAAGTTCTCAAATAGTTTGAGAATCTCTCGTTTGACCAGTCGGAGGCCCCGTGCGTAGTCGTAGTCGATCTGACCATTGCTCTGTTGTGCCAGTTCCCCTTGTGCGCTCCCCACCAGACGATAGAACCCGTACAAGTCGCTGATGATGAGCTCCATCTGGGCGACAAAGGTGTCCCCGCAGGTGGAGGCAATACTGCTAAACATTTTCAGATTCGCGACGAGCATCATCATTTTGGTTCTATCGCGCAGAAAGTTGGCCCCGCCGTTCGCCGCCTCCAGCATGAGCATTCGGTACACCTCCTGCTCCTCTCGCAGAAAGTTAAAGAGCAAACTACGCTGGGCGTTGGGGTCCTTCAGCTCCGCATTGTTGTCGACCGCCACCATGCACCCCGCACAAGCAAAGCACACTTCCCTCAAGGGGGTACTCAATAGTTTTAGTTTCTGGGGCCACACCTGGGCAATCGCCTCGGCTAAATTACGGCAATTGCTACTGTCTACCCCTTCGTCACCATCGATAGTGATATTTCCGCTTTCTTCCACGTATAAAGGAGCCAAATCGTGCGACAGCTTGTACAGCGTATCCACGGCCATCTCCTGCACCCCTTCGAAGGTATCCTGCATGAACTCGAATACTTTTTTATTCACGATCCGGAAAAAGTTCCATCGCTGTCGTAGGAAGCGGGTGTAACGGCCGACAAAGTAGAGAATGTTACTCGCCACCACAGCGCGGTTCTGCTTGCCGGAGAGTTGCTTGCACAACTTCAATAGCCCTTTCAGAAACTCGATGAAGAAGCAGTGTTCGTCTTCCTCCGGGAGCACATCCCCAATCGAGCCTGCCGCCCAACTCAGCGAGTTAATATTGTCAAACGTAAACTCACTCCCGTCCAGCTGGCGCGAGAGGAGGCTGATGATGATCTGGCGGGTGTCGGTGACGTTGAGGAGGGTGTAGGTGATCATGGTGCGCTGCATGAGTTCAAACATCTGCACCTCCTCCACGTCCTGCACCCGTTCCCGGTACACCTGACCATCCTCGACGACAATGATCACTTCCTTCGGCTTCGCCATCCGCTTCACGAGAATAAACCGTACGCTGGACTGTACCGGCCCCAACCGCCGCTCGAGGGTTTGCTTCATGGTGCTGGGGGGACTGCGTAGCATAAACTCGCCGATCCACTGCCAGTACTCCACGCACGTCTTGAACAGCTCCTTGTCGCCTAGAACATTACTGACCCCTACCAACACCTCGTGCACCGCCACCAGCAGGATTTCGTCGTAGAGTATCTTTTTAATGTAGTTTTGCAGAAACGCAATAATCATTTGACTGAGGTGGACAATGAAAGTTTGATCCACATCATTGCCAATCTCATAGAGGGACACCACGCGGTCTGCTAGGGCGGAATGGGAGGTAGGGAGCGCCGCTACGATTTGATTAAACACGTAGCGAAACGCGTCCACCGTCAACTTGCCGTGCACATCCCCACTGCCGCTCTGTTTGACCGGGGAGGAGCAAATCTCCGTGAAGCAGACCAAGCCCGCCTCGCGCACAATGGGGTCTCCCACGATACAGTTGGCAATCTTTTCCAGGATGGCCTCGTGTATAAAGTAGGAGGGATCCATCCACGGGATGTAGGTGGTCAGCAGCTCGAGGGAGGTCTTGAGGACGTACGGGTCGGCGGACTGGACGAGGACGGTCCCTGCCATTTGCATAATATACTGGAAGTCTTCACTCAGAGCCTCTTTTTTTCGTTCCCGCCAGCGACGCGTCATGGTCTTGCTGCTCTGCCCGAACTCCAGCACCTCCTCCCCTGCCAGCTTGAGGAGCTCCATATTGTTGAGAATCATGGGATTATTGAGGTCCGCGCTGCTGCAGATATCTTTGATAAAGGTGGGCCATATCTGTGGGTACTCTCGCTTCGCAATACTGACCAACACCAAGTTGTACTTGGTGAGGAGCACTTTATTCTCCCGCACACTCTCCCACGTCGTGCACAGGGCGGCAATGTGGCCGGTCACTAACTTTTTAATCGCCGCCTGGTTCACCGTATCAATGGTGTACCATAATTTATTCACGGCGTCGTTGAGCACCTGCAGGGCAATGAACTTGGTATCCCGCATCGTCGAGTGCTGCAGCAGTTTGTCCACGACATAGAGGGAGGTTTCGGCGTTGACGAAGCTACTGAGTTTTTCCTGTGCGTTGGAGATGTCTATGGGGTTGGTGGATTTTAAGACAGACACCAATTGATCAAACTTTTGGACGTAGTCGGGTTGGTCATGATCTAAAATATTAAATGTTGATATCATTTTTTATTTTTATTTTTTTTTCTATTATACGGTGGTTATTCTACTAGGTCAATTCCTTATTTTTATTCTTTTTCCTAACCGAACGGGGAACAAAAGGCAAAGAGAAAAGGAAGAAGAATAAAAGCATGGTAACAGTAAACTGGTAGTCCGAGTGAACGGAATGAAAAAAAAAAAAAAACATTATCATTTTCACTTTCTTCCATCACAATGACAAAACACAACACACAATACAACATTACAATCTCAATCCCTCGATCATATTCATAAAATGCTCTCGAAGGGGCGGTTCAATAGAGGACGCGACCGCCGCCAGCACCGAGGTCACCGCCCGTACCTGCAGCACATCGGGATCAATACACTTCTCCACCAGTGCCTGAAGATACTTGTAAATGGTAATAAAAAAGTCAATCCGGGACTGCTCCGTAGGGTAGTAGGTGAGAAAGACATCCACCTCAAAGTGCTGGAAGGCCTCATTGAGACTTTCGTCGATTAGTTGATAGAGAAAGTTCACAAACAGAATACCGTTACAGAAACTTTCATAAATCAGCTTGTACGACTTGTAGTTGTGATTGGCCGTCCACAGCGACGGCGCGACCTGACGGTGGTGCTTGTCAAAAAAGGCCAAAAAGATGGCCGGTGAGAGTAAACACTTTTCTAGAAAATTCTTATCGCACAGCTGAAATACCGTCCGGTACAGGTTTTCTTCCCTATTCTCTGTTTTACGGGGCACCTCGTAGTTCACGATCGCCTGCTTCTCCCTACTTCTATCTGCGGAAGCATTTTCTCCATCATCTTCATTCCGTTCTCCACCACCAGCAGCACTGTTCAGTACATCCAAGTAGCTCGTGTCGAATGTGCTGCAGTAGTTGTACATGACGCTGCGATACCACACCGTAATAGGGGAGAGAAACTCCGTCGTGAGGGAGGAAAAGTACTTTCGAATAATCTCATCCGCGATGGAAAACTGCGAAAAGAGGAGGTAGTTAATATTGTTGGTATTGTTCGTGTTGAAGTCTCTCTCTCGCATGTCCTCTGGGGTGGTGGTGGTGCCTTTGTTCACATTGGCACTGCTGTTGATTTTGGGGGCATTAAAGCCGAAAAAAACGGCGCTTGTGGGTTTCTAACGCGTACTTCTGTCCTTCCTCCCCAAACTTGGAAACCGCCTCTAACCGTCGTAACAGTATTTTAGTTTGTCCGTGGTGGTCGAGCAAGAAGCGATTGAACTTGGTGTCAAAGTGGGAGGTGAGATCGTGCTGCAGCTTGCTACGACTCTGTGACACGTTACTTTTATGAATAGACTTCTTCGCCGTCTCCTTGGTGTGTCGATGAATCTTTCGATATTCCTCAAAGGTGAAGGCCTCGTTGAGGTCACTGGGGCCGGTGGTAGGGCTGCGGCTTGCATTCACGCTGCTGAGGTTGCTCGTGTCCTCCGGTTTGGGGGAGTTATTCACGCTGGAGACCCCAGACGACCCCGTGGCGGCCTCCCGTAAGGTGGGCACCTGAATCACACGTACTTGGCTGGGACTGGATTGCGGGGGTCGTGCTGGTGGTAACCGTTCGTCTGCTTCATCGTCAGAGGAGGAGCTGCGCAGGCGTACCTTGAAGGCCGCCACCTGATTGTCCTCGTCCCGTGGTGGCGGACGGTCCGCCTGCAAGCTGCTGGACCCCGACCCATCCTCCTCCCCATGGGATTCATCGTTGCCTTCTCCCTTCGTGGTGGCATCTGTGGAGGTCCCTCCGTTGTCCCCGCTGGTGCCCTGACTCACCGGTTGAAACGAAACAGTGGTGTTCGCCCTGCTGGACAGCACACTGTCATTGCCTCTTTGTTGGCTACTCGTGTTTTTCACATTCATCACGGTCTCTGCACTTTCCACCAAGTAGTTGTCCATCACGACGAGTAAGCTTCGCCACCCGGAAAAGTGACTCACAAAGTAGGGGTTGGTCACCGCAATAATAATAGACTTGTGCGCATTAAACTTGATGTCATTGCCCAACTTGGAGTACAGATTATAGTCCGCATTCTGTACCGTGAAGTACGACTTGATGATACCATTGTACTGGATGGGCAGCAGAAGGGAGGCGACGCCGAGGGCCCCCGCACTAGCCATCGCCGGGGAGCTCGATAGCACTAGCAGACTCTCATTCCACAGGAGTAGTTCCCAAATGCGGGTGAGATAGTGCAGCACATTCTTGAACAGCTTGCACAGTGGGAAGGCTTCCGACTCCACCGGGGACTTGTTCAAAAAGGCAAGACTGGTGCTAATCACGTCAGTGGTAGTATTCTTATCGCCCTTCTCCTGCTCCCCTTCGCCTAACCCGATGGTATCCAACAGCTTGGTGTAGAAACTGGGCTTTGATTTGAGCTTACCGGTCCCTACCGCGACGGTGTGAGGCTGCAGGTAGTACGGGTCAATGTAAACGGACGGCTGGGCACTACCGCCGCTACTGGCGTAGAATTTGTTATCTTCAATAAAGCTGACCCGACGATCCACATTCATAGACGCTCGCTGACCACTGCTAATCGCATTGTTATTGCTATTAAAAAAGTTTGCATTCTTATTGTTGAAGCTGCCGCCCGCCGCGCTGCGTCGCATCTTTCCTGGTGTCACAAAACTAATCGACGCAGACAGCAGCGGGATGTCGTGGTACACGGCTCTCGGATGGGGACTGGGCCAGCTGCGCAGTATCTCGTCGTAGGCAAGACGCAAGACATCCTCCTGGGTATAATTGTTATTATTAAAGGAGGGGTCAAACGGGACGTTGAAGTTGCACGGTGTCGGTGCGAACGGCGAGGCGACGAGCGCCACGTTATCGCTGTTAGCCGCCGCCCCAAGCCCAAAGGCCGCACTATTGGTGTTGAACTGGAAGCTCGTCCCTGTCCCGCCATCCTCCCCCACGAGGACCACCTTGCGATTGTTCTCATCCACCACCACACGCAAGTCATTGGGGTTTGTTTTGCTGGGGTTGTGTTCGAGGGTACCACAGTCAGGGGATTCAGGGCAGCACTGGGCGCACTTGGGGACCACCACCCGCAGAATGACCTCCGCGACGGAGTAGTAGTTCAACCTCGAGAGGAGCACCACCGCCTGCTGCACGTACCCTCGGTGCACCCGACTGTCCTTTTTCTGTCGAAAGTACACGGTGCCGTAGAGAAGCCGTTGGGGGGTAGAGGTGGTGTTGGTCACCTTCGCGTTAGAAGGGCCGTGGGTGGTGCTATCCCGCCTGGCGAAGCTGCTATTGAAGTCTGGCCGCGAGCTGGCGGTCGTCCCTGGAGAGTACGGGGTCGCGGGGCAGCTGTCGGAGGCGGTACCCCTGCTGCTCTCGCTGTGGTGGGTGGCACCCGACTTGAGTGGGAGAGGCGCCTGCGAAGCGTTCGCGTGGTAGTGCGACGGGGGCACCACACGGCTGCTGGAGGAGAGCACCGAGACCTCATTGTTCAGCTCCTGCTCCCCCTCCACCGTAATATCGTCCTCGACGGAAAAGAAAAAGATAAAGTTATGATTCGTGTTCACGTTACAGTCGGGAAAGGCATGGTGCAGTAGCACGCGCTCGCCTTTTTCCGTGAGGACGTTCGGTGGGTAGATGTAATCCACCTTGGGTCCAATATCTAGGTCAAACTTGATCAACACGAAACACTCCACCCATGGAGAGATGGACCGGGGGACAGAATTTTCTACCGTTGACATGACGAAAAAATATACAATTATAAAATGGTGGAAATCAATGTTTACTACAATGAAACCGCTAACTATAGAGAAGCAAATAAAACTTGGAACTAAAAAAAAAAAAAAAAAAGATGCTTCTACTTGGGAAGAGGGGAAGAAGAACAAGGTATTTCCAAAAAAGTGCGACAACGGGATATCCATGAACTTCAAATGAATGCCTCTAAAAGCCAAAAATGGTGAATTTTATTTCTAAAACACATGGTTCATACTTCTATATACAACTGATATTTATCCTTATTGTTTCTCGATAGATATGCAAAATTAAACTAAAAAAAAAAAACAAAAAAAACATTTTACTTGTATAAGTTTTTCTTGTTATACAATAATGTACAAAGGAAAGATTCCTACTGTATTTGCGAAATGGGTGTGGCCCCTCGAAATAACGTCCGTTGGACCTCACTGCTATCGTTCACCCCGTGGCTCCCGTTATTTTCCTTTATTTTGGTGTTGCTCTCCGCGAGAAGGGTCATGATTTCTTCCATGCTAGGGATATTGGGGTCCTCCGCCGGCTGACCATTCGCCGCGCGGCTCTTCTTGTGAAAATACTCCTTTTCCAACAACTTTAACTCCTTTTCCCGTTTCTGAATCGCCGAGAGCAATCGCAAGTGGTGGATCACATTTTGTTTCAGCTCGTTGAGGGTGTTGAGAATATCTTGCACACTGTACTCCGTGACGGTGTGGTGTTGATTGACGTAGGCGGCATTCCCCATTCGATTTTGCTGCTTTTGCTGGCGGTTCACCTCCTTTAACTTTTCCTCCAACGCACTCTTCGCAATGTACAACTGCCGCAGTTCATTTTCGACCAAAATTTTGTGGTTTTGACACTCCAAAATGTATTTGGTGTACTTGTTATTGACGACAAATATATTCTCCTCGCCTTGACTGGTGGGGGTCTGCTTGATGGAGGACTGTCCCCCAGCGCTGTAGACCACGTACTCGTCTGGGGTTTGGGTGTCCTGCAGATAGAACTCTTTCGTGCGGTGGAGTGTGGCCGACTGCGGTCGTCGTGCTGGCTTCTTGACGGAGCTGTACGCGGTGCTTGGTTTATTGGGGGAGGTTTTGCGGGAAGGGGAAGTCCTCTGCCCGTCTAACCGGCTGATGTTATTGTTACTGGTATTGCCACTCGGTGAGTTCTGCCGGGAAGGGCGGAAACCACCCTTCACGTTCTCCACGTAATCCACCTTTGTCGTGCTGTCCCATGGCATCGGTGCGTAAAACCCTCTCCGTGAGAATAGCTTCCGTACCTTGCTGCTCCGGTTGGTGCTCGCGTTCCCTTGGTTCACAGTGTCGTAGGGGGTGCTCTGCTGCATGTAGTTCTTCCGCTGTCGGACGGCATAGGCGGTGCTGCTGTGTTGATGATACTCCTCATTGCCTCTGTTCGCCGGTTTCTTGGGGGACACCTCCCGCTTGGGGTATGTACTAATGTAACGGTTAGCCCTCGGGTTGGTCTCGCGGGTGTAGTTGTTCTTCAAGCCACCATGGCGCAGGGAGCGGCCGGCAGGGCCCGCTACCACATCCCCAAGGTGTTGTACCCGTGTAGGAGAGATTCCCCCAGGGAGAGCACTGTGTGGCCGTTGTGGCTTCTTCGCCCCTGTCGGTCGTGGCCCAACCGTTTCCTGTGGCGCCGCTAATTTCACCTCCTCCGGTTCCTTTTTGGGAGGGATAAGCGGTTGTACGTTATCTACAGTCACCGTGTTGCGTGTCGTCCGGAACGGGGACGGTGGCGGTTTCGACGGCGGGGAATGGTGTAACGCAGAATCGTTGGGGCTATTGTTGTAGTTGGAAGCGTGGTGACTGCGTGCGTGATTCAAAATAGCGTTCCGCACATTACGGAAGAGTGTGGCACAATTGGTGTTGGGCTGCAGGGAGGGGTACTCATCGGCGGTTGGCTTGTTCATACTTGCATTATTGCTGTTCGTGGCATTACCGTACATGGCACGGTAAGAGTCGTTCAGGTTATTATTATTGTTAAAACTGTTATTGGAGAAGGAGTTGTGGCGGCTGCTGGTGTTGGACAGTGTGTGCCGCAACGCCGTCGAGCCGTCCGTGTTGCCCGCCCCCGCCTGTATCTTAAATAACGAAATCACCCTGTTATCACCGCCTCCCAGGAGATGTTCAAAGAGCCATTTAAACTCGGAAAAGCTCATTTCCCCTTTAAAACTCTTGTCAATTTCGATTCCATGCAATGGAGTCAAGTTCGCCACAATGTCAAAGTTCTTTTTTAGCAAGAAGAGCACTTCCGCAATCTTCACCGTCTTCTTTCCCTCCACATTGCTCTCTTTGGCGAGTTCGTTGAAGGCGCTGAGGATCAGGCCGTCTTCGGTGTGCGGTAGGGTGTGCTGCTCCGTGTTGTCATTCCTATTCTCCAGTACCACCGGCGCAGCATCGGCGTGGGGTTCCGTCACATCACTGTACGTTAACGTTGGACGGCGGCGGGCCTGTTTACCGCCCGGTTTACCCGCAGACGCCGGTCGGAGTGGTCGCCTCATGGGGAGCTCCGGCCCAGTCGTCGTCTCCTCCCGCTCCGTCGTGTTGCTCAAGTTATTAATGATACTAGAGGTGGCGGTGGTGGGAAGGGGCGACTGGACACGACGGTGTCCGCCTGCCGCGCTCGGTCGGGGCTTATCTCGGAAGTGATGAATCACCTCCTGGAGGTCCTTGTCCAACAGTTCATTCTCTGGTGACACCGGGCGGGGGATCTCACTACTAAAGCGGTGGGTGGTGGTGTTGTACGGGTGGGCGTGTGAACTATCGCCTTCGCTAGGGGTAATCCCTTCAAAGTAGTCCTCGTGAAACTTATTGTTGAGGGTCGTTTTGATGTACTTAGCGTACATACCGAACTGAACCGCCTCTTCGAAGGAGAGGGCCCGGAAGTAGAACTGCCGCTGACTGTGCTGCTCCTTGCTCGACGAGCCTCTCCGTGCCGTCGTGCGGTTGTACCGTTGGTACAGGTTGTAGAGTTGGGTGGCGGTCTCGTTCACCCTCCCGTCGACATCCATCTCCCCAATGACTTGGAGGAAGTTGACTTCAAAACACTTTTCAAAGTGCAGCAGCTGCTGTGCCCACTTGGTGGTGGAGATATCAATGTTGTTGATAAAGTCCTGCAAGGCCCCCGCCACTTGTAGTTGGTGGGATCGAGTAGAGGGGATCATCTTGTTAAAGTCCATCGTGTTCACGTCCACGCTGGGAATGACGCCGGGGGTGTTGACATTATTCGAGGCCGATCCGCTACTACTCGCCGGGCGGAAAGGAGTGGTGATGAGGCACGTCGGGGTCGACGAGGACGTAAAGAAGAGCTGATTGGTATGGAGGTTGCTGGTGTTGTTTCGATGGTTCATCAGTTTCATCTCTGGGAACACAATTTCAATATACCGCTTGTAGAAGAGTTGAATGTTGGAGAGCTCCACGTCGTCTAACGGAAGAAACGTGCTGAAGAAGGCGGTGCTGTTCCCTTCGCCACCCTCCGCGGAGGCCCGTCTGTGCTGTGTGTTAAACAAAAGCACACGTTCCTCATTCTTGGGAGTCTCCACATCGGGCAACGACTCCTCCACCCGGGGCGTCACCGGTCGATCCTTTTCACTAGGGTTCTTCAACGGTTCTGTTGTGGTGTCCTGTGGTTTCACAAACCCGCGTGTGTCGGAGATGGCACTTTGGGCGTTGGTGTCCTCGTCAGAGATGGTTTCATAACTCTCTTCCTCCTCCACCACACTCTCCTCGCATTCCTCGCCCTCGTCCTGCGGCGGCTCCTCCTCCGGTTCCTCCTCTGCTAGTGGGGCTTCCTCTGGTTTCTCTTCTGGTTCTTCTTCCTCTTCCTCTTCCCCTCGGGCTCCTTCTCGTCTTCTTCTAGAAGTTCTTGATACTCTTGTTGTTGAGTTTCTCGCTCCACTGGGAGGGGTTCTTCCTCTGGTGCCTCGTACACGGCTTCCGGTGGCTCCTCTTGTTTAGGCTCCTCTTTCTCTTCCTCCTCCTCCGCTTCTTCCTGCTCCTCCACGTACTCGGGGTACTCCTGCTGGACCTCCTCTTCATCCTCTTCCTCCTCCTCGGTGTGGTCGGACTTCTTGGGGGACGCGCTCGCCTGGGTGGAAGAGGAGCACACGTCTTCGGTGACGGACGACTCCTTCTTCTCTTCTTCTTGCTTTTCCTCTTCCTCCTCGATCGTTTCAAAACTTTCCTCGTCGTACCGTTCTTCCTTTTCTTCCTCTTTTTCCTCTTCCTCCTTTTCTTCTTCCGGATCGGGACCCGTTAGAATGTGCATTGGGGTTTCATAAACAGGGTCTGTCGGTAGTGGTGCTTGCGGGGGAGGAGGGAGGTCCGTGACGACGGTGACGCCTTTCCAATCATTAGCGGTAGGCACTTGAGGAACAGGGATCTGCAGCACGGGCGCCTCCACCTCCTTACCACTTGCCACATGGATCAGGAAGCTAAGGTTGGGCAGCTCCCGGCTGGGATCGCTGCTCTGGCCCACGAGGAACTCTAGCATGTGGAGGTGTTCCGCTGTTGTATCGAGGGTCACACTACTCTTCGGCCGCTCGATGGTCGACTCATCTTGGAACGGCTTCGTGATATCTGTCGCGGCAGGGAAACTTCCCAAGCTGTGCCCCTCCGACACTTTTAAGTCCACACTACTTGGCAGTGCAGTCTCCTTTTCTTCTTCGGCCAGTTCCGCCTCCACTTTTTGTGCCGCTGCTTGTTCTGCCAGCAATGCCTCTTCCGCTAGTCGAGCTTTCTCCGCCTTTGCCCTCGCTTCTTCTTCTTCGCGGACTCGCATCGCGTTGAGATAGTACTCATCTGCCGCAAAAGAAGAGGACTTGGAAGAGCCACCGGCGTCGACAGAAGAGGAGCTCGCATCCTTTTCGGACTGGTCATCGACCTCCGCCTCAGGTGGCTTCTCCTCGAAAGTTTCCTCACTTTGTATTTCCTCCAGAACGCCCACATCAACGGTCTCGTCCTTTTCCTCTTCTTTCTCTTCTACCGACTCCTCTTGTTGAGTTTCCACCTTTTCCTCCTTCTCTTCGCTTGTTCTGCCAGTAACGCCTCTTCCGCTAGTCGAGCCTTTTCCGCCCTTGCTCTTGCTTCTTCCTCCTCACGGACTCGCATCGCGTTCAGATAGTATTCATCCGCGGCGAAGGAAGAGGACTTGGAAGAGCCACCGGCGTCCACAGAGGAGGAGGCTTCGTCGGGTTTGACTGGCTGCTCTTCCTCCCCGTTGTCGCTGTTCATTTCCTCTACCACCTGAATCTGAACATTTCCCTCCATCGCAGCAGAAGTTACCTTCTCCTCTTTGTCATCCGTGCTGTCGTCTTCCTTTAAGTCTGGTAAGTCGACCTCCACGTCCTTTCCCTCCTTGGTGCCGCGTGGTGCTGGTCGTGCGGTGCTGTTCAATACATCCAAGCTACCTCTCCGGCTGTCATCCCCGTCGTGTGAAAAGGCATTCAACGTCAGGTTAGGCATTCTGGGATTATGGGTACTACTACTGTTCACGCTGCTGGTGAGGTGATTCTGCCCGAAGGGGGTGCCGCTAGGTGTCGTGTTCTCTGTACGGTTTGGAGTACGGAATATGTCAGTGGTATCCTTGGCATCTTTTTCCGCCGCCATGCGTGAGGCGGAGTCCCCGCTCGTAGAAACTCCCATACCGGGCCGACTGAAAAAGCCATCGTCTTTCATCACTAACGGTTCATCCACGATTGCCGTGAGATCGTCGGTCTCCTCCCTTTTTACTTCCGGCTGCGGGGGTTCCACCGGTTGCTCCGTCTCATCATCGTCTTCGTCGTCGTCGAGGTAGTTGATGCCATCGGAGGAGGAACTAGAAGACAGCGTTTTTTCCGCTGCCGGAGGTGTCCGCACCGGGGTCTTTTCCGTTTCCTCCGGATCGGATTGTTTTTGACTATCCGTATCCTCCTCCGTGTCTAGATAGTGATTGGGGGAATCCACAGAGCTGCTATCGTCCTCTTTCTGCGTCACCGCCGGCCGTGCTGGGGTCTCCTCATGCGATGACGAGGAACTCAGCACGAGTGCCTCCCCCTCCGGTGAGCCGATGCTCGCCACCTCCTCTACCGGCCTACTGGTCTGCACCTCCTCCGCCTGGGGCAGCTTGGAGAAGAGTAGCTTCTTCCGTGGCTGTGCATTGTTGTAGGTGTTGGTGACGTAACTTTTAGACGACATTATCTTTTATACAGAGAATAATGAAAATAAAAAACTCTAGCGGTGGATAAAGGATATAAATACTACTATAAAAACGGTTTAATAGCTGGAATAAGAACCACTCAAAACAAGTTCCACTAGATAGAACTAGCTACTGGAAAGCGATAAAGAGAAATCGTGTGGTTTATAGTGGGTCAACTTTAGAAGGTGTATACTATACGGTTCCCATCTGATAAGGAGTGCAGTTTCAATTCAATTTATATCTGATAATTCGAACATTATATATAGTTTCGCAAAGAACACAAATTTACATAAAACGATACACTTTTTTTTTTCTTTTACGGATTTACTCTTAAAGGGGTATTAAAAAAAAGAGAAGCAAAAACACGTAAATATAATATATGACATGCGCGCCTGTTTCACTACAGTTGTAGTGAAAAGTGCAATTTTCCCTCGTTCTTACTTTATTGTTTTATTACAGCTATTTTATTTTATTTTACTTTTTCGTATTTCGTTGTTTTCTATTCTTGTTCAGTGGATCGTTATTATTAGCACTTCAATATGAAGTCAACAAGGAAATAAAAATAAAAAAAAACATGTCTTTTTTACTTTTTAGCAATATGTATGTTTAAATATAAATATATCCAAAAAAGAGAAAATCCTGTCTTCTCATGCAAATTCCTTGGGTGGTATTTTTACTTCACTATCCCCTTCCGCATTTTCACCCGATCCCGCCGCTGGTGTCTTTGGTACAAACTGATACTGCACCACGCGAGGGTTCCCGTGCTTGTCTAACAGCAATACCGCGCCCTTGTTCCCCATCCCACAGTAGTTGGGGGCGGAGAAGACGGTGAGCACACGGCGCTGGTGTACCCACTGGTAACCGTCCTGCACGCACTGATGGGCGCGAACAATAAAGTTGAGGTGATTATGCAGCAAGAAGAGACAGGAGACGTCCTCGCCAAAGTTATGTCCCGTGCCTCTCGCCGAGAAGGTGAAGCCAATCGGCGGCCCTTCGTAGTTCGGTGGAGAGGGATTCGGCTCCAGCACGGTGAGGGTGTGACCTCGCTGTAGGAGGGCGGCGGGGGTGTGCAGTAGGGCATCGCTCTCCGTCTCTGCAATGGGGGTGGGTTTCTTATTCTTTGCTGCCGTCGTATCGGACTTCACAGCGGCGTCCATTCCTTTTAGGGTGATGGGATCCGACCAGGTGAGATCTGCTAGCGGGCCTTGCTCAATGTCCTTGAAGCGGTTGACGGCAATGATACCGTCGATGCTGTTTTCGATAAACGGAGAGAGACCACCATGCATCGCGCAGACGCGGACTACATTGCGGGACTGGTTCGCTGCGCTGGCGACGACGACGGCACCGCAGTGGGTACTGCTATTCTCGGAGCTGGCGATGGATCGCATCTCCAGCACACTACCGCCCGGCAGGCGTGCGGCGGGGGTGGGGGCGGCGTTCGGCTCATCGCTGTCGGTGCGGGTCTCCACCAGCTGGACCAAGGACGCAGAAGGGGAGTCGGGCTCTGGGGTAGGGGTGGTCTGGCCGGTCGGGACAGCGGGTTGATGGGGCTCCTCGACCTTCTGTAGTGGGGCCTCGGTGGGCTCTGCCGCCTTGCGCTTGCGGTGACGGCTGCTACTCTGCGGCCGGAGGTCCCCTGTTTCTTCGCTGGTGATGACGGGGATCGGCCGTGCGTCTTGATTCACGGAGACGTTATTGGGCTCGTTGTTGGTGGTGGTGGGCGCCTTCATATCCTCGGCACGTCTCACCTTGGGGGTCTCCTCGGCGTGGGGTGGTACCACCTCATAGAGTGTGGCACACAGCGGCAGGCAGTCAAACGCTCGGTTCGCCTTTAACCAGAAGGGGTGTTCGGAGAGATCCCAATCACTAGTGGTATTATTTACATTGTTGTCAAACTCATCCTCGGCGGGGTCGCGAATAATGTTGGACACCGCCACCACCTCCTGCTTCGCCTCCTGGGGGCTGAGCTTGGTGATGAGGCCGTCCTTGTCTAGGGGGTACAGCTTGAGGCACTCCTCCAGGAACCCATAATGCTTGTTCGTCAAGCGGCACTCGTGATTACCGCGGAGGAGGATGACATTCTCGGGGTCTAACAGCTTCGCCACACAGAGGAGTAGGAGGCAGTGGAGGGAACGGCTACCACGATCCACGTAGTCGCCTAGAAATAGATACCGTACCGGCTCGGAGAAGCGCGGGTACTTTTCGGGGAGCGTGCGGCGGTTCCCTTTGATATCTGGCAGCGCCGGTGGGAGTAGACCCTTGCCGCCCTCTTTCCGGTTATCATCGGCGACGACGGTGATGGCGCCCCCGTTGGCCACGTTCCCAACGTTAACCTTGACGGGCTTGTGGGAGGTTAGGATTTCATGGTGCACCAGCGGGCCACCGGTAGGGATAATATGGTACAGCAAGTCGTACGCCTGACCGTGGATATCTCCGACGAGCACGGCGGGCAGCTCCACCGACACCACGTTGGGCTCCCGTCGGAAGATATTGCGCACCTGCTCCAGAATAAAACACGTCTCCAACGGTTCTGGTAGACAGGAGGTGGGGTCCAGGGTTGTGATGTCTTTGCTTCCCCCGTCGTACAGCCCACCGAGCAGCTTAAAGTAAATCTTCACCAAGTCAATCTCCACAAAGCCCGATTCGTCCTTCAGTCGTTTCGGGACTGCTGCGATGGGGCACGGCGGCACGGCGGTGGGCTCGGACTTTTGTACGTTGGGGTTGTTCCCGAGGATGCCGGACAGCACGCCGGTCCCGGAGGAGAAGGCCTCGTCGTCCAGCTCCTGGTCCAGGACAAAGGTAAAGCGGTAGAGGGCGAGGGTGAGCCGCGCCCGTCGCGGTGGGGACTCCTCTAGGACATCATTCAGCAGTGACAGCATATCCTTCTCAATGACAGGGTCAAAGGCGAAGGCGGCTAATTTCTCTGGTGTCAGCTTCGTGTTCGTCTCGACCATCCGGGGGCATATCTCTTTAATCTGGGACAACAGGGCGCGCTTGGTCTTGGCCGTGTCGCAGGCACTGTAGATGGTGAAGAAGTCCCCAAAGAAACTGGAAATTTCGGGAATGGGTATTTCCGCCACCTCAATTTCTATATCCTTCTCTTTTTCCGCACTTTGATTCTGCTTCACCCGCTTGTTTCTAGCCGCCGTGGAGGCGCTCGTGGGTCTGGTAGACTCGGATGTATGCTTTTTATCTTTTTTGCTATCTTTTTCTTTACTCTTGTCCTGCTCCTTGTCCTTCTTCTTCTTCCCAATTCCGAGAAACGAAAACATGTCGTGAAAGCTCAAATATTACTTAAAGAAGCAAAAAATGAAAATAATAATAAAAAGTACTCGTCCCGAAAACTAAAAATAAAAAAAAAAAACAAAGAAAAGAAAACTACTGAGGAGAAGGATGATAACTATTTCGGCAATCGGTTGAACCAGGAGAAACGCAAACAGAAGTGGTTTCTTCAAAAACGAGAGAAATACACTTTCTTTGCACATAAATGGTTTAAAATAAATATAAACAGTTATTTTTTTTTTAGCCCAACTCAAGTACTGTCAACCAAATTCAGGAATAACAACCACGCAATCATTGTATGTGTGAGGTACTCCATATATGGGTAGTGCTATGCTTGGCTTTTTTTTTTTTCTCGTATACTATTTATTGATTCTTCTTTTCCTCACCCGCGGGGGCGGTCGCCCCTCCCTTCGGTTTCACAGTAAAATCCGCCTTGTCGTCCCTGAAGACCAACATTCCCAACAGCACAGCGGCAAACGCAACACACACCGCACCACACGTCTTGGGGGTGAAGGTGGTCCCGTCCATACCATACCGTAAGGCGAGCAGTGGGAGGATGCGTGCCAGCTTGGGGAGCTTGGTGAAGGACATGCTATACGGCACCGCGTACACCAGCCAGCACAGATACCGGTACTCCACGGAGCGGGTCAGCACCACCCCAATGAGGATAGACTCGATCAGTGTGAGGGTCATGTTGGCCGTTACCTGTCGCTTGTCCTCCTGCCCACTGACGAGCGCGCGTGTCCGCCACCGGAGGGCCCACATGAGGAACCACACGACGCCAGTCCCACACAGTAAAGCCGTTCCGAAATTATCCGAATCGTAAATAGTTTCGGAGAGAACAAATTGATAGTTGACAGAGGACGCAAAAGGTTTTTTGAGAATGGTAGGGAGCCTGTACATGTGGAGGAAGAACCACGGCAGCACCTCGGTATAGACGCAGTTGGCGAGCACCTGCAGAGAGAGAACCACCCCAACGCCACGGACCGCCAGTTTCACGGAGAAGCCCCGCACCAGCACGACCAGTAGCCCCGGTAGCATGTAGAGCGCCCCCACGTGTATCGTCAGCGCCAGGCCGTAGAAGAGACACCCCATAAGAGGCTTACGGTAGACCGCGAGGTAGAGGATGGCGAGGTGGAGGAACAAGACGCACCAGGTGTCGCTCAAGAAGTCCAGCGCGTAGATTTGTCGTAGACGACTGTTCATGAAGGTGGGAATGAGGGCCAGGGCCGGTAGCCCCGACTCGTAGAAGATGGTGGCGACCGTCATAATATTGAGGACACCGACCGCCGCGTGTATCAGCTGTACCAGCAGCACATTGGCCCCACCTTTCGTGACGTGGAACAGCACCAAATAGAGCCACGAAAACCCGCCGTTGTGTGGTGCCTCGACCGGGTTCACATCTTCGCCAAAGTCGGGGTTGCGGAATGCCTGCACCATCTTCATGTACGTCTCCCACTCGGCGCCGGTGTACTGGTCGCCGGAAATCTCCCTCGCCAGGAGGAAAGCAAACAGTAACCCAAACAGCAATGTCGGGTTAAACTTTTTGTTTCCGGTCAAATAATCCATCTGATGTGGGTAGAGGTGTTTTTTTTTTTTTTTTTAGGTACTATTTACTATTTGAAGAAGATCAAAAAAAGGGGGGGAAAGAATAAGTTCTACTAGAGGATTACAAAAAAAAAAACAGCAGGTAACACGTTTGCTGAACAAATAAGACTGGCCATCAGTACAGCACTTTATTGACGTCTTAACCCGCCACGCATATACATACACACACAGAGAACAAAAACACAGATTCTATAGTGTTTTTAACAATAGATACTTGTTCATTCCTGTGTCCGGAGTGTTCTTTATACCGGTTTAACTCTTTTTTTGTTTATCAGTATGAAAAAAAAAAATGAGAGTATAGGATACTTAATGTTCAACAAAAAAAAAAAAAAAAAAAAAATGACTTTATAAAAGGAAAAAGTAAATATATTCTTTAGAAAAAGAAAAAAAAGGACGCAAGTCGAATTCGAGGATATTCCAAAGGTGCATGAAAAACAAAAACGAAGGGGAAGTCGGATGTGCCGCTTCATTCGTTTATTTCGCTACCCCAATCCATCGTACTTTAACGGAGGTTCGGTTCCTGAAAAGACTGAATGTCCTCCCTCGTGGTAGCCCCTTCCACAATTGCATTATACTGTCTTGCCCGTGTGTGAGAGGTGTTGACGGGCTGAAACACACGCCAGAAGCGGATCGTGCCGTCGTCTCCGCCGGCGAGGGAGGCCACGCAGCCACTGCTTTCACTGGAGGCGGTGTAGAACGGTGTGGCAAGGTGCAACGGTCGGGCACGATGACCGGCCATGGCATACAGTGGCAGCAACACCCCTGTCGCGCTGCTCGTTTCCTGATAGGCGGGCTGACGGTGGGCCACCTCCCCATTGGACGGCCGTGTGGGTTCATTACTGGAGTTACTACCGGTACTGCTCCGGTAGCTCGGCCTCCCCTCCGGCTCCTCCTCGCCAAAGAAGGAGGTGAAGGAAGAAGGGGGATACAGGCTCTCCGTGTGCCCCCCCGCGGCGCCACACCATGAGGGAGTTGGACGGCCACTGTTTGAGGGTCACCTCTAGCGTCGGGTTCGTCATCCCGGTCGGATCGGTATGCAGCAAGGAGTGGTTGGCGTTACGGAGCAAGACGCTGGTGTTGGGGTTCGCGCCCGTCCGGTTGGTTGGCGCCTCATGGGACTGTAACGTGGTGCGATGGCCGTGTGCCGTGACGAGATGCTCTCCGTCCGGGGAATAGAGCAGTTGCACCGTCGGGGCAGCGGTCCACCCACTGGCCACACACTTCACTGCCGCACCAGAAATATCCAGCAGGAGGACACCGCCCCTACTCTGACGGTCTATGGCGGCACTAGCCCCGCCACGGTTGTTTAAGCTGTCTTGGAAGGGGTTGAGAAGGCTATTAGTGGGGTCTCCCTCGTTGTGGGACCCTCGCTCCTCGCCCCGACGGCCCGGTGTCCCGGCGACGGCGCTGCTGCTATCGCCCACGCCCAGCTCGTACGGCTTGGTGGGGTGAAAGGACAGTGCCTTAATCACGCTATTTTGATTTCTGTGGTGCGGGAATGGTTTGAACTCGTGCAGTGGTTCCCGTGTGCTGCTCACGGACCAGATGCGTACCGTGCCGCTACTGCTGCCAGTAGCCAGCAGTGATCCATTCGCATTCCACGAGATGGAGCACAGTCGGTCCTGCCGCATCAGGCTGGTCGTCGCCTGCCGTAGTTGCTGTAGCACCTCTTGGGTATAGGCGTTTTCCTCCCTATCCATCGACGGGAGAGGTTCATTGGGGGCCAAGCCGCTCCCTCGTCCGCTAGCGTCCACGTAGTGTCCAAAGTGATTCGAGTACCGTTTCTGACGAGAGTCCAACATCACAACACCGTTAAAAGACGTCGCCAGGGCGGCCGTCCATGCATGAGATGCGCTGGTGGTAGCGCAGATAATGCTATTGACGGTGGGGGATAGTTCCTGCAACGTCTGACGGACGTGGTGGAGGGGATGGCTGCTACTGTCCCCTGCTGGAGGTCCTGGCACAGGGGTGCGCACCCCGTCGTACTGCTGCCAACGCAAGTCCATCCTCGGCGGGGTCGACCCATTCGGTACCCCCAGCTGAGAGTATATATCATCCATGGGGGAGGTGGGTACGGTGAACTCTTGGGCTAGCTTCAATGTACCGCCTTGATGGCAGGCGTACAGCTCCGCCGCCCCGTCGGAGTGACCGAGGAAGCAAACCGTGTCGCTGTGTCGGGAGATCGCCACACTCGTCGGGAAGTGTGCCGCGACGTTGGTGGGAGAACTCAATGTTACCATGAGCGAATTCTGACGTGGTTGGCTGGGGTGAAACAAAAGTAAGTAATCTTTCAGGGCCACAGCCACTTTTTCCTTTCCCCATGAGAGGTTGGACGTGTAAAAGTCATCTTGCAGTCCGGCGGCCGACAGCACGCGGTAGGAGGTGGTCATCCGTGTGGGTTGCCACAACGGGGTCTCCCCTCGCGGTGCCTTGTTGCCGCTACTCAGCCGTACTTTTCCTCTTCTACTAACCGCACCTTCCGCGATTGGGATGTTCCCACCGGGTAGCCCTGTGTCACTAGCGCTGCGGACAAAATTGGTCCGCAAGGGTGTATCTAACAAATTGCCAGTCGGTTCGCCATCGGACCTCAGAAACCGATGAGGACTATTAAAGTTTATCATCATTCGGTCCGCATCCCCGACGGCACCCTCACCGCTGTGCATCTTCTATAAACACAAAATAAAAACAGTGAAACTAATTGGGAATCGCACCAAAGAAAAAGGGGAGAGAGCACATGATATGAATGTGAAGCAATACACTTGTTCAACAATACACACAGTCAACCGGTTCATACTCACCATCTCCAATCATTTATCATTAATCCTCAAAATAAAATGAAAAAAAAAATCGTTTAAGGGTGAAACTTTTAAAATAATAATAATAGTTTTCAGAACGGGTCACACTCTTACCTTGTTATGCATCAGTAAAGGTAAGAACTGAGGGTCATCTCCTTTTTTTTTTTTCAACCAAACTAGAGTGCTCCCGCTCATAAAAACCTGAAATAGATATAATAAATATTTACCACCAAAAAACAACAAAAAAACTTAATTACGAAAAAAAAAAAGTTAAGAGCCTTCTCCAAGTGCTACTGCACTTACCATCCTTATCGCATAGCTCATGTGAAATAAAACAAAACAACGCTTTCTGAAGTTTACTAAATATGGTCTGTACAGTCGGGGTGCTTAGAAGCCCATACCACCCATACCGCCCATGCCACCCATGCCGCCCATCGGGGGCGCGGCAGCCTCTTCCTTCGGGAGGTCCACGATGGCAGCCTCGGCCGTCATCATCAGACTCGCCACCGAGGTCGCATCGCTGAGGGCAACGCGCACCACGCGGGCGGGGTCGATGATACCAGCCTCGAACATGTTCACGTAGCGGTCCGTCGCGGCATCGTAGCCGACGGCGGCGTCCGTCTGCTCCAGGATCTTCTCCACAATCACGGCACCCTCCTTACCGGCGTTGGCGGCAATGCGCATCGCAGGCAGGCGGACGGCGTTGCGGATGATCTGCACACCAGTGCGCTGGTCGCGGGTCAGGGACTCATCGGCGGAGAGCGCCTCCAGGTCCTTGCTGGCGCGGAGAAGGGCCGTACCACCACCGGCAACAATACCCTCCTGCACCGCAGCGCGGGTCGAGCAGAGCGCATCCTCAATGCGGTCCTTCTTCTCGTTCACCTCCACCTCGCTCGCACCGCCGACCTTGATCACGGCAACACCACCAGACAGCTTCGCGAGACGCTCCTTCAGCTTGTCCTTGTTGTACTCGCTCGTCTCGTTCTTGATGAACTCGCGCAGAAGCTCCACGCGCTCCTTCACGGCAGCGGCATCACCGCCGCCAGTCAGAAGAACGGTGTCGTCCTTGTTCACGGTCGCCTTCTTCACGCTACCCAGGATCGCGGGGTCAAAGTTGTCCTCCGCGTTCAGCTCCAGGCCCGTACCTTCGTCGCCTACGAGCTGGGCACCGCAGAAGATGGACATGTCCTGCAGCATGGCGGTCTTGTTGTCACCGAAGCCGGGGGCCTTCACGCAGCACACCTTCAGCTTGCCCTGGAGGCGGTTGAAGATGAGCGTCGTCAGGGCCTCGCTCTCCACGTCATCGGCGATGATCAGGAGAGGGCGGCCGCTGCGGGCAACGTGGTTCAGGGCGGGGAGAAGCGCGTGGATATTCTGAATCTTCTTGGCGCTCACCAGCACTAGCGCGTCCTCCAGCTCAGCCTTCTGCGTCTTGGGGTCCGTCACAAAGTAGGGGCTAACGTAGCCGCGGTCAATGCTCATACCCTCCACAATCTCCAGCTCAGTGCTCATCGTCTTACCGTCCTGGGAGGTAATCACGCCGTCACGGCCGACCTTCTCCATCGCCTGACCGATCATTCCACCGATCTCGGCATCACCGTTGGCACTGATGGTCGCCACCTGCACAATGTCCTCCGAACCCTTCACGGGGCGGCTCTGGCCCTTGATGCTGTTCAGGATCACCTCCACAGCGCGGTCCATACCACGCTTCATGTCAATCGGGTTCGTTCCCTGCGCAATGCACTTGAGGCCCTCACCAAAGATGCTGTCCACGAGAACAGCGGAGGTCGTCGTACCGTCGCCGGCAAGGTCGTTCGTCTTGTTGCACACCTGGCGCACCAGCTGGGCTCCCATGTTTTCAAAGGGGTCCTTGAACTCGATCGCCTTGGCAACCGTCACGCCGTCCTTCGTGATCTTGGGCGCACCGTAGGTTTGTTCGATAATCACGTTGCGTCCCTTGGGGCCGAGGGTGGTCGCCACGGCAGCAACCGCGCGAGTCACGCCCTTCTGCATGCTGCGGCGGGCCTTGTCGCCGAAGCGCACATCCTTACCCGCGAGTAAAATACCACTGCGAAGCATGATGGAATAATAAGAGTGAAAATAAAACTAGAGAAAAAGCGTATATTCTAAATAAGAAGAGAAATAAGTTGGGAAAGAAAAGTATAGTCGGGGAGCGGTAACAATTCTACAGTGTCTTCACAACACAAAGAAAATCGAAACAAAAACACACGCATGAGAATTTATACTTCGCTTAAGATTTGGCCCAGTTACCATACTTGCTTTATTTCACAGAAAAATGTACTACTTGCCTATATGGTATTGTCTTCATGTGCTATAGTTCGGTTGACCACGGCACTAATAATAATTATAAAAATTATCCTAACAAAACACTTGCAAAAAATCAGTATTTTTCAGTTTTTAACAAGAAATTTAGCTTAATGGTAGTTTAATAATTGGGGTATAAAGTAATAATTAAAAAAAAAAAAGGAAAAAACAATTATTCTTTAACAAATTGTGATTACAGAAACAAGGGAAATCAAATCGTTCATTCACTTGCGCCAATCCCAAAAGGAAAACCAGAAAACAGAACTATTCTTGCAGTATCCTCTGTGTCTCCCGGAAGAACACCTTCACACCGGTACAAATTGACACCATCAATCTTTCCTTAGTTCGCCTTACGAAATGCATCGTGTACAGTCGGGGTGCTTAGAAGCCCATACCACCCATACCGCCCATGCCACCCATGCCGCCCATCGGGGGCGCGGCAGCCTCTTCCTTCGGGAGGTCCACGATGGCAGCCTCGGCCGTCATCATCAGACTCGCCACCGAGGTCGCATCGCTGAGGGCAACGCGCACCACGCGGGCGGGGTCGATGATACCAGCGTCAAACATATTCACGTAGCGGTCCGTCGCGGCATCGTAGCCGACGGCGGCGTCCGTCTGCTCCAGGATCTTCTCCACAATCACGGCACCCTCCTTGCCGGCGTTGGCGGCAATGCGCATCGCAGGCAGACGGACGGCGTTGCGGATGATCTGCACACCAGTGCGCTGGTCGCGGGTCAGGGACTCATCGGCGGAGAGCGCCTCCAGGTCCTTGCTGGCGCGGAGAAGGGCCGTACCACCACCGGCAACAATACCCTCCTGCACCGCAGCGCGGGTCGAGCAGAGCGCATCCTCAATGCGGTCCTTCTTCTCGTTCACCTCCACCTCGCTCGCACCGCCGACCTTGATCACGGCAACACCACCAGACAGCTTCGCGAGACGCTCCTTCAGCTTGTCCTTGTTGTACTCGCTCGTCTCGTTCTTGATGAACTCGCGCAGAAGCTCCACGCGCTCCTTCACGGCAGCGGCATCACCGCCGCCAGTCAGAAGAACGGTGTCGTCCTTGTTCACGGTCGCCTTCTTCACGCTACCCAGGATCGCGGGGTCAAAGTTGTCCTCCGCGTTCAGCTCCAGGCCCGTACCTTCGTCGCCTACGAGCTGGGCACCGCAGAAGATGGACATGTCCTGCAGCATGGCGGTCTTGTTGTCACCGAAGCCGGGGGCCTTCACGCAGCACACCTTCAGCTTGCCCTGGAGGCGGTTGAAGATGAGCGTCGTCAGGGCCTCGCTCTCCACGTCATCGGCGATGATCAGGAGAGGGCGGCCGCTGCGGGCAACGTGGTTCAGGGCGGGGAGAAGCGCGTGGATATTCTGAATCTTCTTGGCGCTCACCAGCACTAGCGCGTCCTCCAGCTCAGCCTTCTGCGTCTTGGGGTCCGTCACAAAGTAGGGGCTAACGTAGCCGCGGTCAATGCTCATACCCTCCACAATCTCCAGCTCAGTGCTCATCGTCTTACCGTCCTGGGAGGTAATCACGCCGTCACGGCCGACCTTCTCCATCGCCTGACCGATCATTCCACCGATCTCGGCATCACCGTTGGCACTGATGGTCGCCACCTGCACAATGTCCTCCGAACCCTTCACGGGGCGGCTCTGGCCCTTGATGCTGTTCAGGATCACCTCCACAGCGCGGTCCATACCACGCTTCATGTCAATCGGGTTCGTTCCCTGCGCAATGCACTTGAGGCCCTCACCAAAGATGCTGTCCACGAGAACAGCGGAGGTCGTCGTACCGTCGCCGGCAAGGTCGTTCGTCTTGTTGCACACCTGGCGCACCAGCTGGGCTCCCATGTTTTCAAAGGGGTCCTTGAACTCGATCGCCTTGGCAACCGTCACGCCGTCCTTCGTGATCTTGGGCGCACCGTAGGTTTGTTCGATAATCACGTTGCGTCCCTTGGGGCCGAGGGTGGTCGCCACGGCAGCAACCGCGCGAGTCACGCCCTTCTGCATGCTGCGGCGGGCCTTGTCGCCGAAGCGCACATCCTTACCCGCGAGTAAAATACCACTGCGAAGCATGATGGAATAATAAGAGTGAAAATAAAACTACAGAAAAAGCTTGTAATCTAAGAGAGTGGAGAAGAGCAAAGGGAAAGAATAGTAAAATCTATTCTGTTTTGTTGACCGCTTGACAGAACGCAAAAAGGGTAGCAATGCTACAATACATTAAACAATCGGCATTCACTTCGCTGCATTACTTCAGCTCCCATCAAAAACAATACCGTTTAAAGTATTATTTTTGAGGAGCAATAATAAAATAATTAAATGATTATGCTTTTAATTGTGATTTTTTTTTTTTTCCTATTTTTTAATTATTATTACTTATTCATGTTGTATATTCTGATATTCTGACAAATAAAGAGAAATAAACAAAAACAAAAACAGGAAGGTCCAGTAATACAGTTTTTCAGTTCGAGGACTTGTGAGCTTAGTAGAGACCAGATCCGTTGAACACATCTTCCTCCTCTTCCTCCACATCATCAGCGGACTTCTTCTTGGCGTCCTTCTCCTTCTTTTCAGGAGCGGACTGCACCACCGCCGCCTCGGCCGTCATCATCAGACTCGCCACGGAAGAGGCGTCGTTCAAGGCCACAGAGACCACACGAGCGGGGTCGATGATACCAGCGTCAAACATGTTCACGTAGCGGTCCGTCGCGGCATCGTAGCCGACGGCGGCGTCCGTCTGCTCCAGGATCTTCTCGACCACCACGGCACCCTCCTTGCCGGCGTTGGCAGCAATGCGCATCGCAGGAAGGCGGATCGCGTTGCGGATGATCTGCACACCAGTACGCTGGTCGCGGGTGAGGGTCTCGTTGTTGGCCACCTTTTCAAGTTCCACGCTGGCGCGGAGGAGAGCGACACCACCGCCGGGGACAATACCCTCCTGCACCGCAGCACGGGTGGCGCAAACGGCGTCGATGACACGGTCCTTCTTTTCGCCCACCTCCACCTCGCTCGCGCCGCCGACCTTGATCACGGCAACACCACCAGACAGCTTCGCGAGACGCTCCTGGAGCTTCTCACGGTTGTACTGGGTGGGCTCGTTCTTGGCGAGTTCACGGAGGAGCTCCACCTGACTCTGGACCGCAGCGGCATCACCACCGCCGTTGAGGATCACCGCCTCATCCTTGGACACCGTCACCTTCTTCACGTTACCCAAAATGGTGTGGTCAAAGTTGTCGGCGTCGAGATCGACCGAGCTACCCTCGGCTCCCAGAAGCTTCGCACCGGTAAAGATGGAAATATCGAGGAGCATTCCCTCCTTGGTGTCGCCAAAGCCGGGGGCCTTCACGCAGCACACCTTCAGCTTGCCCTGAAGCTTGTTGAGGATCAGGGTCGTCAGGGCCTCGCTCTCCACGTCATCGGCGATGATCAGGAGAGGGCGGTTCTGCTGAACCACAAAGTTGAGGGCGGGAAGGAGGGTGTGGATGCTGCTAATCTTCTTGGAGTGCACCAGCACGTAGGCGTTTTCAAGTTCCACCTTCTGAGCCTTGGGGTCCGTTACAAAGTAAGGACTGCTAAACCCACGGTCAATCTTCATACCCTCCACCACTTCCAGCTCGGTCTCGGTGGTGTTGCCTTCCTTGGTGGTAATGACACCGTCGCGGCCGACCTTCTCCATCGCCTGGCCGATCATCTCACCCACGGTGGTGTCACCGTTGGCGCTGATGGTGGCCACACGGACAATCTGGGAGTGGTCGTTCACCTGGCGCGCCTGCTTGAGGATGCTGGTCTGGACGTACTGTACGGCCACATCCATACCACGCTTCATGTCAATGGGGTTCGTACCGCGAGCGATGCACTTGAGGCCCTCACCAAAGATGCTGTCCACAAGAACGGCAGCCGTGGTCGTGCCGTCACCGGCAAGGTCGTTCGTCTGGTTGCACACCTGCTTCAGCAGCTGAGCTCCCATATTCTCAAAGTGGTCCTCAAAATCAATTGCACGAGCCACGCTCACGCCATCCTTGGTGACACGGGGGCTGCCGTACTGCTGTTCGATAATGACATTTCGTCCCTTGGGGCCCATGGTCGTGGCGACGGCGGCGACGGCGCGGGTCACACCCTTCTGCATGCGTGCGCGGGCGCTTTCTCCAAAGGCAATATCCTTTGCCTGACGGCGAACAACGCTTCGGAACATGATGGAATAATAAGAGTGAAATAAAACTACAGAAAAAAAAATAATAGTAGGTGGGTAAGAGAGAATCGTAACGGGTAATATTCCGTCGCACATCAATGAATAGTGTCTGTATACTAGTAAATGAAAGTAGAAAAATGGAATCAATGAACAGAATCCAGGGACTACCAACGAGGTGCACAGTGTTACTTTACATGTATGACAGTACGCCATGCTAAGCCCCTTTGGTCCGCTCATCGTAGGAGCTAATGACCCCTTTGCGCTCCTCCTCCGGCAGCAATGTGTAGCCATGCAGTAGCGTGGTCAGTGGAACCAACACGTATCCGGACGGCTCTGAACGGTCGCGACTCACTGGTTGGAGCGACTCGTCCTTCACGACGCTGAATCCCGGATTGCAGATGTTCCGCACGAACAGCCGGCATTGGGCCACCAGAAATGCATCCTCCGCCCGCTTCTTGGTGGAGTCCTCCACCTCACGAATACTCCGGACCAGTCGCTCCTGTACGTCCGCCAGCTCCCGCTCCAGTTGATGAACACTCTGGTCACGTTCGGCCTTGGTCTGATTGAGCTTTTCTTTCAGCATTGTTATTTGCGCTTGGAGGTCGTTTTGCGTGCTATTGTTGTCGGCACTCGCCTCCTTCTTTTCATTTTCTAGCGCTTGGAGTTTTTCCATCAGCTCGTCTCGCTTGTCCTGTGACGCACGACGCTCCTTTTCTTCCTTTGCGTTGATTTCATCTAGCGCTCTTTCTAATTTTTGATGGGATTGAAACAGTTCGGCGTATAGGGACGCCATCGTTGAACACATATTGAGTGTCTTGCCCTTTTGTTCAAGAATATGATCCACCTCGAGTGATCTCCTGGCCAGAAGTTCATCGATAATGAGCTCCTTGCCTTTCATGACGGCGTCTGTTTCTTTTCTAATCTTTTGAAGCTTTTCCGACATGGTTTTCTTTTCGGATTGCAATTGGGAAACTTTTTTCCGCAGGCTTTCCAGTTCCGCCAATAAGGACGGAGACGGTCCGGCCTCACTAGAGCTGGGCAAGCTGGACTTTCGCCGGGCTGGCTGGCGGGGCTCCACTTTTTCCACGACGACCTCCTCCCCGGTTTTTGTCCCCTCAATCGAGAACCCTCTATTGTCCTCTGTTGTATAGTAATCCGCCTGATTGGACCCGAATGTAATGACATTTGGTCTTCCCTGCCGTGCGTTGTGGTTGACGAAACGGTAGTTGGCCGCCTCCCTCGCCTCCTCTTCACCTCCTCTACGTAGGTTGACGGTGGGGTGTCCCGCCCGTCGCAGCTCCACATTCCTCTCTTGGGGGCGAAACGCTTCACTGGTGGAGGGCGTTGCATCTAGGAGGAGTGAAAACAAAAATAGAACCTATGTTGTCAACAGGAAAGAGAGAGAAAAATCGATAAAAGCACGAAAGTAGTGTGTTTCTCATCGATGACGAAGGTGCCGTATTCGAGTACAAATATCACCGGCATCCGATAAACACGCAATATAAAAAAAAGCATTTTCATTAAGTTCTTATGTTTATTTTATTCATTACTTAGCTGTGAGTATACTGAATGAATTGCAATAATTCGCTGGCCTCCTCCGCGGTGTATAGTTGGTTAACATTTGGGCCTAGCTGATTCAGTAAGGCGGGGAGCGGTGCCATCACGGAGCAAATCACCTCCTTCAGTGGGTCTAGCGGGGAAAAGATGGTTTGGCCTGGATCGGAACCCTCCCCGCCGGTGCGTGGTTGGGCGTCACTGTCATTGTTCTCCTCCTCATACTCCTCGTCGTCGTCGTCGTCGTAGTCTTCTTGAAACAGACGCTTTCGCTTCTCGCTTGGACTGCCATCGTCACCGTCGTCGTCGTCACTTTCACTATCAACCACTTCCAAAAAGAAGGCTTGTTGGTTCTTTTCCAACTCCAGCTGGCCTTCCCTGGCGGTTCTCGCGAGATACAGGATTCCCTTCCCGACCGCGTAGAACAGCGCATACCGCAACGGAATGTCACTGTCAGAGACAATCCCACTCTTGGCGTACTCATCCAAGTTGTGGCCGGACTCCCGGTGCGA
The DNA here is from genome assembly GCA_903995115.1 of Angomonas deanei. Classification (NCBI taxonomy): domain Eukaryota; phylum Euglenozoa; class Kinetoplastea; order Trypanosomatida; family Trypanosomatidae; genus Angomonas; species Angomonas deanei. The sequence continues at coordinate 447,706 of LR877147.1, read as the reverse complement.
TTTACGAAGCATCTTCTTGTTGCGTGTGTCGGACTTGGATGCATATACTACACTGTGGAACAGACCGTTGACAGAGACGCACGTTTCGTTCAAGGCGGGTAGTGTCGCCACTAAGGTTTCCCACTGGTTCAGTACAAGCACCAAACTGTCAAGCGTTCGCAGAAGCGCGGTTGCGTTTCTCAGTTGGCTCATGTAGGTGAACAAAAGAGTAAAGATCTTGGCCAGGGGCTCCATTTGGATGACGATTCGAAGAAAATCAGCCGTAAAGAGGCGCAGCAGAACGACCAAAGGGGCGAGTAGCTGCTGTCCCACCGAGTGGGTTTTCACCTTCTGCAACCGCGACACAATGACCCGAATACACTCGGTCATTTCTTCCTGTGAAAAAAGGGAACCATTCTCCACGATGGTGACGAGAAAATTGCCAATATTCAGCAGAGACGATTCGTCGCGGTTGTCGGCAAGAAGCTGGCAGACGAGGCGGACCAATACCTGCTGCAGCGGCACGCAGACCAACTGGCCTTCGCCCCCGCTAGGCAAGTAGACGTCAGGGTAGCTGACCATATGAGGCGGGCAGCGGCGGAGAAGGCTGCACAGGCTGGTGGAGCCGGCCTGAAGGACCGCGGACTCGTCGGAGGAGAAGATCAGCCACGCCACGCTGTTGAGGGTGCTGGAGGCGACTGGGGCCGCCAGTTCCTCCGTACCTTCCCTAAACACCACGTGTAGCATTCGCAAAATGAAGGGAACGGCGCAGTGCTCGGAGTCGCTGCCGTTTCCCTGCAGCACCTGTTTCATCCAGGTCATTTCCTCCAGAAGGGAGGCATCCAGCTTTGCATGCGAAAAATTCGACATGGAGCAGAGCTTGACCACCTGCCCAAACAGGGACACAATGCAGTCGGCAATGTTCGGGTCTGACATGTGTCTACGCCAGCAGCGAAACATGACGGTATAGGCAGGAGGGTCCATCTGCTCAAAGGCATTGGCATACTGCGACGAAAAGTTATTGTGAATATCCCTCTTGTGGTACTGCCGGACCAGCGAAACCCACATGACAAGAATGTCTAAGAGGAGATACAAAAACTCCCCGTCTACCCCTTCCTGGTCCAAAACAGACAGCAGGGAGGCGTACCCTCCCTGAAAGAACTCGGAGACGACCACCCCCACCTCGCTAACGGGAAGTATTTCTTGCAGCAGCTGGCAAGCGGACGCGCGGACGATAAAGGGCAGCTGCGACGAGGGACTGAGCGCCTGCTGTCGGATGAGACTCACCAGTGGTCCGCAGAACTTCTGAAGGGAGATGGAATCATTGATGCGCTGCATGTACTGTAGTATGCAGCCGACGGTGGCCATCCCGCGGCTCACCAGCACCGGGTGCGCGACCTGCACCACATCATTGTCGAGGATCACTTGCGTGAGGGGTGCGAAATCTGCCCCGCCGCACTGCTGTATTTGTTTGTGACACCGATGAACGACGGAGCCAATGAACAACAGGCTCACCTCGCGTTCTTTCCATGACTGTTGGGGTTCGTCATTCGCGGACACGAATAACCGTTCGTGTAAATGCTCCAGTGAGGCGTGAAGAAACACGGGGCCGAAGGACTGGCAACTTTTCACGAACACATCGGTGACAATATCTCGGGTCGACCACCCAATCTGATCCTCTCGCTCCCCTTCCTGTCGAAGGAAGAGGTTGACATCCAGGCTCCAGCTCACGCGGTCCCGCTCGGGGAGGAACGCGTGGTGCGTGAGAAGCTGCAGGTAGGTCAGCGCCTTTTCCTCCGACTCCATCACCAGCTGCGTTAAAAGCCGCTTGCCCCAGGAGAGCACGAGGAGTCGAGCCAGGAAATCCCATCGATTGCTCAACCCACGGCACAGCAGCACGTCCCGCCGGCGGATCGCGCCTTCTTGGGTGTACACACCGGCGTCATCCCCGTCGTCCCCTCCTTCGTCGAGTAGCTCCAGGTCGTCGGCGGAAACCGGCTGATTGATCACAGCTGTAAAAGTATCCGTGTCGCCGAATAGAGCCTGCAAAACACCAAACACACTGGAAGTGTCTTCAGGGGGAAATACTTGCTTCGCCCATTTGCCGATAAAGGCAACGTCGATGATGAAATTGTTGTAGCACACCAGTAATTCCAGCAAGAGTATCTCCACCTCCGTCGGTTGCATTGTTGCCCAAACACTAAAGCCAGTTGACACCACCGAACGAAACAGCGCCGCGTGACTTGTAAAGGAAAATTTCACATTCTTTTGTGAGCTGCTCTCCACCTCCGCCTCAACGCCAAACCATTCATACATATCTCGCAGGCACTTTACACATGAGAGTTGCACAAGAAGTGTGTCCCGGTCTTTGGGTTGTCCAGAGTCGGGTATGAAGCTGGCAGACGCGTTTAGCGTTCCGAACAACACCGGGATGTAGGACAGCAACTCCTCCCGCCAGAACGAGCTGCTGGGGAGACTGTTGAAAACCTCTCGTGTAAAAAGTACCAGGACGCGTTGAAATAGTAAAGGAGCTTCCCCATTCTCCAGTTGGGCACAAATATTGGCCAGGCTAGTTGAGATCGCGCTTAACACCGTGGTGGAGGTTTCGACGGGTAGGGCGGACGAGTACTTCTCAAAGTAGAACATGAGTTGCGCCACGGTGGCCGCCAATTGGTTCTGAAATCGACTGCTCAAACCCAAGATGGTCTGCCCCGAGACGGTCTGAAAGAGTTGGTGCAGCACTTGCAGCAGCTCCTGTCCTGCGGTGTGATAGGGTAGTGTCGTCTCATCCTGTGTGTTGGAACACGCCACACTCACTTTTCGTTTGATAATGGAAAGACCCATGAGGCGCAGGCCATCCCGAACCGGCCCAGTTGGTGGCTGACACGCGTAGCTGCACATTTCAGTATAGAAACCAGGAACCCTGCTCCAGGCCTCCAACTGCGCCTCCGCAGCTTTTCGCTGGGCATTGTCTGGCGACAAGGCCTGTTCTAAAACGTTTATTAGACCGTCCATAGACATTGTACTAGTTGTGTGGAAAAAGAGAGGGAAAACAGGTCATTGCACAGAGTGGGAAACGCTGGAAGAAGCGCTCGTTCTTCGGCAAAGGCATGTCTAATGAGTGTGTGTGTATCGTTTTCAGTTGCGTTATTCGATTATAATATGTGTGTGTGTGTGTGTATGTAGAAGTATACCACCATACTCTTACAAGTATGGGGACACAAACTTGGGGCGCTGGCTGGAGAGCCCTCGCACCCCTTCTGTCTCGGTGCTACCAGCCAAGTCGCTGGGGGCAGGATTGATGGGAACCAGCGGCGGGATCTTCGCCATAAGCTCCTCCATGGCCAGACCCATCGGAGAGATGGGGCTGGTGAAGTTATTATCGACCACCACCATCAGTATCCACTCCGACATGATCATTTGTATCACATTCGGGACGTCATTCGTCGGGAAGGGCGCGGCCCACATGTCGAACGCCTCACCAGACCACGCCTTGAAGGAATCCATGGAAACGATGGTGGGTTGAATAATTTCGCGACCAGGGAAAACTCCCCACGTGAGCGCCATCACACCAGAACCGAACAGACCGCTCCCTATGCCGGTGGTGGTGAACCCACCCGATTGGTTCTCGCCGCCCCCGCCGAGAGGGGTGTCCGCGTCTGCGCTGTTGTCCTCCTCGTAGTGCCACCGCGATTTTGTCATCTTGCCGTTTCTGTAAATGGACGCGTACTGAATGGTGGGATACTTATCCAGTGTGGCGAAAATGGTGGCGGCGTGAGAAGGGGAACAGAAGAATTCAAGGTAGTTCTTTTGGTACACGTATCCGTCCCTCGGGCCCCACCCCAGCGCAGGATCGCTGCTTGGTACACCGTTCGCCATTGGTTGAGAATTGATCGTAAACAAGCCGCGGGCATTCAGAGGTTTGAGCAGCTTTTCCTGAATAATTGCCGTTTCCCCCGACAGTTCGTCCGCCCACGGTAAAGTTCCCTTTCCGTCGAAAAAGTGCAGGAAAATACGGCACAGCTCCTCTAAGCCTTGCAGTATATTATCGTTCATATCCACAAGCTTCAAAAACTCGGTGCACCGTTTCGCTCGACTTCGAAGAAGGAGTCGAGCGTGGTAGCCGCTGGAATCGCTTGTTGACTGCTGGGATTGGGGGTGACTGTGCGTGGGAACGGTCGCGGTGATCCACTTATCCGACGATTGGAACTCTTCCCAGTGCGACGTCCGTGCCAGATAACTCATCACACGGGTGGACCAATGCACCGGACGAACCATTTCCTTTCGCCGCCGTTCCTCATTTTCACTTGGCTTCCACGGGTATGCCCGGTGCGTCGGCATCTTCAGCGACTTTACGATGGCAGACACGATATTTTCAACATTCATGGTGAAAAAATACACGCCGCAAATTCCTCCCGCAAAAAGAGCCTTCACCAAGTCCACCATGAATGACACCACCACTTGTTTACAATCCGCGGCGCTGCAGCCCTCCAATTGCTTTCGCAGTTCACTAACACCTGTCAGATTCGCGAGATGGAAAGAGTTCAATTGCCTCGGGTGCGCGATGGGTAAAATGCCGGGTAAGATTGGGCATTTGATACCGCTTCGCCGACATCGTGCGCAGAAATCTATAAAGACACCCGCATCAAAAACGCTGCTGGTTACCACGTAGTCTGCGCCCGCCGAAACCTTTTCTTTAAGAAACTCAATCTCCTTCTCCACATTCCACCCCTCCTCCTCCGACTCCGGGAAGGCGACGGCAGCGATGTCAAAGTAGTCTCCGTATTTGCCACGCACGTAACGGATCAGGTCGGAGGCATGGGGGAAATGGACCTTCCCGTCCTTCGCAGGGCCGACTGTGTTACCACGAGTCGCTAAAATATTTCGCACCCCCTTTCCCTGTAGCAGACCGAGCCATTTGTCAATCTCCTCTGGGGTAGCGGTGTAGCTCGTCAAGTTCACTTGGAAGTTCACTGAAAGCAACGTTTGACAGGTAGACGCAACCTCTATAGAAGTATCGGCTGTTCGTCCATAATCACCCCACGTTATACCGCAGAACAGCGGGTCTAACCCAGACATGCGCTCGACCCGGTCATAAAAGGTCACCAGACCGGATTCCGTTGTGGGGGCAACAAATTCAAAGCCAAAATACTGCCGAGACTCCTCGTTGGCTTTCCGTATTGCATCCACAATTTTTCCCATTCCAACAGGGGTTTCTTTGTTTGTTACTATTTTATTGATATTTTTCTTTATTCTGGTTCAGAAGAGGGAAAAAATCGTTTGAAAAACTCGTTAAAAAAAAAAAAGGCCATTACAGGTAAACGACAACACAACACTACAAGGAATGGTATGAAGGATTGAAACAGGTATTAATAAACAACAGTGAGAGGGGGCATCCGTCACTCTCTGAATCAGCTCCGTTATATACAAATGTTTTTAATCGTCGTCCCCCTCCGTTCAAATCTGTTCATTATCGGGTTCCTCTTTTTCTAGGAACAAGATCATCTCCTTAAGCGGGTGGTTGGTCTTCTCTTGCAGAACCCGTTGCACCAAGCTTTCGAGAAACTCGTCAATGTTGTGTTGCTCAATGTACTGCTTAGTTAAGAACGTCTGCCACCTATAGTTCAGCGTCTTCAGTTCATCAGAGTCTTCGTGACTTGCCATGGCGAGGACTATTTGACTGCTCAACTCACCCGCTAAAGAGGTGGAGCAACCGATTTTTTCCTCGATTGCCTTATTCACTCTCTCATGGATTGTTTCAATACTGTCACCCATCGTTAATGCTAGTGATACGCTATACTTTTCAAGAGTAACGGGAAAGAGGCAATGGGGAGGTAATTTTGTAGCTAGACGACCACAGCACGATCAACAGCCGGAAAAGAAGAGCGAAGGCCGAAAAGATTGTACAATGAATAAAAGATAGGGGAGTGCCACAAGCAAATATATATATACCGATGGAGCACGATCATTTCACTGCGGAAGTAGTTCTCGTGCTGCTTCATTCTTCGTTGACAATGGCGTTGAAAATGGTGGACAACGAATCCGCCATAAACGGAAGTGACCACGTGAACCCATTTTGTCCCAGAAGGACAAAGGGGTGAGGAGAGCAAAAAAACTGCTTCACTTCCATGTCGTTGTTCGTTATGCATATGATAGCCCCTTTGTTCTCAAACGTGTCACTATAGTTGGGCGCAGAAAACACGGACATCATGGCTGGAAAGTTGTTGTTCGGGTGCGGTCTATACAGTTTGTATCCATCATCCTGTATTTCATGACTTCTAATCACACACAAGATGTTGTTCACATTTACAAAGTGCTTGACACAAGCAAAATTGAAAATGTAACTACAGCCCCGTTGCTCATTGTGGGAGAAGGTCGGTTCCATGTCAAAGGGGGCATTAAGCGGGGTGTAGTACTCTGATTCTGCGCTGTCTCCCGTAGTGGGATTCTCCACGTCCCAGTAGGGGTCGGACCAAAGCAAGTCGCACATTCCCCCAGACGACGGAATTTCTCTAAACCGGTGAATGAGTTCGATATCTTCTATGCGAGAAACATCTGGTGAAAGGCCTCCGTGGACACAGAAGAACTTTTCATTTACAACCGCCGCAATCGGGAGACAGTTAAACGCTCCCACCAATGCACTGTACAGTTGCTTGGAGTAGCGAGAGGAGCACTCCTCATCGAATCCAAACACGGTGGTCATGAAACGAGATTCATGATTGCCACGCAACAGAAATATGTTAGAGGGGTATGCTAGTTTAGCCGCAAACAGAGCTAGCACTGTTTCGCAACTAAATCCACCGTTGCCTATGAAATTGCCTAAAAACACGTACTTGTTCGTGGATGGCGATCCACCTAAAGAAAATATTTTTGATAGGTCGTAAAATTGTCCGTGAAGATCCCCTACAACTGTAATGGGGCCACTGAGTTTTAGAACGTTGGATTCTTTTCGAAGAAGCGCGGCAGCCTCTCTACAGATGAAGAGTGCGTCTTCGTTGCTAATACGTCCCTGTTTATGAAAGTGAAGCATTATTTCAGTGAGATTCGGTTCATTTTTGTTGTTAAAGCACACTTTTGTCGGCAAGAAATCGCTGCATGGCTTCGGAACATTGGACATGAAAAGAGTAAAAACGAGAGGTGAGCGGAAATACAGCAAATGAACGCGTTAGATGCGGATAAATTCCGTCTGTTTTCTCCTATGCAGGTATTTGCTTAGAAGTTTATTTATGATGTACGCTAGGCAAAGGGAAAAGAGAAACACACAGAGAGAGAACATGTATGAATTCTTAAAAAAAAAAAAATGCCAAATCTGCCAGCAATGCACTGAGGCGAGAACAACAAAAACGGGAAAGAAAACATGAAGTGTGCCTCACTGGAATGGTATTCATCCACTGGTTCAGCGAAAGATGAAGGTGTTAGATAAAACTGTGAGCAGCCTCTTTTATCATAGTCGCAGCTTCGGTGTCAGACAGCAGCTCGTCGGACAGCTCCCTCATCGTCATAGAAACCCGTCTGTTCAAAATGCTTTCGGGTCGAATACCGTGCATCCAGGTGTACCTAGACTCCCCTGACATGATAAACAGACATCTTCTGGGGAGACAAACATCCAGGGCATCGCCCTCCGCGTCTACGAACGTCATAATGCAATCCTCCAGCAAGTTGAGCCCAACAATTCGGTCGCCCCAGAGCCACGTGTCATCCACATGGGGGTCAAAGTTGCTCATCCGCTCCGTTGTGTATTCAAGAACCGACACTTCCACCGTGTCAAAGGGTTTGCCAGTGGGACCGCTGACGGCCTGACTGACGTCAGCAAATAATTTCTTGAACACCAGCGGCATGTGCGGGATATCGGACGGCTTAACCTTTTTCTTTTTGAAATTCCTTTTGGGGCCGTAGTCCTGCTTTCTCCGTCCGCTCTGCGAAACTTTCCATCCACCAAAAGGCTCGGGTGTGTTGTCAAAAAAATCGAGCAACGATTGCTCCATGTCGGGTGTGACGATGTTTTCCATAACGTGGAGACCGCCGATCCGTTTTGGTTCCTGTTCCATACCAGCGTGCTCTGCGCAAGCACGAAATGGGTGGTCACGCAATTTAAATGTTGCTCCGCATTCAGCGCACAAGGCATATTTGCTCTTGTTTAAAAGTGCAAACGAATAGGAGGAACTCCTGTCCTTCTGTGACTGGTTCGCAATCACCGCGTCCGCGGAGCGCAGGAGCTCTTTATTTTCAAAAACTTCCCGGACACGGGCGCTGTCAGCACAGAGGGCGCAGAAGCGGATGCCGGTGCAGGTGCATGCCTTTTCTTCCATGGGGGCTTTAAAAAGTTGTTTTTGTATCTTTTCTGGTGGGTGGGGGGAGGGTGGCGTGGGTTTCTTTCGGGCGTGGTGTGACGGGCTGCTGGGTCCGCGGCGGGGCGAACGGGCCGGACGGGGCCACTGGAAAAACGCCCACCCTCACAAAAACGACACCGCCCCCTCCCCAAGTCTTCACAAAAGCAAAACAAAGAAAACAAGCGACCCTATGGCAGCGGCGACGGTTTTAATCATTCTTCTCACTGTGGCCGTTTGTGCTGTGGTGGTTTTTCTGGTGTTCCAGCGAAGCAGGACCAACCAGCACGCCGTCGTGCTCCCCGTGCCAGACGAAAGGCCGCACAGCTACGGCACCGAGTCAGCAAAATCATACCAGCCATTTTCGTACAACCCTTCGGCGAGTATCATCAATGTTGGGGTGGAAAACGCGAAACACTTAATTGCCAAACCGTCGTTTTCGGGAACTTTGGCTGGTGCGTTGCCCCCCGGCTGTGGAAGTGACTGGTTTTTGTTGTACAACAGCAATATTCACGGAAAATCGTTTCAAAAATTAGTACAATGTATTTCCGGAAAGGGTGCCACCCTTATATTAATAAAGTTAAAAAATTCGACCCGCTTTATTGGGGGGTTTTGCGAGTCCGAATGGCAACCCGTGGCCACGAGGGATAAATTAGCGAAGAGCCGCTCCGCTGCAGCCAAGCGAGCGAATAGGGAAGGACAGGCCGTTGACGAAAACGCAAAGCCGGCTGCGCAGGACAACTCATTTTTTGGAAGCGAAAATTGTTTTATTTTCAACGGAGACATTTCCAAGGACGACGCCGTTTGCAACATTTACAAGGAGCACTCCTCTGAAAATGCGAATTACATGTATCTCTTTGATGTGCACCCGTTATCGGACAAGATCGGAATAGGAATGGGAGGAAAAGACGGTTATTTTGGCTGGTTTTTAGACAGGTGGCTAGACAAGGGCTACTGTATGGGCGCAAGGTGCTCCACTTTTAAAAACCCTCGCCTGACAACGACGGAAGAATGGCCTGTGGACTCGGTTGAAGCGTACGCCGTGCAGACTAACGAAGTTTCGCGCCTCAGGGTGTCTGGAAATTCTGGAGACGGAAACCCCAGTTCTATTTTAAACAATGACCCCGATCGTGAGGTGGATAAAGTACTGCTGGAGCTGCATGGCGTTCACCGGTTCGACAATCACGAGCGAACGGAGTGCCTCTACGCCGAATAAGGAATTTACCACCACGACAGTGTGCCGGCATCACGGGTGTGAACGAAGGAATAACAGAAATGTGAATCTGCATTATTATTTTCTTTTTTAAAAAAAAAAAAATGTTTTTGCCCCTCTTCAGTACATCCAGGAAAACGGCAGGGAAGCTGCGTTGAAAATATTGTGCGGATATTGAAGCGCGTACCCTTTATCGACAACCGGGGAGAGCATAAAAGCAACATGAGGCGCGAGCGTAAAATACCCCCAAAGTGTATTTTCAAATAATAATAAAACTGTTTTATCGAAGTTAAAAATATATATATATCAGTTGTAAACAGTTTGCTATAGATCGGCACCAAAAAAGAGGAAATGGCGTATTTCTTTAAAATTATTTCACCGACCAAACGAACAAAGGACAGATATTTAGGTCAGCATTCGCAATCTTTCCCTCAATGGGACTTATTTGTGCTGTAAAAATATTAAGTGCGCTTTGAGAGAATTTTTATATCCGGTAAATTAAGGCTACAAATACGCATGCGTATAGTCTTCGGGAAAATGACGTATATTGTGCCGGAGTTCCCTGCTTGTTTTATTTTACTTGTCAGTGTAATTCGTCGCATTCCGCCCTATTTGAGAGCGTTTGGAAATAAACGGCCTGATAAAGTGCATAAAATAGGTAAACAGCTGAATAAACTAAAAAAAAAAACCGAAGGAGGGATGCCATCCGGGCCTGGTTTATTATTGTCATGAATTTATGGCGGTGAAATGTATTTGCCTTAAAAGCTTCGAGAAAATAATAATAAAAAAAATCCTTTTTTTTATTATTTTGTGTCACTGATAAGCTCTCTTTAGTTATTATTGTCCGTATGCGCAAGCATTTCTCCGTATTTTCCCCTTTTCCCCATTTTGTCTTTTTTTTTTTTTTTTTATATATATATATATATACATATGTGCGTCCGACAGGTTGTGGATTTAACAAAGACAGAGAAGCCCGTGGTTGTACGACGGGCTGCAAAGTAGTATATATTAAATATTTTCCTTTAAAAGGGAAAATGAGAGCGTATTCGGTACTCGTGTTCGGCGAGATACGCTTTTTGGTGGGCCGAGATGAAATAACGGTGGCGAGCGGGGATCGGTCCACAATCCACCAACTGTGGACGAAAACTACAGAGGCCCTACTGAGGTCGGTCAATGACGGTGACAAAGAAAAAATGATAATGATATTACAGTCCAGTAAATTAGCTGTTGACGAAGCGCTAATGGACATCAATGATGACTCTACACTCGTGCCTCTCTGGATGCAGATTTAGCCGTTATACCCCCTGTTAGCGGGGGCTAGTCGGACAGTGATTCTGTGCATTCCACCGCAGTTTGCATACCTGCTGTTTTGTTGCTAGTGTATTCCTGCAAATTAACTATTTATTTTTTCCGGCTTCCCGTATTTTAACTGCGTAGAAAAAAAAAAAAATATGTATACCCACATGGCATCACCAATATTATATTTTATTCCTTTCCTTATTTTCTTTTTTGCTCGTTTAGAATATTTCAACATATATTGAAGTAAAATTTACCCAACACATACATCGATACAAAGCCTTTCGGAATGTCGTCTCAGGAAGAAGATGGAGCTGAGGACACACTACGTGTGGACTTTGCGTACCCCTTTCTGTCAAGCGTGGACGTCAATAAGCCGCCGTCGAGCTTTGTAATTCCCGACAAATTTCTAGACCTGATGTCAAATATGGAGAGACAGTATTGGGAAATTAAGTGCAAAAATTACGACGTACTGATTTTCTTCAAAAAGGGTGCGTTTTATGAGCTATATGATTACGACGCCGTGATCGGGCATAAGGAATTTGGACTAAAAATGGTGATTGAAAGCTCGAATAGAGGTAAAATGAGACTTGCTGGTGTACCCGAGCACAGTTTTTCTGAGTGGGCACGCCTGTTTGTTTTCCGTGGCTACAAGGTAGGGCGTGTGGAGCAGATGAAAGAGTCCGACGAACCGGTTGTCGGAAAGCAAAAGGTGGTCCCCCGAAAACTCGTGGAAATTATCACACCAGGAACTGTCGTGGATCTGTCCATGATTTCGGACCACAATGAAATTTTTTTGTTGGCCCTGTGCCCCGTTTTTGTCGACCAGAAACGTATTGTCATTGATGCGTTTGCCGTAGACATGTCGAGAAGGGTGGTCCATTCTTGTCCATGTGGTAAAAGCGATGATCTCGCCCTCTTAAAAGAGGGAAAAGTGTCCAGAGAAATTTCGGTTTCTCCTCTTCCGGATCTCCCCCACACATCGTTGGAGCCGTTGACGTCGTTGTTGCAGCAGCTGAACCCAAAAGAGATCATTATTCCCCAGCTGACGGACAGCAAAGTGAACATGTACTACTGTGGAAAAATTGCGGAATGGGTAGCCGCGGACGGGTTTAAGGTGGGCTTTTTTGAAAATACAAAAAATAATGTTCAGTTGCCCCCACATTTCCCGCAGTATTCCCCCGGCGTCCCATGTGCGGCTACTGTGGCGTTTCATTATTTACTGGCTCTTCATCACGATAAGGATGAATTAGGATTTCTAGCGGAGGCTTCGGAATATGTGGCGCATTTAAACACACAGGTAAAAAAGGAACAATTTACCAGCGGCGACGCGGTGCGCAGCCGGACGCTAGAGTACGAAAGAAAGTACGACATGGGGCTCATTTTAGACTCTAGTACGGTCACCAATTTGGAGATTGTAAAAAATTTACAAGATGGGTCTGAAGTCGGTTCTCTCAATGCGTTACTAAATTTTTGCACGACCAACGGCGGTCGTCGGCTGTTCCGCTCGTGGTTGTTGCGCCCCGCGCGAACCCCAAAGGTAATTGGGGACCGCTTGGAGTGTGTCCGATTTTTTCTCGACCACCATTTCAGCGAGGAGTGGTGTAGCGAGGACAGCGGTCCGTCCCAAAGCCGCAAGCGCCAGAGAGAGTCGGAGGAGAATACGCTTCGCTGTAACTTTAGCGCCATCATGAGCATAGACTTTGAGAGAATACTTTCGAGAATTTCAGCCATTAAGGCGGAGTCGTCGAGTAGCATTTCCTACGTGGATCCGATGGTCGTCTACCGGAGAGATTTAAATTTGATTTTACTCACCGTCAAATCTTTTGTGAATCTCATCAGCTGGGGTAGTTGGTTTAAGAAAAGGTTGGAAGAACTGAAGGTGAAATTACCGACCCTGTTGACGGAACTGGTGGATACCATTCTAGCTTGCCAAACGAGTGTTGAAGCGATTTCAAAATTGTTTGACCGAGAGGCAGCGGAGACAACGGGACAGCTGACTCCTTCCTTTGGTACATGCCCAGAGTACGACGATTCTGTCTCGCGATTGAACGCATTAGAAGAAAAGCTGCACGGGGCGAGACGAAAGGCACAAGCGGAATTGTTCGGCGGGGCTGAAGTGTCCTTCGCGGATTTAGGGAAGGATATATTCTTGTATGAGGTGTCCACGTCTTCTGCGCCAAAGCTAACCCCCAAGGGTCTCGTGGAGCGTTCGCGGAATGCCAAGGCGGTTCGGTACATCGACTCGTCTCTCTCCTCTGTCGTTGAGGCGCACAAGGTGGCCGCTTCGGCGAAGGCAAGCGGGCTACTCGGCGTACTACAGAAGGTGGCAGCTCGTATATGCGACTACAACACCTCTCTGTATGAGGCCGCCGCTGCCTTGTCGTACCTGGACTGTCTATTGAACCTATCCGACTTACCAAGGCGGTGGCCTTCCTCTCATTTTCCGCAATTGATGGAATGCGGCGATGCGTCCGCGATCCAAGGAGAAAATTTGGTGCATCCGCTGATGAAAGTTTCCACGTCTTCCACACCAGTCCCCAATTCCGTCACGTTGGACAATTCTCACGGGAGGGTACTCGTGCTGACTGGGCCCAACATGGCGGGAAAGAGTACGCTTATGCGGACCCTAGCGGTGAATGTTCTTCTTGCCCAACTAGGCGGACCGATATGCGGAACGGGTCTGTCCTTTTCTCCTGTCGACCGAATCTTCACCCGCATTGGGGCCCGGGACGCCTCCCACAAGGGACAGAGTACACTGTTTGTGGAGCTGAACGAGACCGCCGAGATACTGAAGCACGCCACCAGTCACAGCCTCTGCTTGATTGATGAGTTGGGAAGGGGGACATCCACACACGACGGTATGGCGATTGCCCAGGCGACGTTGGATGCCATACAAGGACACACGCCGTGTGCTCCCCTCACCATCTTTTCCACCCACTACCACTCCATTGCGCTGGAGCTGGTGCGTATCAGGGGGACGGTGAAGCAGGAGCCCCTCTCCACCAGAGCGGTCCAGACTGGCTACATGAACTTCGTGCTGGAGAAGGAAGACAGCGCCGTTAAGCAGGAACACCCGTCGGCGGCCGCCCCGTCGAAGGTTGTCTTTCTCTACCAACTGGTGCCAGGGGTGTGTGACAGGAGTTACGGCGTAGAGGTGGCGCGGATGGCGGGGGTGCGGGAGCCGTTGCTCCAGCTAGCGGCGCTGAAGTCGGCGGAAATGGCGCAGCGAAGTGCATTTCATGAGGACGTCCAAACCATCCGACAGTTTCTGTCGCAAGCATAAAACACACATTTATAGAGAGAGATAAATCATAAACAACAACGTATAATCACACATTCATAGATGCCTTTTATCGATAGAAGGTTCACCATTTCATAGAATTATACGATTGCACCATGTACACCTGTACAAATTCTTTTTTTTTTTTTTTCGTTTTCACTACCTTTGCCTGAGAATGAAATGATTTCTCTTCCCTTTCTGTCTTTTTTATTATTATTTTGAAGTTTATTTTTAAAAAAAAAAACGTCGTTATGGGTCTCGCCCTATGCCACAGCCTCCCTAGAGATGTTCTGATTCATTTAGCGCTCCTACTCCTTTTCGCCGCCTTCGTGCTGCAGATTGGTTTTATTGGGAGACACTTCTCGACGAGTGGGGCGGGGTATATTGCGAGGAAAGGGGAAAAGGGGAAGGAGGCGGCACTGGCATACGTGGCGCTCCACCCCGCCCTCTATAGCGTCAAGACCGTGGACGGAAAGGTCGTCGTCGATGATGGGGTCAAACTATGCAACCCTTCCGCGCCGGTCTTAAATTTTCATTGCGCCAGGTTCGGGGAAGGATTCCACAACGTAAATGGACTCGTCCTCGCATCGTTCATTTCCGCCGTCATTGGCTTTGTTATTGTTGTTTTCATTGTTGGCCGCGTCGCCAGGACCACCGCCTCTCTACTATACAGAACACTTATGTGCATTACACTGCCCATGACACTGCAGTGCGCCGCCCTCGGCATTTTCTTCGCCCGTGTCATTGGAAACGCCAAAAAAGAGGTGATGATTTTGAATGATTTCCCGGCAGACACCAAGTTATATTTTCACCTACGATATGGACCATGCTTAGCGATTACCTCCACCGCCCTGTTTTGCGTGGCGTTCATCCTTGCCTTCATACGGTGGATCGTCACCATTTGTTTGAGGAACCGCCTCAAGAAGACGGGCTCCCCCACCGACGCGGAGCGGGTGAAGAAGATGCATCTGGTGAACGACGATTGGGAAAGACAGAAACAGATCTTGCGCTCCCACGCGAGGAGTGTGCAGGTGGAGAAGGAGATCAAGGATGACGTGGGGAGTGAGCGGATGACCTTCCACCAGAGCTGTAACAAGGAGAGGGCGGATGTGACCCCACCCCATGAGGAGGAGTCCGCTGACTCCGACTACCCATTTAGTGCCGTCGAGGTGCCAGAGCCGAAGCGGGACAGGAAAGGGAAGGAGGTTGGTCAAACAGCACCGGAGCACGCACCGGATCATGACGAGTAGACACGTATCATGTATCGCTAATTTTTTTATTTTTATTTGTTCGCCTGTTTCATACTGTGCATGCTTGGAGTGGAAGACCCATCATTATACCACCTCTCCTTTTTTGCCTTTTTCTTTCTGGAAGTTTTGTTTTCAGCCTGCTGTTAACAGCAAAAGCACACAACAACAAAAACATATCGAACCATAAAATCAAAAATGGGAGATTTTAACTGTGCCATCTGCCTGGACACTGCCACGGAGCCGGTGGTGACCCGGTGCGGCCACCTCTTCTGCTGGGACTGTCTAGACCAATGGCTGACCCGCCCTCATGGGATCCCGGAGTGTCCGGTGTGTAAAGGGAGGGTGAGCACGGCGATCGAGGGCGATATCATTCCCCTCTACGGGAAAGGACGGCCCAGCCCCAGTGACCCCAGGCCACCGCCCCCAAAGCCGTCCGCCACCACCGCCACGCCTACCCCACCGTCGTCCACCGGGGAGACCCACCAGCGACCGCGGGCCCCACGTGCCCCCGAACCCGCCAGACGTGGCCGTGCGGCGGGGATGTTCGCCCCCTTTGGCAGTGTCTTTATTTTGAGTGGCAGCCTGTACTGGACTCTCTTTCTGATCCTTGTCTACGCCTTCTACCACTACGGCGCCACCTACCTCGTGCAAGGTGCCCGTCAGGCGTGGGCGAGGGCGGGGCGATGGTACCGCGGGGAGCCGGAGCCACCGGCCGCTGCCAATAACGGTGGTAGAAATGAAGCAGAGCGACCACGAGAGGAGTTTTTGTACTTTAATGGGATACAGTTGAATGCATCGACGGTAGATATGGTAGTAACGGCGGCGTTTGCCATAAGTGTAGGGGCATGTGTATTTTTACTACTCTATTAGATGAACAAACACGTACGCACATTTCATGCCGGTGGAACGGAGATCAATACAACATAAAACACTTTTCATTTCAGTGTTTTTTTCTCCTCCCACTTTTTTTTCTTGTTTTGGTTTGTCTGGTGAGTGTGAGTGTGCGTGTGCGTGCTTGTTCGCCTGTTTTTTTTTTTTTTTTTTTCAATATATCAAAGTTGCTTTTTTACCCCATCACATGTGTTGTTCTTTTTTTATATAATTCGCCCCATGCTTTTTCTTTATTATTTACATTTTGTGCTCATTACGCTTTTATTTTCAACCATTGCTAGCGAATCTTTTTATTTATACTTTTAATGAATCCTGTTTTTGCTTCGTTCGTTCTACCTTTGCTCCCTCTCTCCACTTTCCTTCCTCTTTCTACCATTCCTCATAAAGACCATCACAATGTCCAAGCGTACCGCTAAGATGGGCGTCATGGGACGCTACGGAGCCCGTTATGGTTCCAATCCCCGTAAGCGCGCCAAGAAGATCGAGATCTCCCAGCACGCCAAGCACTTGTGCTCTTTCTGCGGTAAGTTCGCCTTCCGTAGAAGAGCCGTCGGCATCTGGCGCTGCGAGGGCTGCGGCAAGACCATGGCTGGTGGTGCTTACACCCTGAGCACTCCCAACAACGGTACCGTCCGCTCCACTGTCCGCCGTCTCCGTGAGCTTGCCAAGCAGTAATCTCTTTTGAAACTGTGATGTCTTTTTCATTTCCTTTTTTATCATTTTAATTTTTTATTATCCTTTTTGTGATTGTGAAACAATCCATTTGGTTTGTTCTTCTTATTTTCGTGCTCTATGTCATCGATGATGATCTTTCTCTCCACACTTCCTCTAAGCGTCATTGTACAACTATCGTTTAGTAGTAATATCGGTAAAACATAATAAAATAGTATATATATATATATATTTTACCCACAATGGAGGAAGAGAAGAGTACGTTCGTCAACACCTACAACGAGCTGTATGAGCGGTATGAGAAGTTAGAAAAGCTGGCCAGTCACGGCCACCCCGCCGTGCGCGAGACCCTCCTAGACCGGTACAAGGAGCTGCAGGAGCAGTTCACCTACACCCTCCACACCCGTGACCTGGTCAATGTGGAGGAGGTCGATCAGCTGGAGAGTGAGGTAAAGGCGCTAGGAGAGGAGGTGGAGGGACTCAAGAATGAGATTGACGAGCTGCGGGCGTTGCCACCGGTAGAGCGCAACACCGCCGCCTCCGTCGAAGAAGCCCTACGAGACCCTTCGACCTTGTTAAGAAAGAAAATGGCCGACGTGCATGGCCAAATCGCCCTCTCCCGCTGGACCTTTGCCTCTACGGTGGGACGGCCCCTTAACGATATCCGGGATGAGAAGATCCCCGCCGCGGACGTCCGGTTTGTCGAGAGGAACTGGCTGTCCAGGCGGGAGTACATCCAACGCCTACTGTTAGATGCCACCGAGATTGGGGCGCAGTTGGGGTTGGCGATGCCCAAGACGCTTCAGGAGGAACACGACTTGGTAGAAAAGACGGAGGCGGAGGCGAAGGAGGCGCTGGCGCACGTCGCGGAGGCACTAGAGGCGCGTCAGAAGCGAGACACGGAGCTGGCGGAGTTCTTTGCCCAGTCCGAGAAGCTGTGCCGGTGGTGCCGTGAGCAGCTGGCCAACATGGACACCATGACGGAGCCCGACCACGTGCAGGAGTTCTGCGGGGCCCTCATTGAGAGTTACCCCACCATGTCCTCCAACTTCAGTCTGCTGCTGAAGAGCGTGGAGCCGTACGTGAAGGCAAACTACACCCCTGTGTGCAAGGCGCTGCGGGAGGCCAACGAACTGTGGTTTTATCTACAGGTCACCACCCTCGAGCGACTCTCCCGCATCCTCTACGAGATCCACCCCACCTCCCCACTCGAGGCGGAGGTGCGCAAGTACGCCAACTTTCCCGCGATGATCGCCAAATTTGAGGGAGATGTGCGGGCCCTCATCCACTCCGCTCCCCCGTCCGCTGAGTCCAACAGCCTGCTGCTCGCCTGCGATGAGGTGGCCCCCCTCACGACCCAGTACAAGGGCCTGTCAAAGGAGGCGATGGACTTTGCGGAGCGAAATCAGATTTGCCGAGAGGGTTACCGGTGCCTGCGTGCTGCCATCCTGAGCCGTCTGACCTACATAGACGCTACCGACGCTGTCGTATTGGAGTCGAAGCGGCGGCAGCAGGAGTTTGAGGATAGCGTCAAGGAACTCAAGAAGTGGGCGGCGGATGTGGCGCATGGGGAGTCTTGGCGGGATATTTACAGCAAGATTGTAGAGGTCAAGCGTCTGATCAAGGAAGAGCAAAATGTGCTAGATGAGTTGAACATGGATGGAATTTCATAATAATAATCATGATAGGCGGCCCACATGGTTTGTAAGTTTAATTTTTATATATTGTATTTTCTTTTTCTTTTCCCCCTTTATTACCGTGTACGGTTGGATGGTTATCCGACGTGAGTTATAGAATTCTGTGTTTCGTTTTTGCACCTAGAGAGTTGTATAATTCTATTTTAAGTGTTAAAAGAAATTGTGTACTTTTGTACTGTAGCACCACGCGCTAAGATCAATTCATCCACTTGCACCTCTCTTATACTGTCTGTCAAGTTTTTTTTTTTTTTATTCATTATTTTTCTCAGGCCTCTATGCCCCCCAAGAAGAAGGCGGCCAAGGCGGCCCCAGTAGACCCCATCCAGGAGCTCAAGTCGATGGAGGAAATACACGATGTCCTGGAGAAGGCGGAACAGCTGCGCAACTACTTCAAGGTGGAGCGAGACAAGGTGAATGAGATGTGGAATGTCAGCAAACAGGAATTGGAAGACGCACGTAGTAAACTGTTAAACGTGGAGAGCGAAATGGAGGAGTCCGAGCGCGCCCACCAAGTGGAGATGAAGGTGTACAAGCAGAAGGTGCGTCACCTCTTGTACGACCACAAGGTGGCCGTCAAGCAGCTCAAGGATGAGTCCGATATCAAACTACAGGAGGCCGAATTCAACCACCAGACCCGAATGAACGATATTGAGTCCGACAAGGCGGGGGTGATACGGCAGATACAGGACAAGAATGAGAGCCAGGAGGGCACCATAGCGGAGGAGCGGGATACACACCGCTACATGATTACGGTCACCAAGAAGCAGAATCATGAAAAGGAGCTGGCCCGGTTGAGAAACACATACGAGGCGAAGTTGACGAGCCTGAAGGAGGATCTGGAGCTGCGTCGCCGCGCGGAGGTGAACGACACGGAGGACTCCGCTAACGAGCACATCAACGCCCTCATTCGCCAACACGAGGAGAAGTTTGATGAGATGAAGGCATACTACAACAACATCACAAAGAATAATCTAGAGATTATCCAGTCGCTGAAGGAGGAGATCGCCGCCATGAAGCGCAATGATGAACAGAATGAGAACCTCATGTACGACATTGAAAAGGAAAATAATAGTCTAGCGTTGCCGTTGGAGCAAACCGAGAAGGCGGTGGCGGAGCTTCTCGCAAAGAAGAAGGTATACCTACAGGATAAACAACGTCTCTTTATGACCAAGACGACCCTACGCAAACTGCGGGAGGAACTCTCGAAGCTGCATGCCGAGCACGACGAGCTGGAGGAGCAGTACAACCAAGTCTTCAATGAGCGTGAGGAGTTGAAGTCGCGCTTCGAGGTGGCCCTGAGGGATGCTATGAACGTCGTTAGCGAGCGCAACGCGGACCTGCAACAGAGTTTGATAGAGGCAAACGCCAAGGTGGAGGCGCGGGACACCCAGCTAGACGGTGTGCTGCGTGCCATGAACCTGGAGCCGTCCGCGCTCAACATTATCTCTAGTCACATAGATGGCGAGTTAGAGGTGAAGAACCAGATTATTAAGGATCTTTACTTTGAACTGAAGAAGTCCGAGAAGAAGGCGGACGCTGTGTTGTTGGAGTATGAGCGACGCTGTAAGGCGGCCGAGGTGCCCATCCTGTCGCGTGAGAACTTTAACCAAACGATGTAAAATACGGTATGCCACGACTGTATTCTATCTGTATATGAATGTAAACAAATTTATATAACAAAAATGTGACACTACTAGAAAAAAAAACACCGAGGGTCCCTTTTTCCCTTTCTTTTTGCCGTCTCGTTGTAATGGTATAAGTAATGTGAACACTTTTCTCTCTCTCTCTCTCTCTCCACCTTTTACGAAAAAAAGAGGAACACACGATATGGCCTCCAATAGCAGAGGCGTGAATGTGGTGTGCGTCAATGTTAGTGATTTGCTGAAAAGCGGGGCGGTCGAGGAGAGCAAACGATTAGACCGGTGGAGTCCCAATACAGAGGAAGAAACACCCGAAAGCACGGAGAAAAAAGGACCGGCCGTAGGACCAAAACGAAAGGAGACAGGGAAGGCGGGTAGGGTCTCCGGACCAAAGAAGGTACACCCCAGCGCACGGCGGTCCAACGGGGCGAGTGAGCAGTTTTGGGTAGGGGGTAAGGTGGAGGGTAGGATACCGCATATCTCGCCTACTGATCCTACCGTGCTAGACGCCACCTTGCGCAACCCAGAGCCAACGCTCATCAAGGCCTCCCAATCGGTGGAGGGACGGTCCGTCAATGCGTGGGATGATCAGCCGACGTCTAGTTTTGTCGCCGTCCCACCCTCGGACCCCAGGCGCCGCTCCAAGCGACACTCCCTAGTGGACATGGAGGTGTACAAGAAGATGTCCCGTGCTAGCTCCCTCGTGAGCTCCAACCGGACGGTGGAGGAGGAGGAGGACACCGACGAACCGCTCGACGTGGATGCTCTGATGGAGATGGCGCCCAAAATGTCCGTCTTCCCGCCCCAAACCTCCCTCCCCAAGACACTGCCGGAGGATAACTCGATGGATGGCAGCAAGTACCCCTCCACACACTCCCCCGTAGATGCGCGGTCGACCACAGCCCTCCCCCAGGCGATGGACGAAAGTGACACCAAGGGGAGGGAGATTGCCATGAATATACTGAACCAGCTGGAAATCTACAAGCAGACGGTGAGCGCACGGTTAGGGGAGAATC
Source organism: Angomonas deanei (assembly GCA_903995115.1). Classification (NCBI taxonomy): domain Eukaryota; phylum Euglenozoa; class Kinetoplastea; order Trypanosomatida; family Trypanosomatidae; genus Angomonas; species Angomonas deanei. The sequence continues at coordinate 426,442 of LR877147.1, read as the reverse complement.
GGGCCGAGGACGCCCATCCCACTAGAGCACAGGACGCAGGAGATACCACGGGTGGTTCTCACGTGGCGGCCTCCTTGCTGAAGGAGAAGGCCCTCTCCGGGAAGGCAGCCTCGAAGCCATCTGGCAATAGTGACTGGGGAGAGGGGGTGAGTGCCCCTACCAGGCAGCGTAAGAATTTTGCTACGCTGTTGCGGGAACAGACGGAGGCCCAGCGGAAGGGGAATGGGGTGAGCCACCTGTCCAACAAACCTCTCCCCAATACCCGTGTGGCACCCCGCAACGGTTTGGTATTACGGAATGACCCCTCCGGCCGGCCAGATAGTACGCGCCGATTGGTACCCATCAACTTTATGAATCAAGAGGAGCAATTACCCGCGTCTCGTAGACCGAAGAAACGGTAACTCAAACAGAATAATAATAATAATAATGGGATGCTGTCATCATTTTCATTCCGCTGCTTTTTGTGATCATGTATATTTCTGAATCCCTCTTTGTTTGTGCGCAGTCAGAAAAGTTCAACGCTTGATTGTGATTATGATGCGTACTCCCTCATTTACTCTTTCTACCTCCTTTCTCTAATCCAAAAAAAGAAGTTTAGGTGGCGTAAGTGATTCTATAGATTCCCGTTAGAGTTATTTCATTTTTTTTAAGTGTAATATTAAAACGCACAAACGCACCTCTAAACACACACACACACACACATATAGACACAAAATAAAATATAAATATAGTAGTTTGTAAGGAACATTTCGATAGATTTTTATTATTTATATTTTTTTAATTCTTTTATTATTTTAAAAGTGTAATGGTGTTAGATTTATTCGCTGGTTATGAAATGGGTGGAAACGCACCCCGCCGAGGAGGAGGAGGACGTGTGAGTCGCACCCCAAGCCGACGCCCCCGTTCCTCCACGAATCAGATGACCACCAACAACGCAGAAGATCAAAAACTGTTTACGAGCTGTGTGACACAGGTGCAACGGAACCTAAAAGGACATATACAGTCCCCCAGCACACTGCACACACTCGCGTCGTACTACACGAGGGTGCGCCCCTACATTGAGGGTAAACCCTTCTGTGTCGCCCTCAGCTATGCCACCTTTTTATTTCATATGCAGATGGCTCGTATTGGGGTGGCCGACGTGGATCTTTACGTGGAGCTCATTTCAACGGTCCTGTCGCAGATTGGCGAGGATGCCCAACTGACCCACCCGTTCGTGCAACAAGTCCTTCGGGATCATGTATTTGGGCTTCCCTCCCCCACGTGCCGGGGTGGTGCCCACTGCGTGGTGCTGGTGCCTCCCCAACAGTACCGCGGGTTCGCTGAGATGACCAGCGCGCTCATTCGGTTGGATATTGTCCCGCTCGACATTGTGTACCAATACCAAGACAAGCTGGAGTTCTACTGTAACGCCACCTCCCCCTTGGTTGCTAACCGCGCCCTCGCCCTCCTGGTGAAGACCGTGACGCGGGTGCAGGTAGAGGAGCAGGTGACGGCACTGCAGTTTGTGCTGCGCAAAAAGTCTAGCACCATTAATCTCGACTTTTTGCTGGCCTGCTTCGAGCGTCTGAAGCGTGCCGTGCCGGACCCCGCGAACGGCCCTACCTATGGCCGTGCCCTCTCCATCCACTGCAGCGAGATATTCCTACACTTCCGATCCCCCGTTCGTCGTGAGTACGTGGAGCGGTTCCTGTACCCCAGTTTGTGCAGCGAGGATATGAAGCCCTTTTTGGAAATCCAAGTCACTCGTGACCACCTGATGCGCGAGCTGCTAGCCGTCTGCACGCCCTCGCAGTCTCCCTCCAGTCCATTTTACATGTGTCTGTGCGCCCTGCTGCAGTCCAGCTTCGACAATGAGATTGACGGCGCACTGGAGGTGGTGAACTGTATTAACTGCCTCATGCCGCACGCCGCCTATTTCCTGTCCGCCCTCGCGGTGGATGCGCGCATGTCGGTGTCCATGTTCGCCAAGGTGATCATTGCCCTCGTGCGTGGCGCGGGGTTTGCCATGACCGGCCGCGATTTCAACGATGAGGTGGCCAACTCCATCTCGGACAGCAGCACCAACGTGTACAATGTGCTCTACACCATTCGGGAGGTTACCCGGAACTGTTCCATTACCTCGTCGAGGCGGGCGACAGAGATGCTGAAGGCGCTGCGTGTGGCGGTTCCTCTGCGCACGATAGAGGCCCTCGGTAAGTTGGCACTGGACGCCTTTGACGGACAGTGTGATATTATCGTGGACCCCCAGCTGCTCTGCGCCGAACTGGCCATGGTGCTGCACCAGGAGCACATTGACGATGCGGTGCAGTCCGCCGTGGATTACTTCCGTGATGTCAGCACCGTCTGCACCCACTGCGGCCTGCAGCTGAACTCCTCTCTCCTGTGTACCGTCAACGGCACCGTCCACATTAGCGGCCACTCCGCCGTCAACCGAGTCTTGTCGACTCTCTCCGAGTGCGCGGGGAACAAGGTACTGGAGGAGAAGCTCATTGGGTACCTCCGCAACCCTCATACACAGATGGAGAGCTCGGTACATTTTCTCGTGTACCACATTCTCTCCAATGCCGGCCAGCACCGGAACGCCCTCTTCGTGACGCTGGAGCCCTACATCCGAAGTACCCTCCTGGCGCTCATTACCGCCGACCGCAGTGGTGGCAGCAGAGGCCTGGCGGGCAGTGAACAGAAGGCGAACGCGCTCATGCTACACGTGAAGCTCGTCATCCTTTTGGCTGGTACGGTGGATCCCTCCTACGTCGAAAGTATTCTCAAGGTCTTCTCGGAGCTCCGATTGCGGTCGAACCACGACGCGCTGGCGCTGTGGTGCATGGGGAACATCCTCTTGCGTAACTGCAAGGGAAATGTAGACCTTCTGCCCACAGACCCGCAGGAGAATAACTACTGCGTCGATTACCCCGGATGCGCTCCCACCAGTGCCACCTGTGCCGACAATGCGCAACTTATTTTGAAGTTGTTGCACCGCTCTCACAGTTTTAGCCCCGAGATGAACAAGCTGGTCGGATGCTGCGTGTGCAAGCTCATCCAAGATTTCAACATGCAGGCGCCTAATATCTCCAGCTCCCTGTTAGGCCCATTCGGCTTTGTGACGTGCAACTTGGACGCGCTTGCCCGCTTTGCGCTCCCCGTCGGCAGTGGCAGCACCTTCTGGAACTTTTTCCTGTCTCAGATGAAAACTTCCGCCCCGGCACGAACGGCCTTCATGGCGACGCTAGCGAAGAGTATCGCCCGTCGGTTCCGCATTGACGCCCCTGCCGATGCCGTGACGCCGTTTGGCGTGGACCCCACCGGCCACATCTTCGCCGTGTTAATGTACGAGGCGATGAAGCGCAATCCCGCCCTGGCACGTGTGGTGCTGTACATGGTGTGCAACTGGACGAAGCAGGCCGACCACACCCCGGGCAAGTTTGTGTGCCTCACGTACATGTGTGTCCAACTCGTGACCGTCGTCGTGGAGCGAGGCGTTGGCTTGGCCGGCGTGGAGCTGGAAGCTGAAACGGTGCAGGACCGTCAGATGTACGATCAGTGTGCCAAGAAGGCGGGTAAGATATTGCAGTCCCAGCAGAGACGGCTCAAGAAGTTGATTCCCCTCGTCAAGCGGGACCACAACGACAAGTTTTTCCACCTTCTCCGCCGTGTGGATCGCGCCATGAGTCGAACTCTGCAGGTGGTGGACGGCGAGGTCGCCCCGGGTGACTACGACTACGATGAGGAGGCCAGACAAGAGAACGCAGACTACTCGGGTCATGCCGATATGGATGGGACGGGTTCCTTCGCGATCGATGAGCTACAACAGACCGCAGATGACAGTGTGTTCGACACCGCTGGTGGCTATGACGACGTCGCCGATAACGACGGTGACGACGAGAACAGGGAGTGGAACACTAACTACTACAACTCCAGCGAGAACGTCTCGTCTATCCGTCCGCGCACCGGCACCATGGCGCCAACGCAGATCAGGACAGAGGCGGAGGCAGTGTCCGATATCCTCGCCGAGTTGCGGAGAAACTCTCTGGCAGAGACGTCCGTCAACAGTGGCTATCCGCGCGGTATTCTCAAGACCGACCGAGAGGCCAACCAGAACAATAACAACAACACGTCCCTCTCCACGGTACCGGAGACGCACGAGTACTCCATGGAAGGTAGTGTGCAGCCCAAGGTTAGAAGTATCGCCACCTCCCCCATTGACCCTTTTCGTGAGGAGGAACGAAAAGAGGCGCGGTCGCATGCGATTGGCCGTACCAATGTGGAGCCGTCCGAGTCGGTATGGCATGAACCAGACTTGTTCGCCCTCTCGAACGAAGAGAACGAAGACTCCCCCATTGAACAGCACGATCTTCCTCGATTGCAGGCGACGGAGAATGCCAATGTCGTCCAACCCTCCGGAATGCTGATAGAATACTTCCGTACCCACCAAGAGGTGGACTCCCTACGACACGAGCTGCTGCAGCTCGACCCGCAGTCCCTCTCCACACAACAGCTACAGACGTACGAGAGTACCAACATCCAGCGGCGAGAGCCCAACACCATGATGCAGACCGTGACGATAGACGCGAGGGCGAACAACTACGCCCGACCACACTCCGATCTGACGGCCCCGACAAAGACGGTGATGGTGCCAGTTCGGATGGTCGGTGTTGTCGACCGCAGTGCACCAGAGAGCGAAGGGATTATCGACGGGGAGTCCTCCGTGCGGTCGGTGAGCGAGGTACCGTCAGTGAAGCGAGCGCGTATGGAGCCCGACAATAGAGGTGCCCCCGACGGAAGAAGAGGAATGCAATTCTTCATGAATGCGAACGCGAACGCGAATCAGAATGCCGACTCCGCCTTAAAGGATATGCCGCGTGGTGGGGAGCGTCACACCCCCTTACCCACCGAGCAGATGCCACCCACGACACCGTACGGTCAGGTGGTCATACCAGCGTGCCTAGTAGAACAGAGGAATGACACCGCCGTGCGGGAGGTGCGGCAGGTCATGGCGAACCACAACCCCAACGATGCCCGCCTGAGCACCTCTGGTAAGCGAAGGATCCACGGGAGCGGGACGACCAGGGAGGAACAAAATAATAGTACCGGAGAGAATGGGACGGTGGCCAGGGAGAGTAGTGGAGCGTGGTGGACCGAGATGAGCGCGATGCCGATGCCAGATTACGCCATGGACCCTCAATATTCCATGGAGCTGTTTTAGTGTTGACGTGTTTTTTTTTATAGATGCCCTCTTTTTTAAAATAAGTTTTTTTAATATGATTATTATTATGAATTTATTGACAAGATATGGTGATTAGATCTTTTTTTTTTTTTTTAAATACCTATGTTTCATGAAGTGTTCCTATAGATTTGTTTTTTTCTTCTTCCAATTAGTATGTGTTATTACTAAAAAATACAATTCTTATTACTATTGTGGGTTGCCTTCTTGTTTTTTGTATCAGTTGCTTCACATTCTCAGTTTTAAACTTCTCAACATTTTGCTTTTCTTTCTCCTTTCTTGCTCTATAGTTTAACCCCCTTCCGCTTTACCTAGAAACCCTATTACACGATGCCTCCACTCTCCGCACGGCACGTTTTCCTATTGCTTGTCGTCCTTTTCTTGTTCGTTCGTGCAGCTTACGGGGCGGAAGAGGGCTCTATTGTGTGTACGTGCCGGTGCTGCTACCAAGGCGGCTGTAGTGCCCTCCCCAACGTGAAGTGGGTCGTGTCCAGCTGCTCGGAGTGCTCCACTAAAATGTGCAATGAGTACATTACGAGTTCCGAGGTACGGGCGGAGACGGCCAGACTATTTGAAGGCATCCAAGGCGATGAACCGCTCAGCAATGGTAATATTGTCGTACAGGAGTGTCAGGTGATTTCCGTCCTGGAGGCCGCCACCTGCGCCGGTTGGTGGTGCAAGCGGACGACAACGATAAAAGCGGAGTGTTATAACCGTGACGCCCCTTTAATAAAATATACGATTGTCTCCTTTGTTTTGACGACCATCGCGGTTATTGTTTTCGGCATGATTAAAAACTATATTCCTGCACTTCAGACCATTAACGAGCGGTATTTTAACTACTAGTGTGTGTGTGTGTGTGTGTGTGTGGTCTGCATTCGTATCGTAATTTTTGTTTTTGTACCTCTGTTTTTTAATGCTCACATTCTATTTTTGTGCCGTATGGTCTGATTTCCTTCTGTCCACATATATTTCTTTCCCCCATTTACTCTCAAAGATAATCCCATAATCATAATAATAAGACGAACCCAAGATGCAACGGTATTTAATGAATACGTCCTACCTACAGGACCAACTAAAGACCATCTACGCGCTGCATAAGGCCCCCGTCACGGACTACGGCACATTGGTAGAAAACCTAAACAAGGAGTGCTCCATATTGTGTGACGCCATCCCCAACTATCGCATTGCCCCTACCCTGGAGAAGGAGGACGGCGGGGGTGAGGTACGAAAGAAGAAGGAGGTGTATGCGGTGCAGAAGCTAGAACACGAGATTCTCACGCAGTACGAGCATTTCCTGCAGCTGCTGCGAAAGCTGTGGAAGAAGCCGCACCCGGAGCAGCAGGCCTTGGGCAGTCGTCTCTGTGCGCAGCTCATCGGCTCCTCCGCGCCGGAGTTCAACCACGCTGAAACCCTCCTCACCCTGGCGATTGATTTTGCCAACAGTAAGTCTGTCCGAGTGGCACAGCCGTGTCTGGCGGCCCTCTCCACCCTGCTCGATAATCAAATGATATCCAACATTACGGAGCATGTGGTGTCCGCCCTGCTTGGCATTGTCCGCAAACGCAGTTATGCCATGAACCCTAAAATCCTTCATTTACTCCTACACGTGCGGGTGGCCATGCTGGATATGCACCGTCAGGACTTTACGGAGGAAAAGGCAAAGAACAAGAAGCTCAAGAAGGAGGATAAGGAACTAGCACGGCAGCTGCAAAAGTCGAACGCCCGTCGTAGTCGTGCGGAGATTGCCACCAAGCAGTCCCGCATTGTCCACCGCATTTTTGTGATTTATCTTCGTGTCATTGAGGCCTCCAAGTCGTGTACGCCCGTGCACCAGACGAAGATTTTAGCCCCCACGCTGGAGGGTTTAGTCAAGTTCGCGCCCCTCGTCAACGTGGAGCTGTACCAGCAGCTGATCGAGGCACTGAAGGACTTGGTGATGGACGAGGATACCTCCATCACGACCAAGCTGCACGCCTTGGTGGCGGTGGCGACCCTCTCCCAGAAGGACGCCACAGGGACGGCGTCGGAGTGGCGTGTGGATCTTAGTTACTTTCACGAAATTCTCTTCGGCTGCCTGAACGATGCGCTGGACATCCCCAACGCGGAGGATAAGAGTAAAATGACCCGTGAGGAGCAGGAGGAGGCGGGGGAGCAGGACGAGGTGGCCTCCCAAGGGTCTACCTCCTCGGCGGGGTCCCTTTCCTCCATCGCCTTCTCCATTGCCGACTCCATGGCGCAGGGCACGTTTGTCCAGACGAACGCGCTGCGGGAGTGGACCTTCCGTGTGGGTCTGGTGCTGCGGGCGGTCGACCTGCTGGTGCTCACCCAGAAGCACCTCCCGATCCTCCGTGTTACCGCGTTTCTTAGGCGACTGCTTCAGTTCACCAACATCACCCCTCCCCACATTGCCATGTCTCTTCTGTCGCTGTGCCACCGTCTCATCCTCCGGTACCCGTCCCTGTCGACGGTCATATTGGGCGGCAGTGATAACATTATTGCCGGCCGTGGGTCGTACAACCCGGAGGCCATCCAGACCATCAGCTCCAACGCCGACAGTAGTTTCACCTGGGAGGTGAGTTTGCTGACCCACAGCTACCACCCCACCCTTCGCCAAATCGCGGAGACGTTCTGCCGCCACTACTACAAGCTCAGCAAGCTGCAGCTGGGTCAGGCGCCCGTGGTGACGAAGCAGCTAGACGCACTAGGGCCGTACGAGGTGATGGAGGAGTACAACCCTGCCACGGGGGAGATGAAACCCATGCCGCGCTTACCAACCGAGCTAAAAAATCAGCTGAAGGCGGCAAAGCGAAGCCGCACAGAAGAGGAGGAAGAAGAAAACTAATCCATTCCGTTGCCCACGAGTTTTCGGTGAGGGAAAAAAAAATTATAAGTCGTTTAAGTAATTAAAACTAATACATTTAAAGTTTATTTTCCCTGTGTGTGTGCACGCTGTCGCATGAAAGTTATTTCGATGAAGTGCATTCGGAAAAAAAGTGTACTTGTCCTATATTCTCTTCCTTTCCCTTTCAACAAAATAGAAAAAGTAGTAGTCTTTTGTAGGTGTGTTCAATAAAAATTTCTCATTTTCACGTTGTTCATCTTTTGACAACAAACCTAAACCAAATAAACAAATGTCGTATAGTGCCCCACAACTCATTTTACGCCTCCAGCCGTACCACTACGCGCATGTGGCGAACGAAAATAACAATACCACTATGTTGGTAGTCGGTCCTCAAAATTACACCCTCTCTTCCAACGAGACGGTGGTCACCCCGACGAAAAAGTTCGTGGTGGTGCCCAGCGGGTACTACTGCAAGATAAAGAACCCCATCTGCACCACCAAAGACGCCAACGGCTCCCCCGTGCCGGTACTGGACGAGTCCGGACAGGTGCGCTGCCGTGTCGGTGAGATAGAGTACCGATACAATGTCCAACCCTTTCCACTCTACCCAGATGAAGAACTGCTGGGAATCAACAGCTTAGATGTGGTCTCCGCACGGGAGTGCTTGATGATCCGCATTGTGAAGTCCTATGGGGAGTACAAGGAAGGGGACAGTCGTATCTTCAAGGGACCAGGGACGTATTACCCACGATCGGAGGAGGAGATTGCACGACGGGAGCCGGCGGTGGTGGTGGAGAAGGGCCAAGGGTTGTGCGCGATGGCCAACTACGACGTGCTCCACCCCACGACGAAGGTGGAGTACTACTCCGGCGAGCTGTATCTTCTCCTCACTCCAGGGTTTTACTTTCCCAACCCGTATGAAACGGTTCAGAGCGTGGTGACGGGGAGGGATTTGCTGAACGAAGGACTGCACATTGAGGTGACCCGAGGCTTTGTCGACAACCGTGACTTTGCGAAGGGGATCCAGCGCAAGAGTGGGGACGTCTACATGGTAACTGGTGAGGAATGCCCCTGCTTTATACTTCACCCGTACGAGAAGATTCTGAAGTCGGTGGAAAAGGTATTTGTCGCCGCCTCCGAGTATTGTGTCGTCGTCAACAGCCACGGCGACCGAAAGGTGCTGACCAACACGCACTTTTACCTACAACCCGGGGAAACCATGGAGGCTGGCAGCCCCAACAGCGTGTACCTGTTATCCAGTGAGCAGGCGGTCTTGGTGAGGGCGCTGGCCGATCACACCGGCAAGGACGGCACGAAGCGACGCTGCGGGGACCGGTGGCTGGTCAAAGGCCCTAGTCAGTTCATCCCCAGCGCGTACACTACCGTGGAGGAGGACCCACTGACGGGGAAGGACATTCGCGAGAAGGTGTTACTGATTGAAGGAGAAGGCATTTATATTCGTAACACCATTTCCGGCGAGACCCGTCTGCTGAGCGGTCCTACCGGCTACCTCCTGGAGGCACACGAGGAGGTGTTCGAGAAACCAGTCTCCGACACGGTGCGGCACTTGTTGGAAAACCAACACCGTACACATGTGGCCTACGTTGGCAAAACAGCGACGAAGAAGGGGGACGACAGGGAGGAGCAGCCGATCGTGTACACAGATGACGATGACGGTGATTCCTTCGATGGTGCCCCCAGCCGAGAAGGGACTGGCACCGTGTCCATGTGCGACCTACCCGAAAACAAAAAGGCAATCGTGTATCACATCCCTTACCGCTCTGTGACCCAGCTTTACAACTACAAGACGCAGAAAACGCGTGTGGTGTTCGGCCCGGAACAGGTGATGCTGGAACCCGATGAAGAATTCACGGTCGTTTCCCTCTCCGGTTCCCCCTGGGACGCCGCGCAGCCCACCAAGTGTCTGCCCAAGGAGCCTCATCGTATCAGTGCACTGTATCTCTTCCTAGGCCCCTCCAACATGAGTGACGTGGTGCATGTGGAGACGAGAGATCACGCCCAGCTAACCCTGCAGCTCTGTTATGATTGGTACTTTGACATTCCTTACGGGGACGGCAACGCCGCCGTCAAGTGTTTCTCCGTGACGGACTTTGTCGGGGATGCGTGCTCCTTTATTGCCAGTAACATTCGTGCCGTGGTGGCCTCCCTATTCTTCGAGGACTTCCACCGGAACAGCGCCAAGCTGCTCAAAGAGGCGGTCTTTGGGATTGACCCCGCGACGAACGAGGCACGCAAGGAACTTCGCTTCCCCGCCAACCACCTTGTCATCACCTCCGTAGATGCCCAGGAGATGGAGGTGTCCGACGAGAGGACGAAACAGGGGTTGCAGAAGTCGGTCAAGATGGCAATCGAGCTCGCCACCCATGCACAGGAGGTCAATGCCCAGCAGGTGGCCTCAGAGCGAGAGCAGGTGGCACACGGAAAGCTGGAGCGACAGAAGATGATGGACCAAGTGGCCAACGAGGAGCAGCGCAAGAAATTCCTGGAGGCGGAGAATATGGGGTTGGAGTACGTGCACGCGGGCAAGTCGCGCGCGCTGGCGGAGGCGATATCAGAGGCGACGAAGATCGAAGGCGACGCTACGGTGAAGGCCAACAGTTTACGGGTCCAGAAGGAACAGCTGCTGTTTGATGTCATGTCCGAGTTACAGGAGAGGAAGAAGGTGCTGATCGGCGAGCAGGAGAGTGCACTGAGTGCGGAACAGCGCAGCCTGGAGGCGCAATTGGCGGATATCAAGTTGCAGGTGATGGAACAATCGATTGCGGCTCTAGGGGCGGAGACGATGGGCGAGATCGCCAAGGCTGGTCCAGCTCTGCAGGCGAAGCTGTTGGGCAGTCTGGGTCTGGAAGGCTATCTGGTGACAGATGGCAAGACACCGATCAATCTGTTCCGCACGGCGGAAGGGCTGTCCGCGCCTTCCCAGTAAATGGAGTGAATAGCATGTAGTCTTTGTTTGCGACGACTGAATTCTTGAATTTATTTCTATTTCTGTTTGTTGTTTTCCGCATTATGCTTTTTGCTGTCGTGTATACCCTGACGGCACATCCTCTTCTCCCTCTTTCTCTCTTCTGACGACTAAAAGTAGAATTTGCTGCGTTGTAGTCTCCCCATGTTTCAGAACACCACTGTCCTGGGGAAGAACTTGACTTCCTACTATGCCAAAGGTGTCATGAGGGGTGGTATTCCACGTATCTACTATACCTGGATGAAGCCCGGTAGTTTTTCGAGACGACGCTTCGAAAAAATGAGAAACCCATTTGTGGATTTAGAAACAGGGACTTCCCTGTACTTTAGGGATACGAAAGATTCCGCCGAGGCGGTGGCGCATGCGGCGGATAGCAAAGGGCTGAAAGGTATGGACAGTGCGATAGACTTATACAATGAGTACCGCATTGTCCCCGACCTCTACCCCGAAGGTTTCCAGTGGAAACACCGACTCAACACCGAGTATAACCAGTGGCGCTCCAATACCTGGCTGACCCCGGAGTTGATCCCCCAGGAGCACCGCGGTCGCTTCCTGTGCAACTTTCAGCTGAACGTGGTGGCGTACGACATGCGTGTCGTCAAGTTTAGTCCCAAGGATCACCGCCAGTGGATCTACTGTGTGCTGTATGTGGGTAGCGGGAAGGGTATTGCAGGGTGGGGACGGGCGGTGGCCCCGAGCACCAACGAGGCCCGTCACGAGGCCATCAAGGAGGCGTTTTCGAACATTATCGCGGTCGACCTGGAGCAAGAGGGCCCCATGTATCCTGTCCGTGTGAATGCCGACGGTTCTCGTGTGCTCTTGTATCCCGCGAAGCGAATCGTCGCCAACTTTCGAGTCGCCGATATTCTCTGCGCCTTTGGCTTCCAGCACGCGGGCTGCCGTGTGAACTTGAAGGCCTCCAACAACCCTCGATCTCCCACGCACACCGTCGAGGCGGTGTTCGAGGCGGTCAAGGCCCTCCGTAGTGTCAGCGAGATTGCCGCTAGCCGAGGTAAGGTGCCACACTCCCTCATCTACAACATTTACCCCTACCTCGAGGAGATTCGCCGTCGTAAAGGTATGATGGCGATGCACCCACCCGGTAAGGACGGCGTCTTCCTGCCCGACCGTGTGGTGGACAATCGTCTGCCCGACCACTTGAAGAAGGGGTACTACGATGATGTGTACTGGAAGGACTTTTTTGCCGGTAGTAAGGAACACCTCAACGAGTCCAAGATGGGCCTGCGAGGGGATCAGCTGAGAAAACAATTAGAGGAAACACAATCCCAGCCGAACAAACGCGGTAAGAGACGGACGCTGGAGGATGTGCTAAAGCGACTCGGAAAGACGTCGGCCGACTTGGGTTCTATCCCGGTGGCCAACACTCGTCTGGACGCCAAGTTACCCGCACACATGAAGCGTACCTTCTTACTTCACTAGTTACAGTTCTTTTCTTTTCCTTTTTAAATAATTGTGAAAGTGTATTAAATCTTTTACATAGTTGGTAGCACCTTAAAAAAATAAAATAAAAACGAACTAGGAGAGAACAGTATACATTGTCGAAATGATTCAAGTACATATTTTCTTCCGATCCATTCCTTCCTTCTTTTTCATCTCACCTTTCTTTTCTTCAAGGACGTCAAGCGATTTGGTGGATCCATGAAAAAAGCAAAGAAGGGAACCGGCAAGGTGGTTAAGAAAAGGCCGACTCCAACAGAGGAAGAGGAGCATCCAGTGGTACACACCGACAAACAAAACCTCGGGTCTGAGCTGTTGGACAATGAAGAAAATGTGAATCAATCGTTCGCGGACTTGGGCCTGTGCGAAGAGTTGTGCACCGCCTGCAAGGAGGCCGGCTGGAATCATCCCACCCGTATTCAGGCGACCACCATCCCTGTATTCTTGGAGGATCGGGATCTCATTGGGGTCGCGCAGACCGGTAGTGGTAAGACCGGTGCCTATGTGCTGCCCCTTGTCAACTGGCTCCTCACCCAGCCCAAACCGCCCTTCCTGTCCATTATGGTGCTCGTCCCCACGAGGGAGCTGGCCCTTCAGGTGACGGCGCAGTTCCTCCTGCTGGGTAGGAGCGTGGGACTGCGGGTGGTGACACTGGTCGGTGGCACGGACATGGTCACCCAGGCCTGCGACCTGAGCAAGCGGCCGCACGTGGTGGTGGGGACACCAGGTAGGGTGAAGGACCACCTGAGCAACACGAAAGGCTTCAAACTGGTGAAGCTGCATGCACTAGTGTTAGATGAGGCCGACCGTATGCTAGATATGGACTACGAGAAGGAGATTGATGCCATCCTAGAGCAAATCCCAGTTGAGCGTCGTACGCTGCTCTTCTCGGCGACACTGAGCACAAAGGTGGACCGACTGCAGAAGGCGTCTCTGAGAGATCCTGTCCTGCTCCAGGTGCACCGCAAGAACTCCACGGTGGACACCCTGCGCCAGTACTACATTTTTGCCCCATTTTCTCAAATGTCGAGTTACCTGCATTTGTACTTGACGAAGGAAACTGGCAATCACATTCTCGTGTTTTGTCGTAGTGCTGCCTTGGTGCACAAGATCACCCTCACCTTGCGCATATTAGGTCACACCGCCCTCCCTTTGATGGGCCGTATGAATCAAGAGAACCGTAACGTGGCACTCTCTCGCTTCAAGGAGGGTAAAGTACGTGTGCTGGTCTGCACCGATGTGGCGCAGCGTGGTTTGGATATTCCCCACACCGACGTTGTCGTCAACTTTGCCCTCCCCGACCACGTCGAGGATTACATCCATCGTGTAGGTCGTACCGCCCGTGCCGGGGCGCAGGGTAAGGCGGTGAACATTATTAGCCAGTACGACATTGTCCTCCTCCAAAAGGTGGAGGCACAGACCGGGGTGAAGTGTGAAGAGTTCCCGCTACCCGAGATGGAGCTGAATGCCGTCCTGCAGCGGGTAGAGGATGCGGAACAGGAGGCGACGCGGGAGATGCGAGAAAAGGCGGAGGAGGAGAAGCTGGAGAAGGAGTCTAGTAACCTCATGAGTGCGCGGTTAGGGAAGCGGAGCCGTGGCGACGACGACATGGGCTACGACGACTCCAAGCACAACGCCAACGACTTTGCCACCATTCGGTTCCGTCGTGAAAACGAAAAGGTGTTTGAGATGACAAAGAAGCAGCAGCGGAAGTCCCTCTGGGCGAAGCGCCGCGAATCTCGCCAAAAATAATATAACAATCGTTTAAAATAAATCTATATTATGTAATCGGTACACTCCGTTTTTTTTTTTTTTGCTACACTTTTATCATTCTGTCTTTCAATGTACACGAATGGCATATCCTTTTCTTTCCCCTCTTCTAGGATTCAGTCTTTTATTGTTTCTGTTGTTCAATAGAAAAAGTAATAAACCATGAACGGATCACACGAGGACAGTGGCGCAGAGTCCAAAGAAAAGCGCAAGCGTATTCGCCACCACCGCTCCAAAAAGCAGAAGGAACAGCCCACCGAAGAAGTGGCCGATGAACCACACTATGAGGAAGAGGCGGAAGTCGCACCAGAAGTAGAACACCACGAAAAGCCCATGAAACGAAAGCGTCAGAGAACGGAAGAGGAGGAGGACCACACGCATCAGGAGCCGGAGAAGGAGGAGGTGATCGACATGCGGCCACTGCGAACGTCTGCCCCTGCGGTCACCAACTACAAGGAACTGAAGCTGAACCCTCACGTGGAGTCCGCGCTCGAGCAGGAGTTCAAGTTCACGACGTTGACCGATATCCAGGCCCGCTGCATCCCGACGGCACTACAGGGAAAGGATTTGCTGGCGGAGGCGAAGACCGGTGCGGGTAAAACGTTAGCATTTCTAATCCCCATTGTGGAGATGATCACCCGCGCGGGGTTTCGGCCGAGCAACGGGACGGCGGCCGTCATCATCGGCCCCACCCGTGAGCTGTGCCTCCAAATAGAGGGTGTGTTGCTCCGCCTGCTCAAGTTCTTCAACGGCTCCATCACCTTTCTCTGCTGCATTGGCGGTCAGAGTCGGAGTCAGGAGGGGTACAAGCTGGCGAATGGCGTCATGATTGTGGTGGCCTCGCCTGGCCGTCTGCTGGATCACCTCAAGCTGACGACCGACTGGCACACCAAGAACTTGCTGGTGCTGGCGGTGGATGAGGCGGATAGGGTGTTGGACAATGGGTTTGAAGAGGATATGCGGGAGATTGTCTCCCTCCTCCCCAAGACACGACAGACGCTGTTGTTTTCTGCCACGCAGACGACGCGGGTGGAGCAGCTGGCGCGGGTGTCGTTCAACAAGCAGCCGTACTTTATCTCCATGAAGGGCAAGAAGGACAAGGCGACGGTGGACACGCTGGAGCAGGGCTATGTGATGTGCCCTAGTGAGAAGCGACTCCTGGTATTGTACCATTTCGTCAAGAAGAACGCCAAAAAGAAGATTATTGTCTTCTTCAGTAGTCGTAACAGCGTTAGTTTCCACTGCGAACTGTTCAACTACATTGACGCCCCATGTGTCGCGTTCCACGGAAAGCAAAAGCAGCATCAGCGGTCGGCAACCTACATGCAGTTTTGCAACGCACCTAGTGGCGTGCTCTTCACGACGGATGTGGCGGCACGTGGTCTGGATATTCCGGCGGTCGACTGGATTGTGCAGTTTGACCCCCCGGACGACCCCGTCAAGTATATTCATCGTGTGGGTCGTACGGCACGTGCGGGGCGGGCGGGTAACGCGTTAATGTTCCTTCTCCCACTAGAAAACATGTTCCTCAAGTATCTCTTCGAGGATGCCAAGGTGGCGGTCAATGAGTACACCTTTGACCTCTCCAAGCTGAACCCCGGTATTCAGGAGCAGCTGGAGAAGTTGGTCTCCTCCAACTATTATCTGCGCTCCTCGGCGAAACAGGCGTATGAGGGGTACCTCCTCAGCTACAGCAGCAGTCAGCTGAAGAATGTGTTTAATATTCAGAAATTAGACCTGGCGGCGGTGGCGAGGGGATTCGCGCTGAGTGAACCACCACCGATCCGGCTGGACTTGTCCGAGTCGGCGGCGAACATGAGTAAGAAGTCACGAAAGGAGTTCAAGCAGACCCAGAACTCCAAGGACGTGCGACGGAGAAAGTTGACCGAAAAGAAACACTCCAACCTCAGCGGGGAGTGGTAAGGCGACAACGTAAACCGAATAATATTTATATAATTTCTCGATTAATCTAAATTCTACTCTTCATTTTTTTTTTTTTTGCACCCTCTCGTTTTTGTCATTCCCCCTCTTCCCTCAGAGTGAAGCCACCATCCATTTCTCTCTCTCTTGTTCTATTTGGTTGAAAGTATTGTATGACACTGCTGCTCTTCTTTATCTGTCAGCAGTAACGAATAAAGAAATACAATATACCTATATAAAATAATAAGAAAACTGTAACTACCGTTACTTTTTTTCTTGAGACAGATACATAGACTTTTTTTTTTAAATATATTAAAACCTCCTTTTGTAATATTAACCTAGTTCATGAAAAGATCACGATCAAAGCGTACCGCTACTCCCAAAAATGCCATTAAAAATAGCCGTGGAGCCTCTCCACCCCATAAAGTTAGTCGATTAGAAGGAGAGGACAGTGCCTCCCCACCCCAGTCCCGCTCACGGACCACCCTCTTCAACCAGCGAGCGGTCCCCATAGAAGGAAAGGTGACCCTGTCCACCTCCCGCAACTCCAACGCCACTGTGCGCCCAGTCAGAGACGATAGTCCGTCACCTGCCCAACCAACCAGAGGGAGAAAGTCGGTGGCGAAAAAGGAACCGCGGGAGAGCAAGTTGCGGCGGGGTACGGTGGAGTCGAAGCGGAGGGCGACACGGGGAAGCCCAAGTGAGGAGGTTTCTCCCGCGCTGCGGAAACGGAAAACCGTCGTCCTGCGCGGCACCATTAGAGAGAGGAGCGATTCCCCAATTCCCAGATTTGCGAGGCAGGCGTTTGGTTTCATCGCACCCGTGCGCAATCAACTTTCCAGAGGATTTTCACACCTACGAGAATCCGCTTCGGTCATGCTATCGAGGGGCGCGAGCATTCCAGTCAATCAGAACAATAATAATGATATGAATAGTAATAACGTGGCGAACCCCAGACACACGACACGGTATTCCGTGAAGAGTAATGTAGAGAATGATTCCCCTAATGTGAGTGGGATTAGGGAAACCGTCTACCGTCCGTCCACGTCGAAGCGCTATTCGGTAGCAGACGGCAATGGGTCCGCATTCCTACGAGAGGTGTCCGACTCTAACTCGAGGCCTCAACGATCAGACGTCATTGGGGGTCCTCACTCCGATAGTCTATCCAGCAGGGCGAGCAACGTCGCCGCTGCGGCCGCTGGGGGCCGACCATTTCACGTATCGGAACTCTCCGAAACACTGAGCGACCTAGTGTCTTCCTCCCGCAGTAGACCCTCCAGTACGGCACCTCCTCCCTCGCATCACCGCATCGGCTCCACACGCAGTACCACCCTGTCCGAGCCGAACGTATCCCCCATACGCCGAGAGTCCTACCGGCCGTCTACCCGAGCCAAGTATGTGCCCGTCATTCCCTCCTACTTGCAGAGGGAGGGACGCGGCGCACCGGCGCGCTCCACGACCGGCCGCGAGAGGCAGCCACCGCCGTCGGAGCCCCCGGTCGAGGTTGTGCGTGCTGGTCGCGAGAAAGCGGTGGAGCGGCCTTCCTTCCACGAACGAACGAGCGACCGTCAAGAGAGTGGGCGGACGGACCACAGTTCGGATGGGACACCCCCTCCGCTGTTTGTGCCGCTACTCTCCCCATCTGCCTATGCCTTGATTGGCAAAGTATCACGCTCGCTGTTTATCGGTGTCAGCGTTCTCCTGATGACGTTAAGTTTCCTGCTGTGCACGGTGCCACTCTTCTACAACCGATCCCACCCGGAGGACCGCCTGGCGCGACTGTACGTCAACTCCGATTCTGAGTTGCATGCCTTGTACATGGTGCCGGCCGCCTCCCTCTCCGAGGATGAGGTGCGTCGCCTCTTCCTGCGGACACTGAGCGAGGGTATCGAGCGGCTAGAGCGAGCGACCCTCTATCTGACGCCAACCGACGAGTCGAACCACCCACAGCGCGTGGCGTACTACCGACAGATGATCCGCGCCTACGTCCACCTCCGTCACACCAGCCTCATGTACGCCCGTAGCAGAGATGCGAGCCGCAAGAGGCGGTGGATCACGTACTCGTTGGAGGACATGTGGCAGTACGGCATCGGCAGACGTCGTCCCCACCACTCCCCCGCCGTGAGTGTGGTCCTGTCCCTTTTTTCACCGCTGGACCTTGCAGGCCGGGTGTGGACCTCGGCGAGTTGCTTCTCCCAACAGGAACTGCTCCCCTGCATGTCCCTGACCGTGTGGAAGGATCAGATGCTGCGAGAGGCGGTGGAGGAGGGGGTGAAGTACTACGACGTCAATGCCGCGTGGGAGTCGGAGGAGAAACGGTTTCGGCGGCTGCAGCGACAAGCGCGGGTGATACCGGATATGGACAGTGAGGTGTATTTGAACACGTTGCTAGATTACATCAAGGAGAAGACCAGAGACGGAACGAGAGATTACCTGTAGCCGTGCGCGGCGGGGCCCTCTTTCTTTGATACAGACATAATTTCACGATGGCACAAAGGATTGTGTGCCAATTACCTTTCATTTTCGCGTCGTTTTGCGGTTGTACATTATATATAATAGTTTCTGTTTGATGTTTTTTTTTCTTAGTGGAACGAATAATACACTCCAGCATTCCTTGATTGCTCTGTTGTTTTGCCCATTTTCCTTTTTTCCCGATTGTTTTCAGCATAGTTTTTTTTTTTTTTTTTGTAGTGACAATGTCAGATGTACAAAAGAGCTGCTGTAACATTATACTTTTAGGAGACGCAGCGACCGGCAAAACCACACTACTGAATCAGTATATTTATGGCGAGTTCACCGAAGACCATGAGCCAACGGTGTTAGACTGTTTACGAAAGGACTGTGAGATGGTAGACGGAGAGTATTATGTACTCAACTTGGTAGATATTTGTTGCGATCGAGACTTTAAAAAGATGCGTGCGTCTCATATTAGAAATGCAGACCTGGTCGTGGTCGTCTACTCCCTTGCCGACAAATTGAGTTTGGAGAATTCACGCAAGTACACGAAGGAGGTCGTCACGGCACGTCGGAAGTTGGTAGAAACACTCCATCCCGAAACCAAGGGGATGACCTTGGAGGAGGCGGAGAAGGCGATTGAGGATAAGAAGAATGGCGTCAAGCCAAAAGACAAGCGTCGTGGGAATAACAAGAAGAACCAGAAAAAGGGGAAGGGAAAGGACAACTATGTGTCCCTATCCGAAGATTATCCGTATATCCCAGAGGTGCGCATCCCTTTCTTTTTCATTGGTACCCATCGAGATGTCAACGGGAGCACGAGCTCTCGTCATTGGAAGCAGGCGGAAGATAATGTCTCTCGCTGTTTAGAGATTGCTGGGCTAGAAACCACGGCGTACAACTTAGAGGACTCCCAGTGTGCCAGTGTGCGGTCCGATGTCCCAGTGGGGGCGTCGGAGAGTTTACCGTTTTACGAAATGGACTTGCACAATGGGGAGGATGTGACAAAGGCATTTCGAGCCATCACCCGTCTCCACCACATTTACAATCAGACCCACCGTCGTGTCAATGCCCTCCTCCCTGGGGATGAGAAACGGGTGCCCGTCTTTACGGCGGAATCTATTTCCCCTCCCAAGAATAGAGGGCAGTCCTTCTTTGATCGTAAGACCAAATCTCAAATGATCAATGTCACGTCTTCTGGCTCGGTCAATAGCCGTCGCAACTCGATTGCGTCGGGCAACTACTTGTACAGACGGGAGGACTCGAACGCTAGTTCCATGACAACGAATACCATGCTCACCGACTCCACCGTCGAGGAGGACGTTGCCGTGTACACCTCTCCTAGCTTCTACAAAAAGTACGGGTGGGGTAACCACGCAAAAACAAAGGAAGGCATGCGCCACGACGAGACCACCATCAGTGAGGATCCGCCGAATGCGACGCGGATGGTACTACGGGATAGCGAAAATCCACTGTCCGGGGATAGCTACGCGGTAGCCGGCGAGAACAGTGGGAAGAGACAGAATGACAGCGAACACGGCGAGAGCGCCAACAGCAGCCAAGGGGGCGAGACGGTGGAGAGCGTAGACAACGGCGCTATTCTCCAAACCGAGTATACGACGGATTATGAGGAAGAAGTCCGCTCCGGAAAAAAGCACGGCGACTGCTGCATCCAGTGAAGTGCACAACACTTTTCATACCCTTTTTTTTTTTTTCCATTTGCTTTATTCTCAGTTTTTCGTTTTCCATTCATGTGTTCATCTTCCTATAAGAATGTACAGTTCCTGTTTTTATTTTTCTATACTCCAAGAATTGGGTACTCGTGGTGTTGTATTTCGGCGGTCAACAGAAAGGACTGTGTAGATTCCCCTTTCTATTATTATTTCTTTCTCCTCCTTTTCTTTGATTTAGCGACTTTCCTTGTTTTTTCTTCTTCTCGTTATTATCAAAGAATTACAATGACCCAACCGAATATTCAGGAACTGATGGACGGTGTGGAGTTGAGTGACGTACGCATTGGCTCTACCCAACCAACCTTGTTTTTTGTCATTCACGTGAAGGAGCCTGCACGTGTCAACATCGCCCTGCAGGAGCTGAACTCTGCCGGACGATGCATGCTAGTGGTGAGCCCGACCCATACACACCCTAACGTGGACACGGCGGTGTGGCAGCTGACCTCACCCGACCCCATGAAGAGTGTAGTGATCAATCCGGTGGATGAGAACTTTGTTGTCGGCCCTCTTTACATTGGGATACGCTACTTGGAAGATAGCGGCAGCACTTTTATTCGGCTGCGTGTGGACCTGCGGCGGAGCTACACCGCTGTCTGGTTTTACCGTTCGGTCAACCCGGCCAGTCAGACGATGATCAGGGACAAGGTCCAAACCATCCTTGGTAGCACAAGAGACAAGCATTCCACCTTTAGTAACCCCGGAGCACAGCAGAACTCCCTGTACGTGGGCGAGTGGGAGGGAGCCAAGCATCACGGCAGGGGCGTCTGCTTCTACGCCATGGACGCCGGCGCGATGAGTGTGTTAGATGCCAGACGGTCTACTCTGTTCGCGGCGGTGCAGCAGCGACGGCCCCTCGCGTGGACCGCGGGGACCGTCATTGACGACAGTGCCGCCCCCGTCCTGTCCCCTGAAAAGATTACCGGCATTACCAGTTTCGACGAGGCCAGTCGGTGGGATATGATTCAACCGATTGACGAAAACATTGAGGTGTACGACGGGTACTGGAAGGACGGCATGAAGCACGGGAAGGGGGTCTACCAGTGGGCCGACCGCGTGTACGTGGGGGAGTGGCAGGATGGAAAGCGCAGCGGTTATGGCGAACTAGTGAAGGCCGACGGTAGCTGGTATAAGGGAATGTGGGAGAATGACCGCAAGCACGGGACAGGGAAGACGCTTCTTCTCCCTAACGGAGTCGTCTACGATGGCAACTGGGTGAGCGGCGTGAAGCAGGGGCCCGGCCAGCTCTACTACCCGGATGGGACACAGGTGACGGGACTGTGGGAGAAGAATAAACTACAGGCACCGGTGCGGGCAGTCTACAAGGACGGATCCTCCTACGAAGGCGGCTGGGATGTCGATGCGAGAAGCGGCGAAGGCGCGTTGACGGATGTAGAGGGCCGCGTGCACCAACACACGTGGAAGGCGAACCTGCGAGAGGGCGAGGGCACCGTGCGGTACGCCACCGGTGTCCACTACGACGGGTCCTGGGAAGACGACAAGTCGACCGAGGGTGTGTTTGTGTTCCCTAATAAGGATAGGTACAAGGGAGAGTGGAATCACACCACCAACGTACGAGAAGGGAAGGGGGAGTGCCGGTACGCTAACGGGGACGTCTACACGGGGGATTGGAAGAACGACCTGCGGGAGGGCCACGGCGTGTTAGTGACGAAGGACGGTAAGGAATACGAAGGGAGTGGCTGAACGATGTCCCGCACGGCCGGGGAGTCTTGAAGGACGAGGACGGCGTGTACGAGGGTTCCTTCGAGGCCGGCGTGCGAAGTGGGGATGGTGTGCAGCGTAGCGCGGACGGTTCTCACTACCGTGGTCAGTGGCGGCACAATGTCCGCTCCGGCCCGGGTGTGTACTACAGCGTAAGCGAGGACACCACCTACGAGGGCACCTTCCTCCAGGATAGGCTCGTGGGACAGGGCAAATCAAAGACAGCCTCGTCCAATGAAGCCTATGAGGGCACGTGGCTAGACGGTAAGCAGCAGGGCCACGGTACACACACGCTCCCTAACGGCGACATCATCCGCGGCTTGTGGCACCGGGGGAAGGCCCAGGACGGTCAGGTGGAGTTTCACTCTGTCAAGGGAGGAAAGTACGTAGGCGGTTGGGTAGACGGCAAGCGTGCTGGGAAAGGGACGCAGATATACCCTGATCAAACGGTATACGAAGGGAATTGGGTCAATGATCAGCGTCACGGACGTGGCCGGCTGACCAAGGTGGACGGTGAAACCCTCGAGTGCGAGTGGAGCGCTGATAGCGTGGCGGAGGGCACGGAGGGTAAAGTGAACTTCGCGGATGGTAGTGTCTACGAGGGTCAACTGAAGGCTGGCAAGCCGCACGGAACTGGCGTGTTGACGTACCCCGACGAAACCGTATTCAAGGGGCAGTTTGAGAATGGTGTATATATGTTGTAAACTATTCGATGTAGATTTTTTGGCGCATGAAGAAGCCGTGCCTGTAGTATCCTTTTTAGACTACTGGAAGTGAAACTGGGTTATCAACATACATTCCTCTATACTCTTGTTTCCCTTTCCCTAGTGCGTGGGACCAGCAACCACAACAACGACAACAACAACAACAACAAAAAAAGCACCAGACCCTAGAATCCTTTTTCGCTAATGAATACAGATAGTGTGGAAGCCCTGCGGGAAAAAATATTCCTGCTGGAGAGCAACATGGAACTGTTGAGGCAAAAACACGCAAAGGAGATGGAGTCGGCGCTAGACGAGCAGGAGACGAGACTGAGAGCCGAGTACGAAGAGAAGCTTCGACAACAAGCAGAGGAGGAGAGGGAGGAAAGACAGAATATGGGGGAGGAGTGGCGGGCGCTGTTGGAAGATAAGAATAAGGAGATCGAGTCGCTGCACGGCCGGGTAAGCAGCGAGGTGCAGGCGTACCAAGAGGCCAACACGGACCTACGGGATAAGTTGAACCGACTGATCGCCAAGAGTGCGCTTGACCATCACGAAGGCATTGAAAACACGCTCTACGCACACCACTTCAGCTATCGCGAAAAGCGAATCAAAGATTTGTTGGAGTTCGCCGTATACTGTCATGTTCGAAAAATCCCGCAGCGATGTGTGGATGATTTAATTCAGTCCGATAGCCGGACGGAGTGCACCGTGGAGTCTGGTCTGGTGGAGCTCGGCATGGAGGCTGTTTCCTCCTACTTTTCCGCCATACGGTCGTTGCCCTGTCTAGAGGTGATCCACGGCCTCAAGACGTTGGAGTTGTACACGCTGTATAAAAACAAGTACATTGATCAGAAAGTGCTCGGTGATCTGTTTAGCCTGTGCGACAAGGAGATCCTCTCCGTTGTGGATTTCCCTCTTCTCACCGACGGGGACCGTTCCCTAGTCGAGTTTCTGGCGTTGGCGGTGGAGAAAATGAATTACCTGGCCATGATTGATGGGCTAGAGCCCGTGATGTGGTATGACGCGCTCAAGGACGGGTTGGTCAAACGAGAGGTCTATTTGGCGGTGCTGGACAAAAATTCAACCAATATTGTGGATCTGGGCGATTCCAGTACCGCCGCATTGTTCACTTCCAACCATTACAAGGACTTTATCGTCGATCTGCTGCTGCGGTTACCATTCTTGCGCGAAATTCGTGGAATAAACCTCCACGAGTTGTATACCTTTTATAAAGCTGGCCACCTGACCGAGGAGCAGCTCGAGCAGGTAGTTTTAAAGGATAAAAGGACCGTGTTTCTGTACACGTTTGCACTTTGCGGCGCGTTGTCCAGTGGTGAGTTGATCGATTTCCACACCCACATTGTGCGAAAGTTGCCGAATCTGTCGTTCGTGAAGCTGGTGAATATGTTTTTGTGCTACAAGAAAAAGCAAATCACCCTGGAGACGCTGCAGAGCTTGATGGCTGGTTTCCCAGGGGACTCCCTCACCATCACGCAGGAGGAGGTGGTGTCCTTGAACAAGGAGGGACTGTCGCCGATGGAGTATCTCAGTACATTGCTTCATGGTTTACCGAACGTGCAGCGTGTGGTGGCGGACGGCTGCACCGGACTGCGAGATATTGGATGGTGCTGTGATGCGAATCAACTCACCGCTGTGAGTCTGCGGGAGTGCCCGCTGGTAACGGACTTCACGCCACTGTTGAGTCTGCCGCACCTGAATAGGGTTTGGGTGACAGGCCAGGATCAGAATCGTTCGTTTGATTCGGTAAAAACAAAACTGAAAAAAAAGGGCGTGATGGTGTTTGATTGATGGTTCTGATGTCAGCCTGTGTGTATGTCCTCATTGCGCTGCTGCAATACGACGGACCTCCTCTTATTTTTGCTTTTGCAAAACGTTTCTCATTTTTTGAACGGGGTTTTGACCTTGTGTTTGTGCTTTGCTTTTTGAACTCCATTGAAAGTAACGAAGGTGCTGGGAGGCGTCTCTTTTCCCCGTTTTTTGTTTTTGTGATGTCTTACATTCATCTATCTCTTCTCTCTCTTTTATTCATACAGAAGAAACTACAGAAAAACCTATCTCTTTTTTTTTTATTTATTCTTGTCTTTATTTCACGATGGGTATTGCAGGGTTTTTCCTGTGGTTACAGCGGTGGTATGAGCAGTGCATCCACCTCATCCCGGACAGTGTGGTGGAGAAGGCAAAGACAGGGGAGGTGGATCGGAAGGCAAAGTCAGAGATGGATAATCTCTATGTGGATATGAACGGACTGATACACCCGTGTTGTCACGATACGGCCCCTTTACCGGAACCAGAAAACGAAGAGGAGATGATAGAGCGCATCTTGACGCAGCTAGATATTCTGGTAAAAGTCGCACGACCGAGAAAATGCTTAATTCTGTGTATCGATGGTGTGGCCCCCCGTAGTAAACTGAACCAGCAGCGCAGCAGACGGTTCCGTGCGGCGGATGAGCGAATGGAGGGGGATGCGCTGGCCAAGACGGTGTCCAGGACGATCGTAAAGGAGCACAAACTGCCGCGCCCCCAATCGAGGAAGAAGTGGGATCACAATGTGATTACACCGTCTACCCCTTTTATGGAGCGGGTGGCGATTGCGCTGGAGTGGTTCATTGTCAAGCAAGTGAACGACGATCCTCTCTGGAAAAAGTTGGTGGTGGTGTTTTCGGATGCCCATGTGCCCGGCGAGGGGGAGCACAAGATTATGCAATACATCCGCAGTCTCCGGTCCCAACCGGGGTATGATCACACCACCTCGCATGCGATCTGTGGGATGGACGCGGATCTCGTCTGCCTGGGTCTCTCCACCCACGAGGAGCACGTGAGCATTCTTCGAAACCAACTGACCGAAACTTTTCAGGGAGACCCCGACCGCTTTTGCTACTTTGACCTCGGACAGTACCGAGAGGCACTGCGGGAGGACTTTTCCTCCATCAAGAACGGCGACTTTGAGCGCATTATAGACGACTTTGTCTTCCTCTGCTTTTTCGTCGGCAACGACTTTCTCCCCCACGTGCCACTGATTTCGATCAAAACAAAAGGAATCGAATCGTTGCTCGATCACTACGTGCGGGAGTTCGACGCACATGGGTACTTGACCGAGCACGGCGAGGTACACTACGATCGGCTGCGTATATTTCTAAAAGCCTTTGTCAAGACGAGAATGGGGGACCTACAGAAGGAGTATTATGGAGTGGTGCGAGGGAAGGAAAGGGCAAAGGTAAACGTGGAGGAGCGGTGCAAGTCGATGGAGGTGGAGATTGAAAACTTGCTAGCGAATACCACCATGGACCGCCAAGAAAAGAGCGATAGTCTCTTCCGCCAGATGCTCTCCCTCCGGAAAGAAAGGAAGAACCTGGTGGCCGACAAGGAGCCGCTGGGCTTTTCCTACCTGTCCGACTTTCGAGTCCAATACTACGAATCCAAATTCGGGTGGAGTCGTGACAGCCCCGAGTTCGAGGCGAACATCGCCAAGTGCTGCGGGGAGTACCTGAGAGGAGTGCAGTGGGTGATGCGCTACTACACCCGCGGGTGTCCCTCCTGGGAGTGGTACTACCCGTATTATTATTCCCCCCTGTTGGAGGACCTCGCTGCATTCAAGGAAACGGTGAATGTGCAAATGAACATTAGTGCGCCTCTGCATCCGGTGGAGCAACTCCTCGCCGTCCTGCCGCGTTCCAGCGTGCATGGGCTACCAGAGGTGTTGCAGCCCGCGGTGTTGGATCCGAACTCTGTCCTAGGCAAGTTTTACCCAGACAAGGTGGATGTCGACTTTTCAGAGGCAAACTTTGCGTACCAGGGTGTCCTGCGGATCCCTTTTATAGACTCCACCGAACTACGATTGGCGCGTGAGTCGTTGGCGGACTTGGAGGAGGACTGCGGCTTCTCCCTCGTGTTTCTGAACGAGGCGCACCCGGCGGCACGCCATCTCCAGAAGATTGTCACCCCTCTGAAAAACAAGACGGGGTTCTTGCCCGTCACGGAGGAGGTGGTGAAGGCAGTGCCCATCGGCGGCAGTTTTGGCGTGTACGAGAGCGGTTGGGTCCCCCATGGCAAGCTGTCCTGCCCCGACAAGCCGCTTCGCAAGTATCTCGTCTCCAAGTCGATTGCGCCACCGCATGTGCGCGGGTTTGTGTCTGCCGTGAAGGACAACCAGACGCTGTCGTTCACCTTTGAGCTCGATACGCGGGTGGAGTACAATCCAGTACTCGTACGGGAGCGGACCAAAAAGGCACAAAAGCGGGCACAGCGAAAGAAGCGAGCACGCGAAGAGACAGAACCGGCAGAACCTGCAACCTCTGCCACAGAAGGGCGAACCGAGTCGCCCCGTAAGAAAACTAACACGAAACGAAAAAAGACTAAATAATAATAATATATTTTCTTTGGTTGCCAAGTAACGAATTGCCTCTTTCTGTATGATTTTTTTTTATCAATTATGATTAGTTTTGGCTTATTCTGGTCGTTCAACCTTTTTAGTTTCCTTCCTTTCTCTCTTTTTTCTTCTTCTTCTATTACGTGTAGACTGCTGGCGAGAGGAAATACAGGAAGTTGGATTCCATTTTTTTTTTTTAGGTTCATTTTCTCAAAATGCAGTCCAATAAATCATTGACCGTAGTTCAAAACGTTAGGGCCCAGGAGCTGTACTACGAGGGAGTGACACGGCTGCAGGACGGGGATATCGAAGGGGCTATTCTTTCCTTGTTGGAGTGTAGTTTTTTTGCGCCCGATAACGCCAACCCAGAGGCGGCCGCCGCAGAGTGTTATGTGTACTTGTGTGATTTGCAGTCCGCGGTCCGTCACTATCGCCGGGCGCTGTGGATGTTGACCCGTAGGAAACGCGAGGCGGTGCGGGCGGCAGAACGAAAGCGAGGGGCGTCCCTGCTGTTATTTAGTGGTATCCCCAACGCACCCCACTTTTTGAGCGACGACGATATTCCGGAAGAAACAGCGGAAGGGGAGGCGGCCGCCATTCGTATTCCTGCCGCCACAGAGCCCTCCTCGCCGGACTTGGGATTCATGAATGATAGCGGCGTTCAAAAAGACGCGGTGATTACACGCCTCGTTGGTTTGTTGGATGCGTTGAGTTTAGTGTTGTTTCGCTTGAGAGATTTCGAGCAGGCGCTACGGTGCACACTAGAAACGAAGGAACTCCTGTCCGACGCGGGGAGGGCGGTCCCACCGGAAGTGGAGCTGCACCGGGCGACGTACCTGATGGCGCTACAGAAGGATGAAGAGGCGGAATATCTATTAGAGTCCATCTATCAAACACCTCCCTTTGCGCACTTTGACAATGAGATTGGGGCGCTGCTGATACAGTTGTACTCCAACCGACAGGCATTCGTCAAGGCGAGGGAGTTGCTAACTGCACTGGAGAGACCCGACGACCACGCCTACGCACAGAAGATTCGGTTTGAGCCGAACCTTACGGTCGCGAAGCACATTTTTTTCAAACAGTACAACTACTACCGTGAAAAGGCGTTGGAGCAGCGAGATTTGGGAACGATTAGCAAGTGCATCATGGTGTCACCGAATGATCTGGAGTTGGTCTTTGCTAGAGCCAAAATCTACATTGACAGCGGCAACGAGAAGAAGAGCGTGAAGGATCTGTTTCAGTGCATCAAGGACTCCAACGGGTCCCACAAGGAGGCGATTGAGTTAATGACGTCCGTGTTGTTCTCGATCGGATCCGATATGGAGGGACAGACCGGCATTGAGGATGCCATTGGGTACTTTTCAGAATCGCTGAAGTGGCGTAGTGACAACATTCCCGTCCTGCTGGCGCGAGGGGATTGCTACGTGAAGATTGAGGACTTCGAAGCCGCCTTGACGGATTTCCAGCGGGTACTAGAGTTGGAGCCGATGAACCCGGAGGCGACGCGTCGCATTTCCTTCTTGCACGATCTGTGGGGCTGTCGAATGATGGCGGCGGGGGACATGCAAGGGGCGGAGGATGAGTTCACGAGCGCGATCAAGGCAAACGAGCACGAACCGCTGTTTTCTATCACCGTGCCCAGGCGCGGTTCGCCCTCGACGAGCCTCGCTTCGCCTTGCGCGATGTGCTCTCCTGTCAGCAGCTGAAACCAGCCGACCCCAAGATACGGGCCTACATTGTGCGCTACCTTGGGTCGGAGGAGGTACCCGATACCTCCAAGAGTGCCACCGTCCCTCGTCAAACACCGAAGGGTATTCCCACCTTGGCGTCCAAGACCGGTGGTGGCTACTCCGCACGACGGGCGGCCGATCTCTACGGTCAGCCGAGCGCACGTGTCACGAAGGAGCTGAGCTACCGGGATGGACCGTCCTCCGCGCCGCCGTCTGCCCGCCATGAAGTGCTTTACGGTCCTCCCAACAAACGGGCGACCACCAATAACTTATCCCCTATCCGAAATCGGACGACCTATCGAGAGTTTACGCTGCGCAATGACGACCCAGACGGACTGTCGCTTCTTTCCGGTTCGAAGGCCGCCATCCACAAGTCGCCCCCACCTCGTAGCACTCCTAAAAAGTGAACTCGTTTTGGGAAGGATGACCAGAATCAAAAATGTACATTTACTCTTCGTTCTTGCTTTATAGAACGAAATACACGAAAGCAGTGGATGTCCAGTTTGTTTCTAGTGCATTGTGTCTGTGCCGTGCGACCTTTTCCTTTTACACTTTCTTTTCTCCTCACTCTTCTTTCCCCTTTTCTAAGGTAATTGTTTTTTTATTAAAGTTCATGTTCCGTCGTGCTCTTACCCCCAGCGTGGCCCGCAAGACCGGTGCGCTCACCCAGTCCGCCCGTAGCTACACGGACTACAACCACTTTAAGTTCCCCGTCTACTGGACCGGTGTGGCCATGGTGGTCGGTTACTTTGTGACCATGTGGTTCGTCTTTGTTCGCCAGGGTACGACCCTCACCGCTCGCTCCGAGTACAAGAACGACTACCTCCGTGTGTGGCGCCGCAAGATGGGCACTGGCTACCAGTGGTCCGATGCCTGGGGTCCCCAGATCACCACCATCTTCAAGGACCTCCCCGAGGTGGCCGAAGAGTAATGGGTGGAAAGCAATGGTGCGCGCTTCACGTCGGATTAAAATATATCATCTTTTTTTGGTATATTTGTAATGACGTCGTGAAACTGTAGTATTATTTTTGAAACTTATTTACTTTTTTTTTCATTTCGGTAAACAAAAAAATGTAGGATAATTTTTAGTGGATCAAAAAAAAAAAGTTTTTTCATTTATTTTTAGAATTAGTTAGTGTTATTTCCTGAAAGGACAAAAAAAAAAAAAAAACAGGCCGTGGAAGGCCTTCAATGCTTTTTTGTTTTGCTTTCATCATTTGAAGTTGATTGTGCCTTTTGTACCGTGACACTGTATTCTTACCATCCCCCTTTGTGTTGGTTTATGTAGCTTCTAGTCATTTATCACTAAAATCGAACCACCATGTCTGCTAAAGTGCTCCAAACCATCAAGAACGCTCCCTTCGACTGGAAAGCCCCGGCAAAGTATGCCAAGCAGTTAAACTTTACGAAACAACCAGTGAACTTTATCAACGGGGAATGGGTGACGGCGACGACGGGGACGATCCCAGTGGAGGACCCTTGTACGAATGACATTATTGGTCACATTCCCAACTTCCAGAAAGCGGAGGCCGATGCGGCGATTGCGGCGGCTGCGACAGCTTTTGAAAGTTGGAAAGAAACCATGCCGTCCCATCGGGCGAAGATTCTCCGTAAGTGGGCCACGCTAATGAATGAGAATGCACCCACACTGGGCAGTATCCTCTCCCGAGAGGGCGGCAAGGTGCTGGCGGAGGGTACCGGCGAGGTGCTCAACTCCGCCGTGTTCGTCGACTTTTACGCATCGGAAGGAGAGCGTGTGTATGGGGACATTATCCCTGGGCCACGCCCTGGTGTGCAGACCACCGTGATCAAACAGCCCATTGGAGTGGTCGGACTCATCACCCCGTGGAACTTTCCGTCCTCCATGATCACCCGTGCGGCGGCGGGGGCCATCGCCGCGGGGTGTACGGTCGTGTTGAAACCGTCGGAGCTGACCCCCTTTTCTGCGTTGGCGCTGGCGCAAATCTCGGAGGAGGCAGGCCTCCCACCTGGCGTGTTCAACGTGGTCACTGGGGACTCGGCCGCGATCGGCAGTGCCCTCACGTCCAGCTTTGATGTACGAAAGATTTCCTTCACGGGCTCTACCAGAGTCGGAAAGTTACTCTACGAGCAGTCGGCCGGTACCATGAAGAAGCTCGGGCTGGAGTTGGGCGGTAACGCACCTTTTATCGTGTTTGACGACGCTGAGCTGGAAAGGGCCGCGGAGGATCTTTTGCTGGCCAAGTGGCGCAACGCGGGTCAAACGTGCATTTGCACCAATCGGTGTTTTGTACAGGCGAATGTCTTCGACCAGTTTCTCGCCATCTTGTTAAAAAAGGTCAAGACGCTCAAAGTTGGTAACGCCTTCGACCCTTCCGCAAAGATTGGGGCAATGTGCAACAAAGCGGCTGTGGACCGCATGGTCAGTGTCGTGGCGGATGCACGGAAAAAGGGCGGCAGGATCGAGTGCGGCGGCCGTGCTGTCAAGGTGAACGGAAAGGGACACTTTTTCGAGCCCACCGTCATCACCAATGTGAACCACAGCACGATGGACTGCTGTCAGAAAGAACTGTTCGGTCCTGTACTGCCAGTGGTGAAGTTTGACACGGAGGAGGAGGTCGTACAGCTGGCCAACTCTACTCGTGCTGGGCTGGCTTCCTACTTTTATACCCAGGACTACCGCAAACAGCACCGAGTGTCACGGGCGCTCAAGTTTGGGATGGTGGGGTGTAATGAGTCGGCCATTTCGCACCCCGTCGCACCGTTTGGAGGGGTGAAGGAGAGCGGTTTGGGCCGTGACGGGTCCAAGTATGGTATTGAACCCTTCCTGGATATCAAATACGTTTGCCTGTCTACCAAGTAGTTGAATTTATCGAATCCATTGTTGTTGTTGATCGTGTTTTATCCCCCTTTTCTGTTTTGACGGAGAGGGTTGCTTGAATCAAGTTTTCGGTTGTACAGATAAAATAGTAATAGCTTCCATTCTGTTTTCACATGCACCGTGTGTAGTGGTACACTCCGTTTTCTTCTTTTTTTTTTCTTTTTTACTCTAACGGATAAGTAGTTAAACGGTTTGTTTTTTTCTTATTTTCGTTTTAACGTTTATTTTTGAGAAGCATATCAATGAACTGGCGAGGACTCGTACTTCTTTTTATCGTAGCCGCGGCCTACACGGTCTCCGCGGTTTGCCCCTCCAATGGCAATACCCACGCCGTGTACGTCACCAGCAATATGGGGGACAATATTTGGTCCTTTGATACGCAGGGAATGTACCTGGGCGAGGTGATCAACAATGCCAGCTTTCCGAGTGACGTGAAGGTGGGCAAGCTGCGCACCATGCGCTTCGGTCCGGGCGGTCACTTGTACGTTGGCAGCGCCAGTGGCTCCTACAGCCGCATCTTTGCCGTGAGCGGTAACGGCCTTCTGAACGAGACCCTCAACCAGGACTGCACGAGGGACTACTTGTTCACCGTCGCCTCCCAGACCAAGGCGGATGTGCTGCTCGACCACCCCTACGACTTTGTGTTTCACCCTGAGACCAACGACTTGTATGTGTCCAACCAGAACAGTATTACCATCACCCGCTACACGTACAAGTCGGATGACAAGAAGAATGACACGTGGGTGCTTGCATCCAATGTGAAGTTTGCCATCCCTTCCAAGGATATCATGGGGACAGACGCCTTCACGAACATCTTGCCAGACGGTCTTCCCGATGCGTCCGGTCTCTTCGCCTCTTCCTGGAGCGACGACTATGCGCTGAGTTCCGTTCGAGGTATCGCCCTCTCGCCCCCCTTGCCTCCCGCGTTGGTGGACGGACTCGCGTCGCCGGGTTACTTTGCGTCCACGAAAGGCTCGTTGAAGCGCTACCTGCTGGTGTGCGACGTGGCGGCCAGTACAGTTCACGTCTTTGACTCGGAGACCGGGGAGCGCCTCTTCGGTCTGTATGTGCCCTCCCCTGTACAGGTGGCCTTCCCGAATGCGATGAACGAGGAGTTGGATGGAAACTCATCCGCCCCTCTCTTCTTCAACACGCCTTATGTCTACGTCACCTCCAAGGAGGATGGTATGATGTACATGGTGCCTTTTGCCGCGCACAGCTCCGGCAACCGTCAGCGCGGCTACGACCTCGACCGGTTCGCCCGCACCCACGCCCTGTACAGCGTGACCGACGTCCGTGTGGGCCACTCCATCAGCGGGTTCTACGAGAACCCCTCCCGTGGTGTGCTTCTCATTGCCGACCGTACTGGCCGGAAGATCTACACGTACGCCTCGCCCTACGTCACGGAGTCCTTCCGCCTGTCGTCCGGCCCGTCCCCGTATATTGGCAAGTTCGCCAACAACCTCCCCGATCAACCCGAGTTCATCCTCTCCGTGCTGCTAGAGCATCAGAAGAATGTCCCGTTTTGTTATGAACTGGCCGCGGACGGTACGTACCGCTATGTAGCCCTATGCGCCGCCACGTACGGCTGGACATTTCTGTTCACCATCGCGCTCATTCTCATCCCGACCATTTTCGTGATCCGAAAGGTCAAGAAGTGCTTCGATTCCGACTCGCAGAGAAAGAGCACCTCGTTCAAGAATGAGGACGCCCCGTTATTGGGTGGTGGCGAGCAAAGGCTGTACGGCTCTACCCGGTAGATACGATAAGTATATTCGTTGTGTGTTCACGCACGACAAAAATGTTGCTCTCAATTACATTGGTTTCATAGCAGGTAAGCAGTCAAGTAAAAGCTATAGTAGCTTTTATGGAGGTCCATCCAACTGGAAGTTATTCATAACAGGAGAAATATTGCGCTACAATGTAATTGCTAGAATTAAAAGTAAAGTTCAATTAAAGTGTTTTTCGTTTTTGTTTTAAACTGTAGCCACGAACGTTTCTAGTAAAACTAGCGTGAAATAAACGAAAACGGATACCACACCCGAAGGAACTTTTTTTTTTTTTTCCATTCCTTTCTTCTTCTGTCTTTGTATGCATCCTTACGACCGCAATCAACGTTCACTCTTTTCCTCCCTTCTCTCTCCGTGGTAGTGATAGAGTGCGTGTAGCTGTTGAACAAGCACCATCATGTTCTTTGCTTCACGTCTGCTGTTTAATCGTAATGTAACAACACGAAATACAGTGTTAAGTTCGTTGCTCCGTTTCCGTCAGCAGTACCAGCAACAGGGAAACAAAAACCATAGCAAGGGGAGCTCCCCCACAGCGACTCCTAATGTGTCTGCCAACCACCTGGAAATCAGTGTTAACCGTTTACTAGAAAAGCAGGTACGACACGAGGATGCCTTGTCGGATGTCGACCCCGAGAATACACTCTACGCGGTGGAGGTGGGGAAACTCCTATCGGTGTCCCAATCCTTCGGCGCCTCCACCACGACGGAACGGGTGAAAGAGAGTTTGGAGTGGGTAGCCACCCACCCACACCTCCTCATCACGGTGCGACAGGTCATGTCCATTGGCATGCCCTTGATGAATCTGAAGGACGGCAAAACAAATGGACGGCAATTTATTCTGACGACTTTATTTCCACCACTTCTCAAGGCGGTGCAGCTGAACACGGATTTGTCGAACAGGGCCTTTCAAAACCAGCGAAACCAAATGGAGGATAGGGAACAGGTGCGGAAGCAAAACATCATGAACTTGATTTCCGTTTTTCAGCTGATTATCAAGCTACTGGAACCCGTCGAGGAGTCCGACGCTCCCGTTGAGGTGATAAAAGGGGTGCCGAAAATGTGTTCCAACCTCCATCACGCCGCATGCGTCACCCTGGCGAGGGTGATTCAAGAAGGGTCGCAAGATACTGGGGCAGTTCCGGTCGAGTTAACGGCATACGATGTTAGCGTGTTGTTGCAGTCGTTTGTCACCCTGGAGAACACACTGACCAGCGGAGCATGCTCCCCCAAAACAGTAAAAGCTGTTAAGAAACAACTGAAGGATAGTTACATCACCGTTTCACCAGTGATGAAGTCTAGTTTAATGCTGAACGGCACATGCTGAACGGCACCGCTTCTCACAAGTTGTTCGATCTCCTTTCTTTGCTGCAGTGCGCGCCACAGCTAGAAAACAAAGAGTTGGGTCAGGTGGTGCTGCTGCGTGCGGTCCAGCAAATACCACCCGCTGTCTCGTCGTGCCAGACGAAGGAGCTGTGCAATCTCTGTTTAGTACTAGCGAAGCTCGACCCAAGTGTGTTTTCGGGAGATGTACTCAAATTAATCATCGGCAGCGTTCGACAAAAAGTGTTTTCACTTAGCGACACAAACGACTCGGCGCGTTCTGTCTTTTACCCACACGAGTCTAGTGTTCTCGTGTCGTCTCTCTCCCGTGTGCAAGAGAAGTACCCCGCCGTGGAGGTGCCGCTCGACGTGGTGCAGCGGTTGTGTGGCACCTTCACCAGACCGTCCCAGGTGCCGTATATTCAGGTGGGCCACTTGGTCCCATTTCTCCAGGGCCTCGCTCGATTTCAGGTGTACGCCTCACGGCACTTGAGACTGTCAGAGGGTGGGGGGAAGGGTGACTTTCAGCTTCGCCGGTATATCCCAGAACTCGCTGACACACTGGATATTTGCTTTGACCGATTCCGTCAGGTTATCACCACTCCTAGTGAGGAAAAAGAGGGGGGCAAGCCGGTGCGGCGCGGAGAGTGTGCGGCTATTCTGTCGTCCCTCTCGGACCTTCGCTTCTCTGATTGCGACCGGCTGTTTGATCTCGTGGAGAGTATCCTCAAAGAAGGGGATACTTCCGGTAGTACGCAGGAAAGCTACCTTGTCATGGAGTCGCTGATTAAGTATATCCATTGCTCTCTCCTGTTCACGGAAACCTGCCCCTCTGTCGTCCGTGCCAAGGCTTTACTACGACTGTCGCTCACACAAGTGGTGTCGGACTCTCTCACGACGCCAAAAGATGTCGTCCAGCTGCTGAGTATTTGGCGGAAAACAAGGGCAATGGACGAGCAGAGTGTCCTCGAGGAGGATAAAATGGCGGAAGGGGAAACCGCGGCAGAAGTTTCCATCACGGATGAGTTGGTGGAAAGTCTACCAGCGATTCTAAGGCGTGTGGAGGAGCTTGCCCCGTCCTGCAACTTGTACGAGTGCGGCACCCTGTGCCTGTATCTCGCCTCTTTTCGGGATAGCACCAATGGCGAGCTGCGATCCCAACTAGAAAAGACCGTGGGCGCATTAGCGGCTGCGGCGCCACAGATTATAGAGACTTCCACCCCCAATGATAAAGTGATCATTGACGTGAAGCGTGCGTTGGATGGCATCCATACGGCGCACGTTGTGAACTGTGATGTTTCTCCGCTAGTCGCGGCAATCTCCACTCAATTGGCTAGCGCGCCTGGAAAGCAGAAAATGTCCATTCGAAGCGGTTTGCTAATGGTGAAGACCCTATTGAAAACAGTGGAGCAACACCCCTCTCCTTCCGTCGTCTCGCAGGTGTGCCTTGCCGCCTCCGCCGTCATCAACCGCTCCGTCGAGGTACTAGATGCATCGGACGTGAACCACAAAAGTACAGAAGAGGCGGTTGCCCTGTGTTTCACCTGCAGTCAGTTGTATCGGCTGACGGCTCATTCGGACACCTCTCCAGAAGAGGAGGAAGGGGATGAGAAAGAGTCTGGCCCGCTTTTAGAGGAGGAGACCCCATCCTTTGTGGCGACCCTGAGAGAATCCCTCTGCAACCTCCTTGAGGTAACGGGCGACTTTGTGCTGGAGCTGTTGGAGTCTGGCGAGGACAACCAAGGGAGTTCCGTCTCCGGCAAGACCATCGTGATGCTCCTTCAAAGTATTGACCTGTCCACATACAGTCCGAGCCACTTACTCAGCCACCTCATCCCACGACTACAGCACATCTCCTCCACACTAGACCCGTTGGAGGTGTCTCTCTTGTTGAATAAACTCGCCAAAATTGGGTTTGTCAATTCTCGAATTCTCAGTACCATCGCTGGGGAGACGTTGTTCCACAAGGTGGATGGGTGCTCGCTGAAGGAATGCTACAGCATGCTACGGAGCTTGCAGCGGTCTGGCTATGTGCGGAAGGATGCCGTTGTGCAAACGAGTGCGGTTAAGAGTGACTGGATTTCCGATGCACCCGCCGAAGAAGGGCCGTTTGATATACTGACACAGAAGCTCATGGCGCGTCTGGAGGAGTTCTCTACCACAGTGGACGACGATACCTGCACGCTAGAGGACTTGGTCAATACGGCGCGCTCTTTGGCGTTCTTCAAATATCCGCCCAGACCGTTGTTTGATACATTTTGCGCTATGGCGGTAAGACGCTTTGTTCTGTACGTGTCGGCGTGTACCGTGAAAGAAAAGCTCCACCACGTCAGCGAAAGGGAACTACACCATCTGAGGGATCTCGGCATTCAGTTGCTGAATACCATCTTGCTACTGGACAAGTTTGCACGTCAGGCATCGTGCTCTCGCGCACTGGTGCGCTCGATGCAGAAGCTGGAATCTGTCGCTTATGACAAGGATGTTCGTCTGTACAGCATGCAGTCGGCGCTTCGGCTAACGCGTGTGTACAGCACGGCGCAGCGACACAGTTTAGTTTTTGATCAGCACCTGTTGTACCTGCCAGAGAAGAAGATGGAAAGTGGGGCACTGATGGAGCTGTGCTCCAATCTCACCACTCTGCTGGAAGCTCGCCGTGCGGAGGATGCCCAGAAGGCGCTTCAGCATCTTCAAGGCAGTGTTGGGGTTGCACCGGTGCCCTACCACTCGTGTCACCTGCTGCTGCTCGTCAAAGAGGTAACGGTATTCGTGGTGGACCGTTTGAAAGAGCCACAGACGCCACTGCTGCTCAAACTGTCCCTTGCTTCCTTAATCAGTCGAACGCTACTGTGCTTCGCGAACGGGGATAACCAACAAGGAATAGAAACTTATCTGAACTCGTTAACCGATGACGCGAAAAAGAAGCTAGAAGACAAGTTAACCGAAAGCTTTTCCGACTTCATGAAGACACATTCTGCTTCGGAGGAGGATACGTTGTGCCAATCCCTACGAGAGCAGCTGCTCACCATACTGCAGTCGATGACGCCCACCGATGCGGCGTTAAAAGGTTTATCCTCCCATCATCTCTCCCAGCTGTTTCTGTCCGCGTGTGTCGCGGAGTGTTACACCGAGGATGAATTGTTCACGGACGCAGAGTGGGAAAGTATCGTCCACTGCCTGCAAGGCTTCTCCGGCAAAAGGTTGTGGAGTCTCCCAGACTGTGTGAACGTTCTGCTGGGAGCGGCGTTCCAAGATGAGCTGATTACGGCGATTAACAAACGTAACGAGAATGACGAGAGCGAGGAGGAACTGGCCTTGGAGAGTGGGATTCACCAGTGTGCCCTACTCGCCTTGGACGACCTGGAGAGACACTTTGGTGGACAGGAGGCAACTGCGGCGACCCTCCACGAAATGTATCGTCTCCTGACCGCCAATAAGGGCAGCTTTGTCCGTTGGGCCGTGCGGGAATTTGAGCTGAACAATGAGACGAAAGCAGATCCCGCGCCTGTCATAGGGTCCCGACTCGTGAATAGTGTCACCAGCGCACTGCTGATGCTCGTACGGTGTGAGGAGAATGACCGTAACGTACCGCATTTCGGCGAAACCGCCTTAAAGGGAGTGATAACCAGCGTGGAGCGTACTGTAAGAGACAGTAAGGATCGCACCCAACTCGACAGAATTCGAGAAATACTGGACTTTTTCCGTTCCCGGCCTACTTCACAATAAATCAGTTGAAACAAAATGGTTTTGCTCTCTTGTGTGTTTGTTTTGGTGGACACGTATCGTGGTTCGCTTGCCTGTTGTTTTTCGTTCGTTGCCTACCACTTCTCTCCCCTCTTCCTCCCCCCCCCCAAGAATAAGTAAAGCAACGCCAACATTAGAAATACTTCAAAAATGGACGAAAGTAGTGTGAGCAGACAGCTCGATATGATAACGCTTCCGATTAGCAAACACTTTCGGTATCCGTTACCCGTGCCGGAAAAGTTTCTGGAAGAGGCCAAGCAGTCCCACATGGAAGACTCCTCATTAGTGTCGTCACCGTACAAAAATGCACTCCGTAGCACGGAAACGTCCCCACTGAAAACGTATGGCGGCGCTTCCTTTAGTTCAGGGACGCAGGAAAAGGAAGACGGGATACGGCAGATGATGTTCGAGGAGTATCAGACCGAGATGAAGGAGGCTGCCAGACAGGCGTGCCTGAAACGGATTCATACCTTCACCCAGTGGCAAGACCAAATAGAAAAAAGTCTGAAGGACGCCAACGAGAGCAGTCAAATCTTAGTGGACGTTCTGTCCGGCATTCGCGCGATGCGGGCCGTCACGGAAACCGTCCAGGAGCAACATATCGCGGTGACCAGAGATACCTCTGGGGCGTTGGCCAAGATGGCACGCCAAGAGCTGTTGCGGGATGAGATTCGAAAGGTGAACAATCACTTTTTGCGTATCGACAATCTCTTCAAGGAGGTTCAAAACCCGCTTCTCTCTGCCGTGTCGGAGCGGTTTCCCCTACTGTTGGAGGACGTGGAAAAGGAGGCGCTCTTCTTATCGCAGTCGACTTCGTTAAAG
This sequence comes from Angomonas deanei, assembly GCA_903995115.1. Lineage (NCBI taxonomy): Eukaryota > Euglenozoa > Kinetoplastea > Trypanosomatida > Trypanosomatidae > Angomonas > Angomonas deanei. Next base: position 386,979 of record LR877147.1, on the reverse strand, counting down.
TCGTACAAGGAGTACCACAACAAACTAGCGATTGTACAACAGAGTGTCGCACAGTGTGTGACGAACGCCGTCAAGTCCTCCCTGGACGAGAGCGTGCAATACACGAGAAACTCCATCGTCTTTAAACGGGCGCTGAATCCATCCATGACGGAGACGTCACCAGAAGAAGAGGAGGTGGACCTCCCGGTGCTCAATTGGGATAACATGGAAGACTCCTTTGCCAACTTTTTAAATAGCGTCAACCGACTGTACCTCGCCAAAATGGAGGAAAAGACGAGCCTGCGACGAATGCTAGAGATGCGGGGTGGGTCGTCAAAGGAGAATAGCTTGTTAGGGAGCACCAGCGAGACGGACCTCTATTCGCAGGAGGTGCTGAACGCGTACAGGACGGGGAGGGTGTCGATTGTGGGCCCCCTCCTGCGCCGCTGGTTGACCGTGTGGTACAATCAGAATGTGAACATACACAGCGGACCGTTTTCGTTACTTAAGCCGGATGAGAATGCGGTGTCTGAGTCGCCCAAATCCCCTTCCGACATCCCCACCGAACGAAGTGTCAGTTTGCTGCCCAGCGCCCCTGTGGACCGCACGCTACCAGAGATTACGTTTCAAATGTGCTCCTTTCTCGAGGTGTGTTTGGAGGCGGAAAAGGAAATTCTGGAAGAAGTGTGGCTACGGGATGAGTTTGTCTCTTACTTGATGCCACAGTTAGTGGCCTCCATCGCGGAGGAGGTGTACCACGGTTTTCGATCACGGCTGCTGCGTGTGGACAGCATCGAGGAGCTGTCCGACACCATCAAGGCGATTCAGCGTATTCAACTGACCCACGACACCAAGTTTGGCGGCGCAACGGACATTGCCACCTTGTGGACGCGCATGATCCAAGATGCCCAGGAACGGCTCTTCTTCCGCACTAGTGTCTATCTGCGGGAGTCGGTTGTGAACTGTAAACCGAAGCGAACCGACGCACAGGCCTACTTGAAGCTGACCGATTCATTGGACAAGACAACCAGCGAGGTACAGCCGTTGGAGACCGTTCCCTGCAACGACCCCGCGTTTTATTGGTCCGGGGTCCTTAATGCCATCAAGCTGCTCGCCCTTCTCTACCCCACGTTGGAGTTTTCTGTGTTTTCCGTGTTCGCGGAGGAGTCGATCCAAGCCTCCCTCGCGCTGATCCAAGAGCTGACCAAACTGATGCAGAAGGAGACCAGCGACCCGGAGGCCCCGACAAAGGCCCTTCTTTGCCAGCTAGCCCACTTGCTATTTCTTCGACGGGAGCTGTCCCACATTGACGCCAGCATTATGGTGGTGGAGTCGTCGCTGGACTTTACAAAGCTACGTCAACGTCGTTTGGAGATTGTACAGTCCAAGAGGGATTCCAAACAAGACGTGGAAGGGGAATTCGTTACCTGTGTCGACCGACTCACGCAGACGATGCTAACCTCCATCTCCCAGCCGCTCACGGGGACGGCCACGAAGGAAGCTGCCGTCCGAGCGGAAGCGGTCGAGAAGATGCATGCCACGGCACGTCGCTGTGCTAGCATGATCCCAGTGTATGTGTCGGACAAGGAGGTGGAGGAGCAGATCATGCGCCCGGTACTGGAGCGGTGCAAAGAGCTAGAAAAGGACGCGAGCTCGGACGCCAAGTGACACGGTATGCTACCGAACATTCCATTATTTTCTTTTCTGCTAGGCGAGTTTTTGCCGTCTTACGCCTTGTTTCTTCCTTTTTGTTTCACTTCTACGTTCTTCTTTCTTCCTTTCCCTCTTCTTCTTGTGCCTCCAGTAGTAATGTACAGGTTTTTTTCAGAAGTAGTTCAAAACCTCAAAAAACACGTCGGTGAGTCGACCGGCGATACCCCGGACGAGGGACAGAGAACCCCTCGCCGACAGGTGATGTCAAACCAACCGGCTAGTAGTAGTGGTAGTAACACCAGCTCTCCGAACCCCAATCGAGAAAAGGAAAAGCTGCGTAGTTTTCTCACTGACACCACTTTAGGTAAACGTATTTCAGACCAACTGGTCAAGGTGGAATCCGACACGGATGAGTTACACGCCGCCAGTTTGGGTTACATTGAAACGAGCGTTTACGAATATTATAGAGATTGTCTAGATCCCCCGTCCCAACAGTGGCTCTGCAAAGAAGGACTTCGTAGTTCGTCGGAGGTGAGTCCACTGTGGCAGGCCGCCAACTGTAAAGCGGCAGCAGTGGCGGGAAAGGAGACGGAGTTGCCGGTACTGCTCTTGTCTCTCATGTTAGACCGGTGGCTGGTCGTGTGCCGAAAAGGAGACACAGCGTGCGTGTTACAGTTCCTGTCGACCGCCCTCCCCGCGTGGTGTTGCATGGTGAAGGTGGCGGGGTCGCCCGTTGCTTCCCATGTACTGCGGGATAGCAAGGAACGACTGGATGAGTGCTGTTATGTCTCATTGAAGGCCGTCTCGGACCCGCTTTTAGGGCGCAGTACAGACACGAAGCCAGATGGCGTCCGCTGCGTCTTTCATCAGCTGCTCTTCTTGATGCTTCTAGTCTACACCCCTCAGCCAACTTCCGCACCCCAGCGAGCCACCGGCGAAACCAACGCACAACTGTTAAAAGAAAATGTAAAGTACGAGAAGTTCTCCCACTCCACTCCCGTGAAACCAAAAGGGCAGAAGGAGCTGTTCGGGCTAAAGATTTCGTCCGCTCCTTTTGGGGAATGGAGAGAGTCCATCTCCTCCCTCTTCCCACCACTTCTGGTGGTCTATTGCGCCAAGGAGAAGTTACCCTACGAGGACCGGACGGCTGACATTGTTGTGAGTCTGTTCACTCTGCAGCGGTATCTACCGTTTCCCGCACACAAGGGGGAGTGGTTTGGTAGTGTCGTCATGAGTGTCATGAACGTGCTGATTGACCGTCTCATCGTCACCACCGACGAGCAGCCATCGAAGGTGATCATTCCTCAGATATCCACTGGTCTCGTGCTCGTGGCGGACTTTCTGGTGTTGGACTCGACGGTGATCGCCCCCGCCCTGAGCACCGCGCTGCTCAATGAAAAACTCTCGGACTGCATGTTGTTCATTGGAAAGCGTTACAAGAATGACTTCCCAAACAACGGTACGTCGTACAACAAGGCGAACACCCTGTTGGAAGAGGTGGTTAAGGTGAACCGTGTGTCGTCTGGCTCCAGTGTGTGGGCCGCTTCTGCGGTGACGGCCGCCTTTTGGGAGCAGCGGGCGGCTATCCCAATGAAGTGTGCTTCCGAAGACTTTTTGGACGAATTTTGCCATTCCTTTTTAGGGCTGCTAAATGTCCGACGGTGGGTTCGGGTGTCCCTTGACGCAAGCGCCAACATGTGTATTTCTCTGGATCAGCTTCAGCAGGTCATACCAAAGGCATTTTTAATTTTGAAGGACGATAGCACCGTTATCGGTCCTAGATCGGTTTTGTACTCTGTCGTGTTGAAACTGGCGTTACTATCGCTTCCATCCAAGGATGAAAAGAATCGGCACGAACAGGAGGACTTTGACCGTCTTCTTTCCGATGGTCTCATTGACATTTTTCTTGCTTCACCGCATGAACTGGCCTACTGCGACGGAGGCATCCTGTCGTACAATTTGCTGCTCATCGTGTACACAATTTTCAGTCGGCTGTATAGTTCCTCGGCGACCAACCGGCCGCAGGGAAGAGGGGTGGACTATCGCGAGGATCTCGCAATAGGGGTGTTGCAGTGCGTGGAGCTCCACTTAAAGGAGGGAGAGTCCGATGAGGCGTACAAGCTGACGAGCGGTCTTTGCAGTGTGCTGACCACCATCCTGCAAAACTCCAGTGGGAGTGAAATCAAAAAAGCGGCGCGGGAGCAGCAGATACTCAGTAGCCTGCTACGAAAGATCCTACAGCAGTTCCCCACAGTGAAAGGGGATGTCGCCGTAGGGGGCGCATTGCGGGAGAGCACCATTCCGTGGCTGTTCTGCTTCTTTGCCGCTTTGCTAGAAGACCCCGAGCAGCAGGCCGACGCCCTTCGAGCGACCACACACAAGTTGCTCGTCGATTTGGTGATTCGTAATGACTTTTACAGCTACTACGCCCAACAGTTATTGGGCATCTTGTTGTCCTTCTACGCGGTCGACCTCACGCAGTATGAGAAGTTGATCACCCCCCTGGTGCAGGAGTTGTGGCACGTGGTAGACCACTGCGTCGGTATGTCCGGAAACCAAGAGGCCACTTCCTTCAGTCGGCTAGCTGCTTCCGACAAGGACGAAATTTTGGTCCTCCTCCTCCAATGTGTCAATGCGTCCGTCGTCCTGACGGGTGTCGCAGGGGATGGGGAGTATCAGTGGGGTCACCTCCGCAACTTTCAGTCCGTCATGTGCTACGGAAGTGGGAATGAGGAGTACGTGCTGCGTCTCGTCCACCGTCTTTCCTTACCGTGGCACCTTTCCGACCCGGCGGCGGCGCTGAGGGAACTACTGACCGCGCTGATTTGCCTGATTAAAGGGAATCAGGCGTCGCGGCATGTGCTGTTCGAACAAATCACACCAAAAGAGTTTGTGGACGTGTTTCAAACGGCCTGGATGTCGGTGATGCCAGAGGATTGGCTTGGCTTCTCGATGAATGTGCTCCGACTGGGGTTGGAGGCGATGGAATTTAACGGCGACACCTATTCTGCCTTTAACGTGGTGCAGAACCCTCACGTGGTCGTCGCGCTGCTCGACTGCTTCCCGCGTAGGGAAATGTCTGCCACCCAGTATGAGGCCTTGTGCATTCTGTTGAAAAATGTATTATCCATTGTGAACCGGTGCCGGTCCAGTTTGTACTTGCTCGCCAAGTGCGGTTTGTGGGAGTGCCTCTGCGGTTTACTTCCCTTTTCGCACTCCCGCAAGGAGCTGCGGTCCGTGCTCTATTCCCTGCTTATTATTTGCGCCACGAACCACATGGAAGTGCGGCAGCTAAAACAGTTACTGTTGTTGATTGTGTCGGAGAAGGACTTGGAGGAGCGAAAACTACTCCTTGCCTCCGCGCTGAAAATCATTGCCTCGTCGTCTCAAGCGTGTACCCTACCCAACCACTGCTCTCCCGACTCCTTCATTGCGAACCGGCGGGGCTCCGGCTTGCTGGGCATCAAGGCCATTCTCCAAGAGTTCCCCCAGGAGGGGTACGCGGTGTCCATGTGACTGCGGGTGGAAGAGCGGTATTCCTCCGGGGTGGAGAAGGTTTGCGTCTACTCCTTCCAAAGTAGTGACCAGCACACCGTGTTTAGCGTCTTTTTGGACTTGAAGTCGAGAGTGCTGGAGTTGCGCTACCACAGCAATAACTCACTGGAGGTAGTCACCCTGTGGTTTGACCGCAACGTAGCGGATATGCCAATGAACACGTGGGTGCATTTTTCGGTGGTCCACAAGGCGATTAGCACATCCTTTCTCCACAGCGGCAGTCAAACCTTCCATGTCTACGTCAATGGAAGTGAAAAGCACTTCAAGTACAGTTCCCCCATATTGTACCCTCAAGTGCAGCGGGGTTACTTTTTTGTGGGGGTGGAAGGTTCTGACATTAAGAACTTCTCTACGGCGTCTGCGTTGCCAGGACAGATGACGGCAATCTACTTTTTTGCACGCACCGTTTCGGCAAAAGAAGTCCAATCGATTTACACCCTCAACCTCCGAGAGATGTCCAATGGGAGAAAGATGGAATACAATGACGCTTCACATGCTAGTGCGGGATCCTCCCCGGTGACCGTTGGTGAACTGGGCGTCGAGTACGAGCTGGCGATGCAGGCGTACGTGTGCATTGACCCTCGTCTGAGCGAGCAGGGGCAGTTATACAACCTGTCCGCGGTCATTAGCGGCCGAGCGAGGGACAGTCGCCTCGTCGTGTACGAGGGTACTCTGGTGTGCGACACCACCACCATTATCGAGGCCATGTGCGCACTGAGCCCGCTCAACTCTGTACTGCTCCCATTGCTGTTTCTCACCGAGAACGTGGACTCCCTTCCTTTTTCCGTGAAGGGCTTTCCGTACAACAAGGCGAACTGCATCGTTCAGGAGAACAAGGAGGACGCGGTGAAGGATCTTCTGAGCATTGTATTCAGCCTTCTGGAGATTCCCTTCGTTCGCAAGAAAATGAAAGATGTTGGCCTTTTTCCACTGTTTGCGTTAATGCTTCAGAAAGTCGGAATATTCCTCACCCCAGACGTGGTGGAGCTCTTGCTGGAGCTGTGTGCCGCCGTGGCCTCGGACGAGCCGCTCTTCGAGTCTGTTTTCATGGCGTTCTTTCTGTGCCCAGAGTTTGTGCATTCCCTCACCCACGAGACACGTGCCGCCGCCGTGGTGGGCTGCGCAATCTAGTCGAGAGCAGCAAGACCGTGCGCACCAGCGTACAGCGTTTGGGAGTGCAGCTGACCACCGTCGCGGAGCTGCTCTCCGACATCAATGACGAAACCCCAACTGGGGTTCAACAGCGCGAGGCCCTCCTACGGTTTCTAGACAGCATTATGGTGGACACCCCCATCACCAATGACATCCTGGCGATCGGTCACCTGGTGCACTGTCTCTATGAAGAGTGTAACGTCCCTAGCATACAGTTGTACATTTTGCAAGAAGTGCGCCTCATCCTACAGTCGAGGCCCGTCACCCTTTCCCAGCAACTGGGTCGGAAGCACTACGTCAAGTATCTCCTCCCTTTTGTGGAGTTTTCGTCTTCCCAATCGGTGCGTAATGAAGCCTTACTACAAATGCTGCTCATGGTCGTGCGATCGAAGGCGACACAGGATCTGATGAGCATCAACAGCTCCGCCCGCGGCGCTGGTGCCGCTTCCCTCACCTGGATTGAAGAAATTCTTCCCATCCCTCTCTCCGTGTCTCTGTACATGACGTTACGTGCCGCGTTGTTAGGACAGTTTGACGTGAAGGAGATCCCTACGGTGTATTCTGCGTTACCCACGAAGCTGGATGTCCGCCTACCACAGGTGCTGGCGCCCATCTTGCGGATGGCGGGACGTAGTGCCGATGAGACCCTTAAACTAAACGTGCTCATCGACTTGAAAATGCTCTTTTTCAGTGGCAAGTTGATTTGGAAGGATGTCATCTCCCTTCAAGTTTGGTTTGTGTCTTTTATAGAAATATGTGAGTCCCTCGACGACGACTTTAACCCGTCCTCCTGCATATCGTCCGTCACGCATGAAGTGATGGGCCCGATGGCAAATCAACACGGCATTCGCAAGTCCAGCACAGGCGGTACCCTTTCGTCGGTGTACAAACAGTACTCCACCAAGGAGCAGATCTTTCTCACCCTGTCCGATATCGTGTCAGAAGTGTTGTTTCGCGGATTGGTGCAGGAGACGTACGGCGATACGGAGCTGCGGTGCTTCGTGGCCTACGCCATGAAAGTGAAATTCTCTCCGGTCATTCTAGCCCACATCCTTTCCAACGTGGTCGACCTCTACCGCGAGAAGTTGATCAAAAACTACAACTCCGACGGTCTCCAGTACCACCTGGGCGCCGGTAGTCGGGTGGCGTTACTCAACTTGCTGTGTTTGGTCAACGTCGTGGAGGACACGCTGTTTTACTCGGTTGGTCCTACTCAGTCTGGTGATGGGACGGCGAAGGGCAGCTACAATGAGTGGGGCGAGCTGGTGGTCTGCTCTACCAGCGAGGGCGGAAAGGGGTCGGTACACCCTATTGGGCAGTCTGAGGAAATGGGGGGCGACGGAAAGGTGAACCTGGAACGGAACCCGGACGGTCGGTGGGTGCACATGCGTCTGGCACTCAAAAACTGCAGACCTCATTAGTAGCAACCGCTTCGTGCTCAACTACGACGGTTCGTCCCCCACACCACTGCACTCGGATGTGTTCGCCTTTCCTGCCGTAGTCGCGGCAGGCGTACTGAACGATAATACGAGCCGTGTGCGGAAGGGTGGCTTGGGTAGAGTGTTTGTGCGGCTGGTGCGGGTCTCCTGCAGTATGGCTCTCCGCGACAACGCGGTAGTGGACTCCCTTCTGTCACTACTTGACCGGTTTATTAGCTACGTGGAGAATGACCAGAAGAATCCACTGACATTCTTGATGCGGCGAAACACCACGGAGATTAAGGACCACACGGTGACGGCCTTTACGATGGAACTGTTCAATGCGCTACATTTACTTGTGGTGAAGCGTCTTCGGAGTGGTGTGGCAGGCAGCGGCAGGCGATACAAGAACCCAAACGCGGAGCTCATTGACCGGATGAAGTGTCTGGTGGTGCTGCAAAAACGTACCTTTGACCAGCTCAATTTACTGGGGGACAACCAGAAGGTGCATGAGGATTCCTTCGTAAGGGAGTCGACGTGGAAGTGGCTTTTAACCTGAACGGGATAGTGTGAATGGGCAGCAATGCGTTGAGGAGTTCGCGGAAGTCGCCTCCCGTCTCGATTATAACACGTTTCTCGAAAAGTGTGTCGTCACCACCGAGAAGGAAATGCTGACCGACAAGAATTTATTCTCTTCCGTGACCACCGCGATGCGGGAAGATTTGACCACCATCGAAAAGGCGTTACTAGAGTACGACGACACCAGAACCTCTATTTATCTCAAGTTGAAAGAACGGTGTGAAGAGAAGGCGGCCATGTCGCTTCGGGAACCGTTGATGTCGGCCAACGGCACGTTTTCTTCTTCTTCCGTCGATGGGGTGACCAACGCCTTCCAGGCCAACATTTGCTCCCAGCTCAGCATTTCCCAAATTACCAGCGCATGGCTGAACTTTATCAACAGCGTTCAAGGGTCGATCTGGGATGCTAAAGGGGATGCGAAGCCTAACTTTGTCGGGTTACGTCAGTGGCAGCAACAACCTTTGCTGCATCGTAAGTTGGGACCATACTTTGATGGCAGTACACACAGTAAAGTACCGGTACACAAGAGTAGTGAACTGCGGAACAACGTGCGCGACAGTCGCATTCGGCTGAAGGGTGGTGAACAGTTGCTGCTGCAGAGGGACGGGGCGGAGGACGACGGACAAGGGGAGGAGGAGGAGCTCCGGGACCCCGAGGACGGGGACGGGAGCAGCAGTCACGTTTCCCTCACGGTGGACAATGATCTAAAGACAGAGGAGGACGCGGAGGACCTCCCGGCGCTACTGTCGCTCAAGTGCGAGCTACCGTTCATGATGCACTGCTGGAGTGCTACCTTCACCATGCGTGGTACGACCGCTGGTGTGCACTTTGACGAAGAGAACACCTCGTACAATCAGGCGGTGCGGAGGAGGCCAAACAGTATCTCATTAAACCAAAGAGTTTCAGTTTTAACGTGTCTCAGATATCCCTCATCGCCCCCGGTCGTCGTTTCCGAATGAAACGCACGGGGATTGAGCTGTGGCTCCGAAACGGACGAAACTACTTTATTAACTTTGGCGACAAAGGGGCAATGCGGGCTGTGATTGAGGTGTTTTGCCAATTACTGCACGTCATCTCCGGCGGGATGCGTGTGACTCGGGTGCTGCAGCGGGAGTGCATCCACCCCGAATCCATACTGATGTGGTCGATGCCCTTCTTGCTACAAGAAAACACCAAGAAGGACCGAATGAAAATGCGCATGGTCAACTTGTGGCAAAACCGAGAAATATCCAACTTTGCGTATCTCCTGTTTCTGAACGTGTTCGCGGGACGTACCACGTGCGATATGACACAGTACCCCGTCTTTCCGTGGGTGATCGCCGACTACAAGAGCGAGGAGTTGGACTTGTCAGACCCCAACACCTTTCGTGACTTTGGCAAACCCATCGGCGTGTGTGGGGATCCCTCCCGCCGGGAGGCCGTGCAGCGACGGTACGAGGAGATGAAGAGTCTCGGTGATGTCCCCTCGCATCACTTCACCCACTACAGTTCCCCAGCGGTCGCCCTCTTCTACCTCTTACGTCTGGAGCCGTACACGACGCTGAACATCTTGCTCCAAGGGGGTCAGTTTGACCACGCTGACCGCATGTTCCACTCCATGGCGACGTCCTATCACAACGTCACCACCAGCTCACAAGATGTACGGGAGTTGATCCCCGAGTTGTACTACTTGCCAGAGTTATGCCTAGCACACAACGGGGTGGAGTTTGGGACCAAACAGGATGGGAGTGCGCTGGGCGACCTGAAGCTTCCGCCGTGGGCACACAACAGTCCGTACGAGTTCATCTTCCGTATGCGCGAGGCCCTAGAGTGCGACTACGTTTCCTCCCACCTGAACGAGTGGATCGATTTGATCTTTGGGTACAAACAGCGGGGCAAGGAGGCGATTGAGGCGCTGAATGTGTTCAACTGGCACTCCTACGAGGATCTAGACGAGAACAGTGGGGTCGACCCCCAATTGCTGATTGACTCGCTGGACAACATTGGACAAACCCCTATCCAGTTATTCAGTCGGCCCCACCCGACGAGACGGCCGAACGAACTGGCCAATCCGCTACTATTGAATACCAACGTAAAGGTAGGGACGCTTTCCGCTGGGTTTGGTCGGGTGGCATGTGCGGCGTTGGTGGGAGGAAACCGCTACATTGCCGTCAGCGGGAATGGTAGTATTATATCCAACTCACTTCAGATTAAACCAGTGTACCGCTCCCCCAACGAAGGGTCTACCACCTCCCCGGCCAACCGAGTGTTCGTGTCTCCACTGGGGTCCAGCGGACTCTCCACACCGTTGATGTTGCCAGCCGCGAGAGGGGCGCCGCCCCCATCCCTGGATGAGTTCCCGCCCGCGTTGATGAACTACTACAGCGGATATGAGGCCGTTAGTTTTGAGCTGTTGGAGAATGAGCGGCGGGTGCCGGCGATTCCGTCTGGTATTATCCCCAACACCCTTGGTGCGTCGGACGGACCGGTGGCCTCTTCCAATGTGGCCTTGCTGTGCTTTGAGTCCGACATTTTTGCGGCCTTTGGTGGACTCTTCGACCACTCTGTACTGGTTCGGTCGTTGTCTGGCGTGTCGGGTGACATGCGGGTACAGGCTCATCGCGGACGTGTGGTGAAGGTGTACTCGACACCAGACAGTCAGCACATGCTGACGGGGTCCGAGGATACTACCTTTGTATTGTGGTCCTGCACCTTGGCCAAAGGAAACTACCACAAGCTCAATGTGTCCCCCATCTTCACGATCTACGGCCACGAGGACAACCCATCCGCGGCGGCGGTGTGCAACGTGTGTGATGTGGTAGCCACCGCCTCCGTGGATGGGGTGCTCTTGTTGCACTCGATATCTGGTGGTAGTCTGGAGGAGACGGTGCGCCACCCGCTGAATTACTCCGTGGATCGAATTCTCATTCAGTCCTCCTGTTATGTACCGAATATCTTGTACACCTCCAACCGCGACCACGTGGTGCATCAAATCAGCATCAATGGAGCTCCTTTGCGTAGTTTTAACGCCCCCGGACGCATTACCGCGTGGTGCGCGACCGCCCATCAGTTCCTACTCGTCGCCTACCAGCCATTCCATAATGAAACCGTCGTGGTGGAGGCAAGCCAACAAACGATGTCCAACACACCGTGTGTGGTGTACTACCATGCCCTTTCCCTGACCAGCGAGAAAACTGTATTTCTGACCAACACGTGCCCCGTCCAAGTCTTGTCGTGCCACTTTTCCAATCCACAAGTCGTCATTGGTGGTACCGCGGAGGGATCCCTGGTGCTCGTGCGTTCCTGCAGACAGCAACCCGGCGTTTAGAGGAATTGCCAAATTTCGTCATTGTAACCATTTTTTTTTTTTTTTCATTTTACGCGTTTCACCGTTTTATTCAAAATTTTTGTTTTCTCGTTGTTGTGTGGTTAGAATGTTCCATCTGGTGAAGCTTCTGTCGCACTGCAACGGTATTCCTTTCCCTATTCTTTCTGTTCGTTTAGTTAGAAACAATAATCGTAGTAAATAGAAATGGAGCAAAACCCTTTTCCGATGGGCTCTCCCGTCATGGCCCGTGACATGAGTGGGTTCCCTGTCGGCTCCCCCACCCAGGTGGTACGGTCGTGGCGTAGGGTGCTGTACGAAAAACAGCCATTCGAGGATAACTTTGTAGACACTTCACTCTTTATGAATGAATTGCGACAGAATGAGAATGTGCACGTGCACAAGTACTCGGATGTGATGTTTGCCACGTTTCCCATTGCCCAGCAGGTAGCGTGCATTGTGCTCTTTACCAAAGTATTCTACAGCATGTTAGACCGTGAGTACAGTGCGGTGTCACTGATAGGGGCGGATGCCACCATTCTGTTGATTAGTTGGGTTGTGTTTGTGTATATGCACTTTGAGGACATGATGCGTGAGGACGCCTCCTTTCGACAGTCCGGCCTGCGCGTGAAGTTAGTCCGCATCCTTCTGATCATGTTTCAGTTCGGGCGGCAACTCGTCGCCCTCACTAGTACGCTGATTCTCCTAGCCCCCATCATCACCACCCTCACCGCCACCTTCACCGATGACACCATTATGGCCTTCTCCATTTCCGCCATGTTCCTGAACGTGATACTGGCGGACTATCGGTATCTGAGTGCGCTCACCAACCGCTATCAGCCCAACACCTCCGTCAATTCCGCCTTCTTCGCCGTCACCATGATGGCGTCCCGCTTTCGTAGCCCACTGGATGGTGGGGCCATTATGGCGTTTGGTGCCATTGTGTTCGCTCTTTCTCCCCCAGCGAGGCACTCCATCAACAAAATATCGAGAAAGTCGGAGGCGATTCTTACGCTCCTGTCTTTCCTCGCCTCGATGTGGCTGATGAAGAGTATGAAGTCGCTCCTTCTCTTGCTCGTCATTGGGCTGTGTGTGGTCATGTTTGTGCTGCCCTTCTTCTTTGTTCGACTACATAGTGTGAAGAACCAAATTAGTGGTCCCTGGGACGAGGCGAAACCAAAGAATAGTGCTGCCGCCGCGGAATGGGCGAATAGCATTTGAGCGCTGGACAGTGTACACTACAACTTATGCACATTACATTACTACAGATGTGTGGTTTCTGTTTTTTTGCTCCAAAGTAATGCAAATCCGTTGGTATTCGTCTGTCCAATCATTTTTCTCCCCCCACCTCTTCTTCCATAGTTCAAATAATAGTGGTTATATTATTTAATATATCTCGCTTTTATCAAATCTTTTTGCGTCTTTTTTTTTTTGAAAGCAGATCTTGTTTATTTAAACTAGTATTATTGCTTCAAAACTCATTTTTTTTTTTTAATTTCATTTAACATTTGATTTTCTGAACACGATATATTGCTTGTCATGTCTGAATCTTATGCCAAGCCCTCCGGCACGTTGAGCCGCTTCACTCAGGCCACCAACTCCGATTGGATGCCCACCCCTGTCTGTGCCGTCCCTCCCACCCCAGTGGCCATTGGCGAAGGCGCCTCGACGGCAAAGTCTAGCGGCGGGTTCTTCAACTTCTTGTACCGTACGCAGAAGTCAGAGGTGGCTGCCCCGCAACCTCCGAAACCACTCACAGTGGATGCGGAGATTGAAGTACCCCCGCAGCCCCGTCACCGCGCCCTCGCGATGGGCGGTGACACGTGGACGGCCCTCGCCGGTGTCCCAGCGCGTGTGTCGACCACCAGTGCCGCTCAGCCTGCCGCCCCTGCTTCCATCGATGCTGGCCTAGACGCCCCTGCGCCTCTGTGGTGTGACCTCCCCTCTGCCCACGGCCGTACGGGTCCCCGCATGATCCCTTCCATCGACTCCTTCCGCCAGACGGAGAAGAGCTTGAACATTCCCAACTTTAAGAATATCCTGGCGCCCCCCAAGCCCATCTCGACTAGCCCACTTCGCACCGAGGAGAATAACATGCCTGCGCCTCCCGAGCGGCTGACCGCCCTAGTCCCGGAACAGAATAGTCCCTCCGACTATGGGCTGGCCGTGCCACCCAAGGACGTGCCGCAGTTCAACCACGCCGTCGCGGACCCCCTCATGGCAAAGGAGGAACAGTCGAATCAAGACCAGTTTCAAAACTTTGTGTCCACCCTTTTTGCCACCGACGACGTCGAGGATGAGTACTCCTTTAACGCGTTTGAGCTGGCGACGAACAAGACGGCGACGCGCCACAGCGGCAAGTACACCAACTACTTTGGCAGTACAGTTCCCACCCTCACCTACAACGCCACCCCCGAGGTGGAGTCGGAGGAGAGCTGGGATAACATTAGAAAGGTAGTGAACATGGTCATCCAAGCGACTGGACTGGACTCTGATAGTATTAGCCACACCCCATCCCCTTCCACGAGTAAAGCTAGTCGCTACACGTTTGATCCGTTCCCAGGTGACCGTCAATTCCAGGGCTTTTAATGGACAACAATACATTTGTTTTTTTTTCCATTTTTGCTTTAAAGTGTTCACATTCTTTTTTTTTTTTTTCTGTAGTAGTAGGACTTTTTTTTTTTTTCGTTCTTGTTTTGCCGTAGTAGTTAATTAGAGAATTTAGAAGGAAAAACTTTTTTTTTTCTGTTTTTGTTTTTAAATGTTCTCTTTTTAACAGTAAGTTTTTTTTTTTTTCAATATTTATGTTTTCCTACTTGTGGTCAGATACAATACGTTATACAAAAAAAAATCAAAAAACCATCTCCCACCAGTATACGCCACTTATGGGAGAACTCGCATGCTTTATAATCTCTGAAATGAGTTGTTGTATTTTTTTTTCCAACAAACTATTTGTGCACCAGCACGACCTTCCTGAGGAAACGGATGACCCGTTGTTGTCAATTTACAACTGAATTAAACGTTCTCATTGTTCCTGCCCCTTTCTTCTTCTACTAGCAACACTGAATAGAAAACCAAAAAGAACACTGAAATGACAGAGGACAGTACGGCAAATGAGAAAACATTGTACAATGTGCATCAACTGTGTGAACATATGGTGTCTTCCGTCCTGAAGGAAGTGAATACCATCCAATACTTAATTAGGTCCATTGAGGAGATATCGGGGAAACCGTTTTCGCGTGATCGTATCAAATGTCTTTCCTCTCCACCGCGGGCGGGAGCCGCCCTCCACACGGTAGCATCTGCTGGGTACATGTGGAGCAAGGTGCGCCCTGGCACAGAAAAGGGCGATATTGTCATGGCGGAGGAGCACATCACACCTTACATGAATGGGAAAGATAAAGTGGATGTATCAGCAGAAAATCTCAAGTCGTTAAGAAACTTTGTGGAGCGAAATATTCGGCACGAGCTCATTCATGCCTTTGACGATGTACGTGGTGTGATTGAGCCGGCGAACTGTATGCATCAAGCCTGTAGTGAGATTAGGGCAGCCCGGCTGAGCGGGGACTGTTTTGCGGGGGAGGAGATCAAAAAGGGGCGGGTCGATTACTTTCAGGGTGGGATCCAGTGTGTGCGCCGCCGGGCCACCCTGGCCGTCGAGTCAAACCCCATCTGCCGCGGGTTTGCTGACCGTGCCGTTGAGACGACGTTTGCGCAGTGCTACTCCGACTATGAACCATTTGTGGCTCCCGTCTATTCCATGGGGAGCTACGGCGATGTCACGTTCGACAACAGCACACTCAAGTTGTAAACAAATGAGTAGCCGCCGTCCATAAACAAGGGATCGTCACACACCTATATTTTAAAAAATTCACATTTAGCTTTAGTAATGCGTAGTAAGTGGACCCAATGCTTTTTGACTACATCAACCTTTCATTGACACGCTCTCTCTCTCTCTCGTTTTTTAACCAGCATGCTTAGCGGATAGAAATGCGGAGTAATGCGAGTAGTACAACGAAAAAACGGCCTCCGCCTAATCCAAAGAAAACTAAAAAAACACAAAACATAGCTGTGAAAGGGACAAATGGTCCCACGCGGCCCAAAACAAAGAAGAAAGTAGTGCCACTTTCGGCGGCTAGCCTCCGCAGCCCGCGGGACAGTCGATCGGACGATAGCGCTGCGCACTCTACGACGAGGACCGCTACACGACCCTCGCCGGAAGGACCCTTCACCCGTCAATCACTGGTGTCTTTTCCCTACTGCGTTCGTCCCGGGTAGTCGCACCCCGTCAGTGGTCTACCGCACCCCCGACTCCACCACGAACCGCCGCCGTCCCTACAGCAGTTTCAGCTCTAACAGAGGGGCGTCCTTCTCCTCCTTCAAGGAGAGAAAGTCGTCCAAGATGCGGTTAAAGTATGCACAGCAAATTGAAACAGCGGCGGCCCTCCGAATTCAAACGTGGTTCAGACGGGTGAGGAAGGGGAACCGGTTTCCTAGAATCACCGTCACAGGAGACGGAACGTTTCTTCGCGAACTTCGAGTCGTCCATGCGCGTGAGACACAAGCGGAGGAGGTGGTGCGACTCTGGGCCATGTCGGTCCTCCATCGGTTTATTCGGAAGGCCCGTCGATACCTTCTGGAAAAACCCAAACCACCTGGTGATACACACCTCACCGTGGTGCAGGCGTTTCTTCGCTCCAAAATGAGTAACCAACATGCCATGAGTAGGACATACTGGAAAGCCAGACGGGCGGTGAACACGATCGAGGCGTTTTGGCTGAACAGTCGCACCTACAAGAATTGGAAAGAAAACCCACTGCTCTCCGATGAGATCCGGTTGCTCCTGCGGGCAGAACGCGTGCATCGGCGTTACTGGTATCTCGTTCGGCTACAGTACATCATCGATACCCACCAGCAGTTCTGTAATCACCCCTTGTCAGGGGACACACCACTGGTGACGAGACGCATTGACTGGGAGAATGAAATACGGAATAGTGTGATTGCATATGAGGTAAATCCACAAAAAACTAGTGGGGTTGGAAAAACAAGAACCACCTTGACACATCTTACCGCCGACGAGCGCAAATTGTTATTAGAGACGCAAGAGGAGGAGCGACCCGTCACGGAGGTGGACATAATCCCCTCGAAAGTCAGAGAGACGAATTCAGAAGCGGAACCCGGCCACCACATACATGAATTGAAAGTGATTCGTAGTTTGGTGACGTACCTCACAGGTGGGTTAGTAACGAAGGAAGACGAACAAGCGCTCCAACTGGGGCTGACTGACGGCGCGTTGCGCCAATACGTGCAACGCGCGGTGCTCACCCATCCGCATCAACTGTCAGAGGCGCTTCTGTTTGGCGTTTCGACAGAACAGAACAGTGGATTGGCGAAAGCTCTTCTACGACTAAACGCAGCAGCGTGTCGTTCTGATGATGGGCTCTTTGCCCGACCACCCCTTCTGATCATGGGCGACTGGAATGAGACGGCAATTGCCAGCGTGCTGCGGCCACCGTGTGGCGGAGAGAGTCGCATTAAGGCGATTGACTCCCATCAAGCGGCGCGCCGTGACACCATCTTAATGGAGCAAAGTCGTATTTTCACCTCCAGCTCAGCGTACCTCGGTCACTCCTGGAGAGAGTTTCTGCTGTCTTGTTGTTCAGCGGAAAAGAGGAAGAGTATGAACCCTAACCGCAGTTCCCCTTCTGCACTCCCCGTGTCGTTAGGGAAAGTAGATGCACACCATTCCGCCGGTATTTCCCAACTGCCTGGTGACGGGCGCAAAAAACATGGGTTGCCGCTTCTGCGTTCTGACGGCAGCCGAGCACCCACCAAACTCCTTTTGCAGGACTTGATCCCGAAACCGAACAAGGTAGCCGTCAACGTTCAGACCACCCTTCCGGGGGAGGACGCCCCTTCTGCGGAACGGTGGTGGAAACTGCCCGTAGATGTGCCTTTCCCATTTGACTTTGTCATCTTTGTGGATCGTTTGGAGAGACTTCTCTTACGGGAGCAGTTCAGCCGGGGGCGAGTAGAACAGTTTCAAACGGAGCAGTTTGACTCTATTCGTATGCTCTTTCATTTGTAAATATACAGGAAACAGTCTTGTTGTACAGTAGGATAATTGATGCTATTATTATTTATTGGTGACGTCTGTAACTGAGTCGTGAAACCGGTATCCGAATAGAAAGTAGGTTCATTACTCTTTTCTTTTATTCATTCTCTGTAGTACATACAAATCAAAAATTAGTCGCCATCTAAATGTCCGTTTGCGTCCGAGACGCCATTCGTCAATACTTTTTAACACCGTGCAGCACACCAATAAGGTTGGGAGGGGTGACGGTGCGTGCGCCCAGCGACGTGAAGGGAAACGACACGCTTCAGTCCATTGTGCAAATGGTGCTAGATGTAGTGAAGAGCAAAAAAGTGGGTGATGTCAGCTCCGATCCTGCTGTCATCACCGATAACTGGCTCCTCTCTGTCCCAAAGGGTCTGCTGCACTCGGAGGAGTTGGTCGTCAACTATCTCGGTATGCTGGTGGCGATTGATTTCCAACATTGGTGTGAACTGGACACTCCTGGCCGAGAGAGGACCCACGTAGGACAAACCGTGGAGACCTACGCAGGGTTTTATGTGGCGGTGGCAGCCGACTCCAAGGAGCGCTACGTGGAGGATATTCCGTGTGAGAGGAAACTCATTCGGGGTTCGGCTGCCATGATTCATTTGCTGAAAGAAGCGGTGGAACAGCATGATGTGCGGTGGTACGATATGGCGTACTTACTGTCGTTGGGGGAAGACCCCCAAGTTGTAAAAGACAAGTTGGCGATTTGCTTTCAGGGGTGTGCCGAGGATGGGAAAACACCCCTCTGGATGCCAGAGACGCTCGCGCGGGTGGAAATTCTGATGACACTGGCGCGCAATTTTTCGGAGAGAAAGACCTCCTTTCACGGGATACTACGCCATAGTGAGGGGTATTTGTTTGAGGAGGAGTCGGGTTTCATTCCGCAGTTGGTGAATCTGCATCCACGATACAGGGATTACGCCGTCCTGGAGGACACGACGACGGTCCCTGTGTTAAAACTGTCACAGCTAACCGCACTCAGTCTCGAGCAAGCCTTGATGGCGTACTGGCGGTGGAGAAGTGCCACAGACGGGACATCCCCCAGCGAGAGGAAAGAAGAATCGTTTCTTGCGCTGGCCGAAAAGGAGGCCGTGAGCGGCACCGCTGGCACCACCTTGTTCAAGGATATTCACCGACTCTCTATTTGCTGCGATTACCAGATTCCCAAGGTACTGCGGGCCGCTGGCCTTCTAGAGTATTCCCCCACGCTTGCCCAATCCATCGACAATCGTGTGCTTCTCGGGGAGCGGTCGTCAGAGGAGTCGAGTATACGGGTAGCAACTCTGGTTGCGGCGGAACTCCTTGCGGAAGCCGTTGCCCAAACATGGAATGAGACACACACAGATGCGGTTTCGACCGATGTGGTGTACGCGTGTTTAGATTTCCCGCTGTGGTACATTGGACGCAGCATGAAGACCGCCGAGCATCATCTCTGTCACACCATCATGTACTGACGTTGGGGTCGGCGTTTCTCACATCATTACATTAATAGCAAAGTGCGTGTTTTTTTTTTTTTTTTCACCGAAACAGTTCTCATGCCGTACCTTTCGTTAATACATCGTTCTGCTCTTTCCCATTCAGCACATCTCTAGAACAGCAAAAAGTAGCCGAGATGCGAAAATGGTTAACCGTTTCCGTTAGCAGCGCCTCCTTTAGATCCGTCACCCAAGGGACGCCCGGCACAGCGAAGGGCAAACGTCGGAAGGGAAACAGTCCTAGGGCAAAAGAAAAGCGAAAGTCCAACGCAGAGATTGGCGCATCCTTTGACCAAAAGGACGTGGAAGATACGGTAGACATTGAACGCTTTTTCCCAAAGGCGATGCAACATTTAAAGCAAGTGCCAAACGCACAGCACATTAGTGACGCGAAGGAAAAGAGCAAGTGGCACGACAGGACGCATCTGTTCAATGCGGACGGCTTCACGCCC
Organism: Angomonas deanei; assembly: GCA_903995115.1. Lineage (NCBI taxonomy): Eukaryota > Euglenozoa > Kinetoplastea > Trypanosomatida > Trypanosomatidae > Angomonas > Angomonas deanei. The sequence goes on along the minus strand of LR877147.1, from coordinate 367,291 downwards.
AAAGAAAAGGTGGAGGAGCGGCAGATACAGAAGAGTTCTCCTTCCTTTTTTAACGAAGGGAGCATGGACATTCGCGGAGGACTCTTCTCCGTCACAGACGAGCATGAGAGAAGCGGACCCTCCCAGATGGAGTCCCCCGATGTTCTGCAACTCACCGGCGGGGTCGCGTCCCGTCACGGCATGTCCTTGGGTGCCACCAGCAACAACTCCCCAGCAGACGCGACGCTGGAGGAGTGGGAAGAGGAGGAGTACGGCGATACCCCAGTCCAGATCACCGATATGCTGCGCGAGCGGCTGATGGAGCTGAAAGGAGAGAAACTGAAGCAAGAGCGCGTCGACACGTTTATGCCCAAACGACTGCCGTTGTGCACAGACGCGGAGGTAAAAAAGAGAAAGGAAGCCGAGAGAGGTCAGCAGGAGCTACTAGCGTTGGCCAAGCGTGCAACAAAGAAGAAGGCGCGCTTCTTGGCAGACTTGGAGGAGGAAGGGGACGGCGTGATGAAAGGAGAAGAATCGTCCATCCGTCACGATGGTGTGCCCGAGGAGGCGAGATTGGTGGCAAAGGAGATTTTGCACAGTGCGGAGAATTTACTCCCCGGGACTTCGAGGTCGCCCACATTTCAGCCGAAAAACAACGCCGATCTCTTGGAGCGTGCCCAACAAACAACAGATGCAGAGGCTGAAACGGCGGATGCGGTGCACCTCTTGCGCACCCTTCCTCGGGCAGGGTACTGCAGTCGACGGGAGGCGGCGGCCATCATTGCGAGCGGCCAGGTGCGCGTCAATAATGTGGTGGAGCGGAATCCTTTCCGACTAGTGCGCGCCGAGGATGATATTCACGTATCAGGGCACCACTCCCGTCTCCGCTTTGCCCCACCACGGCTGTGGATGTACCACAAGCCAGCGAATGTGGTCGTCTCCCGCAATGACCCGCTGGGAAGGGCGCTGATCTCCCGACACGCGCGTATCTTGGGGATGGACCATCTTATTCCCGTAGGCTCCCTGCCGATGCGGTCCCACGGTGTGTTGCTACTCACCAATGACGGTGAACTGAGTCGCTTTCTGGAAAACCCGGCGAGCAACATTCAACGGACGTATCTGCTGCGAGTTCGACCGGCGGTGGACCCCGTGCTCGCGCAAAAGTTGAATGAAAACGGGGTCAACATCAACGGCAAACAGCACCGCAATTACGAGTTCTTTGTGAACCCGGCCATGAAATCCCGCTATTCGTTAAAGGTGAAGATGCGTGGAGATGTAATGCCAGTCTCCCAGCTGATGCAGCACCTGGGCCGGAAGATTGAACGCGGTGGTCGCGTGTCTTTTGGTCCTTTTGCCCTCGGGACACTCGCAGTGGGCTCTGTGCGTGAGGTGACCGTTCCGCCCTTCTACATGAACTTCGTCAGTGGGGTGTGGTCGACCTTCATTGAGAGGGACTGGCCCTACTTTCGACGACAGCGGGTGACACGACTGAGGCGGTTGTCCCGCTACCGTCAGCTCACCCCCGGTGAACTGGAGGAGTTGGACAATTTCACCTACGAGGAGGTGCGAGGGGCGCTTTCCTTCGAGTCGCAGGAGTTGGAGGCGGCGGCGGAAACCCGTGCAGCGGCCATGCTACAGCACAACCATGTGCCTGTCCCTTCGTTACCGCCGTTTCCGGGCCAACACCACGAAGGGGATATTGATACTACCGGTGACTGGGTGTTGGATGAGTCCATTATTGAGGACATCACGTCCGTGTGAAACGGGTTTCATTAATATTCACATTATAATATAAACGTGTAGTCCGTTGTGGATTGTGTGTACTCTTTTTTTTTTTTTTTTTTTGATGGTGGTTCATTCTATTCCAGTGTCCTACTGTTCCCCCCCTTTTTTTTTCCTTCTTCTCTACCCTTCTCTTAGTAAATTATTTCCGTCATGTTTACTGATTTTGATTCCATCGTGCAGTCCAACTTTGGCCTGCAGGATTGCCCTCGTGTGGGTCCCTTCACCTTTCACAACCTGACCGACGACGTGGAGGATGATCTCAGCATGACCTCCTTTAGACGTAACTTCAAACCCGAGTCGAAGGATGACTACCGCGTGATGCCCAGCACCGGCGAGGTGCTCACCAACGATCCGTTGGACTGTAGCGACAGTGTCTTCTGCGATAAGCGCATGTGGAAGTTAGCGGCCCAGTGCCCGGTCCCTCGCTCCATCCCTAAACTGGATATGAAGAAGGGTACCACCACCCTTGGCATGCAGTTCGACGGTGGTATCATTATCGCCGTCGACTCCCGTGCGTCCACTGGCCAGTACATCGCGTCACAGACCGTCATGAAGGTGCTGGAGATTAACGAGTACTTGTTAGGTACGATGGCCGGCGGTGCGGCGGACTGTCAATACTGGGAGCGTGTGCTCGGCATGGAGTGCCGTCTGTGGGAGCTGCGTAACGGGTCTCGTATTTCTGTCGCGGCGGCCAGTAAGATCTTATCCAACATCACCTACTCCTACCGTAATCATGGCCTCTCCATGGGAACGATGGTGGCGGGCTGGGACCAGTTTGGTCCTTCCCTGTACTACGTGGACGACAAGGGCTCCCGTGTGAAGCAGAACCTGTTCAGTGTGGGTTCCGGTTCCATCTATGCCTATGGTGTGTTGGATGCCGGATACCGGAAGAATCTGACGGTAGAGGAGGCATGTGACCTCGCGCGTAGATCCATCTTCCACGCCACGTACCGCGATGGTGCGTCTGGTGGTATTGTGACCGTCTATCACGTCCACAAGGATGGCTACACGCGTATCTCCCGTGACAACCAGACCGATCTATTCTATCGGTACTTCCCCGAGGCGTAATGGAATAGGAATCATCCAATATGGTGAACCCACGAACGCTGACAAGAAGGAAAAAAGAAAAGTTTCTTACTCTATTTTTATTTAGGTGTTTCAAGAAGAACAATCATAGCTATAAAGAAAGTTTGGGTCTAACCTCTCTCTCTATATGTATTTCTGTCAGACTAGTTAACTTTACACCATCTGAACTAAAACAGAAGTGCCGATGACCTTTTTTTTTTTAGTTTGTTTTCTTTGAATAAAGGAAAGCGGTATTTTCCTGAATACAAGTGCGCACTCTTCTTCCCCCCCCTACTTCTCTTTTTTATTTATGTGCATAGCACGTTAAGCGTTCCCCCTAAAAAAAAAAAAAGCTTTCACATGTCCTCATCGGATTCCGATCACGAACAAGTAGTGAAGCGCAAGCGCACTGAGGAGCACGACGAAGAAGCCCAGGAGAATAACGAAGAGTTCGCCGAAGACACCAAGCCCTCTTCCGGTGGTAATGCTTGCCGCAACTGCGGCGAGGAAGGACACTACGCCCGCGACTGTCCGCAAGCATCCACCAACAACCACAACGGTGGTGGTCGTGCCTGCTTCAAGTGCGGTCAGGAGGGACACATGTCTCGCGAGTGCCCTAACGCCCCTGTCGCTGGTTCTGCTGGAGGTATGACTTGCTTCCGTTGCGGAGAGGCCGGCCACATGAGCCGCGACTGCCCCAACCCCGCTAAGCCTGGCTCTGCCGGTAACTTCGCCTGCCACAACTGCGGCGAGGAGGGTCACCTTTCCCGTGACTGCCCTCAACGCGGTGGCGGTATGAAGCGTGGCCGTGACGGTGGCCGCGGTGGCGGTGGTGGCCGCGCCTGCTTCAAGTGTGGCGAGGAGGGTCACATGTCCCGCGAGTGCCCCAACGGTGGCGGCTATGGCGGCGGCAGCAGCGGTGCCTGCTACAACTGCGGTGAGACCGGTCACATGTCCCGCGACTGCCCCACCGGTCGTCAAGGCGGCCGCGGTGGCGGTGGTGGTGCCTGCTTCAACTGTGGCGAGGAGGGTCACATGTCCCGCGATTGCCCCAAGCCTCGTCAAGGAGGACGTGGTGGTGGCGGCGGCGGTGCCTGCTTCAACTGCGGTGAGACCGGTCACATGTCTCGCGAGTGCCCCAGCGGCGGTCGTGGCGGTCGTGGCCGCGGAGGCCGTGGCGGCGGTGGTGGCGGTGGCGGTGCCTGCTTCAAGTGCGGGCAGGAAGGCCACTTTAGCCGCGAGTGCCCCAACAGTTAAATTAATTAGTCCCTCGTAAACGCTTAACATTTTTTTTTTTTTTATTATAACTCTTTTCCCTCTCCTTTATAAATAAATAACAGATCTTTTTCTTTTTTGTTTTTGTTTTTTTTGTTTTATTAATATAAATAACACAATGAGTCCGGTAGCAGTAAGGCTCTTGAAAGTCTAACAGAAACAAAAGGAGAATGTAGTTTCCCCGTCCCAAGTCTTTCGGTCCACATTCTTTTTTTATTTTCGTTCTTTCAGCGTTTCCCCGAATTCTCACTGCGGCGCTTGTTGCGTTCGCGGTTCCTCCGATGAAAGTGTCTCCTCTTTTCTAATAGCCAATCTCTTGTTGTGACACAGGTTATCTTATTTTTGTTTTTTCCCCCATTTTATTTCGTCTTTCTTTAGGTATGGTAGTCCGTGTGCATGGCTGGTATAAGAGATCGAATGATTGCGGTGGATTCGGTACGGAATACGGTGTCTGTGTATTTTTCCTATAAGCGGTGAAGTGACGAGGCAAGGATGGTCCGTGTAATGTAAACACATCCCTATTCCGGTAAAGGCAAGTGTACGTGTGCCGGTGTGTGAGCCGTGGTGAGGGTCCGAGGTTAAGGTGTCGAATAGAAGAGAGGGAAGGAACGGCAATGTGGCGAACGCATGTGGTGAAACGTTTACGATGAGCGTTGTTTGGAATAAGCATGACGAGGAAAATGCTGTTGCAATCTGCTTTACGCTGCTTATGATTTCAGCAAAAGTTTCTTCACGAGAATTGTGCCACACAATCATCGCATCTTTTGTCCGAGGCCACTCCGAGTGACGTCCGCATCGACCCCACCTCTCCGCCTTTTTTTTTTTTCTTTCTCATTAGAAACAACAGAAATGCCGAGAGGAAAAAGAAATAGAGAAGACTCTCGTTTTAGGCGGGACAGCCCTCGTCGCTATAGAGATGACAGCCGGGATAGAAGACGGTCTTACCGCGGCGGCAGAAGGGATCGATACGATGACTCGTATGACCGTCGGGGAAGGCGCCGATCGTATAGCGACGACTACAGCGATAGTAGTTATGACGACTCCTCCTATAGTGATGACTACCGTCGTCGACGGTCTCCTCCAGGACGCGTTCAGGAAGACGTGAAGTCGGAGCGTAAAGTGCGGGAGGTGCCAAAACCACCCAAAGTAGAGAGTCCAACAAAAGTGGTTGACGCTCGCGCTGCAAGGTATGATAAAGACAAACAACGGCTCGATCGCACTGCTCCTAGAAAAGAAACGGCTCCCCCGTCCGGTAAAAACCAGGTTGGCACAGTGAATACAGCGGTACCGTTCTTCCTTTCCGCCCCCAAACCGCCTACAGTGGTGCGCCGAAGAAGCCCACCGAGGGCACACGTACAGAGGGAATTGGAGAGACTGGAAAGGGAGACTGACCACGACACGGCCGGGTCGCCAAATACACTTGCCCTGCCGGTACCACCCACCGCCGATACAGCGGAGGATAGTGTGGAAGGGAGAAAGGAGGAGGAAACCACCACAAAAATCGACGTGCCTGCATACAAGAACGAAACGGTAGAGGAGCGGTCCGCGTCGCTGCTGAACTACCGCGATTGGCTCTATAAAGGGTTAAAGGCCGCACCCGTTCCGCCACAAGGCAGCTGGGAGAATGTCGATATGAAAAGCTTTATGGCGACATCGGACCGACCGTCCCTCATGCGGAACAGCTCTCTGTCTGTGAATTACGATTTGATGGGGAGTGATACAGTGGCACCATTGACACAGTATAAACTAACCACAGACCGCTACACGCTTACCCGTAAAGGGGAAACGGCGGAGACGGCGGGACAACCGACACGAGAGGTGAATCTTCTCTCCGAGGAGGAGCGGGCCTCCTTCTCTCAGGACGAGGGGAAGTCGGAGAGGGTGATGGCTTTTAAACAACATTTTGCCTTTGGTAAGATTCATGTGAAACCACCGTGGCACTTGCATGCCACACCACACGAGAATTGCGAACATCCCGTGTATGTGGATTGGCTCGACAACTTGGAGCCATTACCAACGTTGAAACGGCAAATAGAACTGTCGAAAAAGGCCGTCGCCGATCACAAGGCGAAGTGATGGGGTGACGGCTGACTGTAATCCGCTAATATCATTAGACTGGTGTCGTTTGACGAAAGCACAATGCATTGGTTGGTTGACACTGTGTGTGCAGTCTTCTATGGATTGCTCCACTGTTGTATTAATCCTTTCTTTCCTTTCTCTCTCTATTTCTAAACCATTTCCCCCCGTAGAAAAAGTCTATAAGTCAATGCGCCGTACGCTGAGTGTCTTTGCTCTCCCCGCGATGCGCCGGTTCGCTCCGGTGATGCTTGCCGCCAACATGCCCACCACCAAACCAATGTTCCCTGTTCTTCGTGCACAGAAGCGCTTCGCCCACGACGCCAACCTCAGCGACGCCGTCCGCCGTGAACTGGAGGAGGAGCAGAGCCGTGGTGGCAAACCCGAGCAGCCTGCCATCCCCGCCGGCTGGACCGTGACCCGCAAGCCTGGTAACCGCACTTTTCAGATGACGAAGCAGTACGAGGATGAGGAAATCCGCGTGGACTACAACTCCGATGAGAAGGTGACCGACACCAACTTTCACGAGATCTCCGTGTTGATTATTCGCAACGGTAAGGTGATTCAGGCGGACCTTACGGTGGAGGAGGGCGAGCTCGTGCTCGACAACATTTGCTTCTACCCCGACTCCAAACTCGCGCTCGACGAGTCGGCGGAGGGCGATGCAAAGCGGTCTGACCTCTACCCCGGCCCCCACGTGGCGGAGCTCGACGACAACCTGGTGGATGCATTCGTGAAGTACTTTGAGAAGCGTGGTATCAACCAGGAGTTTGGCGATTTCATCACCCTTTACAGCTTCTGGGCGGAACAGCAGGAGTACGAGTCGTGGCTTTCCCAGATTAACGAATTCGTCTCCTAAATAAAAAGATTGGAAGAGACGCAGACTTAAAATGCAATAAAAAAAAAAAATACATATATAATAATAGGCAAAAAAAAAAACTGAATATCCGAAACAAGGACCAAACCAATCATGATAAAAAGCTTATCCCTTACTATTATGAACAAGTGGCCGCTGTTTCAGTGCATAACGATGACATTCCGGTGACACAGCAGTTGCTTGTTTTTACACATTTTTTTTGCGATCCAATGAGAATAACAATAGTCCACTTTTTCATTCGTATAGTTTTTTAAGGATGCACGTTTGTTTTGATCCAATAACTATTACTGTTTATGTTTCTCTCCTTTCCTTTTGTGTTCAAGTTGAATCAACCTTATTTTTCTAGAGTCGCTGTATTGATGACAGATGCCACTGCAATAGGCGGTGTTCTACTTTTAGTCTCCATGAGCACGCGTGACTGTAGTGTGCCACTGAACACGAATGGTAATACGCTGCAGCCGTTCGCGCTCGCCCTGCCACGTACCACTTTGTTGATCTCTAGCGTGCTGACCATACTCAAACACTTTGGCGTTCGCATTCCGGAGGAAAAAGTGCCCATTCAGGTGTGGTTCTCGTTTGGGGACGATTCGGCCTTTGTGCCGTGGCTTCTTCCAGTAGGGGCCATCAAAGATTTCATAGCGCAGTGCAACGCGTACAAAAAGGCTGCGACGGGTAGCACTCCGGTGGATTGGGCAGCGGTAGAAAAGAACCATGACCGCGGCGCGGCGAATGCGGTGGAGCTGAGGATCCATGCGAGTAGTGTGCCACCCCAACCGTTCCCCGTCTTACACTATAAGCTGAACGAGGAGTGCGTCGAAACGGAAATAAAACAGATCGTGAAGGATGGATTCTTCTGTCACAAAAAACCGTCCGACTACCGAAACTTGGCCCAGCAGGAGAAGAACTTATTCTTGGAGGCTCTGCGGTACAACCCGTACAGTATCCCACCGCCGGCCACCTCCTTGGGAGTGTACCATGAGAAAATGGCGGCTATCCGCAAGCAGCAGAGCCTCAACGGAAATGTGCAAGACAGTTTCTTGTGTCGGGTCATGTTTCCCCTGTCATTTCTCTGCGATCAACACCGTGACGTGTCCTTGTCGCACACGTATACGGTGCGCCCCATTGGATGTGACTACGATACGATTACACTAGGGCACCTTCTTTGGTTGTTGTTTAAAACCTCATCCACACAGGTACTTCAGTCGGCGGACTGCTACGCTGGATTGCGCCTCTATGGCCTGTTTTTCAGGGCCATGTCGGTGTTTTACGAGAACGCAACGGAAGATACCGACCAAGGGTGGAAATCCTCTTGCGTGGGTCGATTCATCACCACCTATACAGAGCGCCACAACACGCTCCCGTTACCGGAAGGGCTGTCGTCTGACGTGGGGAATGGAAAGGGTTTTTATTTTGTCATTCAAGGTGTGGTGGTGGACTTGCGAACGCCTGTAAAATACGTGATGGAACTGTTGTGCGGTGCCGACCAGTGTATGTACTTGACCATTTGCGTCAAGTAAACCAATTCTACCGCTCTTCGTGTTATTGTATAGTTTGGTGGCAAAACTTGTGTTCCGTATGCATACATGGAGTATCTTTAGAGTGGACCCGTATGCGTAACTCGTTATACACCGTCTTCCTTCCCTCCCAACACCTCTTTGAAGGAAAATCTTTCCCATGTCATCTGTAGAATCAGATCCGGTGGACGGGGACCTCTTGTTGCGAGAGCGCTCACCAAGCCCAGGTCCCTCCCCCTGTAGTGCACTGGTAGCCATCCTAGAAAGGGAGGATCCCTTCGAGGTGAAAGCGGCTGTGAAAGGGTTATACGTCGGCCTCGTCCAGTCCATCCAGGCGAATTCAGAATTTGCTACGAGGTGCGACACCGAGGAGTTCATTCTGTTCCCTGAAAAAACAAACGAAACCACAACGATGAATGAGGAGAAGGAGGCGCCGGACTATTGCCTGTGTGCCAAAGGGATCCACTTGCTGCTGCGACTGCTTTCCTCCAAGTCCAGTCGAGTCCATGACGGGAATACCCACCAAGTGTGGCTCGACGTGTGTAAGGTAACACTTTTCATTTTTAGTGCGCTGGAGCGGTCTGGTATGGGCGATATTCTGGCCGATGTGCTGCTCCACGGCGAGCCGGAGGATGGGTCGGAGGAAGACAGGGATGTGTGTCGCCTCTCCTTTCAGTGTGGGTGCCTACCACTGGATGAGGTGGCGCCCTTTCATACGTTAGCCATGAAACAAATGGGCGAAAGAGCGTTGGAGAACGCCAGCAACACGGATAGTAATCTACTGAGCCCCCTGTCGGCGACGGAGAGTATTCCTGAGAATATGAATCGTCACTTTATGGAGCAGTTGGGTCTGTCACTTTTCCGTGAGACACTCACCATCTTGACACTAGACATTGTCGATCGGGAGTGCTACGGGTTCTTTCCATCAAAGATGGTGAACCTGTTTGCGAAGATTCCTCAGTTTCATGAGGTGCTGCTCACCTATCCGGTTCATCAAGCAAATGTGGTTGCCCCAATGTCGTTCTGCACGACGTTTCCGGGCTGTCTCACGGCGGGCTGTGCGAGCTCGGACGTACTAGTGGCAGCGGAGGCGTGGCGAACAGTGCACACGCTCCTGCTAACAAACCCCTGCTTCTCAGTCGAGTTTATCAAATATTACGCTGGCGATATTATTGTGTATTTGAAAGACTCTATTCTTTCCGCGAGCTACATTGCAAAGTACAATGCCCTGACGCTGCTGGTGCGATTGTCCGGGGATGTCTCGTTGAAGTCGTCCAGGTTCGTCCTCCTCAACTCTCCGGCTCTGCTCTGTGCGCTGATGGAGGCCACCAACGACCCGTCTGTCCCTATTCAGCTGCTGGTATTCAAAGCACTCCAGTCCGTGATGATGTACAGCCAGAAGGTGGTGCCCGTTGTTCGGCTGCTCTACCTGAATAAGGAGGCCCTCACCCGCTTTATTGACTACATCATGTCGGTTCTCTCCCGTGGCAACTACAGTGAGACCCACGACTTTGAGAAGAATGTGCTGGTGAGTGTCTTGAACATTATGCCCGAAGTGTAAAAGTGTGGTTAGTGCGGAGAAGTGGTACACAGTGTACAACAACAATAGCAAAAGAAAATAGGACTTATCTGCTTTTCCCCGCCTTTACTGTAATACCATATAACCTATTTGTTTTACCGTTTCCCTTCTCTACCCCCCATTTCCCTTAGTCGTTTGTTTCTCCACCCATGTCTAGTACGAGCCAGACGACTTGCCCGCAGTTTAAAGTACATCAGCTAAACTTGGCGACGGCCACCCCTCTCGGTGCGGGGGCCATTTCCCATGTCATCAAGTCTCACTTGACCAAACCGCCCATTCCTATTGCCATCAAGGCTCTGTCGAAAGTACAGCTACTCCAACAAGGAAAAGTGGAGGGGGCGCTGAATGAGAAGAAGGCACTTGTCGCACTAGGCCCCCACCCTTTTGTGGAGCGCATCTACGGCACCGCGCAGTCTGAGGACGAACTGTACTTTGTGTTAGAGTATTTACCCCATGGTGATTTACTGCAGCATATTCGTCGAAGGCACTTGGAGTGCCAAAAAGAGTACAATGCCTCTGCCGGCACCGGAGAAAAAGGGGCAGGCACCCTAGAAAAAATCCCCGCCTCCTCTACCATGAAGCGCTGTTTAGGTTTTAAGGATATCCAGTTGATTACGGCACAACTCATCTTGGGGATCGCGCGGGTGGTGGAAAAGGGCTTTGTGCTGCGTGATCTCAAACCGGAGAATGTGGCGTTCGACTGTAAATATAGAGCCTGTTTGATTGATTTTGACACCGTTGACTTGGAAGGAAAGAGCAGCAAGCCGGTGACCAATGGGGGTGTGGCGGTGAAGCCAGAGGAGGAGAAGCCCGCGAACACCAAACGGCGCATCACCGTTTCTGAAATTCAAGAAATGCGCAAGAAGTCGGCTAGTTTCTGTGGGACCGCCCAGTATGTCTCCCCGGAGATGGTAGGAGAGCTCAAATGGAGCTTCAGCAGCGACTTATGGGCCCTGGGCGCCACAGCGTACGAGATGATGTATGGGGAACATATGTTCGCCGGCATCACCCCTTTTGAGGTGTTGAAAAAAGTAGTGAACGGGGTGTCGGATGCGATTCGATTTCCCTACATTGACTTTGGTGTGCCGGACGCCAAGGAAAGGTTTGAGGCGCTGAAGGATTTTATTCTGCGCCTCGTCTGTGTCGATCCGATGGACCGGCTGGGCGTCGACCTCGAGACGCAGGCGTTCGATCTTCCCGGTTTGAAGGGTCACGCTCTTTTTGCGGACTTTGACTGGTCGCGTCTAGAGGAGCACCTGACGTCCTTTAAGCCACACCACATTCCGCTGGAAGGGGAGGGCGAGGTGCCAGTGAGCGGCGATAACCCCGACCCTTCTCCTTCGCTAATGTCGTGCTACGAGGCGGTCCCCTTCAACGACGAGCAGTACGCAGAGTATATTTTTCACGCCACCGCCGATGCGAATCCATTTGAGAAGTTTTTGCTGGATCAAGTGGAGAGGAAGGGAGGAGACAGTTGCGCCACCGGAGGATGCCGTGAAGGAAAGAGCCGAGGAGGCGCCGCTAGACTTTGACCATGTGCCAGATGGTACCTCCAGTGAGAGTAGTTCCAGCTCCCTGGAGGTGATCGATGACGTGGGCATGCGCTACGAGTACGGCTCTGTGCATCCCGACTTTACCAAATAAAATGGAATTGTACACTCCTTTCGTAAGTCTCGTTGTTCTGCACTATATCGGTTCCGTGTCGGTCACGGTTCATAGTTCAGCTCCATGGTGACAATCCATTTCCACCTTCTCTCCTCCTTATCGAGTAGTTGTAGTTTTATTCTTTTCCAATGCGAAGTTGCAGTTTCAGCTCGCTTCGGATGGGCTACTCTGCCATCCCTTTTGCCTTGACCTGTCCTGTTCGCTTTGCCTCTAGTTCTGTCAACTATTATAAGCGTCTTGGCGTAGAGACAGATGCCACGCTAGAGGAGGTCAAGTCCGCCTATCGCCGCTTAGCCCTCAAGTGGCACCCGGATGTAGTGGCAGACACCCAGCGGGCGGAGGCGGAGGTACAGTTTCGTGGGGTATCGGAGGCCTACGAGATCCTCTCCGACCCTGCGGCCCGTCGGAAGCACGACGACACACTAGGCGTAAAAACAGCACGGAAACCAAAACCGTCCCCCACGATGAAGCAGAGTGAAGCGGAAAAGGCCACCAAGGCACCAAAGGGATCCCCTGCGAACCCATTTACAAACAAAGCCACACACAAAAAGTGGGGCAAAAAGTCCTTCTTGAGAAAAGACGCCGATCGTGCCTTCTCGGATGCGTTTGAAGGCAAAACGCTCGATGAAATTCTGTTTCATATTGAAATGAAACGTCGTATGGAGCAGACAAAATCGGAGGAGTCTCGCAAACCCCAAAGTCGGGAGGAGACGATGAGGCGTGTGATGGAAGAGGCTTCCGTGAACTTTGGGGAGCGTGCCGCCAAGCAGTACGGTCACGGTATCCTCCAGCACATCAAGGCGGTCCGTCACACGGGGCCCTCTCCACCGCCAGGGAAGCACATGCCGTTTCGCCCCTTCCCCGGCACCCCTGTACCGGAGGGGGTGACGTTTGTGGAAGATCCGAAAATGGGCCCCACTTGCAACGTAACGGACGCCGACAAGGTGGACGACGCGACGCTGCGTGATGCTTACCAGGAGCATTACGAGGCCAACTGTCAAAATGCGTTCCACACGCCGGTGGAGGATTTGCAAAAAGCGGAAGCGGAGCAGCGAAATGTTATTTTAGAACGCCTGGAGCGCAATAAAAAGAAGTTTCCACACAATATGGGACAACTCTATTCCTATCACAGACCTTACTAAATACCTCTTTTAACTACTCTTTAATATTGGTTTGTGTTTGCTTTTGGTTGTTTGTTTCGTCTGTCCCCCACCAAGTGGGAAGATACTATCCAATAATGCTACCTTCTTTTTCGTTCTCCCCTCTCCCCAAGGTATCTTTTTTATAGTAGTTTTTTTCTATCTTTTTTTTTTACTGAGAATGCGTCGTGTTGCCTTACGCTCTTCTCTTGCGGTGTCTGCCGCCGCCGTGCTGCCGATGGTCAGCCAATCGCGTACAATCTACACCACCTGGGGCTCCATCGTGAAAGAGCCGTGGACCAAGGATGAGTCGTGGCTGAAGCGCATCACCTCCCAGTCCCAGTTTAAGAGTTTCGAGTTCTGGCACGTGCCGGAGGTCGATGTCCCTGAGGGTCTTCACCTGAACTCGGTCGAAACCTATCTGCTGAGCTGCATCGAGGACGACACCAACCGTCTCCTGAACGTGTCTTGGGGGTATGACTTTGACCCGTTCTGGCACGACCGCGTAGCCTCCCTCAAGATGTTATATAGCATCATCTACAATGACCGCTACCCCATCTACCGCTTCATCTTCGGTAACTGCTCCCACAAGGAGGCGGAGAAGCTGTACATTGAGAAAAAGCTCAACTACTTGAAGAGTGTGCTCTTCTGGGCGGCCCGCACGGAGCGCCGCTTCACCACCATCGTGAAGGCCCGCTACACGGTTCAGCGTACCGTCTGGAACGCCCTGGAGCGCGAGCGCTACCTCTGTGCGTGCGTAGAAGCCGTCGACTCCTTCGCGGAGAAGGTCCCGGAGGAGTTCCGTGAGAAGGCGGTCGGCGAGCTAGAGCTCCACTTAGTTAACATGCGCCACTGGGTCTATGACTGCCCCAACGGCAAGAGAACCTTCACTCGTCGCCTGGCGTAAGCGAAGGGATGGCGTTCTGACTACCCCAGAAACCGTTCTCTTTTTTTTTTTTACAGGGCAGTCCTCCGTTAACAGTGACACGTTTAGTGTGCGGAGGCAGCAGAAAAATTATAAAAAGAGAAGGAGAACGAAGGAATGTACCACGTGGGGGAAAAACAGAATTGTAGAAAGTAGGAAAAAATATCGTTACGATATTGTTTCATTTTCATTTTTTTTTTTCGTTTACAAGTTCTTACCAAAACCCATTTCATCTCAATACAAATTTACGTTTTAGGAACCATTTATATTAGGAAAAACAAAACAAAAATAAAACAATAAAAAAAAGAAAAAAGAATATTTAACCAAAAAAAAAAAAAAATTACTAGCCGTATATTCAATACACAAAATCCTTATGATCTTACCGTTAAACTACAAGATGATTACAAAATTTCATTGTTTTATTTTGCTGTCACGGTTGCCTAGGATCGGTCCTATGTAACGTTCATGGCTGTCTTATGACTGTCATTTCCCTTTTCTTTCCCTCTTTTTTGTGTTTACTAGTACATGACCCATATACTCGAGGCCTGTACCGATGGAGCGATTGCGTCTTGTACAGCACTTATCGTTTCTAATCCGTTCGATGTGATGCGGACTAGATTTCAAATCCAAGGTGAAATGATGAAGCGGGGGTCCTACGTCGCTCGATACAAAAACTTACCCCAAGGGATGGCGCTGGTGGCGAAGGAGGAGGGTGTGCTGGCCCTTCAAAAAGGGTTCTGTGCGGCGGCGCTGTGGCAAATCACACAGAATGGGATTCGTATCGGGATGTATCCCATCGTACGGGACTTTGTCACGAGACTAACGAGTCGGTCCCACTTTCTGTTGGACGTGCTTTCCGCCGCGCTCTGTGGCGTCGTTGGCGCCGTCGTCTCCTCCCCATTTGTCATGCTGAAAACACAGTTGCAGGCGGATTCCGTTTCCTCCCAAACCGCCAACAGCAGCGCCCCGAAGAAGGGCATGTGGAGCACCTTCCGTTCCATCTATCGGAAGGGAGGGGTCCGCGGGATGTGGCGGGGGGTCACCATCGCCGCCCAACGCACGGCGGTCTTTAGTTTTTCACAATTGGTGTCGTACGATTGTGCCAAACGGCAGGTCGCCCCGTACTGTGCACCAGGACTACCGACGCACATTGTCGCCTCCACCATCTCCTCTTTCTGTATCGTCCTCTGTACAAGTCCATTTGACGTCGTGATGACGCGCTCCTACAATCGGAGAGGTGGCGCAGGACCGTCGACTAATAATACCCTAAAACTGCTGTGGGAGATTTACAAGGTGGAGGGCGTGCATGGCCTGTACAAGGGATCGACCGCCATGTTCTCCCGTACGGCCCCACACACGATCGTGACCTTTGTGACGCTAGAGTATCTGAAAAGCCTCAAAGTGAAGACGCCCGCTGCTCACTAATTCGTTGAACTCGTCTTTCCCTATTTCGATATGATTCCTGTTTCTTATAATTGCTCCTGCAGTGTTTGCTATCTTTAGCGTATCTATTCACTCTGACTACTTTTCAGACAAGTAGTAATGTTTAAAAGAATCCTTCCCTATGGTAGAGTCTGTGTTAGGCCGTTTGGGAGCGGTACGCTTCTGTTCCAGTCTGTTGTGGCCCAGTCACCCTTGTGTACACCCTTAAGAGGGTCCAAGGTGAGCTCCTACAAGGAGGAGGGCTATTACCGGTTAGACAAGAGACAGGTGCGCCTTGATCCGTCCTTGTATGAGATTAAAACTATGCGAGGAAGTGGACCTGGCGGCCAAGGGGTCAACAGCAGCAGCAACAAGGTGGAGTTGCGTATCTCGATGGAAAAGTTAGCGGAGCTGTACGACGAGGATATTATTCAGGCCCTGTGTCAGCAGAGTGGCAGCGTCACAGCGGACTTATCCACGTTAATCGTCTCCTCACACGACCAGCGCAGTGCGCTGCAGAACAAGGAGGCGTGTATTGACAAGGTGAAGGATCTCATTGTCACCGCCTCTTGGGTTCCCCCAGTGGAGGCGGACCCGATTGAGAAGTCTGCGCACATTGTCACCCAACACAAGGAAAAGAGGCGGGTGAAGAGCAACAAGAATCGCATGGTGCGGTCGGCCCGCAAAGGCCAGTGGTAAGGAAGAGCCGTCTTTGCACTATTGTATAGTTCACACAGTATATCGATTTAAAGCGGAGGACAGTTCATTTTAACCCAACAGCAATACCAATTTCGCGTTTTCACATCAACCACTCTTTCTCTTTCCATCCACCCCAAAAAGTCGAATACATTGTGGTGTGTTTTTCTTTACAATGAAACAAATTACTCGTATGCTACTTCCCTCTCTCCTGGCGACGCAAGGGGTGCGCTGGGCGACCACGGTCTCCAGCAGCGACCTGCCCACCGACCCTTATACTTCCAAGGTGGCGGGTATCCTCCGTAACAAGGTGTACGCCAAGGACTACAGCTCCGCGGGTCTGACGGAGAAGGAGGAGCAGATCATCACGGAGTGGCGCAACCCTATCATCCAAGCGACGCCCCAGCAATCGGTCGAGCCGGATGAAATTGGCGATGTGCGTGGAGAACCGACCGAAGGGTCCGTGGATGTCGCCGGCAAGTTCGGTGCCACCTTCCGGGATCAGCGCCCCATCGACCCCAACGAGGACGCAGAGAGTAAACGACGCCGATTGATCTTTCAATCCCGCTATCGAGGGATGGTGGAGATGGACCTCATTTTTGGACACTTTGCGCGACGGAAACTGAGCACCCTGGACGCGGAACTGCTAGACGAGTATGACATGCTGCTCAAGCAGCTGGACAGCGACCTGTTCCGGTGGCTGATTGTGGGCGAGAAGGCACCCGATGACGTAGAAAACTCAAAATGCTACCACGCACTGAAGGATTTCATTGCGAACGAACGGACCGAGTTGCTGGGAAACTATTAAAACGATTTTAAATATGCTTTGACGCATTTTCACACTATATGTCGCTGTGCTCAGCCGCATTCGTATTGGATTCTTTATTTCTTTAGTGTTGCTCTCCTTTTTCACAGTGCACCTCCATGTTTCTCTCTGTATTTCATCAGAATTTTTCTTTTTGTGTAGATTTCGGCTGTTTGTTCATTGCCGGCAAAAATATTTGAACCGTCTGAATCATTGTATTCAGGCGAAAACTCCATCCTCGTATTGATGAAAAGAGGGGAGATTAGACAATAGTGTTTCCGTAGGTTCGTTGAGTAGTTTGCTTCAGCTGTCAGCTGTTTTTTTTTTTTTTTTGTCATTTTGTTTTGTTTTGTTTGCTCCTACTTAGTGGTCTTCTATGAACATTGTCCCATCCCGTAACCTCTTTTCTACCCCGGACAATCCTGCGTCGCACACCTACGGCGGTGGAGAGGTTACCATGCCCTCTCTTGTGAATGGTAGAATAAAGAAGAACAATTTCTTCTCTCAATTTGATAGTGTGGGGGCGTTTGCTACTCCAAATGAGAAAATAGACAGTCTAGTGAAAAGTGGGCTGGATAGAGAGACGTTTCAAGTGTATGGGGAAAATGTTAATGCGCCTCCGATACGAACCACACAGGCACGATCCCCCAATCAACCGTATGCAAGCATCACCAGCCCTGGTCATAACAGTAACAACAACAATAATAATAGTAGTTACATTGTGAGCGGATCTGAAAATAGTCTGTCGAATATTTCAAAGCCCGGGGGATACCAAAAGAAGACGTTAGCGGAGAGTTTGAGTGGTAGTGGTGCCTCCGACAGGGAAGCCGATACTCCTTGTTTCCTGCTCATGTCAGAGTTTAGGGCGTACGCCGCCGACCTCTTCGCCTCAGATGAAGCCATCATGGAGGCCGTGGCCCACGCGTGTGCGGCCTCCACCCTTTCGATTCTAAAAGCGCAGCGACTAGCCTCCAGTCTGGGACTGAATGTGACCTTCGGGGTAGACACGCTGCATTACTCGTGGAATAATAGGACTAGAGCAATCGTGGAGGAGAAGAAGGGACTCATCAACCTCAAGGATGCGGTGCCGTTTCTGGAAGGTGGCTTTTCATTGGAACATGCGTTCTTTAACTACAATGCGTACTTCCCCGCCTTTCTGCTGTGTGGCGCCTCGCATGTGTGGATCAACAGTGAGGATCAGATTGCGACCCCAAACGACCCAAATGTGCGCTACACCACGTATGTGCTGTTCGCCGAAGACCTCTTCCGGGCGCTCCCAGACTTCCCTCTGGCCATCTACCTCACGACCGGGCCGGACCTCCGACTGGTCCCCTCCCCTCTAGCCAACGTCACCGATCTGTCGCCGGCTAGTGTGTCGCACCTGCCGCCTCAGTTTCGTAGTCTACCGTACCAGACGATATGGTCCGTCATTACGTTACAGCGGTTCGCCCTGTTCATGTACCGCTGGGCGCAGTGTCCGGCGGGGGTGATTGAGACGCTTCTGTTGAGGAAGAAACCACAGGAGACCAGTGTGACGCCCACGGGCATTAGTGACTACTCGTACGTCTCATCGCAGAAGAGTCGTGCGGTGGCACCCCCTCCGAGACCAGTAGAGACGCAGATCCAGCACCCTTACGGTATCGGCCGACCCCCGAGCTTACCAAAGACAGCCTCGGAGCAGTCGACGAGAACCGCCATCCACAAGTACTATTTGATGCCTGAGACGGAAAAGAAGAGGGACGAACAGGAGATTCTAGACAGCAACCTGTCGCTTCCGGCGTACACCGTTGCATCCGTATTCCGTTGTGGTCCCGAAACGACCCAACTCTGCCATGACACGACTCGACTTTGCGGCCGCGGCGTCCCCCTTGTTCAAGGAGAGTACGCAGGGGAGCAGGTGGCATTCTTCCATGACGGAGCTGCAGGACGTGCACCTTCCGTCGCCGGTGGCCCCACCCACCTCCAATGTAGAGGTGGACGAACGACCCCTCAATGGAAGTTACTCGACGAAAAGTGCCTCCGGACAGAACATTCTCATTCCTGTCCCACCGAGCAGTTCCTTGTCCAACTCGATAGGTCCACACAAACGACGCGTCTCGCTTGACGCGCCGGTGAATGTTGGTGCAAGCCCCGCGGAGTTCGGGATCATCAAGAATCTTAGTGTCACACTAGACGGTATTCGGGTGACCGAGGAGCCCAAAGCGCTGTCTGGTAAGTGCATGCCGCCTTCCCGCAAGGACACCCCTGTGACGTCCCCCATCCCACAGTCCTCCGTCACGCTGGTGGAGCCTCCACAGCCCCTCAGTCGGAGCGGCACGCCAACTATCGTGATTGGACGACGTCCTGGCAGCGGGTCCGATGAAATAAAGGTACCCGATGTCATTAGTCGTAGTTCCCCTCCCGGCAGCGGCTATCGGGTGGAACTGTCGGAGGCGTTGGGCAACTCGGCCTTCACGATCCATTCCTCCACACGATCCAACTCCGTGGGCGACAATGAGTCCCCTATCGGTCACTCGCCCATGCGTGGACAGGGCGGCAAGTTTCAGTTCCCGCACACCTCCTACGATGGGACGGACGTGGAAGCATCCGGCGGGACCCTCCGAGGGTCTGGCGGGGTGGGCATTGCCCCGAATGTAATGGTGTACCCTCCTCCGCACTTGGTGATCAACCACGACACAGAGCGGGGGGACGGCGGGGAGAACTCTCGCATCTATCTTTCCGTCAGTGCGCTCTCGAAAGGCAATTTACACCCGTCTGTGGATACCGCCACCGTGCTCTCCCCAACCGTCGACAGCGTTAGCGTCAACCACACGGACAGTACGATTTCAGGCAGGCGGTCTATCCGGAGTCCACCACCCTCCCTAACTGGCACACGCATACGCCTGCTGCAAAGGGTCGGTCGAGCGTACGTAGCGAGGCGAGATATGCCGCGGAAGAGTAGGAAGCCTTTAGGAAACTTTAAACGACCACAGCCTATTCTCCGGCCCCACTTTTCCTTCAGCGCGCCGCCCGATCTGGACGAAGACAGTGCGCTCCTGACAGGGCCAGTCGCCCCCAAGCCGACCGCCGTTGTCATCAAGCCGCCGCCATTGACCGCCTTTAGCGCGCCATCCAAACCCACCCGGAGGCCAAGCTTTGAGCAGGACATGAACTCGTCGGAGAATGGTGGTAGCTCGTATCGCCCCAAGTCACCGGTGTCGGTGAGTGGCACGATCTGCTTCACAACGTCCATGGCGGAGGCCTCCCCACTGGTGGCTTCCTTTGTGAACAAGAGTATCCACGCGCTGCAGAGCGTCTCGCTCCATGAACGGGTGTCCTCCGTGGTCGACAATAGTGTCTCGTCGCATCTTACCAAAACGTTCAAGAATGCGGCCGCCTCGATCCGAAGGACCCGCCCCAACACCCCGGATATCCGAGCCAATGGAGAGGCCGCGGAGGTCCTGTGTCGAATGTGGTTAGGGTTTGTCGCCCGTCAGCGCCTCGCCAAAATTCGTCAGGAGAGACAGGAGGAAATGGCGTTGGATGCACAGCTGAATAATTTTGGTGAAGGAACCATTCGCAGCGCTAAACTCGAAACCGACGCCCCCCAGTTTTCTGCCTCCGTTTGCCCCAGGAAGGAAGGTCAGTAATTCCGTGAGTCCTCCGCCCATCGTCTACACCCCTACCGGTCCCACCGACAACCGCCTCAGCGTGCTCTCCCCCGGTGAGCCCCTCTTCCCGACCAACACCCTCGCCAACTACACCGTACAGAACACCACCAACAAGAATGCCGGCGGATTTTACAGCGATAGTCCGTACACCAGTGCCATGAACTCGGCGAGGAGCTCCCTCGCGGACTTTCCCTACAAGAAAGTACTCATCACACCTTCCGGGGACATGAATCCGCCTAGCCCCGTGATACAGCATAAGGATCCACCGCCCCCGGCACCAATCCCGACCACGTCGCCGCCGTGCTCCCAGCCGCTCATCCCGTGGCTGATGGGTCAGTCGACAGAGTTGGTGAGCGCCCCCAAGAACGCTGCGGCGGGTACGCAACTCACCCCGATGGAGTTTTCCCTCGCCGATATGCGTCGCAGTAGTATGCGTTCCGGTGGCAGTTTGTACCAGGCGTTTAGCTTTAGCACGACGACGCGGACGAACGCCGCCTTCAACAACACCTACTCCGTGTCGGAGTTTATGCACAACTTTAGTGTGAACCCAAAAGACCCGTGGACGCTAGATGGTGTGACGATTGTGGAAACCGACAGCGACATTGAGGAGGACATGTCCAGTCTGTCCAGCGATCAGGACAGCGACGAGAATATTGCCACCGAGGAGACGGACAAGTCCATGGCGAGTGAGGAGTTCGAGAAGGATGTCATTAACCTTCAGTTGGAGACGGACAACTTGATTCCGGCGAAACAGCTGTACAAGAGTATTGACCAGGAGAAGACGTACTCCCAGACGGACGCGCTCTCGCTCATTCAGCGGGTCGGCCGTGGTTACCTGTGCCGGCGCCACGAAAACTTTCTGTTCATGGTGCGCGTCAGCAAGGAGGAAATCACCCTGATGCACCGAGTCGTGAAAGGGTTTCCTGACCCGCCGTGACCTCGGGTTCCAGTCCCTCGTCTACAAGCTGGCCAATCGGGATTTGGAGTATTGGGAGCTGCGCAACAAGCACGCCATCACGATCCAGCGGGTCATTCGTGGATTTGTTGCCAGACAAAAAACAAAGCGAAGCCAACGTAAATTGCAGACCAGGCTGGAATTGAGAATTGCAGCGGAACAGGTCGACTTCGACGACGATTAAACTCATTTTTATAGTGACACATACCCCTTTTTTTTTTCTTCCTTTTCGCCGGTGTTTTTGTTTTATTTTATCATCATTTTTTTTTATTCCATTTTTTTCGTTTACTCCTGCATTCATCATGACTATTGTAAAAAAAAAAAAAAAACAGAAATTACCTAATAATATATTTGAAATGTATAATCTAATGCCAATTTCATCAAAAATATACCTGTTTTTTTTTTTTTACTCCTAAAATATTATTATTAGCTAATTCTTGAATGCTTTTCCATTATTGTACTATTGTATTGTTAAAAAAAAAAAAAAAGAAACCGTGTATAGTGTTCCTTCTGCGTTATAATTGTGTTTGTAAGGGTTTCTGAGCTGTAAAGTGTTCGGTCTTTTTGGGTCTGTTATCTTAAGTATTCTTCGCGTCTTTCCATCTGTTTCTTTCTCTCCCCCTTATTTTTGGATGAATAGCAATGAGTGAGAAAAAGGAAACCCCCAAGAGAAACCTCCCTCAGGATCTGAGTGCCGCTAAGATTTCTCAGACCTCTGATGAGCATACCCCACACTCTGCCGTCATGTCCCCCATGTCCACTTCCAACTCCACCAATGTGTTGGCCAATGGCTGTGTGCGGTGGTGCGTCAACATTGCGCTGCAGTCTTTCACAGGCGAGCCATGGGCGGTCGCCCTACGCCCACTGGATGAGTGTACAAATAGTTCCTTCACCAACCTCCCGCCGGTGGGGGTTCAAACCACCACGACGACGACACGCATTGCCGCGGATACACTCAATTCGGGCGCGGTCAATGCGGATACGGAGGCCGCCGGAGACGCGCCTGGCATGTCCTTGCGCTCCGGGTCTTCTACGCACGCCGCTACCTACGGCGGTCGGTACGGTGGGGGCGGCACCACTGCGGCCGTGCGCTGTGGTCTGCTGCTCTCCCAAGTGGAGTACGAGCCAGAGACGATCGCCCCGGTCCTAGAGGCTGGCTTCTCCTACGACCCGCACCACGACGAGTTGCACATGCTCCAGCAGTGTATTCAGGCCGTCAACGACCCCCCGGTGACATACCGCAACGACGAGCTGCTCTACCGCTTTACCAACGTGGAATTTGAGCCCGTCACGGCCTCGGACGACGGACAGCTGCGTTATTGCATTCGCACCCCACTGGATGGGATGCTGCACTCGACGCTCAATCCCGCCGTGTCGGCGGTGATTGACCACTGTGTCAACTCGATGGTGCTCGTGTACGGCGCGACACAGGAAATGAAGCAGATGGGACTCATTGGTACCCCAGAGGAGTGCGGTCTTCTCCCCCATGCGATACGCGCCATGATGGAAAGTTACCTGGAACGGAGGGAGACGCAGCAGACGAATCCCAACGCGGACGGGGAGTCGGACCACGACGCCGACCGCAGCAATTCCACCAGCCCCACCAGCACCTTCGCCCTGCCGTCCATTGGGACGACGAACCACAAGTTTGTGCGCGCGGAGGCCACCTTTGTCGCCTTTGACTCCACCAGTGTAGTAGACTTGATTGACTTGGACAACAAACACGTGGAGCTGGTCCTCCAGCTGGCGCCCCCTCCCTCGCCGTCGGTGCTGGAGGATACAAACGAATCGCGAACGACGGCTACGACAGACTCCTTCGTCCTTAACGCGAGGGCCCTGCCGACGGAGAATACCAACGACGGTCTGTCAGCGCTGGATGTGGGACTGGAAAACCTCTCGCACGCGCTGGAGGAATCCCTTCTACAGTCCGAGTCCGGTTCGTCTTTGCTCTTTTCTCTGACCATGTATACCGATAACTACAAGAGTGCCACGCTGCACGTTCTTTGTCTCGCCGAAGACTCGGCCGCCCAGACCTGGCTAGCGTCCACCGTGTTAGCACGGAGCCAGGCCATCCCACTCGGGGAGGAGCAGTCCTGGGCTTCTATTCAGAATACCCCGATGCCGCCGCCGCTGCACCACCACGCGGCGACGATGCTAGTGCCCGGACTGTGTTTCGGTAACATGTTTGTCTCGATTCTCATTTGTGTTTATAATTCGATCACGACCTTGAGTAGGTTAAATAGGGACCTGACGTTGGCCGTCACTGGTTACCGGATGCGCACCATTCCTCGTGTAACGTCCGTCACGACACGTCGTAGTACACGCAAGCTGCTCACGGGATGGGAGGAGCACTTCACCGAGGATGGCCGACGCTACTTTGTGGATACCACGACCAAGACCACCACCTGGGATGACCCGCGCTTCGTGGTGCGCAAGACGACCGGGAAGACGGCCTCGCCCACGGTTGGACAGCGTCAGAGTAGGATTGGTTTAGGAGATGGGGATACGGACTTCTTGGCCAGCAAGCTGCAGGACCAGGCGCTGTCGCTTCCCGCCGGTTGCAGGGAACGGAGCGGAAGTGAGGACCGCGACACAGTGGGGATTGTGGTGGTGGATCCACAGTGCAATCCCAGGGTGTTGTTGCAGACGGACAACCCCAACTTTAGACTTCAGTTCGAGCGGGAGGAGGGGCGCCTGCGGGCGGAGAAGGAGCGCACTGAAAAGAGGATGCAGGAGTTGTTGAAGGCGGTGGCGGAGGCGGATGTAGACCACAGGACTCCCCCTGCCCCACCCGTCACCCTCGTGCCGCCAGTCGGGCCCTCTTCCCCGGAGGAGGACGAGGACGACAATCCTCTCTTACGGACTGGTGCCTCCACCGCAGACGACTTTGACGTCGACGACGAGGAGGCGGTGGCGCTAGACCTCAACACGGCACGGTTTTACAACAATGCCATCAACGAACAAATTAGTATCCCCCCACCGGAGCCGAAGAGTACGTCGGTGGTGGGTTCGCAGGAGGGCCCGGCTAGTAGCAGTACTGCAAACACGACCACAGCGTCCCCCGAGATGCAAGACTTGGAGTCGCTCGTCGATGAATTCTCCCAATTTTTTAGGACAGTGCAGCAGAAGGAGGACCAGCTGAAGACGTATAGGAAAGCGGCGAAGCAGGTGGAAACCCTCTTCCAGAAGATGAAAGAGAGTGTCGCAAGCCTCGACCTCGACTCCCCTGCGCGAAGTACGTTGTCTGCTATCCTGGATGCAAAAGGTACTAGGGCCACTGCTAGCGCAGACACTTGTAGAATCATTTACGAGCTGTGGCAAACGGTGCTGAAGGAGGTGACCGTCAAGAACGGACCTACCCCAGACAGCACTGGTGTCAGTAGCGAAGGGAAAGCGTATATTGAAGCAGTTTTGAGGCAGTATGAAAATAAAATTAAATCTCTTCAACCTGGTAACGCAGCGAGTAACGATTTGCCCTCGGTAGACGAAGTGATGAAAAAGCTGAACCGTTTGTAATATACACTATGTACTTTTTTTTTTTTTTTTGTGTCTCACATCAACACGACATTTATTATCGATGATTTCATGCGAATCGTAGCAGGAAATGGACATCGGTAACAAATGGAGTGGAACTAATAAAAATAAAATAAAAAAAAACAACGCCAAATAATAAGTAATAATTAAAGATTAAAAAAAAAAAAAAAGAAAACGAGCCAATAGGTAAAACGAAAGAAGGTAATCTTCCAAAAAAAAACCTTTTTTTATTTTTCCTCAACTTTCTTTACATCTATCTACATTGTTAACGGTGATATTTCTACATTAATTCTGGTTTCGTTATTGGTGTGTATTGGAGTGAATAGTAGATTGGATATCTTTTGAAAGGGCAACCTTGTCGTTTTATTTTCTTCGTCATTCTCTCAGCAATAATAGTAGAGGGCAGAAGCACCCAACCATCTTTTTTTTTTTTTTTTTTAAGAAATGCGAAACGACTCGGATAAACAGAAAGGAGCCAAGCAGTCCTCGACGCTGGCGAGCGGCACGGACCGTCGGCAGCGGCAGCTACAGCAGATCCGCACAAAGGCGCACAAGGAAACCTTGAAGCAGTTTCGCCGTGAGGTAGACGACGGGGAGGAAAGCGACATTCTTCCCACCGGGGAAGGTATTACAGCGGTGACGAGCCGTACGAAACCGTCCTCCATCCCCTTCTCCTTCATCCCCGAGTGTGTCCAGCTCTTGCAGGCCTTTGAATCACCGGAGACGGTGCAACAGGCGCTACTGGTGCTTCGTAAGCTGCTCTGTCGGGAGGAAGACACCTCCAAGGATGAGATCAGCGCTAGCGGGGCGATTCCCTTGATTGTACGCTGCTTGACCACCGACGACCAAAGGATTCAGCTAGAGGCAAGCTGGTGTATTACCAACTTGGCAGCCGGCGATACCCGTCACGTGGAGGCGGTGGTCCAGTGCGGCTGCATTCCTCCTCTGGTGAGTCTGTTGTACTCCTCCCACCGGGAGTGCTGCGATCATGCCGCGTGGGCCCTGGGCAACATCTCTGGCGAGTCCGCCGAGTTTCGAAACTTGATTGTGGAAAATAACGGCATAGGGGCGCTGCTACACGTCATTGAAATAGAAAACGCACCAGTTCAGGTGATTAGTGATGCCGTGTGGGCCGTGTCCAACATTTGTCGCCGGAAACCTCGGCTGTCCACCGAGTACGCGGAGCCCATCTTACGCATCGCCTTCACCCTCCTGCACCATAGCGACACCGACATTGTGCGCTACGCCTGCTGGATCGTGGTCTACTTTAGCGACGCCGGGGAAGAGTGTCTGGATGTCATCCTCAACACCCCCGGTGTGCTGCAGCGCGTGCTAGAGCTCTTATCGAGCGCCCCAGAGGAGGTGAAGGCGCCGGCGGTCCGCATTATTGGGAATGTGTCGACCGGTAGCGAACTGCACGCGGAGGCACTCCTACAGAACGGGGTGCTCAACGTCATTCCCATTTTGCTGCAAGAGAGGCGACGAGACATCCGGAAGGACACGTGCTGGCTGGTCTCTAATCTTGTGATTGGGTCGATCGATCAGCTGCGGATGGTGATGGCATCCGGTGTGTACGTGACGATTGTACAACAGTGTCTACTGGCACCGGAGATGGACGTCAAAAAGGAGGCGTGCTACTGTGTCGCAAACTTTTTAGAATTCCAGGAGGCCGATTTCTACGAGTACCTTTTGCAGTTGGACGTGCTCTATCCGTTGTGCGAGACACTGCGTATTGGGGACGCCAAGATACTCGTCGTTGCACTGGAGGCGGTGCTGTCCTTCTTGGAGTATGGCAGGGCGCTACAAGAGGCGACCGGTAGCGAGGTGAACCCAGTGGCGCAGGCGATAGAGGGACACAACGCCCTGGAGCTGCTGGAGGCACTTCAGACGAACCGAGACCACGAGGTCTACGAACTAGCTTTGACGATATTAGATGATTTCTTTAACACGGAACCGGAGTATGAACACCAACAACTGGAGTTCGGGGCACCAGGCCCCAATGACGGCGCCCCGTTCAACTTTTAGCCATGGTGTTCTGATTATTTGTACTAGATTGTCCCATTTCATTACATGGTCAGCAAGGTAGTTGTCCCATACCCCACTTTTGCCCCCCTTGCCATAGATGCCGTATGAAACAATGATAATTGTGTGTGTGACGGTAGACCAATTCATTTTCCCACGCCACCTATTCTAATACACTTCCCCTCTCTTCCCCCCTACAGTTTCACTTTTTTTCATAATTATTTTTTTTTACTTCCATTCACTCCTATACCCCTACAAACAAACAAAAATTTAGGAACGATGATTGAAATCGAAGGCTTAGCGCATCTTTTGTCTCTGACCAAGTCGAGCGACCATGTGACGGTGGTGGACTTTTACGCGGACTGGTGTGGACCGTGCAAGGTGGCCGCCCCGCTCTACGAGAAAATGTCCTCCTACTACGACGCCAAGGATGTCGTCTTTACAAAGTGTAACGTGGATCGTCAAAAGGACGCCTCGGCCCATTTTTTAATTTCCGCCATGCCCACTTTTCTTGTGTGCCACGCGGGTGAAGTGCTATATAAGGTGCAGGGCGCCGATATGGGACTACTGCAGCGTAATGTGGATTTGTGCGTCAACTACTTGAAGTCGAGCCGAACCACGGGCCCCTCTGCTGCTGCTCCGTCTGCCCCTAGCACGAAGGAAGTGACCGGCCAGAATGCCTTTTCGGTCGTCATGCTCAAAATTGCGGTGGCTCGTAAGAATGACGACGTTATGGAAGAAAAACGCCTCTGCTCCGAGGCGTACGAGATGCTCGCCGTCCGCTCCGAGAACTGGGACGCTGGGGTGCTGCTAGTGCCGTATCTTGCCTCCAACAGCTACGCCTCTGACGCACTCGACAGTCTACTGTCGAACATTGCCACGCGGGAGAACAATAAGCGGTACGACGGAGAGACGTTTGTGAATCAGACCCTTCGCTTTGTAGTGGAGCTGCTGTCCAACATCACCTGGGACAACCTCGACCTGGTGCAGATTTGCGTGAGGGTGATTGTCTCCCTCGCACAGAGCAGCGTCGCCCAGTCCATCATGGCAGAGAGTACCTACTTTTACAGTGACTTCATCACGACGGGTGAAGCGCTGGAACGCGGCACCGTCCTGGGTGCTCTGTTGGGTGTCGGCCCGGCCGCTAAACCAGCCTTTTCCCTCCCACAGCAGCGCTCCATGTCGGAGTGGCGTCTCCTCATGGAGCTGTTCCCGGCGTCCGAGACGGACCACTCCACCAAGGTGCACGCGCTCAAAGACACGGTAGAGACGCTTGGGGATATAATAAACAAGGCGGTGCAGCAGCTGCTCAAAGGAAAGAATACCCGTCAAATAACGTTACGCTGGTTCGGCAAGGCGGTGGAGCTGAACGATGGCTACTTCAAGACAGTCCACCACGACGACCCGCTGTCGTCCCGCTTCTTTATGGGACAGCTCATGTTCCTTCTCATCGAGGCGGCCCTTCCCATCTTCAAAGGTTCCTTTGACTACTCCAAAATCCCCGCTTGCTACCTGCTTGGTGGAGAGGAGAACCCTACGGTGGTGCACGTCGACGAATCGATTGAGCGTATTGAGCACTTTGATGAAGAGAACCCTCTGCCCAAATACAACAACGAGACGGAGCCGTATAAGCCGCTGGTGCACCTCTTCTTCTTGGGGGCAAGGGCGGTCATGTTCAGCGCCACTTTTATAGAACTCTACAACACGGACAGGCGACAGGCGACGCACCCACAAGCGGGCCCACGACAGAGAGCCGCGTTTCAGGCGGAAGCGAGCCTCTACAAGGTGATCCTCACCCCCAGAAAGTGGGCGAGCAGCCGACTGCAGTTGGTCAACTATATGGCCCACTGGCTGCTGCACGTCATGGGGGTAGGGAGCAATGGAGTGCTCCCCGCCACCGTCCCGGTAGAGTGGCGCTATCTTCCACAGAAGTTGGTGGACTCCGTGATTCGCGCCACTCAGATGACGGTGAAGGACAGTCTGTTCGTTGATGGCTTGGTGGCGCTCATGTTGATGCTCATGGGGAATACGGACTACTTTCCCAAACCCCACGCGCACGCCCTCTTTCCGGCCTTTTTGATTGAGCTGATGCAAAACCCCGAAACCAGACGTGTGCTGGAGTCCCACCCGTGGTTCAGCAATAACATTGTGCGTCGGTGCGTCCAGTGCTACATAGCGGTGGAGAAATCCACGTACGAGCGTGTCCAGGTGCGTTATGAGCTGTCGTACTGTATCAAGGACTTTCTACAAGTGAACTCCCTTTGCGCCCCCGTTCGGGATGAGTTCGGGGCGGCCGGGACGGTGCTAGAGAAGTTTTCTCACATGGCCGTCGGGGAGGTGAACGAGTCGGTGGATCAGCTGATTGAGATTTTGAAAAAGATGCACGAAAAGATGAAGGCAGGGGCGGATCTTTCCGTGAACGCCGTGGCCACACGCCCTGCCGAGCGCGAAGGGGAACCGCCTCGTCCTAATGCGGCAGAAAACCAGGAAAGTGAAAGTGACTCTGAACCGGAGGAGGGGAACGAGACGTACCATCAACTTGGCCAGAGTTTGCGCAACTACATTCAGCTCTTTAATGCCTCCATGGATATGTTTATTGAGCTCGCGGAGCAGTTTCAGAAGGGTGTTTCTCAGAATATGGTGGCACTGCAGATTAGTCAAATGCTCTGCCGTAGTTTGGTCTGCTTCGCCGGCCCCAAGAGCACCACGCTGAAGATTGAGCACGCCGACCGGTACGAGTACCAGCCGCGTGAAATCTTACGACGATTAGTGGACTGTCTGACCCGCTTTAGACGCAGCAAGTCGTTCCTCAGCTGTGTGTGCCAGTGTGGTGTACCGCTCGATGACATTCTGTCCTCCATCACAACCGTGGTGACACGAAACCTGGTGACAGAGGACCTCACCTGGAGACTGACCGAAATGTCCGAGGCGCTGAAGAAGGTATCCAAGGATGTTGGGGATGAGGAGGCGCTGTGGAATGACGCCCCCGACTTTGCGTTGGATGCGCTTCTGTCCACTCCTCTCCAACACCCTGTGGCCCTTCCCAGTGAGGTGAAGGACCTCGAGGATTTGGTCTATGTCAATAAGGACACCATTCACCACTTGCTCCTGTCCGAACCGAAACACCCCTTCACCAAGGAGTACTTAGATGAAAAAATGGTAGAAGCATTCAACAACAAACCCGAGGTGCAGGAGGCCCGAAAGAAGCTGCAGGCGAAGATTGAGGAATGGATGACCGAAGCGAAGAAGAATCTTGGCGCCTAATTCCCATTTTTCATTTATTCATTCATGGACACCCCCCGTGAGTTTAGTTCTGACATCATACTATTATTATTAATGACGCGTGCTGTCGCATTTTTTGTGACGTTATGTGTGTTGTTGGTTGGCGCTAAATGGGTAACCGCGGCATTCGTTCCTCCTCACACTTCTCTCTCTCACTCACTTTTTGGTATGTAGGAGAATGCTCACTAGGACACGTTGTAGTTTAGGCCGATGGAGCTCGCTTGACTTTATGAGAGGTCGGTCAAAGAAAGGTGGCGCGATTCATATTCGGCACACGCATGGGTCGAAGGGTCGGTATGATCGGCTGTCGGCGAAACACGGTATTCGGGATGGTCGGCGGCACAGTGGCAACCACATGCAGGGTGGCCTCGGTATTAAGCTCGGTGGGGGACTGTTCGGTCTCCGTATCCCCCGTCAGCACATGCTCTCCACCATGACCAAGGAGCAGTTTGACCTGGAAATGCACGGTCACCCCAACATTACCAACCCCTATCGGGAGGTATTGGAACTGCACCCGGATTTGAAATCCGTCATGGCGAATGCCGTCTTGTCGGTGAAGATGGTGATTGTGCTTCCCCGTGTGAAGCGAGGCACCACGGAGACGACGGGCCCAGTGCCGGAGGAGTGGCAGACGGTGCTAAAGGAATTGGAGAAGGCGGTAGAAGGGGTTCCCGCATTCGCACCGTCTTCCTCCGTGACCTTCTCCACCTTACAATCCAACACAGAGTGTCACTTTGGCAGGGATTGGGTTCGAGAGGCGGGTCGGAAACTAGAGGAGTTGTTTCAGGATTTCTCCGACAGCGGTCACGTGATCACGCCAGTCAAGAAGATGAAAAAGAAGGCACTATTCGGGACTGCGATGCAGACGACGTCGTTGCCGGCAGGGAAGGGTCACGGGTACCGGTCTCCCTCCTTAACACAGTTGTTGGGGGCGCCGTCATCCGCAGCGGAGAAGTGTCCAGCGAATGTAGTCCCCGTCAAGCGACAACCGTTGCAGGATTATGTGGAGACCTTAAGAAAGCAACACCCGGATGCACTGTGTGTTTGCTCCCGTGGTATCCGTGTGACGGATCAAGACACCACCGGTAGTGCACGTGCCGCTGCGGTGCGTCTTTCCGTTCGCGTCATGAAGGAAAAACTGAAAAACAAGGAGGCGGCGGCAAACACACGTCGTATCCTCAAGACGGACATACCGCTAGACGAAAGCGGGGTGTGGGGGGAACGGAAAAGTGGTCTCAATGACCTTCTCCGCTGGCACTACTCCAACCACGACCCCCGGGCCCACAGCGGCGACGCCATTCCTCACTCGAAGAGGGAATTTGTCGTGCTGTATCTGGTGGACTTGTCGAATAATAAAAGGTATAGTGAAAAGTTACTTTCCAAGAAACCAGTCTCCCTTTTATCCCAAGAAACGAATGAGATGCTTAAAAGTCTTAGTTTCTTTCCAATCTCGGAAGAATCCGTCCGACAAGCGTTTCACGAGTTTTCCCGCTGGTCCGTGGAGAAGTCATGGGTCACGATGCTGCACCTAAAAAACGAGAAGCGCCCTTCCCGCGATCAAGTAGTAGAGGAATCACATTAAGCACTGCTTTTCGTTTAATAATGATTAATCTCTGTTTTTGTTTTTCGTTGTTGTTTGTTGTTTGTTTCTGTGATGGCTACACCGTTTTGTGGTACTCATGCATCCTCCTTCTCTCCTCCATTCTCAATCTATTTCTCGTGAAAGCTTTAAACTTGTTTAGATGGGTAGATAATCTCCTCAAGCGCTCCTCAACCAGCTTCGTTCGTGAAATCATACTTACAGAAGCCAAAGGGAACGGCAAGATTTTCCTTCTCCATCATCCAGTGTTCTTTCTGCTTCTACTCTCTGGTGTGGATTTAGTTCCACCTCATCGCACTATAATAGAATAACGTTAGATGGAGGTGTTTCTATTCTTATGTGGTTGTTCAACTGATCTGCGTGCAACACTTCTCTTTCTCCCTCCCTTTATCTCTTACCAGTAGTGAGTGAAAATGCTGTACAAGATCGTACGAAAAATACGAACTTTTAGTTTGAAGGAGAGTTGCCGTGTCCATCCCTTTGGGTGGTACTTCTCCATGTGTGCTGTGCTCGTCGCGTGGGCGAACTACGCGCAGTACAAGCGACTGATTCCAATGTTTCCTGTCTATGACACGTACCGCCAGCAGGAGGGTGGCCGCATGGTGCAGGCCAAGCAGCAGGAACTGTGGGAGGTGGAGCGGTACAACAACATGGTCAATCAAATGAGAACTGATCTCAAATCGTAATGACCAGCAGTATTCCCCATTTCACATTTTATTCTAACATCTAGTAAAGTATATTGTTTTTAAACGCAGTTTGTTCAGGTTATTTTTTGTTTTTTCTACTACCCGATATCACTTTTCTCTTCCCTCCCCCCTTTTCACGTCGACTAGTTTTATTTACTTACTTTACCAGCTTAACCTCTCAAAGACAATCAAAATGGTCTGCTTTAGATGCGGAAGTATCGGTCACTTGAGCTACGAGTGCACCAGCGACGCCGGTAGTGGCCCGTGTTTCCGCTGCGGCGAGAAGGGCCACATGGCCAAGGACTGCACCAGTGCCGTGTCTGCCGCCGATGCCCCGTGCTTCTACTGCCACAAGGCTGGTCACCGCGCCAGAGAGTGCCCCGAGGCGCCCCCTAAGGAACAGTCCCAGACGTGCTACAACTGCACGCAGAAGGGTCACATTGCCAAGGAGTGCCCCAACGAGCCGTACTGCTCCGTCTGCGAGGAGAAGGGTCACACCGTCCGTCGCTGCAAGAAGTCCACCTCCAACGCCCCTTGCCCCATCTGCAAGGAGAAGGGCCACCGCAAGAATGCGTGCCCCAAGAAGGATGCGTGCTTCAAGTGCGGCAAGACCGGACACCAAATGAAGGCGTGCCCCGAGGCATAAGGCAGTGAAAGGTTTAAAAAATCAAAAATGCTTACACACATTTTTCATGTTTTTTTCTTTTATTTGTTCTCATGAGTGTGTATCCTTTTTTTTTTTTTTTTTCGATCTGTTCCAAAACGTAGAACATGCTTTTCTCACGAAAGATGTTCTCCACGGTTGTTTCTTTTTTTATGAAAAATAAAAATTTGAAAAATAAAGAAAGCGTTTACGCTTTTCTTTTTGGTTTGTTTTCATCATCGTTTCAGATTTTTTTGTGTTTGTCCTGCTTTTAAACCACCACCTGGTGATTTAGGGCAGACACACAAAACAAAGATTCGTGTGAAGCAAGAAAGGATAAGGTTGATAATAATATAATTAAGTCGTATGTTTAGTGATTAAAAGATTTTAGACAAAAGTAATCCCATTAGAGTGATTCGTGTTTTAGTTTTGTTTCCTTGCTTAACTTGAGTGTTTTGTGTTATTCTTAGCGTCTACATTGACTTCTTCCCTCCTTTCCCTCATTTTAGAGTTTTACTCTTGTTTACATTTTTAGTTGTTTTTTGTTTTTTTTTTTTTTTTCTTTAGCATTTTTGTATTTAACGCCCACTTGGACTAGTTTCATCCAGATATATATTTCCATATACATCGGTCTACAGTCCTTTATTTTTCCAAGTCGGCATCATTAAAGTCCTTTTTGATTTTACATTGCTCGTAAAAAAAAAAAAAAAATGGACTCCCCTATTGCCGTTACAGAAGTCTTCCAGCTCAACTCCGTCAGTGGAGGACTTCGTCCCGGCTCGGTTTCTTTCAAAAATGTCACCATCAATAGTGATAAGTATGTCTGCGTCCGCGACCAGCAGGAGGACTCCACGTCTCTGGTGATTGTGGACCTCGAAAAGCGGGAGAGCATGCGCAACAACGTCCGCGACGCTGAGTCTGCCGTCATGAACCCCGACTCCAAGGTGCTCGCCATCCGCAGTGGACGCAACCTGCAGATCTTTGACGTGGAGCAGTCCAAGCGCCTCAAGGCCGTCATGTTCGACGACGACGTGGCCTTCTGGCAGTGGGTCGACAGCCGCACGGTGGGTATTGTGACCGCCACCGCGGTGTACCACTGGAGCCTCGACAGCCCCAACGACAACCCCGAGCGCGTCTTTGACCGCCCTGGTGACTACGACGCCTCCGTACAGGTGCTCGCCTACCGCACCGACGAAGGGAAGAAGTGGCTCGTCCTCTCTGGCGTGGCACGGGATGCCACTGGCATGGTCGGCAAGTCGCTCCTGTACAGCGTGGAGAACTCCAGTGCCCGTGTGCTGGATGGACACGCCTGCACCTTCATCAGCACCGCCACCCCCACCGACAGCCGCAAGAGCAACATCATGTGCATGGCCTGGAACAGCCCCCAGCAGGGCGGCCAGGTCATGATCATGGAGCTCCCTACCGGCGGCAAGACCGACATCACTGTCCCCCGTCGCCTGTACCCTGTCCAGATGCAACAGGGCGACTTCCCCGTCGCGATGGCCGTCTCCGAGCGTCACAAGCTCCTCACCGTCGTGACGAGCCGTGGAAAGGCCTTCCTCATGGACGTCTTCACCGGCACCCTCATGTTCGAGCAGCAGCTCTCCCAGGCCGTCATCTTCTCCGGCTCGTACGACAAGAAGACTGGTGGTGTGATGTTTTGCAACAATCAGGGTTCCGTCTCCCGCGTCGGCCCCAACGACTCCACAATTATCAACTTCATCAAGAACCGCCTCCAGAACCCCCAGCTCGCCCTCCGCGTGGCTGGGAGCGCTAACCTGGGTGGCGTTGATGATTTGTTCCGCGTCCAGCTGGACAACTCCCTCCGAAGCGGCAACATCGAGGAGGCCGTCCGCATGTGTCTGCGCGCCCCCGGTGAGTCCCTTCGTACCCGCGAGGTGCTCAACCGCTTCATGACCCTCCCCCAGCAGCCCGGCCAAGGTCCCGCCATCTCCACCTACTTCAAGCTGGCGCTGGCTGAGACGAACCTCAACGCCGCGGAGACCGTCGAGCTGGCCCGTGCCGTCGTCCCCAAGGGCGGTATCGAGTACGTCAAGCAGCAGTTCAACGAGGGCAAGCTCACCCCCTCCGAGGAGTTCGGTGACCTCATCCAGCAGGCGGACCCCGATATGGCGATCAAGGTGTTCCACAAGGCGGACTCCCACG
Source organism: Angomonas deanei (assembly GCA_903995115.1). NCBI lineage: Eukaryota > Euglenozoa > Kinetoplastea > Trypanosomatida > Trypanosomatidae > Angomonas > Angomonas deanei. The sequence goes on along the minus strand of LR877147.1, from coordinate 331,951 downwards.
CCAAGGTGGTGAACGTACTTTTGCAGCGTGGCGAGACCCAGAAGGCTGTGGAGTACTGCAAGCGCGCCAACTACGCCCCGGACTGGCGCGTCATTATGAACAACTTTGTCCGCTTCAACACGCAGGACGCCGTGAACCTCGGTGTCATGCTCTACCGTGACCTCGGCGAGCAGCCGGTTCTCGGTGCGGACGAGATTGTGGACATGTTCGTGTCTGGACAGCACATCCAGCAGGCGACGGAATTCTTGCTGGAGATTCTGCGTGATCACAACGACGAGTCCACCGCCGACCTCCAAACCAAGCTGCTGGAGATCAACCTCAAGTACTCCAACCCGTCTGTTGCGGAGAAGATATTCGCCCGCAACATTTGCCAGTTCTACGACGGGATGCGGCTTGGTCCCGCCTGCGAGCGCGCCAAGCTGTACGCCCGTGCCATTGACTGCTACGTGATGGCGCAGAAGCAGGACGACTCGGTGGATCAGCTGCCCAACATCCGCCGTTGCCTGCAGCAGGCCGAGTCCTTCAGCCCGGAGTGGCTGGTGGAGTTCTTTGGCAAGCTGAACAAGGAGGACAGTCTCAAGTGCCTCGACGACCTCTGCGCGAATGCCCGCCAGAACTTTAAGGTGATTGTCCAGGTGGCTACCAAGTACAACGACGCCCTCGGTGCGACGGAGTTGATCGACCTCTTCCAGGAGCACAGCTTGTACGACGTCCTGTACTACTACCTCGGCGCCATCGTCCCCTACACCCGCGACCCTGAGGTGCACTTCCGCTACATTGAGGCCGCCGCCGAGATGGGCCAGATGCAGGAGTTGGAGCGCATGACCCGAGAGAGCCCGTGCTACGATGCCGAGCGCACCAAGAACTACCTCAAGAACAAGAAGCTGACGGACCTCTGGCCCTTCATCAACGTGTGCGACCAGCACAACCTCATTGACGAGATGGTCCACTATTTGATCGACACCGGTAACGAGTCGTACATTGAGCAGTTCGTGACGCGCCGCAGCCCCGCCAAGACCCCTGAGGTGGTCGGTGCCCTCTTTGACGCCAACGCCAGTGAGGAGTTCATCAAGAATGTCCTCGCCGCGGTCGGCACCATGTGCCCCGTGGAGCAGCTGGTGAAGATTGCCGAAGAAAACGGCCGTCTGCACGTCATTAAGGACTGGCTCGAGGAGCGCCGCAACGAGAAGAAGACCGACGTCGCGCTGTACACGGCCCTCGCCAAGATTTACGTCGACCTTGGCCAGAACGCCGAGGAGTTCCTGTCCGAGTGCCCCTACTACGACTCCACGGAGGTCGGAAAGTACTGCGAGAGTAGAAACCCCAAGCTAGCGTTTATTGCCTACGGTAAGGGTCACTCCAGCAAGGAGCTCATTGACCTCTGCGTCAAGAACGGCCTCTACAAAGAGGAGGCCCGCTACTTGGTGCGCGAGCAGAACCTTGACCTTTGGGCCGAGGTACTCCGTGAGGACACCCCTGACCGCCAACAGCTGATCGAAGCGGTGCAGCAGGTCGCCCTTCCCGAGGCTACTGTCAGCGAGGAGGTGAGCACCACCGTGCGCGCCTTCATGAACGCCAACCTGACGGAAGAGCTCACGTCTCTCCTGGACCAAATCGTGGTACACGGCCGCTTCCGCAAGAACAAGTTCCTCGAGAATTTGCTCATCATGTCCGCCGTTAGGGCGCGAAAGGACCGCGTGATGGAGTATGTGACGACCCTCGAGGACTACGACGCGAAGGATATTGCCAACATGGCCACCGGTGCTGGACTGCACGAGGTAGCCTTTGTGGTCTACGACCGCCACGGTATGCTCAAGGAGGCCGCCTCCGTTCTGCTGAACGACTTGGAGGACCTCCCCCGTGGTCGCGCCTACTGCCAGAAGGCCGACGATCCCAAGGTGTGGAGCGTGTTTGGTTTGTACTTGGTCAACATTGACGAGGTGCACGAGGGTATTGAGTGCCTCATCAAGGCGAAGGATGCCGAGCACGTGATGGAAGTGACGGCTGCCGCGGAGCGTACCAATCAGTTCGGTGACCTCATCAAGTACCTCATGATGGCCCGCCAACACAGCAAGAGCCGCGATAACAAGATTGACACGGCTTTGGTCATCACGTACGCCAAGACCGGCCGTCTCGGTGAGTTGGAGGAGTTCCTGAAGGAAACCCACAACGTGAAGATTGGCGCCATCGCCGACAAGTGCTTCAACGACGAGCTGTATGAGTCCGCTCGTGTGCTCTACACCGTCGGGAACAACTTTCCGCGCCTAGCCTCCACGGAGATCAAGCTCAAGAACCTGCCCGCCGCCGTGGAAGCCGCGAACAAGGCCAAGTCTACCCAAACCTTCAAGGAGGTGAATCTTGCCTGCATTGAGGCCAAGGAGATGAAACTAGCTAACATGGTCGCCGTCCCTGTCGTGCTCAAGGCCGAGGAGGTGAGCGGGATCTGCAACCGCTACGAGAGCCGTGGACTCTGGGAGGATCTCTACAGTGTGCTCAAGATGGCCGCTGGCCACCAAGGCGCGCACATGGGTATCTTCACCGAAATGGGTATTGTCCTCGCCAAGTACAAGCCGGAGAAGCTGATCGAGCACATTAACATGTACCCCAAGAAGATCAACGCGCACAAGCTGATTGCCGCCTGCAACCAATACCACCACTGGGTAGCGCTGCGCTTACTCCACATCAACAATGAGGACTATCTCGCCGCGGCGAACTGCATGATGGACCACTACGCCGACTGCTGGGATCACGAGATCTACAAGGACGTAGTCAACCACCTAGGCTCTAGCGACTTACTCTACGCCGCGATTCCCTTCTACCTCAAGGTGCACCCCGAGCTGCTCAACGACTATTTGACCACCATGTTCAAGAAGATGGACCCCGACCGTGTCATGAAGGAAGTGGTCAAGTGTGCGCCCATCTATGTCATTCGTCAATACCTAGAGGCCGCCCAGGAGCGCAACTCCAAGAGCGTCAATGAGGCTCTTAATGAGCAGTACATGGAGGAGGAGGACTTCAAGGCGCTGCGCCACTCCGTGGAAAGCTACAACAATTTTGACGCAGAGCAGTTATCGGCGAAGCTAGAAAAGATGGAGATGTTCGAGTTCCGCAAGATTGCCCTGCTACTCCACCGCAAGAACAAGCGGTTCGCGCACGCCATCAAGGTGGCCAAGGAGAACAAGCTGTACGAGGAGGCCATGGAGACTGCCGTGGAGAGCGGCGAGCCCGCCATCGTGGATGATCTCTTAGACTTCTTTGTCAAGGACCACCCCGAGTGCTTCGTCTCCTGCCTCTACATTTGCTACGATCTCGTGGACCCCGCTAGCATTATGCAAAAGGCCTGGATCCACAACCGCATGGACGTCGCAATGCCCTTCCTCATCCAGACGGTCCAGAACTACACCCAGAAGGTGGACCGCATGGAGCGCTCCATGATGGATGCCCAGACCGCCGCCAAGGACGCCGCCCGTCGCGCTGGTCCCTCTGCCGGTAATGCGCCTCTGATGATTGAGCAGGGCGGTCCGATGGGGATGGGCGGAGGCCCGATGGCGATGGGAGGACCACCGCCGCAGTCCAACTTTGGCGCGCCCCCGAACTTTGGCACCGGCCGACCGTTTTAAGAGGGGAGTGTCCGTAGTAATGCGCGTGTGGGATGGAAAACAAGCAAAATAAAACAAAAATCTATATAAAAAAAAGAAAAAGAAAAATTGCAAAAATAACAAAAAATATGAAATTAAAAAAAAAAAATCAAATCAAAATAAAGAAAATCTAATAAGTCTCTCAGCAGAAGTGTAACGTGTTTTTTATTTTTACTTGCCAAAGAATTTTCTTTCATTATCGAACTTCTGTAGAGATATATATGTACCGTTTTTTTCTTTTTTGTAGTATGTTGAGCCTATACATCTATATTAAATATAGGAAAAAAAAAAATTACATATACAATGACCTTTATGGTAACCTCCCACGCACTCGCACCCTCGTGTCCCCACATAAAACACATCACCACATACGACACTCTTTCCCTACTCTTTTTTTTTTTTTAGTTTTTTCCCTTTACTTTTTCTAACAAACTTTTCCCCATGCCTCCTCGTCGTTGCTACAACTGTGACTCCGAAGCCCACCTCTCCAAGGACTGCCCCAACAAGGACACCGCCGAGCGTGTGTGCTACAACTGCAAGAAGCCTGGTCACCTCTCCAAGGACTGCCCCGAGGAGCGCCAGGAGCGTGCCCCCCGCGCTAAGCTCTGCTACAAGTGCAACCAGGAGGGTCACCTCTCCCGCGACTGCCCCAATGCCGCCGGCGCCAGCGGATCCGACAACCGCCGTTGCTACAACTGCAACCAGACCGGTCACCTTTCCAAGGACTGCCCCAACCCCCAGGTGGCTCGCACCGATGACCGCCGCTGCTTCAACTGCAACGGCACTGGCCACATCTCCAAGAACTGCCCCAACCCCACCAAGCCCAAGGGTTGCTTCAACTGCGGCTCCGTGGACCACATCTCCCGCGACTGCCCCGAGCCTCGCAAGGAGTAGGATGTGTGTAAGTGTGTGCTAGCGCGCGCATGAGTGGAAAAGTTTTCTCTCCCTCCCGCCTCTTTTTTTTTTTTTTTTTAAATTACTTTCTTTTCTTAAATCTATAATATTTTGTTAAAATAAGCAATTCCCTTCCCTACCCTAACAAATTCCCAAACGAGTCCAAAAGACGAAATAAAAATAAAATATAAACAAAAATAAAACTATAGTATAAACGAGAATCGGTCCCAATATCTGTGTGATGAGATACGTAGTGTGTTGGAGTTGAGAAGGAGAACGAAGTGAAAGGAGTGTTTTTCTTCTTTTTTTTGATTTTTGAATTATTTTTTTGTTCTTTTATAAAATGATATTCAAGAAGAGGAAAATTGAAAAAAATACGAGCTAAGCGTGATAATTAAAAAAAAAAAAAGATATAAGTGTTCCCATTGTTTAAATGTGTTTATACGCAGCGAATATAAAGCGAGGAATACTTCCACTTTTTATTTCCCTTCTATTTCTCTATTCCTTTTCAGTTTATCCAGTATTTTTGCGCACTGAAACATGTCTCTTTCCAAGAATGACTACGATACCGATATCTCGACCTGGAGCCCCTCTGGTCGTCTGTTCCAATTAGAGTATGCGAACGAGGCTGCCAACAATGGGTCGGCCACCGTCGGGGTGAAGGGAAAGGACCATGTGGTGCTGGTGGCCCTGAAGCGTAGCCCTGTCGCGGAGTTGTCCTCGTACCAGGAAAAAGTGTTTCTCATTGATGAGCACGTTGGTCTGTCCATCTCGGGTCTGGTGGCCGACGGACGGGTGCTGGCACGGTTCCTCCGGACGGAGTGTATGAACTACCGCTACCTCTACGACAGCGCGCTGCCGCTGCCCAAGATGGCGGACATTCTGGCGGATAAGCACCAGAAGCACATTCAGAGTGCCGCGAAGCGTCCGTTCGGTGTAGGGCTCCTCATTGGTGGCTATGACCGCCAGGGGCCGCACCTCTTCCAGACCATACCCTCCGGCGATGTGTTCGACTTCAAGGCGAGCGCGATGGGCGTACGCTCCCAGTCCTCCCGTACCTACCTCGAGAAGCACTTTGCCACCTTCACGGAGGTCTCCCTCGATGACCTCATCCTACACGCGTTGAAGGCACTAGCATCCGCCACCCCCGAGGGCGTAGAGCTGACGATTCAGAACACGACGATTGCCGTGGTCGGAAAAGACACCCCTTTCACGGTGTTGAACGAGGAAAACTCCCGCAAGTATTTGGAGGGCTTCAAGCTGAACCCCGAGGATCGCGTTGTAGTGAACGAGGAGGATGAGGACGAAACGCTCCAGGAGCAGCCCCTCGACATTGAAGAATAACAGCATTGGCGATCTCCACTATTTATGTCTTTCTAAAATAAAGAAGAATTTTATTATGAAAAAAAGATAATTGTCAGAAACTATTTCAGTGTGTGTGTGATGGTGTTTAGAGAGCAGCGATGTTTCACTGCTTGTGCGTTGCGTTGATTTTGTGTTACGACTTTCTTCTCTCGTTCTATTTTATCCTAGTATACCTTATTGGCATGCCGTCAAAGAAAACGACAAAAGGATCTACTCGCAAAAGAGAGTCGAGCGAGGATAGCGACCACCACAAGGGGTCAAAGAAGCTAAAGTTTGAAGACTTTGATGTAGAGGCGGCACTGAAACAAGCAGCCCCGCCCACGCCCCCACCACCCGCGCCGGCCCCTCCTGTGGAGCCGGTCGCACTCCCAGCCAACGGTACGACGGAGGCACCGGAGGAGAGTGAGGTCGTCGCGCTGGCAGCTGTCACGAGAGTAGCGGTGGACCGAGTGGCGGAGTCGACGCACGGTCTGCTCAAGGAGCCCGATCCGCCAGAAAAGGACATTCCACGAGTGACCAGGGAGGGCGCCGCACCACCGCCCATTCCCTCAGACCTGCTGCAACTACTGAGCGGGTAGTACAGGAATTCTATAATAAACTACTAATAAAGATTACAGGATGCAATTGCGTTTGTTTTGTTTGTTCTTGAAAAACAGTGCTGAATTGGTTTAGGGGACTCTATCTTTATTCTTTCCTACCCTCCTCCCTTCTCCCCTTAAGGAATACCGACAGACAAGTAAAATGCCACCGAAGCGCAAGACCGTTCAAAAGAAGGTCGTCCGCAAAGACGAGAGCGAAACGTTTGACGATGACTTTAACCATGCCGCTACCCCGAAGGAAGAACACGCCAGTGGGGAGCCCGACATGACACTGTGCGACTCTACGTTGGAGGCGCTCATCGACGACGCCTCCGTGAACAGTGTAGCCGATACCCTCCTTAACGTCTACCGAAGCGGGGAGCCCAAGCCTGCGATCTGTGCCATTATTAACATGATGGTCAAGGCGTCCGGTGTGGCCCACCTGGAGGAGCTCAAGCCAGAGGAAGTGCTCGTGGAAGGCATGAATATCACCCCTATACTGGAGGAGCTCTACGTGCGCGTACAGACCGACTCGGCTGCGTACTTTCTGGCCAACAAGGAGGCCAAGTACAAGAAGTTCAAAAAGAATTTCCCCCTCTTCTTTGAGCGTTTAATCAGTCTTGCGCTCAGCAGTGACGTGTTATTTGATTCCTTTTTCATGCCAACTGTAAAAGAATGGCTCGTTACAATGAGCGAGAGCAAAGCGCGTTCTTTCCGACACACGTCGACCGTGGCGATACTGGGCGTCATTCATGGCTTTAACAAGCTGCAAAACGAACTGAAAGACCGTCTGCCGTTAGCCAAGTCCAAGAAGGAGACCAAAGACCTGCAGACCAAGCTGGAGGAAATCACCGAGTGGCGGGGAGACTTTTTTGCGCAGGCGATTCACCGTCGTCTCCGCGATATTGCCCCTGAGATTCGGCTGACCGTGTTTCAATTTCTCAAGGAATGGATTCTGGAGTTCCCGGACGAGTTCATGGACAACAAGTATCTGCGCTACTTTAATATTCCACTCCACGACAAGAAGCCCGAACTCCGTGCGGAGGGTCTGAATATGATCCTGCAGGCCCTCGCCACCGTTGACGATGCGTACAACCGGCTGCACCTGTTCCTCAAGTACTTTGTCGAGCGCATTGTGGAAATGACCAACGACACCGACGTCCGGTGCGCGGAGCTGGCCATTCGCGTGGTCACCATGATGGTGCGGGGTGACAACGACACGAGTGAGGGGAACGAGTTACTCTCCGAGGATATGATCGATCGCGCCCTCCTGACTATTTTCGATGAGCGACCCACCATTCGCGGCGCGGCTGGTATTTTGATGAAAATTTTCGTCCACTGTCGCACCGACGACGGGGAGTCCAAAGAGGAACAGATTAGCGAGGCCACCCAACTTTTAATGTCGTTTGCATTGACGCTCCGTTCGCAGTACAACGAAGAGATGCCAGAACGGTACCTCGTGGATGCCCTCTGGAGCAACGAGAGACCACCGCCACTACTGACAGAGTACAAGAATTTCCTCGACGTGACACGATCGGCGACGGCGTCGATGGACTGCGTGGTGGCGCTCCACTTCATCTCTAGCCTGTTGCTGAAACTCCAGGGCAAGCTGACACTGGGCCCACTCCCCAAGGATGACCGCCGTCATGGCACCAAGAAACCGAGCGCCTCGACCCAGCAGACCATCCATGAGCTCATCCCAGCGTTGAGCAAAGATGTGGCACCGGTCGTTTCCGCCGTACTCTCCAAGTTTTCTGGTAGTGAAGAAGTGCTCATTGCGATCGCCAGTGTGCTCAATGCCGTCGATATCGACGCGTTCACCCAGCAACAACAATCGCTCGTGACGTCTCTTCTCGCCGAGGTGCGCAAGGCCACCATGAATGCCACGCTGAATAAAGCGACCCGCAACGTGCTGTGCGAAACGTGGAACAGATTTGCCCTTTCCGAAACCCCTTTCAAGCGTGGGGCAACCGCACACGTGAAGGAAATGGTAAAGACGACCTTTCAGCAGATACGCGACAAGGAAACGACCGCGAAGCGTAACACCTTCTCAGAAGACTCTATTTCTCTGTGGAATCGAATGTACCTGTTAGTCTCCCTCCAACCAGTGGATGAAGACGGTGGACTGTTCCCCGTTGTCAAGAGTACCTTACCCAACTATGTGAGTCACCTCCTGAGTGCACCATCCCAGAAAGTCCCTCTTGTGCTGCAGGCGATTTCGGCAGTGATGGGTTGTGGCATGCAGTGTTGCTTGTGGGGTGTGAATGCGCTACAGTCCGGTGGAACTGTTGACGCCAGTGCCGCACGTGGTCAAATACGAGACTTCATCGAGGCCCTTTTTGTACTGTTGACCGAAGGCAGTGGAACCGAAATGAGCACCGAGGTCTCTGACACGCTCACAGAAGCATTTTTGACCATTTGCGACCTCACCGCCTTAAACTACACGGACCTTCTTCCTAAGGAGCTGGAGAGCTTCTTCAAACACTTTGAGCTACTCTTCATCACCAAAAGTGGAGAGTATAGGGAGTGCGTCAATACCTTCAAGGAGTGCAACGCGGCGAGTGCGGAAGGGCACGATATCTCGTCGGTCGCTCAGGCGAAGGTCGCTTGCTCGAGACAGGAGGCGTACGCGCTGCGGCTCATCACGGGTGTCTCACGGCTGTTTTTATTTAAGCGGCTCGATATTTCCAGTGCCCCCCGCGTGTTGAGTCTGTGGACCACTTCCACTTCCAAAGCAGTCTCTGACACCTTCAAGAGTCTCTTCCACACCCTCCGTGACCGTGTTGGCTTCAACGATGCACTGGAGACCAACATTCTTTTAGAAGCGTACAATCGGTGTGCTGAGGTGGGTGCGACACCCGTCTCTGTGGAGGCGTTGTATCAAATCGGCGCCAAGCTCGCTTCCCTCCACTTTATTGGGACCGACCGGTACTACCCCACCGTGAAGGAAGTCATCCAGTTTGGGATCAACTTTTCCGTTTCGACCGATCCCCTCATTCTCCACGGGGTAGTACCGTACTGTGTCAAGCTGCACCACACCGATGCACTGGAGTTTATTCAGAGCATGTCGACCATGGATGTTTTCACCTCGATGGACAACCCCTATGCTCGTGTGTTTGTGGGCGCCATGCGAAAGGCGGCAAGACTAGAGGGTGCGACACCAGGGCAGACGCCTATGGGCAGCAAACGCCGTCGCACCATGTCCTCCATGAACGACGACAATGCGGACGGTTTGCTAGCGGAGATTGTACGTGGGGTGCCGGATAAAAAGAGTGGCGCGAGACTCTCCATGTCCACCCGCGTGGTGACCGCAGACGGCTGGCGCACCAATCCGGACGCCACACAGACGACGACGCTGGACGAGGAGGAGGAGAATATTAACGTGCTCTTGACGCCAGCGGAGCCGGGAAAGCAGACGGCCGCCCAGAAACGCCTCTCGCGACGCAAGACACAGGAGTCCGTCGTCAGCGTACCGACCACACAGGAAATACAAGGCACAGTAAACAAAGAGTTGGATAGTGAAGTCTTTATCGCGACAGAAGAGTTTGATTAAAACAGAAAAAATATTTGTCTAATCATTAACAGAAAGGAAGTGATTTATTGTTTCGCACGAACTATAAAACAGAACTATAAATATTAAATATCTTCATAGAAATGATTACCCGCATAGAATACATACACACGATTGTTGAATAATGTTAGTGCAATTTTATAGGGAAGTGGGTTTTTTTTTTTTTTTTAAGGGGCTTTCATGTTGTAAACGTTGTGTTGTTTTCCCAGTATTTGTTTCTCTCCCCACGCAGTTATCTTTTTTTCCTTTTATAGAAAAGAATAGATTAAAGAAATAGAATGGACTTTTATCTGAGTCCTGATGCCACACCAGGGCAAACACCAGCGCTCTCCCCCATGGAGAGGGATTTGTTCGTGGAATCCACCTCTAGTCGTAGTCCCTCTCGATCCCGTACGCCACAGCTCATCACACCGCGCGCTTCGGTGCAGAACAAGGAGGTGTCCACGCGAGCCTTGTACAACCCCGACAATTGGAAGAAGGAGTACAATGCTCTATCACGCAGCATCTTGCGCAAATCCGAGTATGTTGCCGTGTCACAACACAAGTCGTCCCCACTGAACTCGACGCACCACATGCGGTTGGCCTGCTGTGTGCGGCCGCTGCCCACACTCAATGACGTGAAGAGTTTACTGAGAGGACAGACAACGTCCAAAGTGACGCAAATCTACGACTCGTTAGATGGTGGCTGTGTGGACGCCCGCGGTAGCAAACGACTGTGTAGGGAAGACTCTTCCAATAGCTGCTGCTCCTCGAATGAAAACCCCGTGGATGGCTATTATACGTTTAAACACTCCTGTATACTGAATCCATCCCTGTGGATGGTGGAGGGCGACGCCTCCGAGAATACCATCTTTGTGGTCGATGCGGTGTCTGGCCGACGACTGTTGAGAATACGCGACCCCAAAATGAACGTCCCCGTGACCGCCATGATGCACGCGCCCTTCCGAGGGTACATGAACCGCAACGTGCAAGTAATCCCTATTCGGCACCAGGAGGACATTCTCCGTCTGAAGCAATCGAAGTTGATCGAAACCGACTACGTCTGGGTAGGGCTATCCGACGGCAGCATACGTCTCTTCCTAGCCAACTGCAACAAGGTGCGGGAGAGTGACCGGTCGGCGCAAATGAGCCGAGGAGAACTAGCAGACTTGGTCTTTGAGCTGCCCAAGTATCACACCTCCTCGATTGTGTCCATTGCCCGCAGCCCTTGTCACAGGGATGAGGAGGGGTTTAATCAAACGACGGCGCAGAGACCGAGTAGTGCGGTGGAGTACGCCACGGCGGCCAGTCGTGTTAGTCAAAACGAGCGGGAACACCTATCCCTCATGTGTAGTGCCTCAGTGGACTCTAGCATTGTCATATGGGACGTTCGAACCATCTACATTGCAATCGAGAAACTGCGGCAGGAGAGAAAGTTAGAGATGGAGCGTGGTTCCTACCGGCCCTCCTTCGCGACGGCAGACGTCGTGACGATTGAAGGATTCCACCCGTCGTACACGGTTCGGTCTGGTTGTGTGCTGGTCAAGGTGCGACCGGTCATGAAGCTCAAAGGAGGGATTGTAGGGCTACGAACACTGAATTGGATATCCACGGTTGTGACGACAGAAGGCTACCAGCCGAGACGCGATGCCGGTCTCATGACGAGGGATGCGGAGGAGATGGGCGCGCCGGATGTGGTAAAGGAACGACCAATGAAGCAGATCATGACCCGATTTGAGCGAAGGGAGGAGCACAGACGAACGCTGGGTATTTCCGAGTGGGAGATGCAAGAGATTGAAGAGGAGCTTCGCACTTTGCTCCCGCCGCTTGCCAAAGAACCGGCACAAAGTATCCGCATCAACTTGCTCGTCGCTGGGGATGGTAGTGGGGTGATTCACGTGTGGAACCTTGATGAAGAACTGAAGTCACGACCCATCTCCCACGGCGAAAGTTTGTCGCCCTCTCGCTCGCCGGCACGTAGTATTAGTCCAGAAAAGAGCGCCTGGAGTGCCTCCAGTCCCTCCGTTCGTCTGAGTGGGAGCGGCCCGGGGGTGGCCCCTGTGAAAGGGCTCAAGAAGAATTCTAAAAAAGAGCGCGGCTCTTCCTCGACGCCATCGCGAAAGTCGGTTGGCAGAGCCAGCATGGGGAGAAGCAGTAATCGTCTTTCCTCCGAAACACCCAATCGCAGTAGCACGAAGGGTTCACGGACGGAGGGCAAGTCATTCCCTCTAAGTTCCGCCAAAGCAAAGAGGGAAGGCTCACAAGGGGTGTCCAAGAGTAGCGCCAGTCCCTCTGCTACGGCTGGGCCGGTGCGGAAAACGCCAAAGAAGGTGCCACTGTTATCCAAGGCGTCTAGCGGAGGACAGGCGAAGAGTGGCGCAGTGAGAAAGACAGCAGACCCTGGCCCTCGGAAGACAGTCGTGCTCACGACGGACGTGTCGCCCCAACCAGTACCTCGAGCCAAGAGTAACGACCCCTTCCAAGTCACCCGGCCGGGACTCCACGGTGAGACGCAAGTCTAAAAAAATGTCCTCCGTCAGTCCGTCCCGACCTTCGACCAAGTTTAGCGATCCCAGCGTCTCCCCGCAACGTTCCCCGTCGAGACAGACCACCCAAAAAGACGCTTTCCCATTAACGGCGCGCACGGCCATGTGCAAGTTGGAATTTACTGAAGGGGCGGCGGTGAACGGGATTGGGGTGGAGCTCCCTTCCACGATCGTCACGACACTGCGAAGGATACCCGACGCCAAAGAGCGGCTGAGATCCCTGTTGGAGGACCCTACGCCGGAGGAGGTGGAACAGCGTTTTCTGGAAAACTCTTTCGAGGAGCTGACCGAGGAAAAAGCACTGTACTTTGTCTTTCAGCAACTTCAAATGTATGTCGCCGTGGAGGGTACGGTACTCAACATTCGCTGTCTCCCCGAGTGGCAGATGGCGGATGAGGACGGACGAACCCTCTTCAAGGAACGACAGTTCTCATCCGGTACGCGCTCCAAGCGGGGCGGGGAAGAATCTGTCGTCGGCAGTGCCTTGAAGCTGTCTCAGTTTTCCATTTACTTTCGCAAGTTGGTGTTGGAGGCACACTCCCAGCCGGTGACCAACCTCTACATGGATAATCGTAGCCGGTACATTTGGTTGTCGCGTAACGATGGGCTGCTCTCCATCTTTTCAATGGACTCGAAGCGAATCATTACCAAAATCCCCCACCCGTGCGCCGAGTGCGCCGTCGTGGCCGGCAGTTACACTAGCTGGCTAAGGGAGCAGGAGGAGTATCGGACGCAACTATCGGACGCAAAGACAAGGCCAAAGCTGGAGTGGCACCGGGAGACGAGACATTTCCCTCAAAGCCACTTCACGTCGGTCGTGCCCTTTTTAAAGTCTACACGTCCCGTTTTTATGCTCATGACAAAGACGAAGACCGCTTCCGCGACCAGTTACCGCGACAGTATGACCTACGAAGATTCCTTACTTTGGAACTTTGGGTCTATGCTGAGCAATTCGTCCTCCGTCTGGTCACTGGACGCTCGGCAGTCGCTCGAGGACAGTTGTGTGACGATGCGAGAAAACAACATGAGTCTCTTCATTGACGAACTGCGTTGGGTGCGTGACAATGCAGATGTGGTACGAAAGGCACAAAAAGAGTACTATGAGCAGTCTTGTGAAAACATTGTACAGAAGGTGGCCGTTGTCATAAACCAGCTCGGTGAGTACACGAGGCTCCCCGCGTTGTACAAGGCGTTCTACACGTGGCTGGAGTCGATCACGGTGTTTCCCCGACAGCACGTCATGCGCACGGACCGGAGCAGGCGACTGCAACGGACGGCGAACCTGTTGCACACTTTCCAGCGCACCACCGACCTGAAGCGGCTGGGTTATTTCTACTTGTTGTGGGACCAGTACACGGACCAACGACGGATGGAAAAGGAACTCGTCCCCGTGAAAGAAACGTGCAAGCAGTTACGGCTCACCTCGGCGACAAGACCAACCCCCGAGATGATGCAGCAAATGTACGAAATGAACCTGCGACGAGAAACCTTTTTCGGCTGGTTACGGTGGCGCTCCTCCCTTGTCTCCCCAAGCGTATCGCGCATGGCGAGTTTGGACCGCTCCCGCAGCAGAGGCGGTAGTATCTCCCGTGCCGGCAGTCCACTCGCTCGCACCAACACCTCCAAGTTTATCCGCACGCGGACGCGTCTCCCGTCCATTTCCCTGACGTCGAACGTCCCTCCTCCGCAGACGGTGGAAGTGAGCAGTGCCCCATCCTTAAAAGAACTCAGCCACCACACCGTTCCGCTGGATACGCTCTTCTTAATGCTGCAGAACCTGTGGAACGCACGGCCGTTTATTATGAAGTTTCGGTTCGGGGAGGGCGAGAGTGTGCTGGACGAGTCATGGCTCTCCCTGATTGAGAGCGCGGAGGCCAGTGCGGAGTCGGACACAGACTTGGGTAAACGGGCTGCCGTGTTCAGCTACGGACTGTTGCCACTGCTGCAGGGTTTGCTGTCGTCCGCCGACGAGGTGTTACCCACACTGGGCGACCCGACGGTTTGCAAGGAAGTTATGTCCCTACTGAACGGAATAGAACTGTGCCTAGATTACATTGCCGCCGACGCGGAACAGCTCTGTGTGCAGCTGGACTTGCCCCTCACAGCCCAAAAAGCACCTCTCCCAGCGGACCAGTGGTCGACTCTCTGGGACGCTTGGACCCAAAAACGAAAGCGGACGTCGGTCGGGCAAGTACCTTGCCGATAGCTTTGCATTCGCCGATATGGTGGCCCCGCCTGGGGAAGCCTTTCCCATTGATGCCGTCATGCAGTTACTCCACCATTTGGTGCCAGACGCTGTACACTGCGACCAGGAGAGCATTAACGCCGCTCGCGAGATTATGGGTGCCACAGAGAACTTTGACGCCTTCATACTATTTGTCACTGGTCAAGCGCACAAGGACTACACCCTACTTCGCTAAAGAACATACATTTTATTTTTTCGTGGTGGTTATACTAAATTAATATATACTCATATACTTGCTAGATTAATTTTAGAAATAAAAGTTTATCCTCATTTCATCGAAGATTTGTTGCCCGTATGCGTTCCATCTGCTTTTCTTTTATTGCACGATATCCACAACCGCCTTCTCCCTTTCTGTTTTCTTCAGTCTGGTGGATTAACGAATATTCGTCACGCATCATTACGATTTTTTTTATTATTATTTTAGAGAGAAGACCATGTCACAGTCCTCACAGGCAAACCGCTCCACCGAGAGCGGCATGAGTAGCCTGCAACGGTCGGGGTTAAATATTAGTGTCGGGGATACCAAATCGATCGTGCTAGCACTCCAGGCGCTGCAGCAGAAAATTAGAGCGCTGGAGAGGGATAGAGATTACCACCAGGAGCAGTATGAGCGCTCCCTGCAGGCCAACGAGGCGTACAAGCTGGAGATGGAGAGCCAGATGGAGCAGGAGCGAGCTGCCTACCGCAAGCGGGAGGAGGCGCTTCGTGCGCAGCTGCAGCGCACCCTAGACGAGAAGCGACACTTGGAGACCAGTACCGATAATGACGACTTGATGCAGTTTCGAAGCGAACTGGAGACGATGATCGCGGAGGAGAAGCGCCACGCCCAGCAGCGGGAGGGGAAGCTAGCGGATGAGATTGAGCGGCTGCGGGCTGAGGTGGAGCAGGAGAGGCGAACCCACCGCCAGCTGTTGGAGAGTAGTCAAAAAATTAGAGCCGAGCGGGAGGAGGCGTGCCGCACCAATGAGCAGTTGCGTCACGCGTTGAATGAGTTGATTTCTCGCGAGGAGCAGCTGCGGGCCTCCCCGCCGCGCCACATCAAGTCGACGACGAAAGGAAACCGTCCGGCTACCAAGAGATCTCATTCTAGTGTCCGCGACCGCGACCGGTCCGCACGTCGCCCGTCCTACCGTGACCCTACCGTCAACTCTATTCTGCGGGATATTCGGAACGTCTCGGCGGAAAGTCCGTGCACACACGATGAGGCCTCCTTCTCCACCACCCCAGTCCCGAGGCGCAGCTCACCCGCCTCTCGCAATACCTCTGCCCTGCGCACGAGGCCCCTAGACGACTACACACCACCCAAGAAGTCGGCCCAACTGGCGCCACAGTCGGTGGGCTACGACGACTCCGTGAGGGAGGTCGAGCAGCAGATCCACGAGGAGTTGATGGATCTTCAGGCACAGTACCGCAGCACCGTCGCTCGGGCCGCGAATGAAAATTTACCCGAAACGGTCGTCACCACCGCTTTGTCTCGCATTACCTCTCTCATAGAAAACAAGAAGAAGCAGTTGGAACTACTAAGAGGATCCTATCCATCTCAAAAGTGCCTCCGCTCAAGAAAATCCGGCGGCTGACAAGGCCGCCCAGCGAACCATGCTGGTGAACGAGTTGCGGGAGATGTTAGCGAGGTCTTCTACTGTATAAGAAGGGAATGATGGGGGTGATGTTTTCTTTTGTAACTATTTTTATTTTCATGTAGACGTGTACGGAATAGAGAGTAGATTTCAGTTGTTGTTTTCTTCTATATAATAGATCAGGCAAAGTGCGTTGTGCTGCAACATGAGAAGGTGAAAATACCTTTTGTTCTGTTGAATCCATGTCAATATCCTTTTATTATTATCCTTCGCTCCCCTCTCCATTTTGCCGAAGATTGTAGTAATATTTTTTTCTTTTTTAAGCATGGAAGTGGCTCCTTTGCAGGTGCACGTGATTGAGCAAGGCGTGGAGAAGCAGGAGGAGGCCGTGGAAGTGCCGATGACCTCCCCACCGGCGCCAGGCACGCTGGTACCGCTGTTTATGAAGGACGCCCTGTCCAAGTTCGGGCACAACCAGTACGGTCAAATTGTGCTCACCAGCTGTGACCTGCGGGACTTAGGGCTGTCTGACATTTCCCTTCTACAGCAGTATGTTTTTCTTCAGCGCATCAACGTGGACGGCAACAACCTCACGGATCTTTCCGCCCTGAGTAGTTTGACCAGTTTGATTTACATTTCGGCAAAGAATAACAAACTAACCAATTCCGCTTTCAGTGATCTTGCGCCCTGCAGCGGGAGTTTAGAACGTATTCACTTTGATTTCAACAAGATCACCTCCCTCGCGGGGTTGAGCAAGCTCAGCTACCTCATAGACCTGACGGCCACGCACAATGAAATTGAGTCCATCCGGGCAGTTGATGTGGAAAACATGCATAGCCTAATGCGCGTGGATCTGGCGGATAATAACATTTCCAATATTGAGCTGCACGCGTTTGCGGGTGCCCCAAACGTTCGCCACTTGGACCTTTCCCGCAATCATCTCAGCGATATTTTGTTTGTTTCCTATCTCACCGAAAACCTGGAAGTGCTACTGCTCAACGGGAACTCGATCACCCAGCTCGGTAACAGTTTTGCCTTGTGCAAGTCCCTCACCACGCTGGATCTTTCCTCCAACCACATTGCCTCCCTCAACGCGCTGCGACCACTGTCCTCTGTCAAGTCCCTCCGTGTGTTGTCCTTCAAGGAGAATGAGTGCATTGAGAAGTTCACCAATGAGCTGTCGCCTGACACCAGTGCCGCACAACTAGGGGAGGAGAAGGAGGAGGAGGAGATGCTAAGTCGTTCTGAGCTGGTGATGGAGGACCCTGTCCAACGGGAGCAGCACCAAGGAACCCAAGTGCAAGCCGAATCGACCCAGGGACCACAGTACGCGGACTTCTCCTCCGCGGCCACGAGCAGTGTGGCGCGGAAACTACTCACGGCACCACAGAAGGTGGATATTCCCGTCAACGTGGAAAAGCGAACCGAGCTGAACCGAAAGACACCCAGGGAACGCGCCTCCTTGTGGTTATTGTACACCATACCGCAACTGATTCGCCTAAACGGAGAGGACATTACGTCCGCGGAGGTAGGGCAGGCGGAGTACCTTTTCAGCCCTTAAGAAGGGGTTTTGTGGCGCATGTAAAACAACCGTTCTATGTAAACTATAAAAGTTCAGGAGGCAAACCCTAAAAATCGTTCCGTACTACTACTTTTTTTTTGTTTGAACCACCACTACGGCCGCGAAAAATCCATTTCCCTCTTCCCCCAATAGATTTCAAGATAGATTTCACACCAACGTAATTATGGCGAAACGGGGAAGAAAGTCGACGACGATGGAGTCGCCGAAAAACATGAAGCGCATGTCGCTGGAGGAGGAGCCGAGGTCCTCGGAGGAATGGGTGGCCGCTCCCTCCCCCGCCGGCGGAGAACGTACTCCATGATGTCATGTGTCCATGGTGTTTTCGCAAGGACGTCATGGAGCCTGTTCTGATACACCAGTCAACAGGATCCTGCTGTGTGGCGTGCAAGACGTGTGTGGGGCAGCTGCACTCTCTCCTGTGCTTTTCCAAGATTCCCTACGCCTGCCCTCAGTGCGAAGTGAAGTGCACGGTAGAGAACGTGAAGGTGGACGATGTCTATGATCCGGATCTGCATGGCGCGACCCGCAACGTTTCCTTCTCTAGTGAGACGAAAGGAGCGCCAGAAGAGGTGCAATGCGGTATGTGCGAGGAAAAGACCGCCTCGCTCAAGTGCTTCCAGTGCAACTTCTGCTTCTGCCAGGACTGCCACACCTCTACCCACTCCAAGGGCTTGTTCAAGACACACGAGGTGGTGTCACTGGATGCTGCGCGAAGGGCGGAGAGTAAAATGTGCGGCGAGCACCCCGACAAGTCGCTCGACCTCTACTGCAAGGACTGCTCCCTCTGTGTCTGCGTCAGCTGCTGCTTTGCGGGGTCTCACAAGGGCCACGACGTGACGCCGCTGTCGGATGTGGCGGTGAGCGCACGCTCCAGCCTCCAGTCCATGGCAGCCGAACTACACGCCTTTTCGGAGCGATCTGGGCGAGTGACGGACCACATTGAGGAAGCTATCCCACAGTACAATTCTATTGTCAACAGTGTAGAGTCTGATATTCGCAGCACGTTTGCCTCTCTGATCAAACAGCTCCAGCAGCGGGAGGAGTTCCTCGTGGGGCAGCTGAAGACCGCGTCTGTGTCGTTAGAATCGGAACTTGCTGGCATCAAAGAAATAAGTGCCACTCTCGCCGAGAGTCTGACGAATAACTTCCACACATTAGACGGCATCGCCTCGGAGCTGCACCCGGTGACGCTGATGAAGACACTCGGGAGAATAGAGGATTGCTGCCGACAAGTCAAGCAGCAGTCGAGCGGGGCGCTACGCGAGCTGGAGAGTCAACGACCGTGCCATCCAGTCCAAGATTAAGATGCAGGACACCCTGGCCAAGTTCTCCCTGCTACCCAACGTACAGGACAATCTGATGGCGGCGGTCCAGTACAATGATACGCTCTCCTCTTTGGGGAATGTCCGGTCGGTCACGACCCTCAAGGAAGACATGGTGGACACACCGGCAAAGTCCAGCGAAAGAGAAAGAGTGAGGGGCCGAACGGGGAGGAGGAGGCGTACTTCCGCTACGACGAGAAGCCAACGCTTCAGGGGTTCTCTGCCCTGCCGACACCGTCCGAGTACCGCTTCTCGAACAACCTGGAGCTGCGGACGGGAGACTTGAGACGGACCGAGGTGCACCACGTGGACCGAGTTCCCTCTATGGGACTGAAACTGAACTTGTTTGACGACCCAGCCGAGGATGCAAAGGTGGACTACCTGCCGAGCAACCGATGGAGCCAACCCACGTTTGAGGCGGTGCAGAAACACACGGACATTCTGGCACAGCCAAAGTACCATAGCGCCTCGGAGGTAAATGAGGATGCAGATACCATGGGCTTTTCTTCTTTGAAGCTCCGTCTGTAATCGAGCAAGAGAAACACCCCAACTACACTTAGAAACTCCGTTAATATTTGTTTTTTCATTTCTTAGATCTCTTTAGATTTTTAGTGTAAATACTATTTTCGAACCCTAGATTAAAATGGAATCATTCTCAGGTCAGTGTCTCCGTCTAGTGTTATCTAGGAGAGTGTACTATCACTCGGCATTGTTTTGGTGATACACACATTTCCCTCTCTTGCCCATAGTTAGTAAACTCAAAAAATAAAGAGTTTTTTTTTTTTGTTTCATTTTGCGTATTTTCTATCTTTAGTTCGTGTAGTGTTCTTCTTTTCTAGTGAATGTCTCTTTTAAAGAAGAATGGAATCCTGAAGGCGTACAAGGGCCAACGTAGTGAGGGAGAGAACGGTGAGGCTCTACCGGTCGAGGGTGCTAAAAACGAAAGCGGCGCACCTCCCAAAAAGAACGACGCGCAAAAGGATATGAGTCAAATGTTCAAGTCCAAAAGCAGAGATCGTGCCCCAAAGCAGCCGGAGGCGGACGAGAGTTCCGCCCCAGTCCCGCCGCAAAAGGTGGAGGAGGACGAGTTCCCACAGCTAGACGACATGGGCGACAACGTTAGTTACACCTCTGTCTCGGCGAGCATGATTTCAAAAGTAGACCAAACCGTACCAGAGAATACAGTGTCGTCAAAACACTTGAAGGAGGTATTCGACCCCGCACCGCCGCGGTCCAACATTAGTGTATCGTCTTCCTCCTCGGCGTCCTCCTGTCCGACCAAGGGCTCCAATCATACGAAAGTCCCCGCACGAGAGGCAGCCCAAGGCCAATCCAACCAGTGCATGTTTGAGGACGACGAGTGTAGTTGTCATGTAGCGACCCCACGGGTGGATGCACTGAACGAGCAGGAGACAAAGATGGTAGACCTCAACAGCTGCCCCGACTGCGGGGATGCCCTGTCGGAGGAGCGTACGAATGAATCGGAGTTTAGCCACTCCAGACGGGCCGCCAGTGTTCCGGTGCACTCACCGACGGCGCAGAAGAGGGAGGAGACCCAACTCACGGATGAGTGGGACGCGGCGAATGCGGCCTACACGGAACAGGTGAAGGACGATAACGCGATGATGGCGCAGCTGTTGCCCATTAACTTTTGGGAGGCTCTCATTCTTCTTCGTCAGAACAAGTCTGCCTGGCCGAAAGTAGCACAACCAGAGAAGCCGAAACCAGCTGCGACGGAAACACTAAAGCCAAAGAAGAAGTCACTGTTTTCCTGCTGCGACAGTTCCTCGACAGTGACGGATAAGGCACGGGCCGGCAAAGCAGCGGAGACTGCTCCAGCGCGTCCGTTACTCGATCGGGATATTACCTTTTTCGAAGCGCTTCGCAAGATGCCGCTCGACGTGACCGACGTCACGCACGCCCGTATTCTCTACACCGTGTACCACCTCATCACCAGTGTCAGTGGGGGTAGTTATGTTTCCCAGGCCAAGACCGTAGAGCCCTGGTGGCAGCGCCAGTTCAACCGCGGCCGCATGCCGTCGGTGCTGATCACCGAGTGTAACAACGCTGGTGAGGCAGAAAAGCAGGAGAATGGCGGCGCCCCAAAAGCCTTGCCCACCAGCGTACGGTGGGAGGAAGTCGGTTTTCAGGGTAACAACCCTGCGACCGACTTGCGGGGGTCCGGCATGCTAGCGCTACTGACCATGTTGTACTTGTTAGACTACTATCCCCTCCTGTCTCAAAAGATATGGGCACTGTGCCACCCGCCGATCAACTTGGCAGACTCCAAGACGAAGCGGGAGATCAAGGAGATACCGTTTGTGCTCATTGGGTTCAACGTGACGGGTGTCGTGATGGACGCCTACAAGCACGGATTTTTGAAAAAGTCGATTGACCAAATCACCCGCGGTGACGATACAAAATCTGTAGTAGACATCGAGGCAGAAAAGAGCGAGGAGGCGTTGAAGTCTAGCTGCAATCGCGTGGCCGCCTCCCCGACCCCTTGTTACTGTAAGCCGACCGCAAGCGAATTGGCGCAGCGGAAAAAGTCACCGCTCCTCTTCGCCATGTGCGACTACTTTGTCGGGACGATGGAGATGTTTTTGGAGGTCTGGCGGAAGAAGGCGAAGGCCATGGCGCCCTCTGTGCCTACCGTCGCCGAATTCAATAGTGTGCTCAAGACGGTGAAGCAGTCCGTCATGATGCCGAACGCAGAGGACCTCGTCGCCAAGGGGGCCGCCAAGGCACGCTTCGAGGTTATGCTGGAGGAGACCATACCGACGGAATGACGACGCACAGTTGTCCGACGTCGGTAGTCCCATATGGGGTAATCCATAAACGCACGTTTCGCCTCCAAAAAGCAAACACGCAAAAAATAATAATAAATAAAAATATGTAACTGTATTTATCGACACACCTCTTATTGTTTTTAACCCTTCCTTTTTTATATATTCATGCACTTCACAAAGTTTCATTTTTCAATGGTTTCTCTCATTACGATAAAGTCTTTTCATTATTGTCGCCCTGCTGCATCACACGCACACACATAACCCAACCATCACACGCCGTCACTTCTCTCTCCCCTTCACAACTGTAGTCAATTCTCATAAATAATACCTACAGGATTGTTAGGTTTTATTTCATCTTTTTATTTTTGTAGACGCGTGGTGTAGAAAAGGAAAAATGGACGACAGCCGGAATATTTCTATCATCTCCACCAATATCGCTGCCCCCAGTAGCGGAGTAAAACGATTGTTTAGTAACGACGAAGGGGAGGACGAAAAGTCTCAACGCCTGCGTCTGTCCTTGTCGCGATTTATTCACTTGCTGCCGTGTTACAAACTAAACGACTCCATTAGCCGTGTCTTCTTGGAACCGGAAAGTAGAACGTCCCAGAACTTCTCCAGGGGCGCACTCTCCCAGAAGGTTATGGGTCTTCTTTCCCCCAATAGTGGAAACCTGCAGGTGTCCAGGGCGACGATTATCCGTATCTTAGGGCATGGCTCTAGCGGCCCCGTCATGTACGCGGAGGGGTCTAGACTAGCGCCGCTGAACCTTAGTCAACCTCTGGATTCGGTTTCCCTCCCACCGGTAGAACGATTGCAATCGAGCGACCCCAACGTCGAGATTGTCGTGGAGCATGCCATGAGGCATGTACGAAAGAAGGGGTTTGCGGTCAAGTTCATTGATGTCGAAAACCATGACTCCCCGCTGGTGTGTCTCGACCACGCCGAACGAGAGGTTAAGGCACTCACGGAGTGTTCCTTTTTTTCCATTTTGAAAATATACAATGTCCTGAGGGTCAAAAAGATAGACCCGAATGAGGCCGCCGCCATCTCCTCGCTACCTTTATCGAAAGACTCCTCCGCCAGCCTTCTCTTTGCCAACTCGGCGAGTGCGAAGCGGGAAAAGGCAGACTCCGTCACGCTACTCACCCCAACGGTTGTTGACGAGGATACCAAGCCCAAGTTCGAAAATAGCAATAACTCTTCCATTGTCAAGGTGACGTCGCTGGACTCCCCGATTAGTGTAAAGTCCGCCGAGGAAGAGAAGCCGATCACCAGTCCCATCTTTACCAAACCGCAGCACGCCGCGAACATCTCCACCTCGAGTTCGTCGTCCATGGAAGAACATGAGTCGATCCGTAACGATGTGCTCGGGATCACCATGGAATTTGAGTACGCCAACAATGGCGACCTGCGCTCGGAGGTGAAGCTGCGACGAAAGTCCAAGTCCCTCTTTGCGGAGCGCGACGTGATGCTGATCATGTGCCAAGTGGTCATGGCGGTCTACTACTTGCACGAGATTAAAGGGATCATTCATCGCGACATCAAAACATCGAATATTTTAGTGTGTAGCAATGGTTTAGTGAAGCTGGCCGACTTTGGGTACTGCAAGGAGGTGGACGACGTCGATCAGAAGATGGAGCACTCCTTGTGCGGGACGCCGTATTACATGTCCCCGGAGATGTGGCGAAAAGCAAAGTACGATAAAAAGGTGGACATCTTCTCCATGGGTGTGGTCTTCTATGAATTGCTGACCTTGGAGCGACCCTTCGTAGCGGATAGTATTGCTGGTATCAAGAAGCAAATCCTCACCAACAAGTGCAAGCCCATCACGGGGGAGGAGCGGTTCAATAAGGAGATTGTGGACCTGGTGTATAGCATGCTGGACGTGGACACGGAAAAACGCCCTTCCACTCTCGACATTCTTTGTACGCCAATATTTAGGCGGCACATTGGCACCCTTTTGGAGGTGATTCACGCAGAGCCAGTCAACAGCTTCGCGGCGTCGGCCACGAGCACACCGCGGGAATCGCAGCTGGGGTCCCCGCCGCCACAAAAGCCGCCTGGTGCCGCCGTGCCCCGTACGAACCGGCGTACGATGAATCTCACCGGCGATGAAAAGACAGAAGTGCTCAACGACTTGTTCCTGATGTACAGATGTGTCGTGAAGGCGCTCTTCCACAAGATACCGGAGGATCAGCTCAAAGTAGGGACCGACCTACCCAAGACACACGTCTTCGGCGAACACGAGCGGTCCGGGTTTCTGGCGACTCCCCCAAAGATGCCGACCTTTCACCAAGACGGTCCCATGACCCCACGCCAGGTGGAGATTCTCTTCGAGTCTCCTATCCTCAAGGAAAACAAGGACCACGAGTGGAAGAATCGCTACATTCAGCTGGTGCAGGTGTCCCACGCGGAGGAGGGGTTGTCGCAGTTCAGGATACGGCAAGGGTTTAAGAAGAGCCGAGTGGCACAGAACGACTTTATTGAGATGAACTTTAGCTCCTTCGTTGACTGTATGGAGGGGGACCCGAAGCAGGGCCCACCGGAAGGGTTTGGGTTTTGTCTGCTAGAGAGCGATGGCAAGGTGCAGCGCTTCGCTGCCACGACGGAGGAACTCAGAGCGGAATGGATCTGCCTGTGTATCCAGGTGATTCACTACAACCCGGAGCTGGTCCTCGTGAACCAGTTCGCGGAGGTGTCAGACCAGAATAGCGGCGTGCGCAACTCCTCCGTGATTGGTGCCTCTTCTTCCTTTAACTTTCACGGCCGCTCCCCGAGTTACGACTTTGTCCCCTCCCCACCGAACGCCTTCAACAACTCCTTCTCCAGTGGGGTGGATCGACAGTCCCCGACGGCGGCCTATACGGACCGAACGTTTACGGGGTCGTACCACGCACCACAAGTCTTCACGGCCCCAACCCCGCCGCAGTCCGTCTCCCCAGCCGGCAATAGCATCTCCATCACGGGCTGTCCCCGTCGAACTACGGTAGCGGTTAGCCCGTCCTCTGGTTTAAGCAGTCAGCAAACATCGGGTATTCTAGAGGACCACCCCAATTGAAGGTTTCATCTTTTTATTTCCTGATTCACTATTATGTTTGATGCCGTATTTACAGTTCTTTTTTTTTTTTTTTACTACCTCGAGATATCAGAACCGAACACTTTTTTTTTTTTTTTTGTTATTGTTGTTTTCGTTGTTCGCTTTCTTTTTTTCCCCTTTTTTTGATGTTTATGTGTATTGAAACTGATCCGTTCGACGTACAGTATTCCCGAAATTTTGACACTGAAGCGGTGTCCTTTGCCATGTATGATTACCTTGCTTTTTTTTAGTTTACTTATCGTGGTTCGTTTGAGGGGCGGTGCTCAAACGTTTACGTTGTATGTGCGCGGAGATGTAAATAAGCTTAATTTGTACGAAATGAACGTTGTAAACTGAAACCACTTTCTTTTTTTTAGTTATTTTATCGTTTTGGTTGCCGTCGTATGTGACTTACGTAAACGAATAGATCAACGGCCTTCCCTCCCTTTCTCACTCCTTGTCATAGCAATCACAGTAGTTTGTTTCGCTTTTTTGTTTGTTTGTTTGTTTGTTCTTTAACGTTATCAAAAAATCATTTCTTATAGTACATTTAGTAACGCCATCCGTTGAACACTCTATCACACATGACAACGAACGCCAACGAGGCTTTACTACGAAAGGTGTGTAGTGTCTTCCCGACGACGTTCGGTGTCGCCGGGGACCAGTCCGCCACGCCGCCCAAGTATTACCTGGATAGTGTACTGGGCAGCGGTGCCTCCGGGACCGTCGTCTACTCCCGCCGTGCCCGGGATCAGCGGCCTTTTGCCATCAAGGTGATGGACCTAGAAGGGTTCACCCCAGAGGACCGCATGAGAGCCACCGGGGAGGTCTGCTGCCTCCTCAACTGTGACTACTTCTCTATAGTAAAGTGTTATGAAGACTTTGTCCTCAAAGACACCAAGGATCCCTCTGTGGTCAAGATGGTGGCACTGGTGCTCGACTACGCCAACGCGGGCGACTTGCGGAAGGAAATACGCAATCGCAAGCGGGCCAACTCGCCTTTCGAGGAGCACGAGGCCATGTTACTGTTTATTCAAATCCTGCTCGCTGTCCACCATGTGCATTCGAGACGAATGATCCACCGTGATATCAAGAGCGCCAACATTCTCCTCTGCAGTAACGGTCTCGTGAAGCTCGGGGACTTTGGTTTCAGTCGCATGTATGCTGCCACGGTGTCCGATGACGTGGGCCGCACCTTCTGCGGTACGCCCTACTACGTAGCGCCCGAGATTTGGCGCCGTCGCCCCTACAGTAAGAAGGCTGACATGTTCTCCCTCGGCGTCCTCCTCTACGAACTCCTTACCCTTAACAGACCTTTCGAGGGCAACACGGTGGAGGAGGTGATGATGAACACCCTCTCCGGTCGGTACGAGCCCCTACCGTCTACCATCAGCAAGGAGTTGCAAAAGATTGTTGCCGCACTGCTTCACCCGGAGCCCAAAAAGCGACCGAGCAGCAAAAAGTTATTAAGCACCGCCACTTGTAAGCTGTACATGTCCGTGGTGCAGGAGATTATTAACGAAGGGGAAGACGGCGCGGTCCCACCAGAGGACCAAGCCAGGATCACCACACAGCTGCGTGAAACGAAGGAGGAGCTGTTACGGGAGTACCGCGACATCCCCCTCCCGTCGGCAAGTGATATTATTAAGAGTTCCCCTGTCGTGCAGTTCACCACGGATAAGGGACGAAAGCAGGGGTATATTATTTACGGCGCTATGCTAAAAAGCAGAGCAGCGATTTGTCGTGGAAGTCTAGGTATGTGTGCATTTGCGCTGAAATCGGTCCGAACGCACTGGGTGTACCGGAGTTCAAGTTGATTGAGTTAATTCAAGCCGTGTCGCGGGAGCAGTTGGAGCAGCAATGCATCTCCATCTCCTTCGCCGACTTGGAGGATAGTTTCCCTGTGATTAACAAATACACCGGGTCGAACTCGAACTTTTCCTTTGCGGTCGCCTTCAAAAATGGAAAACGTATTTTATTTGATACGAACAGCGCCGCCGAACGGGATGATTGGATTGGCAATCTCCAAATATTTTTAGGAGTGGAGGGCGAGTAGTCGCCGTCTTTCGTACTTGATAAAAAGTCTACAACAAAAAGTGATTTACATGGATGTAAATCTTTAATAGTGATGAAAATAGCCGACACATATTTTTTTTTTTTTTTTTTTGGAGGAGTGAGAAAGGATGTGGTGCAAAAAAAAAAAAAAAAAAAATAACGATTAGTTTGAATGTAAATGTTGATTAGTTTTACACAGATACTGAAAGGAGGAAGTTACACATTAAAAAAAACCCAAACTAAATTGATGTATAATTCTTTTTATGTGTGTTGTTTTGCTTTACCCATCGTGGTCTTCCCCGTTTCCTTTCTTAATTCGGTTTTTTTATTCTTTACATCCTTTGTGCACATTTTTTTTTTTTTTCATGATTTTCTATTAATTAATGTTATTATTTGCTGTTGTGCGCCACTTCCCACTCTGAAGACAGCCGCCCAAAATGTTTAGGTTTCCGTATCTCTTATCTACTATACTGTACCTCTTTTTGCATCTTTACACTCCCCCTTCATTTCCCCTTCTTACTCTCACCATTTGGTCTAGGGAAATCCCACATTTAGTCATTCGTATATAATTCCATAACCATATATATATATATATATATTTTATTCTATTTTTATTTTTAAGTTTTTTTTTTCATTATTCATATATCATGTCATCTTCTAGTGATGCGATGATTTCGCGCGTTTGCCGCAACTTTAGCGAAACGTTTGCCCGCGATGAGACGACGGCCCGCACCCAGAACAAAAAGTACTGGATCAGCCGTGTGCTGGGCTCCGGTGCCACTGGTACGGTGCTCTGCGCCAAACGCGTCTCTGACAGCGAGGCATTTGCGGTCAAGTGCGTAGACATGGAAGGGATGTCCGAGGCAGACAGGAACCGTGCACAGGCGGAAGTGGCGTGTCTTATTAACTGCGACTTCTTCTCCATTCTCAAGTGCCACGAGGACCTCGCCAAGACCGACCCCAATAACGCCGAGAACATTCAAATGATCGCCCTAGTGCTCGACTACGCCAACGCCGGTGATCTCCGTCAAGAGATCAAGAGCCGTGCAAAGACCGGGTCGTCTCTTCGAGGAGCACGAGGCGGGTATGCTGTTTCTGCAGGTACTCCTGGCCGTCCACCACGTCCACTCCCGTCACATGATCCACCGTGATATCAAGAGCGCCAATATTCTCCTCTGCAGTAACGGTCTCGTGAAGCTCGGGGACTTTGGCTTCAGTCGCATGTACGCTGCCACGGTGTCCGATGACGTGGGCCGCACCTTCTGCGGTACGCCGTACTACGTAGCGCCCGAGATTTGGCGCCGTCGCCCCTACAGTAAGAAGGCTGACATGTTCTCCCTTGGCGTCCTCCTCTACGAACTCCTCACCCTCAAGCGACCGTTCGACGGTGCCAACATGAACGAGGTGATGCAGAAGACCCTCGCCGGCCGCTTCGAGCCGCTTCCCTCCAAGATCAGCCCAGAGATGAAGGAGATCGTCTCCTCCCTGCTGTCCGGGGATCCCACCCGCCGCCCATCCAGTAGCAAACTGCTGAACACCGCCATCTGCAAGCTGTTCATGTCGGGTCTACTCGAGATTGTGCAGTCGCAGCAGGCCTTCCAGGGCAAACTGCGCTCCACCATCACTGATCAGATCCAGCAGACCAAGGCGGTGCTGCGCTCCGAGACCCACAAGGTGGCCAACCCCATGGAGGACTCCCGCACCGGTGCCGCGGCCTCCACTACTACCATCCTCGAAGGCGCCCAGCCACTTAGTAGTAATATTGGTGGTCTGACCGTGTACGAGGGGATCGTCAAGAAGCAGAGTAGCGGGATGGTGTGGAAGCGCCGCTACCTCTGTATTAGGGCGGAACTCGCGGACGGTCAAACCGCCACCGACAACCCCAACCCGAAATTCAAGAGCCTGGACTTGGTGCTAGCCGTCTCCAAGGACACGATGGAGCAGCAGTGTATCGCCACCCCCTTCTACGAGTTGGAGGATGTCTTCCCCGTCCCACCGCGCTACACCGGTTCGAATGCGAGCCACGTGTTTGCCGTAGCCTTCAAGACCGGAAAGCGACTCCTCTTCCAAGCTCGCGGCGATGCCGAGTGTAGCGAGTGGATGGAAAAGATCCAGGAAGTCCTCGGTATCGGCGATGAGTAAGAATACAAATCGTGACCTTTTTGGTTTTCAATTAACACACGATGCAGTAAATATTTATAAAAATTTTGTTTTCTAGAACAAGCAGGAAAAAAAAAAAAAAGCAAAAAAAAAAATCCTGGGTAATAATTAAAAAAAATTATTGCCTTTCACTTCTAGCCATGTATATAAAAGTAAAAACAAAAGAGAAGGAATGACAATCAAAAAAAAAAAAAAAAAAGGAAAGAGAAAAGTCAACATCTGTGTTTCGAAAAGTAAAATATCAGTAGGAACAGGTCTCAGACCTATAGGAATCACTTCTGTTGCGTCTCTTCTGATAATCATCTATTTATTGTTATCATTCTTTCCTTGTAAAAAAATAAATAAATCATTTTAAGATGTGAAACTTTAGTAACACCGAAAGCCTTGATGTGTTCTCTTTTTTCATTTTTTTTTTTTATGTTTTTCCTATACTATTTAACTAACAAAAGAATAGTATTAGTAGTGTTCAAAGTATTTATGTTCATATTGATGTGAGTTAACCTTAATGTACCGTCCTGTAGAGTCATTTAACGTGCGCTTTCCGCTGTTTAGCATAAAGTTTTTTTTTGGTGCATGCATACATACCTCTTTCTCTCTCTCTAGTTCGTATTAATACGTATAGTAAATAACGTTGTAGATAAAAAAAAAAAAAAGTAAATATTCAGCAAAAAAACAAATGTCCCGTGATGCTATGATTTCACGTGTGTGTGGTGCGTTCCCAGAAACCTTCGCCCAGGACGAGTCGACGGCCCGTACGCAGAACAAAAAGTACTGGATCAGCCGTGTGCTGGGCTCCGGTGCCACTGGTACGGTGCTCTGCGCCAAACGGGTTTCGGATGGAGAAACCTTTGCGGTCAAGTGTGTAGACATGGAAGGGATGTCCGAGGCGGACAGGAACCGCGCACAGGCGGAAGTCGCGTGTCTCATTAACTGCGACTTCTTCTCCATTCTCAAGTGCCACGAGGACCTCGCCAAGACCGACCCCACGAACCCAGAAAATGTCTTGATGATTGCCCTAGTGCTGGATTTTGCGAATGCCGGCGATCTACGACAGGAAATCCGGACACGCGCCTCCAACAATAGACGGTTTAGAGAACACGAAGCCGGTTTATTATTTCTGCAGGTACTCCTGGCCGTCCACCACGTCCACTCCCGTCACATGATCCACCGTGATATCAAGAGCGCCAATATTCTCCTCTGCAGTAACGGTCTCGTGAAGCTCGGGGACTTTGGTTTCAGTCGCATGTATGCTGCCACGGTGTCCGATGACGTGGGCCGCACCTTCTGCGGAACGCCCTACTACGTAGCGCCCGAGATTTGGCGCCGTCGCCCCTACAGTAAGAAGGCTGACATGTTCTCCCTCGGCGTCCTCCTCTACGAACTCCTCACCCTCAAGCGACCGTTCGACGGTGCCAACATGAACGAGGTGATGCAGAAGTGTTTGACTGGCCGTTATGAGCCACTGCCCGCCGGTATCAGTCCCGAGATGTGTGACCTGGTAGACTCCCTCCTCTCTGGTGACCCGACGCGCCGCCCATCCAGTAGCAAGGTGCTCAACTCCTCTATTTGCCGACTGTTCATGTCGGGTCTGCTAGAAATTGTCCAAACACAACCTAGCTTTGAGGGTGGCCTACGCCAGGTGGTCACCAACCAGATTCAGGATACGAAGCATATGCTCTCCCAGGAGCACCGTGCACAGGCGAAGCAAATGGAGGCGAGTGCCAGCGCCACGGCCGCCTCCATCACCTTCCTGGAGGAGGCGTCTCCTCTGAGCACCAACATTGGCGGTCTCACCATTCACGAAGGCACCGTTCGTAAACAGAGCAGTGAGATGACGTGGAAGAGACGGTACTTGTGTATTAGGGCGGAATTGGCGGACGGGGAAACATTAGAAAACAACACCATTCCAAAGTTTAGAAGCCTCGACTTGGTCCTCGCTGTGACCAAGGACACCATGCAGCAACAGTGTATTACCACCCCTTTCGCGGAGCTGGAGGATGTCTTTCCTGTGCCTAGTAAGTACACCGGGTCGAACTCGCCACATGTGTTCGCTGTAGCGTTCAAGACGGGTAAGCGTCTTTCCTTCCAAGCTCGTAGTGACGCCGAACGGGACTCCTGGATGGAGAAGATACAATATGTACTGGGTATCGGTGATGAGGAGGACGCAAAGGCCATTACGGGTCAATAGGATTAACGTATAAGGCAAAAAAAAAAAAAAAAGGAAAACGGAGAACTTTATATTTATGTAGACGTCTTTGTTCTCCTTCCTTTGTTTGTTTTTTTGTTATCTTTTGTTTTGTTTTTTTCCAGACTACTAAGAGAAACAATCAGATAGTGAACTGATATACTATACAATTATTACTTGGTATCACTACATGTGACTCACAACACGGTAAAAAACAAATAAAAAAACGGTAGAGGTAAATACTTTAGCGTAGACCAAATTCATGAAAGCATAATCATAATTCTATAGTTGTACCGAAAAATAATATATATAAAAACAATCTATTCGTATGTATATATATAACGAACTAAGGCAAGTATTGATAAGTGGTTGGACAGTAGGTAAGATGTCTATCTTTTGGTATACGCCTGTGCGTCCTTCTGTTGTGGTAGTTGTTCTCCTAAGCGGTGCACACCACGGTGTGTTTGCTTCTGGTTGGATTGGTGATGAAATAGCACAAGTCTCGGATTCACATGATATCCACCTTTCTCCCTCTCTCTTTTATTGCCTTGTCTGAATAGAAAGAAACATGTTTCGAGTGTGGTTTCCGACCGTGTGCCGTAGCGCGTGGGCGACCGTGGGGTATTCGTCCTTCCGGCTGTGTCACTCCAGCGGGAACCTTTCTGTCCGTATCAACGACATGATGGAGTCCTTTGGAGAGGCGCGGGAGCTCATCAAGGACTCCCTGGAAAGTGCAGGCTCCACCTACTTTAGCGAAGATATTGAGGATGCCATCGCGGAAACTAACAAGACACTGGAGCAGTGGGAGGGTATTAAAAAAATGCTGAAAGATCAGGGCGAGGAGGAAAAATTGCGCCAATTGATAAACGAAAATGAGATGAAAATGAAACAGCTAAAAGAAGAGTTGGAGATGGCGAAGCACGCCGGTGAGGATTAAGATTTTACACAGTTGCGACGTAACTACAATGCAACTTTTGTTTCTTTTGATTTAGCAGTGGTATTTTTGTTCAGATTGGTATACTGCACTAGCAATATTTCTCTCCTCGCCCTTTTTCTTTCGCGGTGTTTAGTCATGGGTGTTCCCGATCTTCTCAAGTTTGTGGCGCGCGCGACGCCGAGTGCGCTGTGCAAGGTGCCCATGGAAGCCAACAGTTCGAGTCAGTTACAATTTGACTTTGTGTTTGTGGATGCCACCAACATTGCACAAACGATTTCCTTCCCGAAGCTGATGGAGTTTCTGCAAAACAAGAATATCAAGGTCTCCAAGGCGGTCGTGTTTGCGCTGGACTCCCAGAGAGACCGTGTGGGCACTGCCAGGCACCACCGGCAGACCCACCTGATGGTCGGGGACCTGGACGTGCAGGTGCAAAAGGTATGCATGGAGCTCCAGCAGTACTACAATAAGTCGTGTGGCACTGGGGAGAATGTGCCAAAGGTGCTGATTAGCGGAAGAAACGTCTATGGGGAGGCCGACTATAAACTGCTGTCTCTCCACCGTAATCTCGTGACGGCCGCGATACAGTCCGGCGCGACGGAGCTGCCCAAGTTTTTGTTTATTTCGGAAGACTCCGATATCGTCGGTGGGCTTCTCTGCGGACCCGCGCCCCAGTGTACGTATGTCGCCACGGTACTCCGCCACACCCTCTCCCAACTTCACGTGTTGCAGGTGTCCCACGTCATGGCGTACATTGCCATGTGTGTGGACGTCTTTGCCGTAGAGGACACACCAGCCAAGGAGGAGGCCCCCGCACCAGAACCGGAGGTGGAGGTGGCCCCTCCCGTGACCGCTGGTAACCCCGGTGAAGGCGACGACGTTGTCCGCCGTAAGAAGGTGGACGGACCGATGGTGGCCGTTTCCAAAGCGAAGCGACTCAGCGATAGCAGTGACGACGACGACGAGGACGCCAGTGCCCAACCACCACAGGCGCCAGTGGTAGCCGCAAAGACCCCCGTGAAAGAGACGAATAAGAGTCTCTTTGAAGAACAAAGCGCGCTGACGTTGGCGTCGGGACACATGTTACACAGTAGCGCCGTTGACTTGGTGTTCCTGTTCATTCTCATCATGGGTAACGAATTGGATGTTCCACCTATCGTGAAGGGCGCCACCAAAGTAGACATCCTGTCCTGTTGGCACTTGTACTGCAAGAAAAAGTTTGCGAATACGACCGACGACGAAAAAGAGGTAGGAAAGTCTCTGCTTAACCTCTCTCCGAAAGTGAACAACCCTAACAACGCCTCCATGCTGATAAACGGGGAATTCCTGTCTTCCATTTTGGATTCGGTGCACTACTCCGACGCGCTCTCCCGTCCACCAGTACCGGAGGAGATCACGAACGCGACGCTCTATCTGTCCAAGGCTGCAGCCGCGACGGTGCGGTACATTGTGGCATGTGACACCAAAGGCGACGGCTCGGCGTCTCAGATGCTAGATACCCGCTCGCTGCTTCGGCGCGACGAGGCGACCCCTAGTCTTTCATCGCTGATGTTTCTGCTGCGGTCGACACCTACGATTTATGTCCACATCCCAATCTGTGCCGCGGAGGCGAAGGCGGCGAACCACAACGGCCCTAAAACGCAACAGGATATTTGCAACTTTTTGACCAGTGTAAGTGCCGCCGCCTCCTCCTGGGCCTCCCGTGGTAGTCGAGGCGGCAGTACGGTGAGTATTTTCTCCTTTCTCACGCCACGCCCCGAGGCCGGATTCTCCGTCGCGACGAGTGTGAAGAAGGTGGCACAGGCGACCACGACGACTCCGCCCGGCACCCCTGGCACCGCCCTCTTCTCGTGCCTGGAGGAGGTGTGGAAGCGGAGTGTGTCGCTAGGGCTGGAGGAAATGAAGGAGCACTGCACACGTGGAAAATTCATTTCCCCCGTGACGGGAGCAGTAGCGAACGCACCACTCGCCAGCGAAACGCAGCCGACCGGTGTGAAGCCAGCGACCGAGTCGGTGTACAGCTTCGAGCTACGCCGAATGACACCTGTCGTGAAAGCACCCGAGAGCGCTCCATCCTCTTCCACGACGGATCTGGATCAGCAGTTGCTGGCCATGGCTGGCATTTCACTCGACTACGCGACGCAGCCTGCCGTCCCCAAACGGGAGACGACCGGTAAACGGGAGCGACCGTTAATCATGGACGATGAGGAAAAGAAGGAGCTGAAGCGGGCACTGAAACTAGCCAAGAAGGAACAGATGCGTGTCAAGGGAGAAACGGCTGCACCCAAGGAACCGAAAGAGACCGACGCGAAGAAAAAGAAGCCTCGTTTAGGCAAAAAGGAGCGCCAAAAACTGCAGCGCGAGCGCAAAACCCCTAAAACCGATTAAATAAACGTAATCTTTAAGTATTATAATGAGCAGAATGTATTTTCGTTGGAATAGGAGTGGTTGACTTGTTATGTAACTGTGCGTTATTGTTCTTCTTGAATGCAACACCTGCTCTTCTTTTTTTTTGTTAGAAGTTTTCATATTAGAACGAACCTTACAGTTCAGTAGTGTTGCCTTGAAATGTTCAAGGCGTTTAAGAAATTAGGTTCCAACATTCAAGATGCCTCCAAGGCGGTAGGGAAGGGAATTCAGTCTAGTGCCAACAAAACCGGGGCGGCGTTCAAGAAGGGTAGTCCCAGGAAGCACCGCCACTCATCCAAAGGGCGTGAGAGTGAGTCGGAAAGCAAGACCAAGCGGGAGAGTGTCGTGTCGGAGGAGGTGGCCTCTGTGGGTCCGCCCATGTCACGCACTACCACACCAGGGAACCAGTCACACCACTCCTCACGGCCGCAGACGCCGGAGAGGACCGAGACCATTCCTGTAGACGTACCAGCAGAGGCAGAAATTCCAACCCCAGCACCAGCTGCAGAGGAAGTGAACCTCTCCTTGTCCAATACGGAAATGCCTGCTCCACAGGAAGAGGAACAGATTAATTTAGATATTTCCGACAGTACGTCTTCTATTCAGTTCGATACGGCTTCACCGGAGAAGACGGAAACTCCTATGGTGGAAGAAAAGGAAGAGGCGCCAGCGGTGGAGGAGAAACCAGAAAAAGCAGAGAAGACCAAGAAACCCACTCGCGGCGCGAAAGAAAAGGAACGCAAAACAGAACGTCAAAAAACTGCCGAAAAGGTTACCAAAGAGGCTGAGAAGCCGAAGGAGCGCAAGAAACAAAAAAGTAGGGAAGAAAAGCCAAAGCCAGCAGCGAAGGCGGACTCCAGAAAGAGTACACCTCAAGAACGGCCGCTTTCCATCGCCTCGTCCCGTTCAGGGCGACAAGAGAAACGGTCTATCAGTCCACACTCCGAGAAACCGGTACGATACGCCTCTTCTGCGTCAGAGGACAGCCGTGCCTCCCGCCACCACTCCCGTACACCTTCGGAAGTGTCGATTGAACCGCGCAAGAGTGCCAAAAAGCGTCACGGCCAAGCCATTCCAGGTGGAGAGCCGTCCTCTTTCGACCTGTACTCGAAGCGGAAGACACGCCGCGCGAAGGCGTCCCCCAGACGGCGGCGGCCGTCCCCTCGTGAGGAAGACCAGCTGGACTATCTGGAGCTCCTGCAGCAGTGCCGCGAAGACGCCCGATACCTCTATAATCGGCGCAGCAACCAGCGTTCGCCCTCTTACGGGAGGAGCGAAACCAAACGGTACACGGCCAATAGGGAGGCTTCCCGCCACAGTACCCCTAGACGGTCACCAAGGGGCTTTAGGGAGCGTGAGCTGGTGGAGGAGCCGGTGCTGCGGTCCCCGTATACTCAGGGGAACTACAACTGGAGAGAGCGGGATGTGTACGACCCTATTGAAGGGTACGAGGAGGAGTACGTGCCATCCGACCGTGAGTACTACCGCCCCACTAGGCGGTCGCGGTCCGCCGATCGCACGGGTCGTGTAGACGAGCTGAACGACTCCTACTATCAAGCGCAAGCCCAACGGCTCCGCTCTCCCAGGAGCGAACGTCGACTGTCTAACCATTCCTCTAGAGTGGCATCGCCCAATGCTCAGCACCGCTCCCTATCGGTAGAGCAGCGGTTCCGTTCTCCCCAGCACAGCGGTCGCCAGACGCCTTCCGTAGCGTCGGAGGTTTCCGAGACGGACCTTTTAGATGAGGTAGAGTGGAAGCTGGATGCCCTTGCGCAGGAAATCGTAGTGGAGGATACTATTTTAGAGGAACGCATGCGCAGCAGTCCGTTCGAGCGGCTGTACCACATGAACAACCGTCGCGACCGCGATGAGCGACGAAAGAAGCTAGTGCAGTACACGTCGTTGGAGAAGATTCGTCAAAAACTCCTGGACGGTTCTGTGGAACGGGAAATTGAGGAGCGCGAACACAAGAAACGGCAGCAGGAGGCCCTTCTTCAAGATCCTAGCGGCGTGTATCTGCGACTGTACAACAACAGCTACGCGGCGAGTAGAGCGGCCAACCGCAGTGGAGATGGACACGTCTCCCCACTCACCTCTCCCCGTCGTCCCAGCCGGCGCAACTCGGCGCTGAGTAACGGCTCTGCCAATAGACGTCCCACCCCCAAACGTTCCTCCTCCTACATCAAGGAACTCTCTACGCGTCTCTACAAGGGCGGGGCCGTGTTGCAAAATCAACAGCGGGAGCGGCAGGAACAAACGGCGGCGGAGCGGGAGGAGCAGGAGATCGAGGACTTCCTCGTCGCCCGGTTGATGGCACGATCGAGCGGGAGCGGATGGTGAAGGGTAGGATACTCTCCTACGAGGAGCTAGAGGCGACGGCGAGGGAGCAAGTGCGGCAGCAAATGAAGCAAGATTTAGCAGGCACCCAGAAGGATCTCATCCGAGGACCGCGACTCTCGTTGGAAGATCAAGAGAAAATGTCGAAGCGGCTGGCCCTACACGGATACGTGAGCGCCAAAAAACTGCAGGAGAAGAAGGAGGAAAAGGAGCTGGAGCACTGCACCTTTTCTCCGCAGATCAACCCCTACTCGGAGCAATTGGCGAGTAATGAGTTGGAGCGGTATATCGACAAGACGATCCGCCCCGTACCCGAAGGGTTGCTGGAGCGCAGTGAAGACACCACGGAAGAGTCTCACCCCGCCACGTGGACCGGTGTGAAATGCTCTACAACAAGGCACTACAGAAGGAGAAGATGGCCAACTCCGTCGCGATGCAACACGAAGAGGAGATGAAACACCGAATTCTTCAAAGTAAGTTGGAGAACGATCATCACTTTAGAAGAAGAGTGGAGCTGGACCCTCGTCTGGCGCAGCGGTTTATGAATTCATTGGTGGTGTAATGCGGCGAATACCACCATCAACCACAAGAAAAAAAAAAGCTTAAAAATATCTGTACCATTATAGTTGTATCCTTTTTTTTTTTTTTAACATTACTCGTGTACATTTAGAGCACTGCACCTCTGTTGTGAATTCTACGCTCCGGTTGTTCGTCTACTGGTGTGGGGTTTCCATCTACAGTCGTCCTGTTTCTCTTTTTAGGCACCCATCCTTCCTCTCCTCTTTTCCTTGCCTATATTAGCGAACTGACGTCTATGCTATAGACACATTCCATGATTGTCCGTCTGACGCAGAAATCTAGCACCGTCGCCTACACAGGGCTCTCCGCGACATGGCTGTCTCACCGTCGGTGCAGCGGCCCACCTAAAAAGCAGAACCCAATGCAAGTTCTCACCGCCGTATTTCAAGCCCACCCGACGACCCTCCGTCTTCATCGAGAACTTACGATTAGCATTGCGGAGGGGGATGTGGAGCGGTCAGCCGACCTCGCCGGCTTGCTAGCCAGCAAAGTAAAGGCCATTTGTGCGGAGCAAAAGACAATCCAAGACGTTGCGCCCACCACCCCAGAGGACCAATCGGTGCCGGAACTGTCCAACCTCAACTTGGAGTCCGTGGTGGACAAGGTGAATCAAGAGCTCCAGCAGCGGGCTGATCAACAACAGGTGGGAGAGACCACACAGCCGACCTCCTCCAAGAAGGACAAGGACGCCATCTTCTGGAAGTCCCCCGAGTCCCTCACCATCACCATTTTGGAGTCCGCCTTTGAGACGATACTGCCAGACGGGGACCAGAATCTCTTGTCCCCATCGGGCGCGGGTGTGATACAAAGCGAGCAGCAGTCCCTCGCCATATTGGACGACTACTTGGTTAAGGAGGAGAAGCGGTGGAAGGAGCAGAAGAGTGCCATCTCTCACACGGTACTGGCGGTAGCAAAGCGACTACAGCTCACCCCAAGTGACTTGCACGCCGCGGAGACGCCGGTGGAGGGGAAACTGTCGCCGTTGAAGCACTGCAACGTGATTGTTCGAGGGGAGGTGCCGGAGGTAAGCGGAGAGGCAGGGGAGACTGTCGAGACACAGCTGCAAGAACTAAAAAAGAGAATGAAGGAACTGGGGTCGCCCATGAGCGAACAAGAGGAACAGGTAGCCCGATACGAGTTGTCCCTTCAAAAGTCAAAAATGCGCTACGTGGTTGGTTTGCACCGCGACTTGCAAAACGCACTGGACCATTGCGAAATTCTGCAGAATGCAAGTGGAAATGAAACGGGCGTGTCGGGATCGGCTTTCTTTGTGAATGAAGTCATCAAGGCGCTGAATCGGTTGCCGGATCAGCTAGAGACGGAGGAAGGGGCTACCGTGCAGGCGGTGGAGGAGGCCACCACTCTTTCTACCCCTGTCCTCCCCTTCACATTTATGCTCAAAACCTGTCTGTGGTTTAACGTGCAGTTGTAGTTCATCACACACACATACATTTTAACTTGTTATAATAAAGAAGAACAGTGTTTTCTAACCCCCTGCTTGTGTTTTTGGTTGTTTTAAGCTCCCTTGAATTCCGAGGTAAAACCACTTGATGACAATTTTCTCCTTTTCCTTCTACTTTCCCTTCTTGAAGCGTTACAATGAAATCGGTCAAGTTTGACTCTAGAAAAAACACCAATGCCGGGCTGGTGTCGTCCCCCCGCTCTCCTCCTAGTATGGGCGATACCCTGACGCGTGGTCGAGGCGGCAAGGCTGGCCACAAGAAGCAGAGTGTGAGCGAGTCTAAGCGGAGACAGTCCACCGTCAACCGTGTGGTCACTAGCTTTAGGGGCGGCGTTGTGCCCGAGCACCGGGGTCACATGCCTCGC
The DNA here is from genome assembly GCA_903995115.1 of Angomonas deanei. NCBI lineage: Eukaryota > Euglenozoa > Kinetoplastea > Trypanosomatida > Trypanosomatidae > Angomonas > Angomonas deanei. Next base: position 292,303 of record LR877147.1, on the reverse strand, counting down.
GTGGGGCACGTGGCACTCATGTATAATCGAGATTTTTACATTTTTGGAGGCTACAACGCGAAAGGTATGTACAATAGTCACATTTACCGCCACGAGAAGCGTAGTTTGCAGTGGGAGGAGGTGCGAGGGTTTGGACTACCCCCACCTGGCCGTGCCAACCACTCGGCTGTCCTCTGCGGAACAAAAATGATCACCTACGGCGGTCACAAGGAGCTCGAAGTACTGGATGATATGTTTTCGTTCGACTTTGAAACCAAACGGTGGGAGAAGATTTTCTTTGAGAAAAGTCAGGGCCCTGGGCCGTTGTTTCTGCACACCGCCGTCTACGTGCCCACCACACACTCCATGGTGGTGCTAGGGGGCTTCCACCAGCGCGAGCACAACATTTATCTAGGGCATGTGTTTGACATTAAAAACAAATCGTGGAATGGGATACCCTGTCCGAGTAGAGTAAACCCTCAGCAGATTCAAACCCCTCTCGCCGCCTATTATGCCCCGAGCGCTTCGATTATTGTACTCGGTCTCATCAACATGGACTATAATGCCACAAATCCCTCTCGCTCCGTTACCAACGTGGCGGGGGCGAGTTTTGCCCCTTCGGAAAGAAGTCGCTCCGTCCCGAAAGTACACATTGTCAATACCACCAGCTGGGTGTGGACCGAGGTTCTCACGACGAGCTCACCGGAGAGTCCCATCCCGTTCCGCATGGAGTCCGTCTGGGATGAGTTCATGACCCGCATCGTGCAGATGGGTGGGTACTACGATGAGGTGCAGGTCACGTGGTACTTCCCTGTGTGTCTCAAGGATATCCGGGAGGGCACGGTGGAGTCGTTACGACAGGCACACAAGCGGTCCGGGTATGCCTTCTTAAAGCTAGACTTGTCGGACTACATGTGGTCGTTGGTGCCTGTAACGTTCCCGAAAAAAGCTGCTGAATGAGATGGCGGACAAGAATAAGGATCTACTGTTCCAAAATGACAGGATACAGCGGCACAACAGTCTTGGTGCGGAGATGGAGCGACAGCGAAGTGGTGGTACTCGAGCGGCCAACGCGGTACTTTCTGCCTCGCTGGGGGACTCCTTTGACTCCCCGAAAAACGCACTCGGCAGACGCGGTTTTTCGTCCAATCCGACGGTGACCAAAACCGCCGATGGGATGCGAGAGCAACGGAAGCGCATGTACTTGTTCTGCGTCGACGACGATGAGCCGCAGTACCTACACAAATACGCGTTTGCTGCCTACAGGGAAGAGACCCCCGTGGCGCTTCTGACGAATTCGGCCGCTGCGAAGCCGAAACCAGTGAAACCCAAACAACTGCAATACATTCTAATGCACGGAGGACTGTATCCCGATGAGAACTACAGTATGCTCATGTTCACTCCTGTTGTCTCCCGCGTGGATGCACACACGTCCCGCAAGCTGTCTGTCGCGGAAAGTACCATATCATTGGATAACTCGCTGTTAAAGTATGTAGCCGACGACGACGACGCTAGCTCCATCTATAAGAGCTCCGAGATTGATATTAGCAATAGCAACGTGGTAGACGAACCAAATGCCTACGCCCCCACAAAACAGGAAACATCCGAGAAAAGAGAAACCCTCCCTGGTATCCCTGGGGTCCGCACGAGGACGAATGCCGTCGCGATGCAGTACGCCCCCGCCAACTCGATCCAGAAGATGGATCACCTGCTGCCCTACCCGAACATTCCTGTCGTCGTCATTGAGGAGGAGGCGGATGTGAATGCGTGGGCGGCGGAGCACTACAAGGACAGTCGTCAGTGGGTCTCCCAGAAACTCAAGGAGGCCACCGCGGAGGACCGCGCCGTGAAGCGGGCGAAGCGAAAAGTGTCCGAAGCGATGAGCCGGCCCTCCAAAGTATCCGAGAAACCCACCGAGGAACCGCGACGAAAGACCAAAGTCGGTGGCAGAAAAGGAAAGCGAAAGACAAAGACCGAAAAACCTCCCGCCGAGGACACCGAGAAGGAACACAGTTTGTCCCTGGACAGTTTGTCCATTTCCATTCCAGAAGGACTTGACGGAAACCCAACCGACAAGAATAAAAAGGAAGACTTTTTTAAGCGCAAGGCGCTGGAGGTGTACCCGGTCGATGAACTCATCCTGCCAGACGCGGAAGAGGACATTCCCGACGCACGGACGTCGGTGGTGAGTCGGAAAGAGATTGTCCCTGCGGGGTTGGAACGGCTCTGGATGAAGGTGAAGCGCCACACGGAGAAACAACGACTCCCCAACACCATTTTTAAACACCGCGCCTCCGTCGGGGAAGGGGCCGGTGTGGCCGATTTAGGGATTGCCATGGCGTTCGTCATTATGCGAAATGCGATTGACTCCTTGCGACAAGACGGCTCGGCGGAGATGCGGTCGGCGCGGGCACACTACCGGTGGCGCTTCCTCCGTACGCTGGTCCGGACTGGCGAGGCGGCCTTTATCCTCTACCGAGTCAGCCAGGAGCAGGCCAAGGTAAAGGCCCTCACGGTGGGCAGTGTCCCTGGACTGGTGATGGCGCCGGAGTTGAGCATGATGGGGACGAAGCGGACGCAAAAAGTGGCGACCCGCCAAGTACCGTATGTGCTGCAAGATGATGGTCAGCACAAGGCGCGGCAGGCGGAGATTACGAATAGTGGTATGGTGGTGTACCACAACATTTCGCGCAAGAAATGATGTTCTTTTTTTGGTGATCACAACAAACATACGCATGTATAATATTGCTTCCACTTCAACAAAACAGGTATCTCTTTTCAAAACTGTATTATTTCTGCACAATGCTTGTTGGTTTTTCAATTTTAGTTTGTGTATTGGAAAATGCGTTCTCCTCTCTCTCTCTCTTTCAAAAAAAAAAAAGAAAACGCTTCCCCATTGTATAGATTTGTTTTATTACTTTCTTTTCTTTTTTGGAAGCTTTATCATTTTTTGGGTGTTTTTCTTTATCAGATAGAAGTGACCTGTAGTGTTAGTTGATTTTTCTTGAATGCAAGCGGTGAGTGAATCGACGGGCATTCCGCCCAACGCAGAGTTTCGGCCGTCCACCGGCACGCCCCGCTATAGACATGTCACACCGAGAGCGCAGTCCCCTCTCTTCTCCAACGCCCTAGCCGCCGCCCTATCCTCCTACGTCCCAAACTCTAGGGATGCTACCCCGGTAAAGGCACAGGCCGCCCCACCACCGCCGCCACGTCGCCACGAGCCAGAGGTGCAGCGGTCGTTTAAGCCGTACACCCCGCGATCCTACGTGACGCCCCAACGTACACCCACTGTTAGTGAACCCGCCGCGGTACAGGCCACCACGCCCGAGACCTCACCGGCACCTGCGGCTCACCCTCGTCAGGCGGCGCTGGCCTCCCCTCGAGTCGTTTCCCCGGCGGTGACTTCACCACGCCCTTCGGTTCGTCGGACGCGCACCCCTACTCTGGCGGAGGCGCTAGACAACGCCTTGTCCAACCGGGAAGGGCGCGAGCCGGAGGAACACGTGTACCGCCCCCGCAGTCCCCGGCAGTACACTAGCCCCGTCAACCGAGTGTTGGTCGTTTCCCCGGGCAGCACCCCCAGACACTCTGACGCCGGCCAGCGGGTGTACACGCCACGGAAGGAATCCCCGTCATTGAGAGAGATTCTGTCGGAGGCCGTCTCGTCGTACAAGCCGGACTCTCCCTATCAGCAGAGACGAGACCAGCAGGCGGCCCGAAATGAGGTCAACTACCATCCTCTCGTGCAGGAAGCACAGCCCGTCCTGCCAACGGTGATAAAGCTGGCAGCGAAGGACCCCATACCGGAGAGGGAAGAGAGCACGCCGGAAGTGGCCAGTCCTGGATGGAACAAAACGACCCCACGGCCGACACGGAAGGATGTCCGAATATACGAAAGGCCTAGAGCGGCGCCCCAGATTCCGCCTGCCCGTAGTGCAGACACTCCACCTGCGAGGATTACGAAACCTATTATCCCTGCCAAGTACTTGGCGACAGCACCCGTCCACGAGCCAGAGACCCCACCGGCGGCTCCTGTTACGAAAGAGGAGAAGACGGTTGTAGCGGCCCTCATCAGCAAACCTCAAGGAGCACCGGCCTCGAAGGCCATTAGTGAGAAGCCTGTTGCTGCCGCGCCAGTGAGCAAGCCACGGATGCCGTCAGCCGTGCCGATTACTAGAGTGGAGAAGCCAATTGTGCGGCCAGCCCCCTCGGAGCCTAGTCTACCCGCAGAGAAGCCCGTCGTTGCACCGGTTAGCAAACCCCAAACACCACCCGCTGTGTCCGTTCCTGCTGCCAAGAAACCAGTCGCAGCGGCACCGGTCAGTAAGCCCCAGACCCCACCGACAGCACCCATTCCTAGAGAGAAGCCTGTTGTCGCTCCTACAGTTGAAAAGCCCGTTACAGCTGCCCCGGTCAGCAAACCCCGGTCACCACCGCCCGCGCCGATTATTAGAGAGGACAAGCCCGTTTCGGTCGCGCCAGTGAACAAGCCGCAGACCCCACCAGCTATCGCTATTACGGTGCCGAGCACGCAGCGGACCCCTTCAGAACGCAGTATAGTCTCAGAAAGACCCGTTAGTAAGCCTCAGTCTCCTCCACCTGCACCCATTACGGCAGCGAATCACCCTGACGTCCAACGGGCACCATCGGAGCGCAGTGTAGCCTCCGTAAAGTCCATTGTTTCAGCACCCGTAAGTAAACCGCAGACCCCACCTGCCGTACGCATTGCTGCAGCCGAGAAGCCTGTTGGGACAGCGCCACAATCACCGCCCCCTACGCCCATTCCTACTAGTAAAACTTCTGTCGCGTCAGCACGCCAGAGTAAGCCGCCGTCACCACCTTCGTCTGCCTATAGTGTGGAGAACCCCACCGCCAGTCGTACACCCTCGGAATATAGCGTAGTCTCACAGAGGTCTGCCTCGGCACGCGTCAGTAAGCCGCAGACACCACCGCCTGCACCTATTGCGAGAGTGAACAACCCCAACGCCCCTCGAACACCGTCAGAGTGTAGTGTAGCATCAGAGAGGCCTCCTTCAGTGGAACGAACGGCACCACTGGACAGTCCGGCCTCGGGCTCAGGAAGTAACGCCAAAAACGTGGGAAGGACTGGTTTCTCGTTTCTCAATAATAGTGGTCGCGGCAGTGCATCAGGACGAAAGTACCAGAATTATATTAAAGGTACGCCAACGACGAAAGCACTGGGCGAGGAGGGCGAAAGTGATAAGCCCGCTGTCGCACACCATAGACCAAGGCCCAGACCTAGGCGGCTTAGATTGGCGGAGTTGTACGTACGGGGCACCAAGGGCAACCAGGGACGCTGCGGCACCCCGCCGTGGACTTCATGAGAGAGTCAACAAGCGGGATGACATTGGTCGTTGGCATGGAGCACAGGCTGGGGCCTGGGACAGGCGCAGCAGGTCCACAGGGAGGTCCACGTCCCGCGAGCCCGCTTCGAAGGAGCTGTAGTTTAGGCTCTTCATTGCTCATGTTGTATCCATTACATCGTTTTTCCGTTATGGTGAGCTTTTTGTTGTTGTTGTTGTTGTTTTTCTGTGTTTGTTCATTCTTCTACAATTTGGCACTAAAAGGAATAGAAATTGCTGTTGTACGCTCTCGAATGCCTTTTCAGTTACAGTTATTGTTTTACGTGACCACAGCACATCTGCTCCCCCCTTCCCTTTTCTGTCCCCTTCCTAAGGAATACACTCAAAAACAGAATCATGGACGCCCAGGCAACTCGCGAAGATCAGGTGGACGACACAAAGGACTACATCAAAAAGCACAAGCTAAACGAGCTGTTCGCCCACTTCCTTCAGCTTCTCCTGTACAACCAGCCCAGCGACCCTCGCGCCTTTCTTTGCAACGAAATTAGAAGCATCCGCGACAAGAAGGAGTCGACCTCTCTCTTCAACGAGCAAGACCTCGAGACGATGTTCGACTTAATAGATGTGACGAAGCAGCGTTGGGTGACGGTGGCGCAGCTGCGAAACACTTGCCGTAACCTGTCTGCCTCGGTTTCTGGGGAGGCGGAGGATACGGCCTCGAACCAAGTGCTCCAGGAGGCCATCAATGCCGCCGGCGACGAGCAGGGTCATGTGTCTTTAGAAAATTTTAAGGAGGTTCTGGCGATGATGTTGTTGACAAAAAACATGTGGTCCGAGTAAATGCACTCGCCTTGTAACTGAACGGATGTAATACATGCAACGTGAATCGTGAATGAATGTGTTGGTCGAGTTAACGCAAAGGTTGCCTATATTATCTTTTTCTACCAGCCCACTTTTCTCTATCACTTCTTCTAGTCTACTTCATTTACAAAAGTGCATAAACGCATACATTGGCAGACTTGGGAATGTTGGAAACACAAGTTGCCGCGCTTTTGGCGCAGTATTTAGGAAAATTTATCCAAAACGTCAGTGAGGAGAAGTTGAAAGTCTCCTTGTGGAACGGAGAGTTAGTGCTGCAAAACGTGCAACTGCAGCCCGATTTTATAGAACAGATTTTTCTTTTAGTGACATCACCAGAGTTGTCCGTCGACTCCGCTAGGGAGGAAACCGCGCACCTCAAGTCCCTTCTCTGGCCGCTCACTCTAGTGAAGGGGGTCATCGCAGAACTAGTGATTATCATTCCGTGGGCGACGCTAAGCGCACAGAGCGCGTCGGTGCGGATGAACGGCGTCGAGGTGGTGCTTGCCCCACTGCGTGCAGCCCCCTACGACGCGAACACGGAGCAAGCCAGGAAGCGAGAGTTGAAAAAGAAACAGCTGTCCCTGTACGAAAAGAATACGTCGACAACGGTGAAGACTGGTCACCTTCGGGGCGGGTCCGATTCGCTCGGATCCTCCTTTCTGACTGCCTTGTCTCCCCTGAGCTACATTCAGTCCTCCCTGCGAGAGGCGTTTCAAAATATGACCGTAGAACTGTCGAACATTTCTATCGTCTATGAGTTTTACTATCCAGGACTATCACCAGAGCTGTCCTCTGCGGTTTTGTTCCACATGGGCCAGATGAAAATAGAGACGGAACAACAACAGGAACAAGACCCCAAAGGAGGCAAAAGCATCGTGGGCAACATTAGTCAACTGGAAGTGGTAGTGTGCGCTGGACGATTGCAGGCGGAAGGAGAGCTTTCCTTCAAGCAGGTACGCTCCCTCTATCAATACCACGAAAAGATGGTACGTATCGATTCCGCGGTGGTCGCCGTGCGGCCTCCTTCCCCAACGAATGAGGCGTTAGGGGTGCAAATCACAACGGAGAATAGATTTGGCGTCAATGTCTCCTTCGGCTGTGTGACGAAACTGTTGGAGATGGTGACGCGGTTTCGTAATGGGCTCGTCGGGTTTGAGAACCGTCAGCACCTGCACCTCCTAATGGAGAGCAGCGCACTGTCGGTGGCAAGACGACGATGGAAGTTCGCGGTAACGTGCGTGCTCGAACAAGTGCGAAGGAGACGCTCGCTGGGGGAGTACACCACCCTTATCGGGCAGCACCGGTCGCGATTGGATAATATGGTCACCTTTAGTCGACGGCGCAAAGTGTACTGCGAACTGTTCAAACGACTGCTCCCCGGGTCCATCTTGCCCCCTCTAGATGATAAGGAAAAGAGTAACTTAGTCTATCTGGAGGACGACGTGCTCTCCTTGGAGCAGATTCTGTTCCTTCGCTGTCTGGCGATGGCCGACTTGGATTACGATATTGAGCGACACGCAGCGCAGCAGCGGTGGATCGAGGAGGCAAAAGAGCGCACCTCTTCTGGTGGTCGGGCCGGTGGTCTGTGGGGTTGGGTGATCAAAAAGGAGGAAAGCGCACACCAGACGACGAGCGGTGTCGCCTTTGATTACCGCAAAGCGAACGAGCGGCTCATTGAGTCGATCGAGCAAAACTGGCAGTCCGTGGTGGATGTGTTGTACAAGAAACAATTCGAACTGGTGGACTCCCAAATAAACGTGTCGGCCCCCACCAACATTGTGTTTCACCTCCTCTGCAGCAATCTGACCGTTACGGTTACCCCCAACTTTTGGCGTCAGGGGAGCCACGAGGAGACCGTGTTGCTCGAGCACATGGACCAGCAACTGGTGGTCCAGATGAAGTCGGTGGATTACTACTACGACACCACAAAAGAGATTAAGGAGGACCGAACGCTTTTCTGTTTCTTTGTGGGGTACGTGTTTGCTCACTTTTCTGGCACCTTTAACACGCCACTGTTGGAATCGAAGCGCTCGGAAACCGTCAAGGACTGTGTGGTCATTCGCGGCAACACGGCGAGGACACGTCTGTCGATCGTGGTGGGGCCTCAAATTGTGCTGCTGCGCCCCTTTCACGAACTCTTATGGTGGACCGAAGCCATCCAGTGCTTTTCACGGGAGTTGCAGCAGTACAAGGCACTGTACAGTCGACCCCCGTCGGACAAACCGGACACCTCGTTGGGCATTGATGTTTTTGTGGCCGATGTGGAAGTCGCCATTCCCCTCTTGCCCCGTGATTTAACCAAGGCGGACTTGGCCGTATCGACCCGTTCCCTTCCCAAAACCCAAGGCTCCGACGCGTCCTTCTTTGGCTCCGTCGCCTCCACCCACGCGCCTGCCGACTCGGTGGAGTCCGAAGAGGTGCCACCGATGCCTCCGGTCGAGAAAAAGCAAAAGCGCCGCAAGTACGTGGATACACTGGACACCCCCAGTGAAGACGAGGCCGAGGAAGTGCCCTCCATCATCAACTCGGAGAGCGTCGCCTCCTCGGTGAGCAGCTACGTGAATGACGGCGCACCCGAAATCGTCTACGTCTCCGGCGACCCTTGTGTAGTTTTGACGATTCCTAAAATAGTGGTGGCCACGACGTGGTCCGTCACGATCGACCGACGTCGTGTCAGAGCGGGTTGGTATGTACTGGTCGGTGATGACAAGAGGGACCGGTTCGGCCGGGTTCGTCTCTGGTGTCAAATGAAGCCGTCCAATGTGGAGATGATTTCCTTCTCGTACCTGCAGGTGGTCGCCTCCAAGTGGGACGCCATGACGGTCGACGTGGGCAGTATAGATACGGTGGTAGACCCATGTGTGCTGGAGCTGTTGAATGAGCTCTTCTTCAAGCCGGTTTCACTATTCAACGCCGACGAACTCGAAAAGAAGACGAAACCGTTTGTCGACGACATTTACAACTCCGGCGACCAATGGACGTTTACCTCTGCGGATGAGATTTCGTTTGGGGCGAACAATAAGGTGAAACGCATTCCGATGCACGAGGGGCGGTACTATGCTACCCTTCTGTACCGCCTGAAGCAAGTTACTCGTGCCGACAGCGGCCGCACCTCACCCATCACGTGGAGCAGACCCGTCAGAGTCACCACAGACTTTGCCAACATTGTCGTAAAAGACAAGGACGGCGGTGATTTGGTGGAGATGGAGTTCACCTACCCGGACAGGGTTTTCCACGCTGGCAAGCCGGCCATGTCATCCAGTAACAAACTGCGTGCCATTCAGTTTCAGTGGGAGAAGGGTGCCGGCTCGCTCCGCCTCTCCGAAGGAACCTTGTTCACCGGGATCGGCAAGTCGTTGGGTACGATTTCCAACTGTGCCGTGGAGTATCATGCGTACAAGGAGGTGCGCGCTACCATTGGGGAAGCGGTCTTGTATTACCAAACCGAGGTACAGTCCCTGTTGGAGTCGCTCTGCTTGTTGAAGCGGACGCTCGCCATCGCAACGGTACCATTGACCAAAATGCTGATGAAGGACGAAGCGGTTCTTCAAAAGTTGAGGAGCGTCAAAAAAAGCCTTCAACTACAGGTGGATTGCAAATCGCTCTTGGTGGAGCTACCGATCAACAACCGCTCTGACTACACTGCCATGACGCGCGCCTTTTCAGTCCACCTCCGGCAGGCGGTCCTGCGATATGGTACAAGCGAAAAGGACGGGGTGATGCTCTCGACAGTGAGCCTCGCCTGTAAAGTCGCAGACTGCTTCCGGCACGATATGGACGACATGGGATGCGACGAAGAGCCCTTCTCCCTGTTTGGTCCTGCGACGGGGTTGTCCAGCAACGATGATGCGGAAGAGGGCGACTCTCTCCCCGAGTTGTGGCTGGAGTATGTGCACCCTAGGGCGCCCACGGAGACGGTCCCACAGAAGAACCCTCACTGCCCGAGGCGTTTGAATTTTGAAGTCAAAGGTTGCCTGTGCGTTTCACTCTACATGAACATTTTCCTGCAAATCTTCGCCGCGATGAAAGCGCCTCTCTATCAGCGACTGTTTTCGACAGGGAAGGCGGTCAACTGCAGGGACGGCTTTCTGAGAATGGGGGTCGCCCTCGGACCGTGGGAGCTACAGCTGCCCCGATCAGAGTTTGCCAGTTCGCCAGTACTGTTTAACGGCGTCCTGCACCAAACAGAAGTGCTGCTCGCCGCCAATACCTCCAGCTCCGTCCAAATCACGGACGACAGTACGTACTTCTATACCGTTTTCGATGAACTGCGTGTAACTTCCACGTTGGTCCCTGTGGGAAAGGGGTTCACCCGCCACGTCGATTTGACCATCGACCAGATCACCTATAAGGCAACCAACACCGCGGCGACCGACACCCTAACACAAAACGTGGCCTTGCGGTGGCGCGATGGGTTTTACTATGTCACCAAATCGACCGGAGAGTTTGTGAAACGGGAGGATGCGAATAGTTCGTCCTGTGTGATTACCGTTGGAGGTGGCTTGGACACCAATGCGGTGCTGCGGTTGGCGATTCCCAAAGACCGTCTCGGTACTGTGGTGGAAATCCTGACGCTCAATCTATTACAGTGCAACAGCACGATACCCTATCGTCTCGGCGAACCGGAGGACAGCTCGAGGAACAACTCCTCCGAAACTTCCACCACACTGGCGGTCCACGAGCCACCACCTCGGAAAACGACTTCCTTTTCGTTTCAAATACCGCCCATTGTCATTGCGCTCCAGGACGAAACAACGGAGGGCTTCATGGTAAAGTTGCAGGAAGGACTGTTGTTTTACACATTGGTGGGGGGCGTCGGGCCCAGCATGCAAAGCTTGAAAACGGGCGGTGGTGAACTGCTATACATGTCGCCCTCCGCAAAGGGGAAGTCCAACCCGCCGTGCAAACTTTTGTCGGTGGAGAATATTGAGCTATCCACTTCCCGCGTCCCCGATTCGGTTCGTGACGTGAAAGTGCTGGTGGAGCACGCCACGCTGGAGGCGACGGAAATGGAGTACTGGCTAGCCCTGAAGAGGACGGTGTTCAACCACCAAGTCACCTCTCTGATCGACAACCGTGACAGCGAGGCGGTCGGGCTCCCCAGAAGTGTGAGCGACCAGTTTTCGGCTTCCATGATTGAACAGGGTTTGATCCAACACAATCAGCCTCGCGTCGTGAAACCTCTCCTAGACTTTCAGATTGTGGCGGTGGAAACCAGTGTAAACGTCGGAGGTTCAGCGGAACAGCCGTTGGCAAAAGCAAACGTGACGAAACTAAAGCTAAGCGGGAATTACTTTGAGGACTCCACGTTGGCGTGCAGTGTGAGTGTGAATGGAGCTCAAGTTTCCGTCAAGGAGATGTGTGGGGTAAACCCTCACGAAGGGCAGTACGCACCACTCTTTCAAAACGGATACTCGTTAGCGGTTGTCGTGGATATTCGTAAAAACTGCAAGCCAGTAGAGACCACGAATCACGCCTCCGATGTGGGGGCAAGCCGAGTGGGTGCGGGTGGCTTTGTCCACGCCAGAGTGTCAAACCTCTCCTGTATGCTGCCGCTGTGTGAGCTCGTCGGTTTGGTCGAGCGCTGTAAGGAAAGCTTTGCCACTTTTCAGTCCCATCTGAAGGTCGACGGTGAGGACACCATCCCCTCTCCGCCTCTCAGCAAACTTTCCGTTCAATTGAACGGAGGAGTATCGCTAACCATCACGGAGCGGTGCGCGCAGTCTTTGGGAAAGGAACCACTGTTGACGATCCTGATCGGCAACGTGTGTGTAAACAACGGAATCGACGTCGAGCGGTATAATTTGAAGGACAACAAGGAGGACATTGCCGCTGTGTTTTGCCCGTCCCGGGTGTGGCACGTGGCGTGCTCGAATATGAACATGACGCTGAGGCAGTTAAACCCTATTCAGATACCCCTTGTGGGCTTCACGGTATCCAAACCAAACGGGAGTGAGCTGTACGCGGTGGTCAAAAGTGGCTTTGGGGAAAGTTTTACGGCATTGGAGGAAGAGTCGAAGGAGACGTACATGAAAGAGGCGTCGGTCAAAAAACAATATATCGTCACCCTTGGTGACCGAGAGGCAGAACGAACAGTGGATGGGCTGAGTGTCAAGCATATTTGTACGTTGATCGAAGTGTGGTCGTGTATTCGGCAAGAGTGTGCAGGGCTGCTGCGCCCCGTAGGAGAGGGGCGATCGACGGGTCATGATCCTGAAACGGCCTTTTCTGTGCGTGTCTATAAAACAGACCTTCACGTTTACAAAAGCGAATGCGCCGAGTCTCTACCACTCGTGATTTTTTCGGTCGATGGCCTTCAGTTCTCCATCAGTAGTACCCGGGAAGATATTTTATTCGGGGCAAGCCGCGTTGTGCTCTCCGATGCCCACCGCCAGAAGATGTTGTCGCTGCAACAAAAGACAGACGCCTGCGAGGCGGTAACGGTAAAAGTGCACAGACTGACGGGGGACATTGCGGTCGACGCGGCGTCTGTCTCCGTCGAACTGAACGAAGGTTTGGTGGACGTTTTAAAGCAGCAGTGGGTGGAGTGGAAGTCCGCGAATTTGTTCCACACTGGATCTGTCTCCACGCGCCCTGCCACCGAACGCCGTTGCTGCATCCGGGAAATAAACGTTTCGCTACCGCGCGGCGTTGTGCTGTGGGGGGAACAGCTTCGCGTCTCCCTCCCGCCCAACTCCTCCGAGTTCTCCTTCACAATGGACGGCATTACTTTACGCCATCGGGTGGGCGCCATTCAACAAGATCTTGTCGAGTCTGCAGGCGTCACGTTCGTCGTGACACGAGAACAGTGGGAGGTGCGCACCAACACCATCACCGTAAAAGACGCCTGTTCCAGCGGCTTAGGTCACTTTCTGAAGTCTATCCAGGAGATGAGCCCGGTGTTAAAACACTTCAGAAGGGATGCCAGCGCACCTCCCAGCGAACGAAGAATCCTCTTCCATTCGTCCCAAACCCAGGTGTACCTGACACCTGTGAAGAAGGCGGAAAGTCCGCACTCGTTTTTAGTGGAGCTGCGTTCACCGAAGATGGCAGTGTCGTTTACCAATTCCACCACGGGCTCCTCTCTAAATGTGAAGGTGGGGGAGACGACCGTTTCTTGTGGGACAGAAACAGATGGTGTGTTTACCTGCGAGTTTTGCTTTGTGGAAAATGGCGACTTCAGCTTCTCTCAAACAGTCGACCGTGTCAAGGCGGAAAAGATTTCGGAGTTGTCCACGTCGCCGTTTGTGTTGAACGTTATGGCCAGTAAGTCGCTCCAGTACGTCGCGGAGGCGGTCCTGTTACTTACTCGTCGCTTTCGCCGACGTACGGCACAGCGGTCAGCTGAACCTATGGTGTCAAAGTGGAAGGTGCACGTGCCGACTCTCTCCACGCATCTGTTCTTACCGTCTTTTGAGGGCAGCTGCGTCGAGGTGCGGTGGAAGGAGATTTCCTTCTCAAGGTGCGCGGACGTAGCGAGCAAGAACTGCGTGTTTCAGATACAAGCAGTGACCAGTGTGTGCCATAAGGAAATACAGCCACTGCCCATGGTGCAGCTCCCCCAGTGTAACGAAACGGCCGCACCTGGTCTTTCCTTCACTCGTCAGACCAGTGCAGAAGACAGCAGTACGGTCTGGAAAACAACACCCATTCGTCTTATTGTTTCCCCGGTGCTGCTGAACGTCGTCCGGCTCTCTATACAGTACGTCTGCACGGCAATTCGGAAAGTACAGGCAGTCCCGTGGGACGAAGAAGGGCCGCTCCTCCACTCTCCCATCTCTCCTTTTCCGCGCACGGCCGCTGCCAGTCCAACAGAGGGATACGGTGTGACGCACATTTCGGGGGACATTTGCTTTTCGGAGGATATCCACCTGGGCGGGAAAGGCGGTCGCCGTCTTGTATTTGGCAAGGGCGCGCTGAACTCGCTTCCCCAGAATGTCATCACCATCACTAGTACCAACCAGGCGAAAATAATCGTGGCCCCCTTTGAGTACACGGACGGCTCCGAGGAAGCGTGCATTCTAGTCGAGAGTGGCATCACCGTAAAGGTGTCTAAGACACCGTTTGTGGTGAAGGCGCCAGAGAAGAGTATTCAGAGTGTGGTGGAAACAAGGGAGCGATCCATCTTTTTAATTCCCGAAGTCGACGTGACCTTTGTAGAACCAGACGAGGATGTGTCGACGAGCGAAGGATCGACCGAAGTGCACCGGTTGGGTTTTACCACGACGGTGAATGTGGACTGCCCTTTTGAGGTTTCACTGTGGAACCCCAACGACTCGTTGAACTGTGGTGGTCATTTTCGACTAGAGTACAGACGGGAAACAAAGGCGGGATTGGTTTCGGTAGAGTCTGGGTCTGCGCACATAAACCGTACTTCCTTCACCTCTACGATTGGCGCCGTGTTACAGCGTTCCTTTGATTTCAACGCCTCTGTGACCCTGGCCGACAAGTGCACGCAGGTGGAGGTTGTATTGCCGCCACTCGACTTTTCGTTTACACCGACGCAACTGAACGTTCTCTACCACGCTTGTCAATCGTTAGGGTTGCGTTCCGTGTTCTCACGAAAGCCTTCGGAGGTGGTTCCAAAGCAGCACACGGTCACTACAACAAGCAGCGAAATGGAGGAGTACAGTATTGCCTTCGTGCTCTCGTCACCCCAAGTGTCATTCGCCTTGCTCAACGCCCTGCGCCAGCCGGAAGTAGTACTCTCCTTGTCCAAAGTAGCGGGCAAGTCCCAAGCACCGCGGTCTGTGCTTTCATGCAGCACTGTCCTTTCTGCGGACGTCCGACTGGATGATTTCCCGCAACGGAAGCAGAGGAGTTTGCTCCGGTGTTCTCCGGTGGTGGAATTGGATTACGTCAACGTCAATGGCGGCGCACTCCTTAGTGTCGCGGGTCATGTTCCACTATTGGAGGCCACCTGCCCTTTTATGTCGGTCCTCCATTATCGAGATGTCGCCAATACGATTGTGTCCATGCCCCGCTTCAACGAAGAATGCTACACCATTTCAGTCAAGAATGAGCTCGGTACCGATTTTCGTCTCGTGTTGAAGGATAAAAGCATCGCCGCCGAGTCGGAGGCGTTCCCAGTATCACGAGGAACCGTCACGCCGCTGCCGGCGTGCAACTTTAGTCAGACTACAATGCACATCCTGCTGGACGAGGGAGTATGTACAGAGAGTATGTGCGTTGGACTTCTCTCGGAGAGGACGCTACTGAAGACGGAGAGTGGCCCTCGCGATGCGCTAGACTACGTGGTGCTTCGGTACGACTTGACGCGGCGGGAAATCCGTGTCACGACCTCTGTCAAGATTAAAAATGAACTTTCCGTCCCTGTCGCGGTGTTCAACTTTGAAAAGTGCGCGTTTGTTAAGATTGGCGCTCAGCAGGAAGCCTTCCTGCCGTACGGTTGTGTCTCTGCCCCAATGCTGGTTTCCCTCTGGACACCCTCCCTGGACACGAATCTCGTCGCCGACCAATTGCCCTTTTCCCCGTGCTTTGTACACAACATTACGTTTGGTGACTTTATCCGAGCGGCCCTTTCCCTCTCCGAAACACAAAGTGAAGAGGAGAAGACGGTGGGTGGGGTGACGCTGCCGTTTAACATATTTGCCATTGACGAGGCGAGTAAAGTGAGTCAGAGGGCAGTGCAGTTGAGAGTCGCCAAAACCCTTTTCGCGCACAGTGGCACCACCGACGACGCGGCAGAGGGGTTTGACACCAAGTGCTTCCTTATGCCCTCCAAGTCGATCGTGAATTGTACCGGCGTGGAGATGCGGTGTACCGCGGTCGGCCTGGGTCCATCTGTAACAATGGCTAGTGGTGAACAGTTTGATATTCTGGCCAACGGCATTCAAACGTCCACCAAACTCGAGCTCCACATCACACTACCGGCTGTGGCGTCGACCCCGGAAAGGATATTGAATGCAGAAGTGGACCTCAACACAGTGGGCACCGGAACGTTTGTGCAGTTCGAGAATAGCGACTTCTCCGCCGTGTTGATCGAGCCGTCTAGCACAGGGAACCTCTTCTACATTCGAAGTTGTGGGGTGCTGCGCAACTTTTTGCCTTGTGCGATGAGTGTGTACAGCGCCTCTGGTACCTTCTGTTGCCAGTTGGAGTCAGGGGAGAGTTCCCCGTTGTTTTATACAAAGGACCAGAATGAAGCGTTTCTGGGGGACGCGGGGTTTTACGTTACCGTTCGGGATAAAGGCAATGAGTCGAGCCGCTCCATAAGGATTAGTGGATCGTCTGGGAAGTTTTGGCAGATGCTGAGCTGCAAGTTTGCCAATGGAAACTGCAGCGTCTTTTCCGTCGAAGGGCAGGAGGAAAACACCTCCACTATCCACACAGCGCCCTTGATTGATTTCAGGTCTATTCTGTCCATCAAGAACGAACACAAGGAGTTGGTGCTATGGGTAAAGGCGGGTACTCTCACCTATCCAGTGAGCCCACAAGGCCTGCTAGACCTCACTCTGTTTACGGACGAGAAGGGGGAGCACACGGCGTTCCAGTTTGCCTACGGTTACCAGGAAAAACGCACGTTTGATTGGTGTACTTCGATGAAAATTGGGGATATCCTTCAATTGGAGGAGCGCCAGGTGTTAAAGATACGAACGCGAGAGGTGGACAAGGAGACAAAAGAAGAGGTGTTTATCAACTCCCGTGTTCCAATGGTGTTTGAAGGGCACTTTGAGATGGAATCCTTCGGTTGCCTGTCATTGCTCTCTACGGACGGCTACAATAAGTTTGGTCTTCATGTAGATCTCCTGAGGCAGTCGCCAGTGGTGATTGAAAACCGAACCCCATATAATGTTCAGTTTTGTCAGCAGGTGACGAGGGTCGAGCGGGACACGGACGCGGTGCACGCCTACATTGCCTCACCCAAAACGGACTGTCCCGTTTCCTGGGATCGACTGCCACTACCCCGAAAAGTCATTCGGTTCACCATTTTCGAGCAAGGGACGAACGCCAAAGTGGCGGAGACTACCATGGACTTGGGCGATGCGTCTAGTGCGAGTGAGACCATCGTGTTGAGCAAGGTCGTGTTCGCCTTCTGCAGTCGGGTCTACCACGACGGTAACGAAACATTCATTGTGTGTTTCACCGACACACGCCTGTTGGAGGCGCAAATCAAAACCCCCATCACGTCGCTGACTTCGGTAGAGTTGACAATGAAGGCTGTCCTTCTCCACTTGTCCGCGCAGTGTCACGGGGACACCGAAAAGGCCACGCGATCTAAGCCCATCTACAAGACGACTCGGAAAACGTTAACGGAAGCTGGCGTGAAGGGTGCGCTCGCCCCACTTTTGGCGCTATCCGAAGTAAACAATAAGGAGTTTGATATTTTTGTGTTTCGGGTGACGGGGCTGGAGCTCTACTCTACGTTGACCCAAGCGCAAACGCTATTCAGTGTCCGGTGCAAGACGATAGACGTGGCGGACTGCACGACCCCTTCCATGACTGCCCCAACGCTTCTCACTGCAGCAAACGATGCCCTGTACTTTGCCGTGCATCTCGTGAATAATGCTTCCTCGACCACCACTGGTAGAGAGGGATCGACCTCCCGTGTCGTCATTATCCGTGAAGCGGAGTTGGAGGTAGCGCCGGTTACGATTCACCTTGTGGATGCCGTAGTGGTCACCGCGGTAGACGCGTGGCACAATGTGCGCACTCAATGGGCGAAGAGACCTTCTTCACCAACGGTGGTCCACAAGCCTCGCAGTTTAGCGGAAGTGTACGTCAAGAAGGTGTCTATTTCCCCCATTCGAGTGGAACTCTCGTGGCGCACGACCGAATCCTCGCTGGTCCTCCCCATCAGTCTCCTGTTGGTGTCGTCGGTTGAAAAGGCACCCATACGCTTCGGCAAGTACGAAGCGCACTCGCTCTATTACCGTAGCAGTGGTGTCCTGTCCGCGCTGGGGCTGACGGTGATGAAAGCGTATACACCCCTGCTTATGTTGCAGTTGGTGCGTGTGATCGGTGCGCTCGAGGCCTACGGCAATCCGCTGTACCTCCTCCGCTGTTGGGGGCGCGGGCTGGATGCTTTTTTCAAAGACACCTTTATTCAGCGAGATTTGAAGGGAGGTACAAAGGCTCTGTTAAGGGAGACGGCATCTAGTACGTTTCACTCGATTGGGTTGGTGACTCAGTTCGGTGGACGAACACTGAGCAGTCTGTTCGTAGAACAGGAGGACACAACCGGGGAAACAAAGCGAGGCTCACTGCGCAATGGCGTGAAGACACTCTTTTCAGAGCCTTTCCGAAAAGGAAGCCAAGAGGGCTTTTCGGGAATGTTGGGTGGCATGGGCAGCAGTGTCATAGGACTGGTAAGTCTACCGATGGCGGTCGCCCTCAACGGGATCAGTCGCTCCGCCCAATTCCTTGCCGTCCAGCTAGACACCCAGCAGTCCGACGTGGTGCCCGCCGACCGACTCGTGTACAGTCAACGCAACTTTACCGCACTGATAGAAGACTTTAGCAACCGGAGAGGGGACTCCCCAACACTTGGTGTAGCCGAGTCGCTCAGCAAAGGTCTGCTCACCTTGAGTGCATTCAACGCACAACTCCAGCTGGCAATCACCTCTGGCGAGAAGGTGAAGGCGTTCGCTCAAAGGGTAGGGGTAGGCAATATCGCTCTCTACGCCGACTTTGACGTCTTCCTGCAGTGCGCAGAGGCGAAGGAGTTTGTGGAGTGGTTCCCGACCGCCATGGGCAGTGAAATCAAGTACATTCTGTACATTTTTGCGAAGCGTAACGAGCTCTCCCTTGGGTCTACCAGGGAATGGAAGAAGGTGGGACATGTGTCGAGGGAAGGCCAGTCGTGGAAGTTCCTTCGAGGTAAATTCCCGCCACTTTACCAAATCCGACACGAAACACGCACGCTGCTCAACGCGACCTTGTCGGTGATGAACGTCAACGATCTGTTCGACGGTGCGCCCACCACGATTTCGGACGAGGCGGTCAGGGCACTGCACATTCAGCAAACGTTGGGGAAAGAATCCTTATTAAAATTTGTGACCCTCGACGTGGTCGCCCAAATTTGCCCCATGGAAGAGTTGAAAACGTTTCTCCCCGCCGAAACCCTTCTCCAAGAGGGAAGTCGTCTACATCAGATTTACGGTCAGTCTTTCGCGACGCTGTTAAAACAAATGATACTGCAAGAAAACGCATAATATATACATACTGTGCTCACAATGATGAACGTTTGAATTCCCTGAGAACACTACTAAAAATATCAAACGGTTTCTTTGTCTAGTGTCCTCGATGCATCTATTTCAACTCTCTTTCTTTCTTTTTTTCTGTTGCCTAGTTCATTTCTTCTATCAAAAGAATCTCGTCCTTTTCGCTCAAATGTCCTCTTTAAAGGCTGTGAACGGTCAACTGACCTCCCAACCCTTCGTCTCTGGTTTCTCTCCTAGTCAAGAGGATGCCAAAGTCTTCACGGAGATGTTCGGTAACAACCAGAACGTGATCAACTGGGCTGCTCGTATGGCCGCCTACTACCAGGCCGAGCGCGATGAGCTCCTTCACGGCAAGAAGGAGGAGAAGAAGGCCGCCGCCCCCGCCCCTGCCGCCGATGACGACGACGTCGATCTCTTCGGTGAGACCACGGAGGAGGAGCAGGCCGCCCTTGATGCCAAGAAGGCCAAGGACGCCGACAAGAAGAAGGAGAAGAAGGCCGTCATTGCCAAGTCTTCCATTCTGTTTGATATTAAGGTCTGGGATGAGACCATCGACCTCGAGGCCCTCGCCGCGAAGCTGAAGGCCGTCGAGAGACCCGGACTCACCTGGGGTCAGCACAAGCTGGTGCCCGTTGCGTTCGGCATGAAGAAGCTTCAGATGCTCATCGTCATTGAGGACGACAAGATCTCCGGCGATGACCTCGAGGAGATGATCATGTCCTACGAGGATGAGGTCCAGTCCATGGATATTGTGGCCTGGAACAAGATTTAATTCTTCTATTAAAGGTGTGTCTTCTTTTGTTTCCTTCAAAACAAATGTGCGGAAGAAAAGAAGCCTAAAACTAAAAATCTAAAATAAAAAAAAATTCTTTTTAAACGGTCATTTCTACTTTAAAAAAAAAACCAACCTAACTATTAAAATGAAGAAAATAAATAATGGAAAAAAAAAAGATGATATTAACCAGAAGCAAGCGTAATTATGAAGAAGGCAAGCAATCTAACTTTTATTATTTTGTTTGAAGAAGAAACTTGTTTCGAGATCTTTTTCCTTTTTGTTTTGCAAGGAGAAAAAAAAAAAAACCGTTAAGCAAACGAAGTGACGTTTGTGTGCTTGTACACTTTCTGCTATAGAATACACCTCCTAAATACTTTCTTTTCGCCCTTTCCTTTTCCAATGAGAAGCATAACATCTATAGAAACGCAAATGAGAAGAGCCACTAGACATTTGCTGAAAAGTCAGCTGCTCTTCTCTAGAAGTCTACCGGGTGCGTCACTGGCGTGTTGGTCCCCTCCCATGTGGAATAGCCGTCAGTGTATGCACCACACGACCGGCGACTCCATGGAGCCTTTGTTTCCCTCTCACACTCCCTCGTCTTGGTGCGAGAGTGGCGCTCGAGATTGGATGTGCACAGACCCAAAGTGCCGTGAAGTGAACCCCTCCAGCCGGATACACTGTGGTAAGTGCGAAAAAGGCAAGCCAAACTTTGGCATGTGGAAGTGCGCCAAGTGCAACACGGTCAACTTTGGCGGAGTGAAGCAGTGTAAGTCGTGTACCGCCCCCGCGTCGGACAGCAGTGAGTTCTGGATGTGTGCGAGCTGCCAGCAGAACAACCGACACGATCCTATTTCAAACAATAGCCGCTGTGGGTTTTGTCTCTATAACATGGCCCCTTCCCTACTCCCCAGTGAGGAGGAGGGTATGGCACCGCACCAGGAGACACCGGGAGAGGGGACGGAGGCGGAGGATCCAGTGCACGCCTCGCCGCACTACACGTCGCCCGCTTTTGACAAGTACAAGAAGCCGCTCGAGCCCTTCAAGCCCAAGACGTTTGAATCCTATCACTCCAGACTAGTGCGCAAAGCAAAGGGTACCACAGAGGACACACTCGGGCAGAGAAGAAGTGAGTGGATGTGTCGGTCTTGTGGCGGACTGAATGCAGTGGACAATGAACAATGCTCCAAGTGTAATGCGAAACTCTCCCCGGTCGACTGGGAGTGTCTACAGTGTGCCGCCCTGAACCACATGTCACGGGCCAAGTGCTTCAACTGTGGCGTCCCCATCCCTACCTCGTGGATGTGCAAGACATGCGGGACCCAAACCAGCATCTACGACAAGGCGTGCCGCTCCTGCGGGGAAGCCAGAGCGGCGGTGACTCCCGCCAATCCCCCACGACGGGCCCCGCGCAAAAACGCACCCATGGCGAAGAAGAACAACGATTGGTACTGTCCAGCTTGTAATGTGATGAATTTTGCAAAGCGGCACGAGTGTTTTAAGTGCGGCTGCCAGAAACCGGCCGGGGGCGACTTCACCCCATCAGAGGTGTTGGGGGAGGACGCCCCGAGCGTGGCCCCGACGCAGAACAATTGGACGTGTGTCCACTGTAACTCAAACAATTTCAGAACCCGCTCCACATGTTGGCAGTGCGGGGCGAAGAATGAAAACGCCGCGCCACAAGAAAAGGAAGCGAATCTGTATGATCGGGAAGGATTTCAAGACGCCGGAAAGGTGAGCGTAGGGTCTGCCGAGACGTGGAACCAGAAGGGGGAGTGGGTGTGTGGCAAGTGCTTTGCCAAAAACTATAAAGGACGACAAGAATGTTTCAAGTGTGGTTCACAGAAAACGGTGGTTACCGCGTCGCGTCGGGCGAACGTTAGGAAACCAGTAAAATTGTAATAATATGCTTTTTCCATGAAGTGAAGTACTCGTATCAACAGGAAATAGAAGAGTATCGTAGTGGGGATTATTCCGTATGGGAAATGAATCTACTGTTGAATCACTCACTTCTACTTCCTTTCTCTCCGTCTTTTTTTTTTTTTTTTTTTCATACAGTGCACAAGACGGTGATGCGACGTATTGCGGTAACCCTACTTCAAGGTCAGTACACCGCGTCACTTCAGAATAGTGGAACAGCAGCGGTGTGGCGATGTTCTCAATGTCGATACACGACTGATTTATCCTCCGAGTCCTTCAATGAAGATGAACTGATCCAATCCTTGGTGCAGGGGCTCTCTCCCAAAAAGGAAGTCCCACCGGCCGTGCAGCGGGATTTACTGCGACAGCTCAATCAAATGGATACCGGGAAGGCATCCAACACTAGTGCGGCGCAACAGCATCTTCCTACTGAGGCAGTGCCAACGGATCCCCAACGTGGTGCGGCCGACGTGGAAGTGGAGATTGCACATCACAGTAAAGTGTCCAAGTACCCTTATGGTGACTTTCTGAAGCTACGGCGCATTCAATCCTACAATGGCAAGATGCGTCTAGAGTGGATGTGCACCCTGTGCGAGACGTACAACTTTGTGGGTCGAGTCTCGTGTCGACAATGCAATGCACATCAAACCCGTTCTTTTAAGTGGTCCTTCCCGCCCACCCGGCACGTCGCCACCTTCCCCGCCAACTGGCTATGTGAAAGTTGCGGTCACTGCAATGAGAAGACACAGCGCAGCGAGGGTGACGCCACATCAGAACAATCTCTCAAAACAAGTCGGGAATTCTTTTTTTGTGCCAAGTGTCAAGTCCCGTTCGGTGGGGTACGTAACTGGTACTGTCCCTCCTGCGATCGTTTGAATACGAGAGCGGCCAGCCAGTGTACCAGCTGCTGGGAAGAACGGCCCTCTAGTTGGGTATGCAAGCACTGTGAGTGTGCTACCAATAGTATATTTACGGTGGCGTGCCGTGACTGCAAAAAGGAACGCCCAAAAAAGAAATCTGCCTATGTGGTGCCGTGTGTGTGCTGCAATACCCCCAACGACGTTCGATGGGAGGTTTGTGAGTCCTGCCTGGCACCTTTGCCGGCGATGAAGGACTTTATGAATATTAAAACAGAGCACGTTGTCCACCAACCATCCGTCACGGAAGAAGAGGCACAATCCACACCACCGCAGCAGCAGCAGCAAATTTCTCCCTATAAAAAAAGGTACGAGAGATCAGAATCGATCACGTCGGAGACGGGCGGGGCGTGGTGGTGCGCCAACTGCAATATCACACACCGAAGGAATGTGACGTTTTGCGACGTCTGTCTAGAGCCGAGGACGGCGGCACGGGAGGGCAACCAAAGGGAGAAGCCATCCTCTGGAGAGGAACAGGAGGCCGTAACACCAACCCTTTCGTCCGGTAGTTGGACCTGCCCATTTTGTCGTCAAGTAAAATGGCGCCAAGACGACTAGTTGCTGTGGAAAAAGACGGGAAGTGCCACCCACCCACTGGCTCTGTGCTCAGTGCGCCAGTGTGAACCACAAGCGCAGGAAAAAGTGTATCGGGTGCAATGCCCCAATGGTGGCGACAGAATGGACCTGTGAAGTGTGCGAGGGTAAAAATCCGGTTTCCACCACTGTTTGTAGTGAATGCAAGATTGACAAGAACGACCTCTACTGGTCGTGTGACGCCTGCCATGCAGTGTCTTTTTGCACCCGCGACACCTGTACAAGCTGTGGCGCAGCGCACACGGACGAGGGGAAGATACAGATATGCCCCGTGTGCGCCATTCCCAATCCCATGACACGTCTGTCGTGTTTTCGTTGCAAAGCCCATTTCGAAGGAGGCTCGTGGAAGTGTGACACGTGCGGCTGCGACACCAACACCAAACGGGCGGACCACGTCTGCACCGTGTGCAACGCCCCCCGTCCGTACGATTATGATCGCATTACATGGGTGTGTGACATTTGCTCGACGCACGTCAACTCGGGGGGCGACCTGCCAGAGGTGAACCGCTGCGTTCTGTGCCGCTGTGAACGACGGAAGGAGAGTTTCACCTTTCCGACCCGGTGGAAGTGCAGAGATTGTGGGGTAGGGAATGTCGCCTCGAAAGACAAGTGTGTGTACTGTGGTGGAAACCGAGTGCTCACCGGACTTCACACGACCACCACCTGTCCACACTGCTGCAAGGTGACGCCATTGGACGAGAGTGAAGTGTGTGCGCACTGTTCTGCCTCTCTGCAGAGCCACGTGTCTTCCATAACGAATCTCATTTCGGATGAAGTCTCCACCGACCTGCTGCTAAACCCTTTCAACACATTCCGAGTGTAATGTACACTCTTTACATTTATTAAACGAAGTCCATGGCGGTTGAAATATTTTTTTTGTGTTTGTGTGTTTTACTCGTGCGATTCAAATACTCTTCACTTGATGTTCTAACGTAATTTTTTCCCATCTTCTTTCCCCCACAAAAAGCCAATCAGAAAACCTAATATATACACTCACGAATAAGAAAATGGCCACGCACGACAACAGTTGGATTTCCGAGTCAATAGTTCAATTCTCGTACTCCCCCATGTGGAGGAACCCAATCAACGAGTTTGTGGACGACCACTGTTTTTTATTTGATAACGACGAAGAGATGAAATTAGAATACACCTCCTTTCACATTCAATTTAAAAAGCTCGTGGACACGTTGCTCACCGACTTTGTCACGGAGCTCGGCATCTCCTTGGAGCTAGCCCAACAAGCCCTCCAGAACTCTTTAGCGGACCCCAAGTTTGCAGAAAACAAGGCGACCAAACGCCTCTTGACGTTTATTTTCGCCGCCGACGACTTCCGCTCTTTTCACCGCATGATGGTGAAGCGTAACATTGAGCTCGACATCTTAGCCAACGCGGAGCTCGCCAAGCGTGGGATCCACATTGGCCCTCCCCCGACCCTCCCCGACAGCGATGGTATGCGGGATAACTTAGCCTTCAACGCGAACGGGGACTTTACCGAGGAGGAGGCAATCCAGATGGCGATCCAAGCCTCTCTGAAGGAGTCCGAAGGGATGACCGACAAGCTCATTGCCCTGGAGGACGCCAAGCTGCAGGAGGAGCTGGCCGTCAATATCCAAAAAGAAAAGGCAAAGGCCAACCAGAGTGCCCAGATGGCCATGAAAGAGGTGAAGCAGGTGGCGTCCAAGGATATCCACGCCGCGAAACAGCTGGAGGTGCAAAAGCTGGAGGCGATTGAGGCCACCAAGCAGATGAACATTCAGCGGCTGGAGCAGAAGACGCTGGTGGCGCGGGAGCAGAACATTTTGCGCAACTTGACCGCCGAGGAGGAGTCGATGGAGCAGAATGTGCAGAACGTTGGGGCGAAGCGGATTGAGCCAAAGACCCCGATTGACCCTCTCCGCGTGTCGATCGAGATGACGGGCACGGGCCAGACGCCGTTTGGGGCGCCCAACCTCAAGACCGGCCACGCATTTGGCCTTAGTGCCCTTCCCAGCATCTCCCAGCCACCGCTGGAGCAGCTCAAGAGCCAGGTGGTGGCGGCGACCCCCAAGAAGAAGCCTTCCGTGACGCCCGCCACCGCCCCGGTCGCCCAGCCGACCAAGGAGGAGATGGAGGCCCGTGCCAAGTACATGAAGGAGCAGCGTCAGAAGATTCTGGCCCAGAATAAGGCGGCCCGCAAGCAAGAGATGGAGGACTACGCCAAGAAGAACGCGGTCCCGGTCAAGTCGGCAGACAGCCAGGCGGAGACGAAACAGCTCACTGTAGACATAGCCCGCCGCTTACGGGAGGACATTATCCAGCAATCCCGCCCCGGCAAATAAAACATACACGATGTAACACCCTTTTCTTTTTCTTTTTCTTCCGTTGTACAACCTAATAATGATGATGATGTTTATTCCAATATAAATGTATGTACCACTGTGTTTTCCTATTTCCCGTCGTATATACGAACATTACTTGTACCGTGAAGTAAAATGGGAGTTTTGTGTTTTTCCTTTTCCAAAAATATGTAGATACGTGTTGGCTCAATACAATATACCATTATTGAGACCATTATAACGATTTAAATATATATATATATAATTATGCAAAAAAAAAAAAAAAAAGTAAATAAGCTTTTGTTGCTGTTGTTCGATTGGTGAGTGTCCATTACGTTATGTAAAACGTTCTTCCTTAAATCGTTCGTTCTGTTTTTTTGGATGGTTCGCGTGTGCTCATGTGGTTTTTTTGAATAAACTTTAGAACTATTCGTCCCACTCTTTCTTTTCTCCCATTTTCCAGCTACCTGTAGATTCACTAGTACCATATGACCAGCCAGCGTATGTGTGAGCTGGAGTGCAAAGAGATGGTGCACCGGACCACCCTGGTCTGTGACGAGGCGTCGGACTTTCAGCGCCTGATTAGCCTCTACATTGCGTCGCGGCATGGGACTTGGGGGTTTTCCCAGGAAAATACCGCACCGGAACAGTTCTGTAAATTCTGCGGGAGGAATCAAGCCGACGCGGTCGAGGAGGAGGAGCTACACAAGGTTCAGGTAGACGTACGGGGGAATAGAATGGAAACCCCCTTGTGCGGTTTGGACGAGTTATATAGTGATAAAGGCTGTCGATACACGGCAGAAGTGTTAGAAATGATGCGGCGACGGGAGGAGTATCACAAGAATATTTCACCCGTGTTGGAGAGAATCGCGGCCGCCTCGCAAGGTATCCAGTCCGCTATTATTTAGATGATAGATTCTAATCATACTTTTTGTTGGTGTTGTTTCATTGTTTCGTCTTCGATTCCAGTGGTTATTGCGGCACGACGTCAAATATATCTATCTGCTTTCCTCTCCAAGAATCTAGTTTGTTTTATAAAAGTTTATCCATTGTTCATTGTCAGTCCGATGCGGTTTCGTATTTTAGGTCCTCCAGTGGAGCAAATATGCCTAGTGGAAGGGAAGCACTCCGACAAATTTGAAAAGATTTTCAAAAAGATTGAGAAGGCGCTCAAGTATAAGGGAAAACTTTGGGACGAGTTCCAGCTGCACACGGGTCGACAGATTGAGGGAACGAAGCGGGTCGAGGCGCTCCCTACGATTGTGAAGCCGACCGACACACCCGACTCTCTTCAGTTGACGCAAGATAAAAAGGACCCACCGCTGTTGTTCATTCTCCGACCGAAGGGTGCCCCGCTGGCCAACACCCCATCCAAGGTGCAAGATATTCCCTCTCAGCAGGGATCGGTGCCGAATACGCCCGGTGAGGCCACCCCCGCGTCCACCCCCCGTCGTGAGGCCACGCCAGGGGCGACGGACTCGAACGTGGTCTCTCCGGCCCCTGTCACCACTCCTGCTGCGAAGAGTGAAACGACGGTCCCCAACCCCGGTGCGTCCTACTTTGACCGTCTGACCGCCATCTACACCAAGTATGAGCCCTCCAAGCTGTCCAAGGTGAATGGAACCCTCAAGCGGTTCGCTGGACGGGAGGAGGAGGTCATTCAGCAGTTGGTAAAACTCTATGGACCGGAGCCGGTGATAGAGACACCCGCCTCCAAGGTGGAAACACCGCCCAAGGCCGCAGAACCACCACAACAGCAACCGGCACCCAGAACGCCAACTCCAGAAAAGGCAGCCGTACCAGAAGAATCACCCCACTCGGAGCCGCAAGTGTCTCCACCGACTTCCCCCGCCTCCCAAGGCATGGACGCCGACACGCTGACGCACACCCCGCGCAGTACGTCACTGTCCTCCCCCACGCACGAGACCGTCAACGAGGCCTACACCTATCACGACCGACTCAGGGCCATCTACACGGTGCACGACCCACCAAAGGTGAGTGCGGTGGATGGCACCCTCAAAAAGTATAAAGGAAAGGAAGAGGCGGTGATACGCCAGCTGGTCAAGAAGTACGGTAGCGAGCCCATTATTGGGGTGGACGTGCAGCTGTCACACACCGACAAGGCATACCGTGATCGGTTGACTGCCATTTACCAAAAGTACGACCCCTCCAAGTTGCACACGGTGGAGGGGACGCTTCAAAAGTTTAAGGGAAAGGAGGAGCAGGTGATCAAGAAGCTGGTGGAGCGCTACGGGCCGGAGCCGGTGGCGGCAGAAGAGAGGGATGTCTCCGAGTACCGAAAGAAAATTACTGAAATCATTGAGCAACACGACCCCGAAAATCTCCATATGGTGGAACCGCTTTTAGAGAATTTTGTCGGACGAGAGGGCGAAATCATCAAAAAGTTGAATGAAAAGTACGCCATTGGAGAACCAAAGGAGGAGGAAGAGAAACCGCAAGAGAAGCAAGAACAGAAACCCGTCGAGGAAGTCAAGAAGGAGCGTACGCCGCCCGTGACGCCGGTCGTTTCCTTCGTGGCGGCCTCACCCCTCCGCTCTACCGAGTCCAAGCCAGTGGAAGGGATAGGAAGCCTCCATCGGCGAGGCCCCCGTCTCCCCGCCGCCACAGCCCCCAATGCAGTTCATCAAGGACACCTCTATCCCCGACAAGGTCGAGAGCGAGAACGCCCCTCCGGTGGTCGTGGTCACCGAACCCACCTCCCCTGCCAGCGAGGAGGAGCACCACTCCGATATGGAGGAGCCGCCGGTAGAAGAGGTCCCCCGCCGCATCATCTCACCCCCTCTGGAGAGACGGGAACAGGCGTTGGAGTCGTCCCTTCCTAGAGACTCGCCGCTGCCGGCGAAGGTGGACAAGCCGCTGGAGGTGGAACGCAATGTGTCCCGCGCGGCGATAGAACCGCAGCCAAAGACCTCCGGCGCATTGCAGAACAAGACCGCTGTGGCGCTAGCCGACTTGGTCGAGGCGAGGAACAGAAAGTCTCAAGCGACTAGGATTCTGACCGCGTGGATTAACCTCCACTTCACTTCCAAGGCACGCAAGCTGTTGAAAGACGAGGTGGTCTGGAAGCAAAGTGGAAACCGCGCGGTGATGGTGGACGACGCAAAGCCGTCCTACGCCGTGGACGACTTGGTGCAGCACCTCCGTTCCAACGCGACCAGCGCCGGACTGCCCGATGAGGTGGTGGCGGGGCTCCGAGAGGTGATCGAGGGTGTGAAGCAGTGCCTATCGGCCAGTGTGGTCGAGGTGAACAACGACAAGGATAAGGAGATGGTCGACAAGCTACTCGCCGAGTGGTCGGACCAACGCAACATGTGCCCGGTGCGCAACTCTGAAAACTTGTTGCTCGTCCTGAAGCAGGCCGCTAGGTTCTTACGACAGGTGGAGGACATTATGGGAATCTCCAAGAGGCAGAACCGCCAGCTGATCGAGCTGACGGAGGAGTTGCGGGCACTCAAAAAGAAACTTGGTCCGGCCGCCGCACAGGCGCCTGTTTCCTCTGAACCCCAACAGCAGTTTGAGCGAGTGCTACAGGAGAAGGAACGGCTGCAGCAGGAGTTGGAGAATGTGTACAACAGCGTCGCCTACAAAACTAGTCCCGCCCGGTCCCCGAGGGGCGTACAGGCCGGTGGTCAACGGTCTCCCCGCTATGCCGCCCCCCGAGGTGCCACCTCTCCGCGCGGCGGCGATACACAGCGGGACAAGGATGCGCACATCGCCAAGTTGGAACAGGAGTTAGCAAAGGCACGGACCGCGTTGTTCAAGCGCAAAGAGGCCAATGATGAACTACTCAAGAAGCTGGAGGAGAGCGAGCGCTCCCAGCAGCGGTTGCAGCGGGATGTACGTCGCACATCGAGTAGACAAGGTTCCCCGGTGTCACGGTACCGCTCTCGTAGTCAGCCCAATGATATTTCCATCTCTCCCATTACGAAAATACGACCGTCCATGTTCTCTGAGCCGAGCCCGGTGCGAGGCGGGAACACGGGTGAGGTGAACTCGCCTGTCCCCACCAGCGGGGGTCGTCTGTCCGCTGATATGCGCATGGAGCGAGGGCCGTGCCCCAACTGCCTGGCCCCTCTGACCTCCGTCTCCACACTGGAGCGTGGGCCGATCGACGACACCGCCGCGTTTTGCTTCAACTGTCGTAAGCCGTTTACGTTTGGAGATTTGCTAGTGCGGGACAAGATTGCCTCTGCTTACTCGTAAGTAGATTATCGTATAGTTGCCACTCAGAAAAGGAAATGGCTGCCTGTAAAGTGATGATTAACATAATACAAAAACGTATATATAAAAAAGGAAGCGCAATGAAAGTAGACAATTATTGTGTTTTTTAAGCAAAACAACTTCTTTGTGGACTGCAGTGGGATAGAAGTGTTTCTGGCTCTTGTGAAAGGTATCTGTTTCTACTACCCCCTTTCCCACTCTCTTTCTCTCTCTTTCCTGAAAGATACAATAGAGCATCACTCACTACACACACACAAAATGAGCTCGTCTCTAACGTCGAGTAACCGTATTAACATTCCGGCAGTGTGTAGAATAGCGGATGGGAAGACAGGGGTCACCACGGGGACCGGTTTTCTCATTGGTCCTGGACTCATCATGACGAGCACACGCGTGCTCACATTTGATACCGCGCACACGTCAACGGCTTTGTTTTTCGAGAATAGTAAAAAGAATACGATAGCGGTCCGATTCCTACCGGAGGAGTATTACTTTGAGGGGAAATACCCCGACTACATGGACTACTGCATTGTCGCCTGTGAGCGGGATGTGCTCTTCAATATTAAGGCGGTGGAGCTGCCCCTCGTCCAGAGCAAGTGGCCCACCGTCAGCGAGGGCGATCTGGTCCTAGTGGTGCAGCACATCATTGGGAGCTCCCCGGCGGCGGAGAATGCGAATAAGAGCGTGAACTCCTCCTCGAGTGGGGGAGACTCCACCACAGCCAGCACGACGGACCAAAAGCGGTTTGAGGAGGTCTTGCGATGCCGGAACAACTTGTGTTTTCTCAAGGCCACCGGCTCCGTGCAGACGGCGGGGTGCCCGGTGTTCAACGACAATGGACAGTTAGTCGGCCTGCAGTCGCAGTTCCGTAGTGAGGGGGAGGGCTACCTCAACCGTGTGCTGGTGCTCCCCGCCATCGTGCAACACCTCTTCGCCAACTCGCAGTTGAACCGACTGCCACAGAATGTCAGATTTAACGATGTCTGGATCACGTGGTTCATTGAGAAGGATGTGTCGAGGATTATCTCCATCATGGCCAACTTTAGAAGTGAGGAAATGGTCCGTAAGGCGGCACAGCGTCTGTGTGACCTGACCACGCAGCAGTCCCTCATCCCGCAGATCATCCAGTGTGGTGGTATCCCCGTTATCTTGCACAACTTGAGAACCTTTTCCACTGATGTGGAACTGGCGGGGTTGGGTCTGCGAGCGCTGTGGAACGTGAGTATCGGAAACGACGAAAACATCAAGCAAGTCGTGGAGGAAGACGGGACGTCGGTTATTATCGTCGCCATGGAGAACTTCCCCCAGGAGGAAAGCATTTTAGAGTTTGGCGTGGTGCTGCTGTACAACATTTACGGCACTCCCTCCGCTCCCGACTTCCTGCACTTGTACGGGGAGCGAATCCTAGTCGTGCTCAAGCGCGCGGTAAAGACTTTTGCGGAGGTGGTCGTCGTACAAAAGTTTAGCTTCCTCTTGTTCACCCTGCTGCTCAAGAAGATTAGTTACTGCGGCGAGAACCTCATGAAGGACAACATTATGCAGCACGTGGCCTTTTTGATCGAAAGTAAGCACAAACAGGTGTTTCTGATGGAGGTGGTGATGCAGTTTGTAGGGGAGCTGTCCCAAGACAAGATGGCGGTGAAACAGTACTGCGCGGCGGTGCAGCCGGTGGGGTACTCTATCGCTAAAGTAGTGGAGCTCATTGTGCTGCTCATGCTCGAGTACAAGATGAACGACACCATTCTGATTCATGGCAATAAGGCGCTGTGGGGGTTGGGCGATGAACCGAGTATTCGCATTATCATTCTTCAGAATCCACAGACGCAGGAGGCTTTCCAGGCCTCCCTCCCGTCCTTGGCGTCGTCGAGTCGTCGGGTGTAACGTTGGATGTAAAGTAATCTGAATTGCACTATGCATAGAGCGTATACGATTCGTTTTGGTAGTCAAAAAAAAAAAAAAAACATTTTTGGTAATAATGGGAGGTCTCTTTATTATCCCATCCATTCTCAATTTAACTTCCCTCTTCCTCTTCCTCTTTTTAAAGTAAACACGGAAAAGAAAAATCTTTTTACATGTCTGTCTCCACAGCGGACGATTCTCACACGCCTCGTGCGCGTGAAGAAACAGAGCAGAAGGACCATTCCATCAAGTCCACCTTAAATCAGCAGGATCATTCTTCCCTAAAATCAGAAAGCCCACAAGACTCGCCGGGGCTCGGCAATTTGAGCGTCGGTCAGGCGTCTCTCCCTGCTCTATCGAATATTCATAGTGCGCGTCTCTCGCCTGCGCCGAGCGTCGAGGTTCCCCAGAACCGAAGTCTCCCAGTACACCACGTCATGACTCACTCCATGGAGAGCAGTGTGCTCACACAGTTCAGTAGGCCGCTGACCCCCGCCGCCGGTGGGCTCCAGTCGGCCGCAGGGATAGGACAGATGGCCAACTTTAAAAGTCTACCCCACACCCCTCAGCCAGGGGCCGCCGCGCTGGATACGCAGGTGAATGTGAAGGACGTGGAGGGCGTTCGGGAGGTGATGAATACACCGCTGAAACAGAAGCACGACAACTTCCCCCGGTACACCGCTAGTATGGACGAAACCGACGAGGTGGGGGAGTGCCAGGAGAGTCGACGCCACGAGGATTTGGAGTTTAATAGCTTTGCGTTGGACCTCTCCTTTGGGGGAAACAGCTCTTTCGGCTCGACCGCCGATGGAGGCTACTCCACGCTGAGCAGAGCGGTATTCCATATTTTCAAGGGAAATGTGGGGGCTGGTGTGTTTCTGCTCCCTGCCTTCTACAAGGATGCGGGGTACCTTCTCGGGGGTATTCTTATTGTGCTGCTCGGTGCGCTTATGATCGATTGTGTTTCCTTACTACTGAAGATCAAATTAAAAACCGACCGTCCCGATGTCAAAACGTACCCCGCCGTGGTTGGTTTTGTCCTCGGTGGTTTCTTCCTACAGGTGACGAAGTTTTCGCTCATCTTTACGCAGTTCGGTTTTTGTGTCATGTTTGTGCAGTACGCGTCCTCCATTTTCTCTGAGCTCTTCTGTGGCGGTGGCTACTATCCGTTATTTGTACTGTTGAGCGTCGTCGTGGTGACCCCTTTTACCTTCTTTAGTAACAAGATGGGAATTCTCGCCTACGCGTCTATTATTGCTGGTCTCTTCGTGGCCGCTGTTCTCGTTGGGACCACGGCGGCTGACATCAAATACCTACACGATGATGGAGTAGCCCCCGGTATCCACGCCGTCGTCCCCACCGCGCGCCTGCTTGTCTTTTTGTCAGGCCACATGTTTTCCCTCGAAGGGATCGGGGTGGTGTTACCGGTGGAGAACAGCCTCGCCCCGCAGGACCGACCCACCTTCCGTATTGTGGTCAAGTACACACTGGCGGTGGTGGTGGCGATTTACATTACGTTTGGTATCCTGGGCTACATGGCGTACGGTGAGACGTTGCACAACTCGGTCGTGGTGGCCCTCCCGTCTAGCCGCTTCAAAAATGTGCTGCAGTGTCTGTTGGGGCTTAGTCTCCTCTTTGGCTACCCCATCCAGTACGTCCCTGCCATTCAGCTCGTGGACAAGTCACTCGGAGTATCTCTCGAGGGGGACCGCAAAAAGGCATTGGGTCTGCGTCTATTACTCAACACCATGTTCGGCCTATGCGCCGCGTTCATTGGCGGAGAGACCATCAACATCTTTGCTAGCTTTCTCGGGTCTTTTGTTGGGGTTCACCTGATGATCACCATCCCCACCCTACTGGGACTGCAGTTCGAGAACGCCATGAACGGGGAGATGGATGAGCTGTCCTTCCTCTCGTACATGCTGCTCATCTTCAAGGGGCCGTACACCTTGACCAAGATCAAGTACTATGTGTACCTGTTGATTGGGCTTATTGTGTGGATTGGCGGCATGTACTTTACGTTTGTCTCCGTCTTTAGAGGAGAGTGACGTCCTCGAGGTCTTCTCCTTTTTGTTGTGGTTGTTGTGCCGATCATCGTTCATGTGGTTCTCCCTTACTTTCTTATATCGTTCGTACAGTCGATACCATAATTCGCTAACTTTCAGTCTCATTGATTTCATTGCCAGAGCAGCGCCTTTTATTGTTGTTATTTGTTGTGTTGTTACGGGTCCTTGTCATGCGTGTGCTATACCCTCCGATCTTCCCATTTTTTTTTACCGTAGTATAAAAGTTCTTTTTTAAATCTCATTTTTTTTTTATTTTATTTCACTAGGACATCTTATTTATAAAAAAAAGAAGTACCTTTATCAAATCTTATCAGAAAACGATGCCTCCCAAGGAAGAAAATATCGTCTCACTTTCTAAGCTGCTCGTCGATGAGCCCTTCAACGACGACAACAGTGTCATTAACATGAACCCTGTCCGTATGCAAGCTTTGAACATTTTCCGTGGTGACTCTGTTCTCGTCAAGGGAAAGAAGAACCGCTCCACCATCTGCATCGCCGTGGAGGACGAGGACTGCGCGGAGGGGAAGGTGAAGCTGAACAAGGTGGCCCGCCGTAACGTGGCCATCAAGCTGGGCGATGTCGTTCGTGTTTCCCCCGCCCCTGATGTGCCGTATGGTACCCGTATTCACGTCCTCCCGATTGACGACACCGTCGAGAACCTCAACGGCGACTTATTCGAGGCGTACCTGAAGCCCTATTTCCTGGAGGCCTACCGCCCCGTCAAGAAGGGCGATTGCTTCATCTGCCGCGGTGGTATGCGCTCGGTGGAGTTCAAGGTGGTCGAGGTCGACCCCGGTGAACAGTGTTTGGTGGCCCCTGAAACGGTCATCCACTGCGAGGGCGATCCCATCCGCCGTGACGACCTGGAGGCCCTCGACGGCATCGGCTACGATGATATCGGTGGTTGCCGCCGCCAGTTGGGGCTCATTCGTGAGATGGTGGAGCTCCCCATCCGTCACCCCGAGCTGTTCAAGGCCATCGGTGTGAAGCCTCCCCGCGGTATCCTCCTGCACGGCCCCCCGGGTAGCGGTAAGACCCTCATTGCTCGCGCCGTCGCCAACGAGACGGGCGCCTTCTTTCTTCTCATCAACGGCCCCGAGGTGATGAGCTCCAAGCCTGGTGAATCCGAGAATATGCTCAAGGAGGCCTTCAACACCGCCGAGAAGAATGCGCCGGCGATTATTTTTATTGACGAGATTGACTCGATCGCGACCAAGCGTGACAAGTCGAACTCCGAGGTGGAGCGCCGTATTGTGGCGCAGCTGCTCACCCTCATGGACGGTATGAAGGCCCGCACGCAGGTGATCGTGATGGCTGCCACCAACCGCCCCAACACGATCGACCCCGCCCTGCGCCGCTTTGGTCGGTTTGACCGAGAGCTCGACATTGGTGTCCCCGGATGAAATCGGCCGTCTGGAGATTATCCGCATTCACACCAAGAACATGAAGATTGACCCCGAGGTGAATGTGGAGAAGCTCGCCAAGGATACGCATGGTTTCGTTGGTGCCGATCTTGCCCAGCTGTGTACCGAGGCTGCCATGATTTGCATCCGTGAAAAGATGTCTGTCGTGGACTGGGATGACGAGACGCTCGATGCAGAGCTGTTGAACTCCCTTTTGGTGTCGCAGGACCACTTCACCGAGGCCCTGAGCAAGACCAACCCCTCCTCCCTTCGCGAGACGCACGTCGAGACGCCCAACGTTACTTGGGACGACATTGGTGGTCTGCCGGATGTGGTCAACGAGCTCAAGGAGCTGGTGCAGTACCCGGTCGAGTACCCGTGGAAGTTCGAGAAGTATGGTATCTCCCCACCAAAGGGTGTTCTCTTCTACGGTCCCCCTGGTTGCGGTAAGACGCTGTTGGCTAAGGCGATTGCGACGGAGTGCCAGGCCAACTTCATCTCCATCAAGGGTCCGGAGCTGTTGACCATGTGGTTCGGTGAGTCCGAGGCGAACGTTCGCGACGTCTTTGACAAGGCCCGTACCGCCGCCCCTTGCGTGCTCTTCTTTGATGAGCTGGACTCTGTCGCCAAGTCCCGTGGTACCGGTAACGACGGCGGTGCTAGTGACCGTGTGATCAACCAAATTCTGACCGAGATGGACGGTATGAACGCCAAGAAGAATGTCTTTATTATCGGCGCCACCAACCGCCCCGATGTGCTCGACCCCGCCATTATGCGTCCTGGTCGTCTGGATCAGCTCATCTACATTCCCCTCCCCGATAAGGCGTCCCGTCGCCTCATCCTCCAGGCCACCCTCCGCAACTCCCCCACCGCCCCTGACGTGGACCTCGAGCAGATGGCCGCCGCCACCCACGGCTTCTCCGGTGCCGATCTCGCTGGTATCTGCCAGCGTGCCTGCAAGTTGGCAATTCGTCAGTCGATCCAGGAAGAGATCCAAATCGAGAAGCGCCGTGCCGAAGGTGGCATCGAGGACGACGCCGCGGTCGAGACGGTCCCTTTTATCACCCGTGCCCACTTCGAGGAGGCCATGCGCGGTGCCCACCGCTCCGTGAGTGACGCGGACATTCGCCGTTACGAAATGTTCAAGACCACTCTCCAGCAGAAGAGCGCCTTTGGCAATGAGCCGATGGGCGGAACGGTGGGAGAGGGACGACCTCTCGGTGATAACAACAATGCCGGTGGAGGCGGCGCCAACAACGACGACGATGACCTCTACGCCTAAAGGACGGCCGTATCACGCACCTCTTTTTTTGTTTCTTTTCACCCATCTCCCTTTATTTTTGTGGTGGTATGAACATGAAACATGTTTCTTTATTACCGGCTTCAAAACAGGCGAGCCATTAAGAAAAAAAAAAAAAAACTATTTATATAAAAAAGAAAACCCAAGAAAAAAGAATAAACCTACTTACAGGAAACGCACTTAATAGAAGATGCTACTTTAGTACTGTAATGTATATTAGGAACTGTGCGCTGATAATGAAAAAAAGACAAAATATGTCGATGATTTGCCACCGGCCTGTGTCAACCCTATCGGTGTATATTCTCGCATTCTTACTCACACACTTCTCTCTACTTGTCACTGTTTTTTATTGTAGTATGAATACTTTTGCTTAAACTAACAAAAAAGACTAACGAACAATACTTTCACAAAAAAAAAAAAAAGCGTAAATGCCTCTCAACGTGATTCTCTTTGGCCCTCCTGGCTCCGGTAAAGGGACGGTGAGTGAGAAGCTCATTCGGGACTTTGGGCTGCATCACATCAGCGCTGGTGACCTGCTGCGGGCGGAGGTGGAGCGGCACACCGCCGTCGGCCGTCAGTGCGCGGCCATTATCGCGGAAGGCAATCTCATACCGGACTCGATCGTGATTGACTTGGTCTGCAAGGTGTTAGAGAGCCCGGTGGTGAAGGAGCGGGGGGCCCTGCTGGATGGGTTCCCTAGAACCCTACAACAGGCGCAGGAGATCCACCGTCGCGGGTACATTTTCGATGTCATGGTGGTCCTCGACGTCGACGGTGAAAAACTACTCCGTCGCTGCCTCAGTCGTCGATTGGACCCTGTGACGGGTAAAGTGTACAACTTGCTCAGTAACCCACCGCCGCCGGAGGTGGTCGACCGGCTTCAAATCCGCTCCGACGACACCCGCGCGAAGCA
Source organism: Angomonas deanei (assembly GCA_903995115.1). Lineage (NCBI taxonomy): Eukaryota > Euglenozoa > Kinetoplastea > Trypanosomatida > Trypanosomatidae > Angomonas > Angomonas deanei. Next base: position 254,614 of record LR877147.1, on the reverse strand, counting down.
CAACCGTCGGATGGAAATCTACTATGAGCAGAAAAACGCCCTCGTCAGTTTTTATCGAAACATTATCTTAGAAGTGGACGGCAATCCCCCCATGAAGTACGTTTACTATGAAATCAAAAGGAACTTTTTAGAACTCATTCGTGCCAAGAATAAGTACAAGAACTTCCAGATTTCCAACTTGTAAGCCGGCTTTCAAAAAATTGTTTTTTTTTTTCCCCCGACATTATTATTATCATTGGTTTTCTTTTACTTTTACTCTCCTTGTTACATTATCCAACCGAATTCCGCAAAGGTTTCCAATTAGTATTATCGCCGGTGTTGCTTTGTTTTACGTTCTTTCAGAACAACAACAACAAAAAAAAAAATCTGCTTTCCTCCCTCCCCGTCCCTCTCGTCTAGTCCAGATGAATGTTGTTCTAAAAATACTGTTTGCCGTGGTGGTGCTCTTCCTGGCGCACATGGTCTACCGCCAGCGCAGTGCGTCCGGGGTGCCCGACGGACCGGTGACGCCCCTCTCCCACGAGACGAACTCAAATCTCTATCCCGCACTGTATATTTGCCACGGCGGCGGTCCCCTCCCGGTGCTGGGCGACCGCGACCACAAACACATGGTGGACAAGTGGCGCGAGCACGTGCGGGCGATTGTGTCGAAGCATGGTCCGCCGAAAGCGATCGCGGTGGTCTCGGCGCACTACAACACCAGACTCCCGGAGGTGGGCGGGGCGGCACGGCCTACCATGTTCTACGACTATGGCGGTTTCCCAAAGGAGTCCTACTCCCTCGTGTACGCCGCCCCCGGCGCGCCGTCGCTGGCGGAGCGGATGGTGTCGTCCATGAAGGAGCGCGGCCTCCTCGCGTCTGTGAATCCCGACCGGCGCTACGATCATGGGGTGTTCGTGCCGCTGATGGTCATGTTCGAGGAGGAGACGATCCCTGTCGTCCCCATCTCGGTGCTGCGGGGCGACAATGCGGGGGAGCACATCAAGATGGGCCAGGCGCTGCGCCAGTTCCGGGAGGAGGGTGTCTTTTTCATTGGCAGCGGCTCCTCCATGCACCACTTTGACCACCTGTGGGACGGCACGAAAGGGGCGGGGACGACGTTTAACAATGCCCTCACCGATATTATTGCCAACCCGCACCTGTCGCCAGAGGAGCGGCTGTCCAAGATGAGCCGGGTGAGCGAGCTAGACGGTTTCTCGGAGGCGCACCCCATCAACGCACAGGAGCACCTGATGCCGCTGCTCACCTTACTGGGGACCGCCGACGGCAGTGTGGCTCGCGAGGTAGCCAACATTCCCTTCTACGCCGCCAATGTGCGTCACTATCTCTTTGAAAGCTGATGTGTTCTGTTACTTATCTATCTGTGCGTGTGTGTGTGTGTGTCATACTGGGTATGACCTATCAATTGGATTGTGTTTCTTTCTTGTCTGTTGTGGTTATTATTATGATTATTATGGTATTGCAGCCAACCCTCCTTCATGGATTCTCCTTTCCCTTCCTCCCCTCAGTCATTATTTTTGCTTTTTAAACTTCTTTCAAATATGTCTGGCTCCATCTTACTGTTCGACGTGGACGGCACCCTCACCCCGCCCCGTCTGAAGGAAACCGACGACATGAAGGCGATCCTCAAGAAGGCGCGCGAGGTCGGCTTCACCATCGGCATCGTCGGTGGGTCGGACTACAGCAAGCAGAAGGAGCAGCTCGGGGACTCTATCCTAGAGGACTTTGACTTTGTCTTTTCCGAGAACGGTCTTCTCTCCTTCAAGGAGGGTAAGGAGTTCCACAAGATGAGCATCCTCGAGTTTATGGGCAACGAGAAGCTCGTCGCCTTCATCAAGAAGACGCTCCACATCATCGCCGACCTGGAGATCCCCGTGCAGCGTGGTACCTTTGTCGAGTTCCGCAACGGTATGCTGAACGTGTCCCCCATCGGCCGTAACTGCTCCCAGGAGGAGCGCGACGACTTTGAGGTGTTCGACAAGGAGCACCAGGTCCGCGCCGGCGTCATTGAGAAGCTGAAGGCCGCCTTCCCCGACTACCCCTTCACCTACTCCATTGGCGGCCAAATCAGCTTCGACGTGTTCCCCACCGGCTGGGACAAGACGTACTGCCTGCAGTTTGTCGAGAATGACTTCAAGGAAATCCACTTCTTTGGGGACAAGACGAACCCCGGTGGCAACGACTACGAGATCTACGAAGACAAGCGCACCATCGGCCACTCCGTCAAGACCTACAAGGACACCATTGCCATCCTGGAGAAGCTCGTCGCGGAGCAGCAAAAGTGAATCTCCGCCAAAGACTGCAAGCTTTAGCACAAAACGAGTGTATGGATAATTTTTTTCTTTTTTATGATTATGGTTTGTTTTCTCTTTCAATATATATTCATTTTCAATTCCCATATCGCATACATCAAAACTGAATTCAATTCAGCAGGTTTCAGTGTGGCTATGTTTTTGGGGAGGAAGAATAAAAATAGGCAGACGGAAAACAAAACAAAAAAAAAAAACTTCTCTCCCCTCTTTTCCCTCTTAGCCCCCCTAAGGAAGAACGTATGCCCTGCGCCACCAACCATAGGGTCCCCCCTAACCGGACGGTCTATGGAACGGCCCTTAGGGAAAAAACTAGGCCGCTACGAGGATCGAACTCGTGACCTCCGTCTTACTAGGACGGCGCTCTGCCATTGAGCTAAGCAGCCACTAAACCGTCGAAAACTCGTATTTTACCTGGAGAGTTCATACGAATAGAAGAGGGGGAGGAAGGGTCGTGCACCCAACTCCTGTTAAGCGGAGGAGCAAACCAATTTTTTTTTTCCTGCCTTTTCCTTAAACTGAACGAAAAAGAAGAGAGAACAGAATCTACAGACAAAAACACGGCGCAGAGAAAGAAAACAACCACACATACACACACACACCGGATAATGCACCACACTTGTTGTTTTATTTATTAAATGATATCTTATGAAACTTAATCACGCCTTAACGACTCAACAGCTCCTCCACGACCTCCTTGACCCGCTTGTCCATCGCAGAGGACTGCTTGGCGAGTAGGCCGGACTGAAACTCCTTGACCAGCGCATCCACGTCGGCATACTTGAGGCGCTTCAACGTGTGGAGGGCGCGGGCGACTAGGAGCGGCTTCTCGCGGACCGTGTAGAATTCAACCGCCAACCGGTGCGTCTCGACGTCCCCTGCGCGGTGCTGGAGAAGGCTGTTCATGTAGCGGGCCGCCTTCTGCAGCGGCTCGGAGAGATCCACATCCTTCATGTAGAACTCGTCCAGCAGGCCGGTGATGCGCTTCGTGTCCTCGGCGTTCAACCCTTCCAGCGACAGCTCCGGGCGCGGGGTGTGCGCGGCGCGGGCGGCCTCCTCGCCGACTTGGTGCACCTTGATGTACGTGCGCACCAACCCCGGGCAGAAGGAGAGGAAGAACTTGTTCTCCTCCACGTGGTCCATGTTGTGAATCACGTCGAACCACGCCCGCATCGTGTTGCGGCGGAAGACATAGCTGTGAAAGTCGTTCAGCTCGCAGAGGTTCTGCTTGTGGTGGAGGTCGAACATGAGAAGGTTCTGCAGCGCCGAGACGTAGTCGCCCTTGCGGTAGAAGGCCTCACCCACCTCCTTCGCGTACCAACTACACTGGGACTCGAGGGCGATCAGGAACGTGTCCCCCTTCACGGTGGGCTCCTTGTAAAACAGCTGCATCACCTCCTCGCCGCGCTCAATGTCATTGTTGCGGAAGTAGAAGCGGGCGGCGACGGTGTTCAGGTACTTGTCCTGCAAGTCCAACTTGCGCGCAAAGTCGGCCGCCTCTGCCGCCTCCGCGGTTTTCCCCTCGGACTGGAAAATCTTCGCCCGCTCCACGTAGAGCATTTCTAAAGTCGGGGTGTGGGCAATCGCCTTGTCCACGTACTGGTGCGCGGTGGCGGCGTCCCCCACACGGCGGTAGTGCGAGGCCAGGTAGGCGTACACCCACAGCACGTAGCACGGCGACTTCTCGCCGCCAAAGCTAGTCGTGTAGTCGCCGCTCTCCAACTCCTCCCGCAGCTGGTTGAAGACCTCTCCGACGAGATCGGCGCGCGCCTTGTCGGTGTAGAGCGACTTGAGCACACTGAAGAGCGACGGGATCATCTTTTTAATGTAGGGCAGCACGTAGGCGAGGAGTCGTCCCTTGAATTGGTCTAACGGACAGCAGTCGAGCAGGTGGCGCTCCAGGTACTTGGACGGCTTCTCTTTCGATAAGTTCTCTACAATCTCCACGTACTTCTCCACCTGCTGCTTGGGTCGGCGGAGGTCGTCGAGGGGGATCTTGTGCAGGTGCGCTATCGCCGCGAGGCACTCCCCTTCCGCGAAGCCGAGGTTCATCAGCTCCGCATACCGCTTCTCCGCTTCCTGCTTTTGACCCAGCAGGGCGTGCGCCTTCGCACGGCACATCAGCTTCGTGTACGTGTCCTTGATCTCGTCGTCGTGCTTCTTGAGCAGCTCCAGCGCCTGCTGTGGTGCCTCGCCCTCGAGCGCCAGCTCCACGCGGTACAGCTGAATCTCACTAATCTCCACCGGGTTCTCCCCAACGTCCATGATGGACGTCATCACATCCATCACCGCAGCCGCCAGCTTGTAGTTTTTGAGCATGCGGTGGGCGCAGGACAGGGCAACCCAGTTGGCGCGCACGGTGGCCTTGAGCGTCACGAGCTTCTCGCGGGCTTCCAGGAAAGCGTCCCAGTCGCGCAGCTGAATGCACGCCGTGCCTATATCGCGGAGTACGTTCGTGTTATCAGGGGCGGTCTGAGAGGCCACGCGGAACGCCTTGAGCGCGGCGCGGTAGTCCTGGTCCGACCGCTGGCACATGCCGAGCGAGTGCCACGCAATAGTGCTCTTCATGTCCAGCTTGATCGCCCGCTTAATGTACTCGTAGGCCTCCTCCTTGCGACTCAGGTGGTACATGGTCAGCCCTGTCATCGCCACCGTATCGGCGTGATCGGGCGCCACACTCAGGATTTCCTCCCCAATGCGCAGCGCCTTGGCGTACTCGCGGTTGTCAAAGTGCTGACTCATCTTGTCAAACCGTTGCCGCTGAGCAGCCGGCAGCGCCGTGGAAGACATAATAGTGTGTTTTGGCTTGGGTGTTGAATAAAAACAGAATACTGAGAGAGAGAGAGAGAGAGGAGAGTGGTGCCGCAAAGAAATCACAGTCAAACAAACTCCGACAAACCAACAGACCGACACACAACAAGTATAATAAAGAATTGCATCTTAATATTAAAAGTCCGTGGCAAGTACCTTGTCACAAAGTGTGAAATGCTTTCGCGTATTCTCGACGCGAATGTTGTACCGAATCTCGGGGCCGCTCTTGTTCACCAACCGGGACGGCAGGTGGAACTTGGTGACTCCCTGATCCATCTCCAGAACCTCTGTCGATTCCTTCTCCGCAGCAGCAGCCTTGTTGTCATCCCCTCCCTTCGCCTTCTCGGTGCGGGTCACCTTCACGGAAACCTTCACATCGGGTTGATCCTCTTCTGCGATACCCGCCAACTTGACGATCATATTCTCGCCGCTCTTCTCGACCAGAATCGTCAGCGCCGCCTGTTCCTCTAGCTCCTTACTCGTGACCCTAATATCAGACATCCACGCAAAGAGCACCACCGCGGAGAGGACTCGTGGGAAGATTTGGACGACGACAAAGATGGCCAGGAGATACGCTAAAAGGCTGGCTCTCACCCGCTTCCGATTGTGACGGGCGACTAGGAAAGCGTACACCAGAAGGAGCAGGACGAAAAAAATGACGCCCTCTCCCATCGCCGCCACTTTGGCGCTTCGCTGCGCCTGGTCCATGAACACAAAGTGCGGTGCCTCTCCGGCGGCGTAGGGGCCATGCCGCTTCACCTGCTCCAGCACCTGCACGTACGCCTCTCGAATATTCCGGAAAGCCTCCGCGGCGTTTTCGGGGGCATCAGGCAAGTCGGGGTGAAAGTGTTTACTAAGCACCTGAAAGTGATGGCGCACCTTGGCCTCATCGATCGCCTCGTCGTTCGACATACCCAACCGCTCCAGCAGGTTGCCGGACTGCCACTTGCAGCGACTAACGATAAACTCCGCGCTCGTCCTATCGCTCCCGGTCACACCAGAGGAACACAGACGGCGAGACGTGTAGGTGGTGTACAGTGGTGTGCTAGCCGAAAGGATGGCGCCTTGTAGCCTGTGAATCGGTAGTCTGTGGACGCCGCACATACTCCGCGCCGCGACGGTCAACGCTCTTCTAGACAACTTCAGCATGTGGTCTACCATAGAGAAAAAGGGGGGGAGAGAAAACGGTGGTCGTATGATAAAACTCATCCACGATTCTGGAGAGTGTATTTTTGAACACCACTTCTATAGACACGATTGAAAAGAGATAAAAAAGACAGTGGATCTATTGTTAGCGGAACGTTGTGTAGTGCAACGTATGTGTGTGAGTGTGTGTGTATCACTCTAGGTTAGGATGGACCCTTTTGCGCTAGTATCATTTCCTTCTCTCGCTTCAGTCGCTCGAGACGCGCCACTAAATCCACTTTGGAGTCGGACGTACGATGAGAGGCGACGTTGCTGTCGCGGCGTGGCACCTGCGACGGGGCACCAGGGGCGGTAAGGGCTCTGGGCCCATCCTCCACTGCTAACGGGGGAGCAGTAGACGAGGACAGCCGGCGGCGCATATTCTCCTCTACCGCGGCGGCGGCTCTACTGTGACGAGGGGGGCGCGGTGGTGGCAAGTCCTGCTGTGCGTCGGCGTGTGTGGTGGTCTGTGGCTGGAAGAGATACAGCTGGTCGTACTCGCACAGCTGCCCCACATTCTCTAGCTTGGTCCAAAGCAGGTTGGCGTCGTCGTAAATATAGAGACAGGCCGCCTGCACCAGTCTGCCCGCCTCCAAGGTGAACACGCGGGCCACGCTATATTCCAGGAAAGACACGCTGTGTGGCGCATCGTCTAGTGTGATCTCGAGATTCACCTTTTCGCCATCAACATCGGCGCAGCACATCAAGGTGAACATTTTCGCTCCTCTATTGGTGTCTAATTCTGAAATCTATTGGTATGGTAGGACTAGAATAAAAGATGGAGAGGAAAGAGCGGTGGTTGTGCAGTCCCTCATATCTGTGCAGCAAACGGTAGAACAACAACACCACCAAAAGAAACGAAACCAAAATCTGTGTCGTGAAGATACTACAGCGGTATCAGGTGGTTCACATTCTGGCGGAAACACTTGGCCAGCACCACAATCAGCGTGTAAAGAGCCAGCACGTCCTCCCGCGAGATGCAGTCCATGCTCGTGTAGGTTTTATTCTCCGGCCCAACTTCAGGGAAGGCGAGCAGCAGTGCCCCTCGAGTGTTCCCCTGCACCTTCTTCCACTCCCCCAGAACCCGCACGTGATCACACGCGGAGCGAAAGAGTTCGTGCGCCAGACGGTCGGTGTCGGGGTCGAGGGGGAAGTCCAACCCAGTCAGGGCGGCAGACAGCCACACCCCTAATCCAGAGGACTTTCGATCCCCTTCCACAGAGACGGACGGCATAAGCAGTCGCAAGAACACCAACAACCCTTTACAAGCGTCCGAGATGGAGTCCTCCAGCAGCGGCTGCTGCGCCACGAGCCACCCTTTTCCATTCGAGCCCTCCTCCTTCTCCTCGTCGGAGGCAGTATTAGAGAAGTCCTGTTCCGTGTAGGCGGACTGCACGGCGCCAGACTTGGCCACCACCAGCGCCTGCGTCACACTGCGGAGTAGACGTTGGGTGAAGACGGTGAAGAAGGCGGTGGTGCTGGAGCTGCTAATCCACACCAGAGTGGAGACAGAGGGGTAGCGGTTCGCCTCCGGCCCGTAGTGGTCAATAAAGTGATGCCACCGCACTATGCTAAACATGGGGGGTGCCTGCTGGGCACTCTTCCGACGGAGAATGTGTCGTATGCACTGCGCCGTCCCCTTCCTCGTGTTGGGTGGGTGGCTGCAGAACTGCTCCAGCTCCTCCTTGGCCTCCGTCCAATTCTCATTGGTAATCAGCGAATCAATGTACGCCCGATCGAACCCTTTCGCCTCCTCGTACCCCGCGTTTCGCAGGAACCGGCCAATGTCTTCCACCCCCGACCGCAGTGCAATAATGCGTTCCCTCCACTGTACAAAGCGCGCCACCGTCTTTTCTACAAAGTCCTCCGGGGGAGCGTGGCACACCTCTACCGTCGCCTCTTTCAGCGTGTTACCGGGGAAGTATTTGTCGAATAAACTAACGGCGTTAGGGCTCTTTGCGGGGACCGCTTCCGCCACCTTCGGTGCGACTGGTGCGCGGACTTCCGATGGGGAGTCTCCTCTATTCCGCTTCTTTTTCATTGGCAACGACGGCTTGGTGGGTGGTGGCGGTGTGCTAATGTATCCCTTCGAGAAGCGCTGCTTCTTCATGTCGGCCACCCGCTTCAAATACTCATCCGCGTCGCTCATCTATCTTTGATCGTGTAACAGCTAATAAGGCCACCAAACAGGAGAGTTCCTCTTTCTCTTGTGGTTGGTCGTTCTTGTACAAACGTGAAGTGAAAGACCGGAAGGGGAAAGGAGCAATGATTTCGTGTCACACCGTAGCGTTAGTACAGTGGGAAGACAAAATATAAAGCGCTAGCAGGAAACGGTTCAGGTCACTATACAACAGCAAAGCCGTAAAAAAGGAAGACAGGATTGTTCGCGGTCCTAAAACGCGTGTTGAAGGAACTATGACTCCGTCAAGGTTTTATGAACATTTATTTGAGAGAATATTACATCGGAAAACAAAAAAACAGAAAGCGGAGAGATTATGGATTCGCCTTCGCCTTCTTGGGCTCGGTAGGGGCCAGGTACTTTTCATACAGCTTTTGTTCCGTCTTCTTCTTGGCCTCAATACGATCATCGTACATGTGTTGAACAAACGTCTTGTTGTCCACCTTCTTCGTACTTGGCGCCGGTTCGTAATGATACTTCTTGCGGCTCTCCTCCATGTTGGCCTTCTTACGCTCCAGACTTTCCGTGTAGAGGTGGTTGATATTCGACTCCAACTCCTCGTTCGTTATCTTTTTCCCATCCGCCTTGTGCACGGTGTTGTACATTTGCCGCTCCGTCTCCTCCAGGTTGGCTTGTTTCTGCATTAAACTTTGCGTGTAGAGTCGGTCCGTCATCTTGTCCAATTCCTCTTTCGAAATCTTCTTGGTCTCCCCGATCGGAAAAGGATCCTTCACCTCCACCGGTTTCTTTGGGGCAGTCAACCGCTCAATCTGCTTTTCTAACTCCTGCTGTGAAATGTACTTTTCAGGAACATGCTCCGACTCCATGGATACTAGAAGGCAATAAAATTATAAAGCTAAATGAAATGGGTAGAGAGAGAGAAAAAAGGAAAAACAATTGTATCGGTCAGCACCTTCACAAACCGCAAGCAACAAGAAGACAACAACAAGAGGGAAAAGGCCTATCCGCCATCTTTTTCGCTTTACTTTTTTGTAAACGGTATAATTTTGACCATTTTTGCATGTACGACTTCTCGCCATGAATATAGGAAGGGGGGATTTGAAAAGGTAATATATATCATAAAAACCCAAAATTAAAAAAAAAATTAAAATAAACTTTTGAATTCGTTATACGCATCGCCAAAGGGACTAGTAGCTGTTACCCTTCACGTACAGAGACTGGGACTCCTTGTCGTCCTCGGCGCGGTTGTACTTGCCGAGCTGGGCGTTGGAGTTCATCTTAGCACGGTGGAGGAAGGCACGGCGACCGGCGGGGATGCCGGAGTCCTTGCCACCCCACGCCTTGAGGGCGGAGGACTGAAGGCCACGGGCATAAGAGAAGGTCAGCTTCCACGGGCGGGGGATGTCAACGTTGTTGATGGCGTTGAGGTACTCAGAAGCCTGGACCTCGCTGAGACCGCCGGAGAGGAAGGTCACGCCGACCAACGCGGGGGGCATCGTGCGGGCGAGGGTGGTGACGGTGTAGCGGGCAACCTCTTCAGCGGTGGCCTTCTTGCCGGACTCAGCACCGGGCACAACCATGTTGGGCTTGAGGAGGCAGCCTTCCCAGATGACGCCGTGGCGCTGGAGGGCGGCGGCAACCTCGGCCCACACGTGTTGAGACACGCGCTGGCAGGTGTCGATGTCGTGGGTGCCGTCAATCATGACCTCGGGCTCCACAATAGGCACGAGACCGGCCTTCTGGGACAGAATAGCATAGCGGGCGAGGGTCTCAGCGTTGAAGCGAACGGCGGACTCAGAGACGGTTCCGTTCTGAATCTTGTACACGTTACGCCACTTGCAGAAACGGCAGCCGGCCTTGTAGTACTTCTGGGCGCGCTTGATGTAGCCGTCCAAACCTTCGGTCATCTGTTCGCCAGGGGCGCCCTCCTCGAGGTCGTGGAGACCCAAGTCGGTCTTGATACCGGGGTACACACCCTTGGAGGTGAGGTACTCGGGGAAGGTCTGGCCGTTGGTGGCCTTCTGGAACACGGTCTCGTCGTGAAGGATGACACCGCTGATGTACTTCTCGAAGCCTTCGGCCTCGAGCATCAGGGCGCGGTACTTCTGGCGGTTGGGCTCGGTGTTCTCGAGGCCAATAGGGTCGAAGCGCTTGGAGCAAGAGCCAATGGACTCATCGGCGGCGAGGAGACCCTTACCGGGGGCGGTCATGCGCTTGGCGGTCTGGCGAAGCTCGGCCTCATACTTGGTGGTGATGGTGTTGTACGCAGGGAGCTGAGTGCGGAGAACCGAAACACGGTCAGACATTTTGATGGCGATAATAAAACGAGAAGATAATAACTAACAAAATGGGGGAGAGGGAAGGAGTCATGGTGAACGACAGCAGTAAAACCGAAAAGACCTTCTGCAACGCGCAACAAACCACACGCTAAAACTATTGTAATTCATTTCACGAAACGAAAAATAACCCATATATAAATCAGAAAAAAAATTAAAATAAACTTTTGAATTCGTTATACGCATCGCCAAAGGGACTAGTAGCTGTTACCCTTCACGTACAGAGACTGGGACTCCTTGTCGTCCTCGGCGCGGTTGTACTTGCCGAGCTGGGCGTTGGAGTTCATCTTAGCACGGTGGAGGAAGGCACGGCGACCGGCGGGGATGCCGGAGTCCTTGCCACCCCACGCCTTGAGGGCGGAGGACTGAAGGCCACGGGCATAAGAGAAGGTCAGCTTCCACGGGCGGGGGATGTCAACGTTGTTGATGGCGTTGAGGTACTCAGAAGCCTGGACCTCGCTGAGACCGCCGGAGAGGAAGGTCACGCCGACCAACGCGGGGGGCATCGTGCGGGCGAGGGTGGTGACGGTGTAGCGGGCAACCTCTTCAGCGGTGGCCTTCTTGCCGGACTCAGCACCGGGCACAACCATGTTGGGCTTGAGGAGGCAGCCTTCCCAGATGACGCCGTGGCGCTGGAGGGCGGCGGCAACCTCGGCCCACACGTGTTGAGACACGCGCTGGCAGGTGTCGATGTCGTGGGTACCGTCAATCATGACCTCGGGCTCCACAATAGGCACGAGACCGGCCTTCTGGGACAGAATAGCATAGCGGGCGAGGGTCTCAGCGTTGAAGCGAACGGCGGACTCAGAAACGGTTCCGTTCTGAATCTTGTACACGTTACGCCACTTGCAGAAACGGCAGCCGGCCTTGTAGTACTTCTGGGCGCGCTTGATGTAGCCGTCCAAACCTTCGGTCATCTGTTCGCCAGGGGCGCCCTCCTCGAGGTCGTGGAGACCCAAGTCGGTCTTGATACCGGGGTACACACCCTTGGAGGTGAGGTACTCGGGGAAGGTCTGGCCGTTGGTGGCCTTCTGGAACACGGTCTCGTCGTGAAGGATGACACCGCTGATGTACTTCTCGAAGCCTTCGGCCTCGAGCATCAGGGCGCGGTACTTCTGGCGGTTGGGCTCGGTGTTCTCGAGACCAATGGGGTCGAAGCGCTTGGAGCAAGAGCCAATGGACTCATCGGCGGCGAGGAGACCCTTACCGGGGGCGGTCATGCGCTTGGCGGTCTGGCGAAGCTCGGCCTCATACTTGGTGGTGATGGTGTTGTACGAGGGGAGCTGAGTGCGGAGAACCGAAACACGGTCAGACATTTTGATGGCGATAATAAAACGAGAAGATAATAACTAACAAAATGAAATGGGGGAGAGGGAAGGAGTCATGGTGAACGACAGCAATAAAATCAAAAAGACCTTCTGCAAAGCGCAACAAACCACACGCTAAAACTATTGTAATTCATTTCTCGAAACGAAAAATAACCCATATATAAATCAGAAAAAAAAATTAAAATAAACTTTTGAATTCGTTATACGCTTCGCCAGAGGGACTAGTAGCTGTTACCCTTCACGTACAGAGACTGGGACTCCTTGTCGTCCTCGGCGCGGTTGTACTTGCCGAGCTGGGCGTTGGAGTTCATCTTAGCACGGTGGAGGAAGGCACGGCGACCGGCGGGGATGCCGGAGTCCTTGCCACCCCACGCCTTGAGGGCGGAGGACTGAAGGCCACGGGCATAAGAGAAGGTCAGCTTCCACGGGCGGGGGATGTCAACGTTGTTGATGGCGTTGAGGTACTCAGAAGCCTGGACCTCGCTGAGACCACCGGAGAGGAAGGTCACACCGACCAACGCGGGGGGCATCGTGCGGGCGAGGGTGGTGACGGTGTAGCGGGCAACCTCTTCAGCGGTGGCCTTCTTGCCGGACTCAGCACCGGGCACAACCATGTTGGGCTTGAGGAGGCAGCCTTCCCAGATGACGCCGTGGCGCTGGAGGGCGGCGGCAACCTCGGCCCACACGTGTTGAGACACGCGCTGGCAGGTGTCGATGTCGTGGGTACCGTCAATCATGACCTCGGGCTCCACAATAGGCACGAGACCGGCCTTCTGGGACAGAATAGCATAGCGGGCGAGGGTCTCAGCGTTGAAGCGAACGGCGGACTCAGAAACGGTTCCGTTCTGAATCTTGTACACGTTACGCCACTTGCAGAAACGGCAGCCGGCCTTGTAGTACTTCTGGGCGCGCTTGATGTAGCCGTCCAAACCTTCGGTCATCTGTTCGCCAGGGGCGCCCTCCTCGAGGTCGTGGAGACCCAAGTCGGTCTTGATACCGGGGTACACACCCTTGGAGGTGAGGTACTCGGGGAAGGTCTGGCCGTTGGTGGCCTTCTGGAACACGGTCTCGTCGTGAAGGATGACACCGCTGATGTACTTCTCGAAGCCTTCGGCCTCGAGCATCAGGGCGCGGTACTTCTGGCGGTTGGGCTCGGTGTTCTCGAGACCAATGGGGTCGAAGCGCTTGGAGCAAGAGCCAATGGACTCATCGGCGGCGAGGAGACCCTTACCGGGGGCGGTCATGCGCTTGGCGGTCTGGCGAAGCTCGGCCTCATACTTGGTGGTGATGGTGTTGTACGAGGGGAGCTGAGTGCGGAGAACCGAAACACGGTCAGACATTTTGATGGCGATAGTGATATAAAAATAAAGTTTTTGATCTTAGAGTGTGCGTTTAGAAGCGTAGAGGGGAAAAGAGGAGAAATGGAAGTGAAAAGGGGATAGAAGGTCTTAGCGTAAGGAGACCAAATGGCCCACCAGACAGGGGGTGCGTGTGCGATCGTATAGATATTTTGGTTGAATATTAAAAATTAATCAAAAGATAATGAAAAATACGAATAAAAATCATTAAGCTTTTTGAAAAATGAAAAAAGAAGAAAGGGTCTTCTAAAAGAAAAAATCCTGTTCCGAGATTACTCGTCTTCGGCATCACCACCGGCGGCAGCCTTCTTCTGCTGGTTGCGGCGGACACGGCGAACGCGACCGAGGCGACCGTTTCCGTAGGGGGAAGCGTCAGCGAAGGCGATGAGGCGCTCGCTGCTGATGCGGACCATGAAGGAGGGGATCGTGACGATCTGCTTGGCAACAGCGATGTGGCGCTGCTGGACGAGGACACGGGCGTGGTGGACAGACTTGGCGATACCGGCCTTGAAGACGATGGTCTGGAGGCGGCGCTCAAGAATGTCGGTCACCTGAAGGGAAAGCACGTAATCGAGCTTGTCCTTCTCCTCTTCGAGGAATCCGTACTCGTGGCAACGGCGCATGATGGCGGAACCCTCAAGAAGACGACGGGGGTGGTTCTCGGGGAGCGTCAACAACAAACGGGCGGTACGACGCATCTTGGAAAGAGTCATGTTCACGCGCCAGATCTCACGCTTGCAGCGGAGACCGTAGACACCGCATAACTTCATTTCACGGTCGAGACGCTCCTTCTCAAAGGGACGGCGGGGTGCCTTGGAGACGCGGTTGAAGTTGTTGTAGTTGCGCATTTAGAAAAGACCCTTTGAAGAGAGAGAGAAAAGGAAAGTGAAGACCCACTCAAGAATGGAAGAAAACAACAACAAGCAACTTCAGAGAAACCACAGCCACCAAACCAAGAAAAAAAAAAAAAAATGAGTATTAGCAAAGTAGGGTTAATTTACCAATTTACGGAAAGACGTGAATGTAGTTTTCTCTTCGTCGGAGAGTTTCCACGAGCACTGCGCCAATGAAAAGTCAATGATGGCGGTAATCACTTTTGTATGAGGGGAACTTCCGCCGTCGTTGGCAGACGCGTTCAAGAGCTTTTGGCAGGTGTGCAGCAGCCACTTGCCCCACTTCTCACGGGAGAGGGATCGCTGGCTCACCGACTCCCGCAGATACTGACCCACCATAACGCTGAAGGGAACCTCAAACAGCACATAATCTTCCACAGCGGAAACAAATGGGGGTACTTCGCCCTCGGTAAAGCTTTCCTTGATCCACACCATCAGTTTCGCCAGTAAAACAGGGTTCTTCTCCAGTTGCTGTGTCACATTTTGCCGATCCTGGAGGTAAAACTCAATTCTGTCCTTTTCCATCTTTCCCAAGCTGTGAAACGGTTGCGGGAACAGCACGGTACACTCGGTACGTAGCTGTGCGTCGTTCAGCTTCCGTTTGCTCAGTCGCACCAGGTGTGACACCAACGACACGGAGGCGTGACTCATGAGGTAGGTCGGTTGGGGGAGCCAGAAGAACTCTCCCTCCGCCACCGGCATTAACGGCAGAGGCACGTGGCAAAACTGCAACGCATCAAAGTAGCTCGGCCGCTTGCCGGTGTCTGCCTTGTTGAGGAGTAACGAAAACTTGCTAGACAGAATGTCGTAGGAGTCCTCGGTGGATTGCTGTTTCAACACCCGCAAATACTCCTCAAAGTCTTGTGGTGACCCCGGTGGTGCATCGCTGCGGAAGGCATCGCATACCTGTTGAATCTTGCTCTCATACCACGCTGTCACGTCCTCCTCTGACGTCGGCCAGCTCCACTGACTCACAGGCTCTGTGAACTCCTCCAGTGGACCGGTGGTGTCTCGGAAACGATCCTTGTAAGAATGCAAAACAGAAGACGCTTGGGTCCAGTTTTTGAGGTAAAACAAGTCTGCCACATATAGACAGACCAAAATGAGACTCTTGGCCTTTAGCAACCACAAACTATTGTTCTGCAGAACCGCCGCTTCCGAGGTGTCATTACTGGGAGGGGATCCCTCTGCCTGTTTTTCACTTTTGGGCTGTAAGCTGACCTTTAACTCGCGCCGCTTGAGACGTATTTGAACATCTTTAAGTGCGCTGTTAATCAATACCACAAAGTCCAACGCCACCTCGCACCGTGTCTTGTGCAGCACGATCAAGTCCACCTCGGTAGACCGTGGCGCCCGTTGGGAGGAACTCAGCGAGGGCGGTGGGGTAGCACTGTGAGCACCAGTGTGTGATGTAGAGGCGTGTTGAAGATGCTGCGAGGTGCTCGCGTCGGCCGACTTTTGCGAGACCGGGGTGCCCACATTGCCAGCGGCGGAGGTGTTCATATCCTCCACCCCCTGCGACTGGGTGTGCGAGATGGACTCGCTGTCAAACGGCTGATCATCCAGGTAGTCCTCCACTTCTAAAAAACAGTCTGGGAAGAGGAGGCAAATGGCGGTAAAGAGATCCTTGCCGAGACACTCGCTCACCGGCGTGTAGCGGGGGACGTCGTTCTCTGTTGTGAAGGAGAGAGATGGGGCAAAGGTGCCATCGCCTACGCTTTCGCTAAAAAAGGAAACCGACATCACCGACGGGAGGAACTGTCGCATAGCGCTGTTCGCGGAGTCGTGAAAGATGTGCACCACTCCACCTAGGGCGCCGTGGCGGACAATGTCGGCGGGACTAAGATTCTTCTCCTGTGACAGGGCGACGACTTGAAGAAGTGCCCTGAAATCCTCCAGCTTGGACCGCAAGATCATTCCTCCCGTTTTTTTTTTCTAAAAATAAAAGGAACTATGAAAACGATGTGATGGCGATATGCCTACAATTGTCTGCTTCTGTTGATAATCTTGTTCGTATTTATTTTTATTGTGTTCGCGCCAAAACTTAACGGACAAGAAGCGACACTTTATGGGAGGGGAAAGAGAAGGAGAGAGGGAATGTGTAATATCCGTCGCTTCTGGTTTTGACAGGGCAACTGTGATGGAGATGAAACCAAAAAAAATGAAAACGAAAATCATTGGTTAAACTGGAAACGTTAATCGTTCCATTCATGTGAAAGCGGATTGAACTGGAGTATCGCCCTACTCATTTCATGAGCGAGTTGGCAAGGCGCTCGAACACCAGTTTGGCCTGTGGGGAGAGAGGATCCTTTTGTCAGCACCTCATGGTGAAAGAAATACAAACTCGCTCTCCATCGTCCGCTGCAAAGGCCGCCTCGCTGCTGTAGTAGGGCAGCAGGGAGAGGGAGTGGCGCATTGGCAGTAGTGGGGCGACTCGCTCACACCGCAGCTGCAGCAGTTCCGCCAGTGACACCCCACAGCGTTCGCAGTCCCTCAACAAGGCAGCTCGATACGGCTCGTGATGTTTGCACGCGTCGAAGTAGATGGGCCCCGCGTCGATCCACTCGTTCACATCTGGTCCCTCCTGGGCGGTCGCGGTGCCCTCCCGCATGTTCTCCGCCACCACCACCAGTGCCTGCAGCGTGTGGGTGGCACCCTTCCGGAGGGCGTGATCACAGAGGGAGCCGGCGATCTGCTCCGGGGGCATCCCCGCGTCCACTCCCCTCCCGACTAACTTGCCCAACTCATCCACGGTGGTATCCTCCCCCGATTCCGTCTCGATTACGGCGTGGTTAAACAAGACGAGCACATCCCCGGGGAGCATCTCCCACGTGAAGGACGACGGTGTAGGGATCAGCTTCTGCTGGATGGGGGACAACTTTGGGTTGCTTTTCATGGAGAGGTGACCAAAAGAGCGAGACACATTCAGAAACGGATTGTCATCGATGCATTCACTCTTGGAGGAATCCACCACCCCACCAGCCGCCGTGATGCGACGGAAGTCGTCGGTCCGAAAGGGTTTGTGGTCCACGCTAAGGGGAATGACGCGTTCTCTTGTGGGGTCTAGTTGGCTGCGTTTACAGCCATCTGTGAGAGGGTTCCGGCAGATACCAAAGGCACGGCAGTCCCCCACACCACTCACGACCATGTCTAGCGAATTGGCGTATAGACTTTCTATTTCGTTGACCCGTTCTAACTCCCTCTCGTACGCGGAGCTGGTGGTCTCGCTCAGTGACTTTACCGCCGGCGGCGCCAACCCTATCCGAGCATCCTTGTCTGTCCGGTGCACGGCAAGGCGACGCTGCCCCTCCAGCGAGGTGGGCGTGACGGTAGAGCTGAACCAAACGCCCCGACATCCTGTCTCCTCAACCCCGTTGTAGCCACCACGCTTGCAGTTGGTGAAAAACGAGGCATCTGCCAAGAAGGCGTATTGCTGCATATCCTTATCCGAGACGGTGCTCTCCAGCCGCCTGTCCTCAGCAGGCCGCAGTCGTTTGGCCCTGTGTGCCATGAGCAAATAGTCCACCAACGGGTCCTCTTGGCCAAACTCTTTTCTCAACTTTTGTATTTCATCGATCGAGCAGGCGTGTCGGGCAAGGGCGTTGGCTAGGAATTGGCAAATGTGGCTCGACACTTCTCTGCCAGTATAACTGTCGCACAAACCACCCCCGACTACATCGCCTAGAAACTGTTGTTCGCTGCTCTTGAGGGCATCCCCCTTGTACAGACGGTTTTTGGTATTGTACACCATGAAAGAATCGGAAAAGAAGTTGGGGGAGGCGTTCATCATTTCGCAAATACCCACCTTCATGTACGGCAACACCAATCGTTGCATTTTTTTATTGGTTAACCGCAGCTCCGTCATGTTTCTACCGCGCTACTTTTTACTGGAAGGAAAAGAGAGGAGTGAAATACAATTGTAGACACTGGTAAAACAAAACTGGTAGGCAGTGAATTCAATTCGTAAAAACAATAAAAAAAGGAGAGTATGTGATGAGAGACTATACATGTTTAACAGCGGGGTAAAATATATAAAAAAAAAAATGAAAACTCCATTACAAGGAGTTACTGGCACTGTTCTCGAACGCCTCAAACACTTGCTGCAACTGGTTCATTTCCTTCTGTTGCTGCAACTCTAGAGACTTTAGCCGCATTCGAAACTCCTTCTCCATGAGCAACTCCTCCTCCTGCTCCAGCTCTGCCGTCCGCTGCTGCAGGCTCAAACGCTTCGAGTGCTCCCGTCGGTAGTCCCTCTGTAACCGCAGCATCTCCGATACCTCCGCCGCTCGTAAGGAACCCATGTCACGAAGGTACTCCTCCTCGATGGTCCGTCTACTCTGTAGCTCCTCCACCACGATGAACTCGACAGCGTCGCGGTCGGCGGACGCACTGCCGTTGGTGGTATTGGTCGCTGTGGATCTCCTTTTACCATCGGCACTAAAAATACTCCTGCTGCCCTGTGGAGCAGAGGGGATCGCGGACGTATCGGCGGAGGCCCCGGAAGGTCGCGGGGAGAAGGTGTTCTCGGTGGCAAACGACACCCTAGACGGACGGTTCTTGGTTCTGCAGTGGCAAAGACATGGAATTCACCGACATGAAACTGTGGTAAAGGACTTCCTCGTTCAGTGCAATCACTGGAGCTGCCACCTCCTCCGAGGGTTCTTCCGGCGGGGGAGGAATGTTCGACGGAACAGCGTTGGACAGCACTACCCCACCACTAAGACTCTTTGAGGAGGCGGCATTCTGTGGTAGGGTGCACCGGCCATTCCCGGGAAAGACCTCCGTGTTGCTGAGATGGTTCTGGTTAAATACACCCTTGTCCCCACCCCGAAAGTTGGTGAGAAAGTTTTGTATGTTCATTGGTTCATAGGCGGACAGTGCGCCATTTGAAAGAGTGGAACGTGTGGCGGATGTTTCGCCACTGAACGGGGTGTCCGATTCTAAAAAGTGAGATTGCAGACTTCCGTGTTCGTTCATGTTTTTGGTGCCGTAGTATCGATGCAATAATACTACTTTAGAGAAACAAAAATAGAAGTGGGAGAGAAACGTGGATGAATGTGAACAATCGAAAAAAAAAAAAAAAGCAATGGAAAGCAAAAGTGGTACAATGCGATCGTTTGACCTGTGATCCTAAAACCCAGCACACATGTTAAAGTATCGATGTAGCGGTTTCTGAGGTACCCAGCAGTCCAAGATGGAGCCAGCGAGCCCCACTGCTACGCCGTCCATATAGGTGGGCCTGCGCAGGGCGAGTGGCTTCATGCGTTTCGCCTGGGCCACCACCCCAGCCAACGACCCTTCCTGCTGCTGCGGTAAGGGTGTTTTTTCATCTGTGAGTTTAGCAATTTCCTTTGCTAGTTGAGGATTGATCATGCGTTCCTCTTCCATCTCATTGAAGGCGAGGTCATCTAGATAGAACTCATAGCACCGTTGGCTCGCGAGACAATACTTTACAATTTTAAAAGACGTGGTCAGCGCCAGGGCGAGACACCCGCACGCCAGCATGGGTTGTGTTTTCAGTCCTCTCACCACCACCCACGAGGAAAAATTCTTGTTGACTTGACCACGCTTCAGTCCCAGCTCCGTATCCGCCTCCCGCTGGTCCTTCTTCATCCGTTTATAACTATAAAACCCGACCAATGCCGATCCGATCGCCCCGAAGCCAGAGCCAGACCGCGCACCGGCGAAGAAGGCGGGACCAAAGTCGCACACAATGGCGTCATCCTCCTCCTGAAGGGTGTACTGCAGAATGCTGGACATTGTTGCTTATGAAAAGAGAAAAGGAGAAAGACGTCTGTGTGTGTGGAAAATATAGTTTAAAGTGTTCAACTGTTTACCGATGTGTATTTCTATTAAAATATCCAAAACAAAAATGTATACACGCAATATTCACTAATCTACTACCTATGCTACACAAGTGTGGTGGTGACCACTCCTACGCTATTCCTAACTATTCCATTACTTGGGGTGTACACGCACAATATCCACCGCACCACTGCCATCCTCAATACCGCGGCGGGTCACACTCTTACCCTTCCAGATGCGGTGGTAGTGGTAGGCCATGTCGTGCCCATACTCCTGGGGATCGCTATGCACCGCCATCATATCATTCGCCCACCGCTGGAACTCCGGCACGTACTCGTAGCCACACTGCTGGGTGAGGTGGCTGAGCTCCTCTTTTCGGTTTCTAGGGTTGGGGTGCTTCTTCTTGCTGACGGATGTCTCATACTCCGCCTTGGACTCTGCTACGGTGCGGTTGGGGTAGTGCTTCTGAATACGGTTCTCGACTATACCCTTTGCCGCGATAATGGTACGGACCGCAACGACCGTGTTACCGTGTACCAATGGATTTTGAACAGCAACTCTACGGAACATTCTTGAAATCTTTATTATTGAGGGGAGAAGAAAGAAAAAACAACATTGCTGAAATGTATTTAAAGGCTTCACTTTTTACATTGTGCGCCGGCAAAACAAGCTCGCAATCTATCAATGACCACAGCAATAATGTTGTCAAAAACGTTTCCTTGAATTCTATGAATTGAGATATAATTCTATATGCGTGGTAAATAATATAGGTTTAAAAGTGCTTATCGGTATTTTTTGCTTCTCTTCGCGGAGACACCGTCACCCCTTCCTAACCAGACGCCGCTGGCTGGCTGGGTGCGTCTTCCTTCTTCTTTGGGACGTAGTCTACTTCCAGGGTGCCGTGGGTCACCGCCTGCAGCAGCGCGGCGGAATCCACCGACTCTTCGTTGCTATACAGCGAGACGTTCCTGGAGCCATGGAACACCACATCCGACATTTGCACCCAGCGGCTGTCGCTGAAGGAGAAGGGCAGGCCCAACTCCTCCTTGGCGTTATCCGCTATGCTGGCTATGGTGGAGAGCGTCATGGACGCCTTTTTATCGCGGACGACAAAGTAAAAAGTGGAGCAGGGCTGGATGTGTTTAGTGTACTCGGCCGACAGGGACTTGAGCAGCTGCTTGCTAGCCCCGATCATTGCGTCCGTGGGGGCCGCCGGGGCCTCCTGGGAGGACGCCGTGGCCGCACTCCCCTTCTCATCCTCTCCTCGCGCAATGTGAAAGTTTTGCAGTTTCACGGTGTAGGTCCCCTCACCGGAGAAGACGGCGAAGGCGACGCCGTTGGGGTGAGAGAGAATGACCAGCGTGGAGGGGTACACCGGCTTCACCTTCTTTCGTCCAGTCGTGGGAGGGGTGACGGGGGCCACCTTCTCGAGGTACTTGGAGACGGGTACACCGAGTGTGCCCTCCTCCGCAGAGGAGAGGGCGGAGGGATGGGGCAGGCACAGCACTGGGTAGTACACCCCCTTCACCTGCTGCAGTCGGTCCAGCACCAGCACGCGGTTCGACCCTCCGCCGACCGTACTCTGACGCAGCAGACGGTCCTGGGGGCTCAGGATCTCCGAGAAAACGCTGGTAAACTCCTTCGGTGAGACCACCATCTTGTGGCGGCTCTGGAAGTGTTTGGTGTTAAACAACGCAACAGGAATGCGTGCGTTCCGTACAAAGCTTCGGGCGAACATTCCGACTTTTTGTTTTTGTTTTGATGTTCAGCTTTAAAAAAAAAAAAGGAAAAGAGGGTCACTGTCCAAGCACACGGGAAAGTGGTGATCCAACCCTCGCAACAATATGAAACCATTACACACAGAAAAACAAACAAAACATTGCTTATTATCATTAAGCGAGCAACTGTGTTTTAAACTGCTTACGTTTAAACATTCGCATCACCGCACGTCCGCACCAGAAGCAGTACACACAAAAATCGCTAAAAGTACAAAGAACGGTACGTAGCTGGTACTCGGGGGATCTCCCTCGGAGTCAAACGGTACGGGGACGTTCATGGCGTAGAGGGTTTGAATCATAAGAACGGGGTATATAATATTGGCGCATTCAGTAATTAAAAGCAACATGCGTAACGCCCGGTTGCCCCGGCGCAGCAAAAACCACTGAATGGAGATGTTGTGATACCAATTGTAGAGGGCGACGGTGTCCCGGCAGTTGCCGAGGTCCAGCTGGATGCGGCGGAGGTGGTCTAACGAGATCTTCAGCTGTTCCCGGTAGTACGGGTCGGAGACGAGGAAGTGTTGTTTGAACTGCGGCTGGAGAAGCGTCGTGACAATGTTTTCCTTTCGGCTCACTTCGGTACTGCACTCTCCGCAGCAACGGCGGACGACGGTAATGTGCAGTAGCGCCTTCTCCTGCTCCTTGATGGTGTCCTTCACCGTGAACACCTTGTCGCCCAGCTTGTTGATGGCCTCCGCCAGGGTAACGCTATCGACGTGGTGGCCGACGGAGATTTGAAACAGACTCGTCAGGACAAACGGAGAGGTGAACCGACCTTTGGGGGCACCAGGGGATGGTTCGGCCGGGTGCCACAGTCGCTTCCCATTGAACTGCTCGGGGAAACAGCGCATTTGAATCATGCGCAGCAAGTCGTCCATCTCCGCAAAGGGCTCCTCGTGGACGGTGATGATCCAATTTCGGAAAGCAATCACCGCGAGGACGACGGGCTCCGCCGACAGGGTATGATCCTCCTTGAAGACGGCGTCAAACCGCATCTCCATAATACTTTTGGTCGTGTTGATATTATGGATGAGTGGGGCACGTGGGGCGAAGGGATCCCCTGTCTGGGGCTGCGGCTCCTCCTCCAGTGGGGTGCAGCTCACGTTGAGGAACAAATACTCCGGCGACCCATCGGTGTTAAGCATGTAGGACGTATCCACCCGGTCTTGCCCCGCAATATAGAGACAGTTGTCCACCACATCTTGGCTGACCGGAAACTTGGACAGAATCGTCTTGATCACGTCCCCGCTGTCACGCTCCAGCCCCCGCTGAATGTCAATCCACGTGGTGGTGGGTAGAAAGTCGCTGTTTTTGGAGTTCTCGCTCGATGGAAACGGTATGTCGTGTTTCGTCAAGTATTTGAACAGTCGGTCGGCGTCGTTGAAGTTGCGGGCGAAGGGTGCCTCCGCCTCGTTGGGCTGCACCACCAGCCAAATGTGCTGTCCCCTCTCCTCAATGCGCATCATCTGTTGACTCTCCGCCACCGGTGGCCGATCAACAGGGAAGTCTCTCGCGACAGGCGAGGCGGGCTCATTCTGGAGGAAAATAAAGGTTCCGTTGTTCACCACGTCATCGTGCGTGCCAACTTGATGGAAAGGGGCGGGGTTGGCTCGCTCCGCTCCGTATTTGGGCTTCACCTGTTCTCCGACGGCACCACCAAAGTCTAAAATTTCATCCCCCTCGCGGTGGATGTACAACTCACTTAGTAATGTAAAATCAAAAGCAGCAGGACCTCTCTGCACCGACGAAATATTTTGCTTTCTCCTCGGCTTCATTTTCGAGTGTTTTTTTTTTACTGTGATAAACAAGTAAGTGTGTTGAGTGTTAACGGATCGATAATTAATCAGTGCTCATATAAAAAAATCGCGAAACGGACGAAAGCATACGCTAAATCAATAAACACTGAGAAAGAGAGAAGGTCATTGAAACTGGGACTGGGAAGAGGACGTTCCATAAACAACTGAACACGTTGCAACAAGACGAATAAACAAAAAATGCGTTGGAGTGCGTAAACACATATGTATGTAATTTTATAACGCTTACTTTTCCGTTATAACAGCAGACGCATAGCTCACACTCGAGTCGGAGGGGCTGGCACACTTGTTGGACTGGGAGTAGCGCAGGAAGTCAATCACTGTATGCTTCTTCTGGAGGTGCCACCCTTGGAGGCCTACGCCAATGGCATGTCGGCCGCAGATAGTGTTGTCTGTCGCGTCAAGGTACTGGTACCACGCCGTCAGGTCCACCTTTTCTAGCGTCGTCATCCCCTCCTTGTCCATGGCGATAATGGCGTCCCCAATTAAAGGATAGCGCTCCTTCTTGTAATGGTAGGTGTAGCGGAATCTGCTGCCCCAGTGGCAAAAGTCAGAGCTGTAAATAAATACATTTTCCTTGGAGGACATGTATGGCTCCAGAATCTCGTAGATCCGCTTTTCGCAGTTCTGGTTGGCATCCCCAATGACGAGAGGTACAATTTTGATGCGGTCCTTGGCAGCTGGTTGGTCGCCTGGTGGAAAGTACAGGATGTGAGACAGATACGGGGTCTGCAGCTCAATAGAGTGTTCCCGTGTGTCCACCTCCTTCGAGGCCCAGTTCGCCGTCACCCCTCCCTTCTTGAGGTCATTCAACAGCTTGGACGTCACTTGTGTGTCCACGGGGAGAGGCCCGAAAGGGGTCTCAAACTCCGTAGCAGATGAAATCTCTACCCCGGCAAACCCCTTTACGTGGGCGGGACCTAGGATGAACACCCGCCGCACGAGATCGCCTTGTAGCGTAGGGTTGTAGAGAAACCGACGCAGTACCGCATATGCGTACGACGCCGTCTCACCAGAGTACACCATACCAGCGTGTGGGGCAATCAGCGCCCGTAGTGGTCGCTCGAACATTGTAGGTTTCTCTTGCAGCGCCGCTTCCGCCTTGGAAAAGTAATTGTCTAAAGTGGTTTTGAGGACTTGAGGGATCTTTTCATACCACCCCGAGCCGTTGGGGCCGGCGTGGGAGGCAGGCCGAACGAACGATGACATAAGAGTAAAAAATAGAATGCACTGAATGAGAATGGGGGAAAGGAGAGAGAAAGGAATGATGAAAGGGGGTTGTATTACCTTTCTAGGAGTTGGCACCACGAATGCACGAACACAATGAAAGACATTAAATCTACTGTGCAATCGGCAAACGCAAAGGTGGAAAAAAAAAAAACATGGGGAGGAATGTACATGTATTTCCTCTCTGAACGTGAAAGGGGAGGAAGAGAGGGTTAAAAACAAGAATAAAAATACATATACAATAATATACAATTCAAAAACGGAAGAAAAAAAAAAAGGTAGTTAAACACGGATAAGGTGAAACATGGAGTGTACAGAAAAAAAAAAAAAAGAGGCAAAGTGCCGTTTACATGGAGGAGGAATAAAAAGCGGACAGGGAGTTGACGCAGTGGGCGGCGGTTTCCACTTCATAGATGGCAACTACTGGTCTGTGATCACTGGTACGAACATTGGGGACGTCGGTGTAGAGCTTAATTGCTACCTTTTTCACAAAAGAACCTTTCCTCCGTTTGTATAAGACGCGATCACAGTAGGCTGGCATTCTGTCCTTCTTTTTAGAAAAGTTGTACTGGTCTAATGTGACGCCTTTTGACACTTCGTACTTGTAGGTCGGGCGGAAATACAGCGCGCCCTCGTGAAAGCCGTGAAACACCGCCCCTTTGGCGCGCTCCAAGGACAGCTGATCATTGTTGATCAACACCGACCGGATATTCTGGTGTTGCTGCACAATGACCTCAATCGCCTTTTTGGTGCCGTCTATTCTGTAATTGAGATCGCCGCCAAAGAGCGTCAGGTCGAACTCCTCGGTGGCGTCGCGGTGCGGTTGGATGGGCACCCGACGAGACCGATTCACAATGTCGGGTAGTTCTGTAATACTGTCGTCCTCGTCGGAGTGACCCACCCTAGGGGGTGAAGAGACGTGGTGGTGCAAGGTGTCCTCCTCGTCCACGCCGTGACGGTCGTAGGCGGCTAATTTCTTAAACGCATCCCTGTACTTTCCGTGATGGCCTACTTGGAGACGGCGGACAATCTTTTTATAATCCTTGTTTCTTTTTTTGACCGCCCCTTGATGGGCCGCTAGGTGTGAGTTCACAAACAAGAAGGTTAGCTCGGGGGTCGTCCACTCTACTCGTCCAGTCGGTAAGGGTTCATCTACAAAAAACCTCCTCTGGCGAGGAGTACACGGACTGCTCGTGCGTGCCATTCTGTTCAGCCGCTTCCTCGGCCATTTGCTCCTCCGTATTCGCCCCAAAGGAAGCTTTCCTGCTAGAGTCCTTGTCACACCCCGCAGACGCCGCGGAGGGAACCCTTTCCAGTTCGCCTTCCTTTATCTGGGCACCACCGCTCTCGTTCCCATCTGTCTTCGCCTGCTTGGCAGGGGACACTTTCTTGATCGTGGTGTCACGCTCTAGGGAGGTGGAGAAGTAGTCCCGGTTCGCCTTCATGGGGGTCGCCACGAGACTATTGTCGGGTCTCAGCATGGACAGAGAGAGCGCCACAGCGACCCCTCCTTTGTTCCCGCCCCAGCCACAAGTGCCGGTCGAGACATCGGCGGTGTGCGCGTGCGACACGTAGGCGGCCACGTCGCGGTCACGGGCGAACACGGCAAGGTGCAAGGCCCACATGTGTGTCGCCTTCACCAACTTGTAATTGTTCTTGAGACAGTTCGTCGTAATCTCCTTGAGCCACTTTTTCTGTTTGCGGTTTCCAATCAAATAGCCTCCATTTTCCTGCGTCCCTACCACGACAATGTGTGCGTTGGGGTGTATGCAAAAGGACGACACCTCTCCCGCCCTCGGCTTCTTGCCCGCCATGTTCCAGGTGACGTAGGCAATGCGCAACGGCTTGCCCGGGCACCACATCTTGTCTGTGCCGGCTACCAGATCGTCGGGGCAGACCAGGGGTACCTTGAAGGTCTCCCGGTTGATGCGATAGGGCACTTGGGTCCTGGCGTCATTCTCCGCATCCTTCTGCTGCCCGGTCGCTAACGGTGGTTGGACGAAGCTGGCGGAGAAGGTTTGAATGGCGGCCTCCTCCTCTACCGTTAAACTAATCGGCACCGCTGAGCCCGCCGACCTCACATTGGAGGTCTCTGTCAAGGAGGTAATGCCTTCGCCATCGGGGTCGCGGTGCAAACACTCTGGTAAGGAGGAATCCGTCTGACTAACGTCTGCCTTGTGTAGGTTTTTTCGCTGATGCAACCGTTTGATATCTGGTACCGATCGCTGGGGACTGGACTGCTCCGGGGGAGCGGTGCTACCACCAAAAGCAAAGTCTAAATCAGCATCCTTGTAGTGTGACATGCTGATACCTAAAGGGGGGTTTCCTTTGTACAAAGGGCAAAGTCAAAAAACGATTTGCTGGATGAACAAAGAAAACCCAAAAATGAAAAAAAGGAAAAGAAGTATAAAGAACTTTACGAGAGAGAAAGAGAGAGGGAGCAATTCTGAATGCAGACAGAGCAAAAAATTTCTCACCATTCCCCATCTTGTTAGGAATTCTCATCATCAATACTGTGGTGAAGATTGTTTTCGTTTTGTTTTTTGTGGATTTTTTTTTTCTTCGCTGACACCAAACAGAACACTTAGTGATATTTTGTTTGAAAAAGATATGTTGGAATGACATGTGAGGTTCAAATGTTTTCCATTAACGTTTTCATACGGTGTGAAGTATTACTCAATCTTCTTACCCTTGCTGTCGTACTTGTAGAATCCCTCGCCAGTCTTCTTGCCGAGCTTTCCTTGGGCGATCAGGTCGTCCAGCAGCTTGGACGGCTTGAAGAGGGGCTCCTCGGGGTACTGCTTGTGCCATCCGTCAATGACAAACTTGATAATATCGCAGCCGACGCTGTCGCAGAGCTCGAAGGGACCCATCGGGTAGCCGCAGCCCAGCTTCATGGCGGTATCCACATCCGGGATGGAGGCGACCCCGCGCTCCACGAGACGGATCGCTTCCATCTGATAGGGGACGAGGAGACGATTGACAATGAACCCCATGCTATCCTTGGTCACCACCGGCACCTTCCCCACCTTGGTGGCGAAGTCCTTGAGCTGGGCGAGCACCTCGGGGCTGAGCTCCTCCGTGCGCACCACCTCCACCAGCTTCATCATGGGAACGGGGGAGAAGAAGTGCAGACCACCGAAGCGGTCCTTTCTGCCGGTGACGCTGGCGATATCGGCAATGCCCAGGGAGGACGTGTTGGAGGCGAAGACGGTCTTCTTGGGGGCAAGCTTGTCGACACGGGCGAACAAATCGTGCTTCACCTTGATGTCCTCGATCACGGCCTCCACAATGAGGTCGGTGTCGGCGGCCTGCTTCTCATCGGTGGTCCAGGTGAGGTTCTTCATGATGCCGTCGACGTACGCCTTCATCTTGGTCGCATCTCCGTCGCACTTCTTCTTGGCCACGCGGGCGAGGGAACCCTCAATCTGCTTTCGGGAGAAGTCAATGCGGTCCTGAGACACCTCGAGGATGGTGGCAGGGATACCAGCCTGGGCCGTGATCTGCGCAATACCGCCGCCCATCGTACCGCCACCCCAGACGGATATCTTGCTGAACAGGGAAGTCTGCGATAAGCGAAACATCGGTCGAAATAGTAACTTTTCTTTTTAAGAATGAACTATTTAAAAATGGGGAAAGAGAGGAAGGTAATCAGATGGTGAAAGCAGTACTCCCATGCTCGTGGTGAATTACAGGTGAAAATAAGAGGAACAAACACGGATGTTTAACATACAAGTGCGCTACGTGAAGCGCTCATAGGTCGCCGGCATCACCGCCGTCCTTGACGTCTAGCTTCAGGCCAGGCACCTTGGACATTTTAAACGGATGGGGTTTCTGGGTGGATTCCCCTACAATGGAAACGAACACATGGGCAATACGCTCTGGCACAAACTTGCCATTAAAGTCGTAGTAGACAGAGCCCTCGTCCCCATCGCGTTGTATAAACACCAAGGAGGGGGAGCCACCGTCCGCTCCCGCCTTGAAGAATTGTCGCACATCCCGCGCTAAAGTTTCGTCCACGACACCAAGACGCATGAAGCGGTTCTGTGCGACGGGGGCTACCATTTGCTCCATAATGGAGCGGGTCGCGTTGATCAGGATATCTTTTGCGCGAGAAATGTCTTCTTTTTTAGCAAAGGCAATGGCCGCAAATTGCCCCGGGGGGACGACCATGAAATCATCCCACTCCTTCCTGTTTCTAATCACATGGCACATCACCTTGGCCGACAACACCTTCTCCTTCTTCAGCGCCACCCACCGCCGGTTCATTTCCGTTACCATATAGTTCAAGCGCAGCTTGTAGGTGTGGTTTGTGCTGGCGTCTCCCTCACCGTCCGTAATACGGGCCGCACGCTTCAACGCGCTGGCGACGTCGCCGATGACGCTATGAGACTGCAGTCCTTCCACCTTCACCACCTCGTCTCGGTTGCCATCCGAGGGGAACAGCACCACGAAGAGGGGTAGCTCCGCCTTGCTCTCGATTCCGTAGTGTTTGGCGATGGCACGCTTGTCTGCCGTGCTGAACGCCTCCTCCACCACCCCCATCACAGACGAGTAGGCCAGCTGCTGCGACAACGACCGAAGCATGGGGCTGACGTGATCGTTATTCGTAAAGTACAAAATGCGTGGGATTTTGGGGTAGCCAGGGTAGAGTGAAAATAGGGACTGCACGTCGCGGAAGTTGTCCACCCGCTCCAACGCCAGGGGCGATATACTCTCGAGCACAAAGTTCACCAGCGTGACGGGGGACAGCTCTCCCTCAAACACCTTGACGGGCTTCGTCAGCCCTCTTTCCGACATGTCTGGCATCAAATAGAGGCCGTCAAAGTAGAGGATGGTCTGGTGCCCCCCTGAAAAACGGGTAAACAGGTCTGCGGCAGGGGAGTTCATATCCACCCGTCGTACCTCCACCCCAATCGTGGCGACCGTCTGATGCAGGATGGAAAGCGTTGGTTTCCATGTTTCCTCATTCACTGTCTTGTCGCTCGTGTCGAGGACGAGGACGACCGATGGTTTTAGCTCCGCTCCCAAAAACGAGCGAGCGTCCTCCTCCGTCACCAGTCTCTTGATGCCAGTCTCGTCGAGCACGTTGGCAGCACACACGGCGCCAAATGCCAGGAGCGATAACAGCAGGCACAAGATAATACGATTCATCGCTTCAATAAAAGTATTTTGTTATTTTTTTTTTTTTTTTGAATTAGTTTTCTTTTGTTAGGTATAAATTAAAGTTATTCTTTGTTTCTTTTGATGACAGCTGATGGGCAGAGGAGGGAAAGTGGAGTTTTCACGGGAAAGAAAAACCGGAGGCAACGGAAGAACTCAAACAGACGAGTAAAAAAGAGCCGTTCAACCTTGTTGTTTTACTAATACACAAGATCATCTACTATATCGTATTCACTATTACTACAGCTATCATATATAAGAAAAGAAAAGAAAATTGCTAGCATCCTAATATTATCCGCTCATACTTAACTGTGTTGTTCCGCTTCCGCTACAAGTTGTTCCCTGGCGTCCCTCTGTTTAATGTGGTTAATGTACCCGAAGCGAGACTGGTTCATGAACCACACTTCTCCCTGATTGGGGAACTCTTCTAAAGGTTTCTGCCACCAGAAGCAGTCGTTTTCGAGGTCCTTGGGCACACCGAACGGGCGGACCATTTGACGACCGGGGTAGTACATGTTGCTGGCCATTGCCCGGTACGTATTGACGGACATGGCATTCCTGGCTAACCAGTACAAGCACGCGGCGAGCATCATGAAGAGGGGAATCTCCTTCCACCCCACACGCATATTGTTGTCGCCCCATGACCTAAACCAATTGTAACGTTCTACTTCGGAAATTAATCCCTCATCCTCCGTGCCGTAGGTGAACTCCTTCTTGCAGTTCATCTTGGGCATGTGGTACCCCGGCGGGGGCCACTCGGGGTTCCAGGAGCGGGTACGAATGGTGGGTTGGATCTCATCCCACTTCATGATCGTATCGGACCAGTGGTACCACGTGTTACGGTTGAGCAACTCCTTGGGCATACTGCGGAAACCCGGGCGGTTCTTCTGCCAGGCCTCGCCGGGGTAGTAAAACTCCTCCGAGTCCCACTGCTCCTTCAACGCCGTGATAGCGGCTATCTTGGTGTTCGTACCAGGTTTGGTGTACTCGTCAAAATACTCGTAGAGACGGTACTTGGATGGGGTGTGCAGAGAACCGTGGTTGGTGGTGCTGTTGTCCTCGCGGTTACCCTGGTAGAACTGCTCTCTCCCCTCGGAGCGTCTGAACTCGGAGGAGGCGTTAATATTTTCATCTACGCGGTGGTAATCCCACTTGTCCTTTGGGCGAACGGTAAAGTATTTGATATTTTGCAGCTCCTCCTTGGTGACTTTGGTGGATTTGTGGCCGTAAGGGAGTGTCCACCCATGGAAACCAGCAAACTGGAAACCGTGGTAATTTCTACTCTGATACACTAATGACGACGCGGTCGTCGCCTTCACGACTAGCGGAGACCTGGAAAGCATCCTTTTCCTAATACTACTTGAGGGGGAAGAGAGAGGAAGAAATAATGCGGCAGCCGTTTGGAGAGACAATAATCATAATAAAAATGTTGCCTAGAGAACAATAACAATAAAAATAAAATTCGGATAGCAGAATAAAAAGAGCAAGAAACAAATAAATAAATTAGCAGAGTCAATTGCCACGTTGTCTCTTCGACGTGTAGCTCATTTTTCTTTTCGCGGCAGGCTTCTTTTTGCCGCTTGCACAAGCGCTCGACAGCTCTTTGAGTGTTTCGAACAGTTCTGGTGAATACAGGTAGGTTACTTGCTCGTTGTTTAGGATCCCCTGCAAAACGTCGGAAGGAACAGCGTCAACCAGCCACTCCTCCACTTTTGCGGCGCTGCGGTCGTGGATGGACGAACTGTCATTCATATTATTGTCGGCGTCGCTCGTCGAGTAGCGAGACTTTTTGCGTACCTCCTGTCCCTCCTCCACGAAGCCCTCTTCTGTCAGCCGCTGAAGAATGCTGATGCACTGATCCAGTGAAAGGTCAACTGGGCAGGAGGTTCTCAGATACTCCCGAATATCAGAAAGACGGACGACACCCCTTCCCGAAGGCGCTCGGGAGGAACACGAAAAGACAAAAGACGTGAATACGAGGAAGGCAACTTCCGACGACCGCAACGGGGTCGTCTTCTTTAAAAGTGTGTGAAGAGAGGGAATTCGGCCAACGTCAAATTCTGGCGACTGCAGAAGACTCGGGCTTCTGGAACAAGGCTTCACTCCTTCTGAGACTGGCGGGACAGTGTTCGTCCGCTCTGAAGTTTGCGCCGTCTGAAACGTATCCGTCTGTGTGGCAGCGCTCCCCTCCATGGCGGAAATAAAATTATTTCGTACCTGCGCGAGCACCGGGTGTCTCACCGCAATTGAAAACACGTGATGGCTTGTGTCCACTTTGCCAATGTTCACATTAAATTGCTGTTCGTTCTGATACATGGACACCATTTTGTCGCTCGCTGGCCTAAAGCACGGCGGCTCATACGACGGAGGTGTAACATCCTCATAATAATTCAGCCTCATGGTGATCACTCGTTCATTCATTAAAGGGGGTAAACATTCCACAACCTCGACGAGTTTGCTTAGGATTTCAACCAACATTTTCATAACTTCTTCTTTAGAGCACTTTTTCCCATTCTGCGGGGCAGAGGTTGATTTTTTCTGTGATTTACCACCGCCGCCGCTAATTTGTGAACTCAAGGAAAAATTAGCCCGTTTGCCGTCCTCGCAATACGAAAAACCAAACACGTAACTTTCGAGTAATTCCGAACAATCCGCATTGTAAACGCAGAGCGACAATTCTTTCAAATAATTTTTATTTAATGCGTCAAACGCTCCTTTTTCCAACCATTCTGAAATGGTGCTTGACTCGGTAGAATTAAGGAGCATGTGCTTGATGGGATGTCCCAGAAACGGTCTGTCGTCGAATGCGTCGTCCCGACAAAGGCCACGTGAATAGGCAATACACGAAACTGACGCGCGAATAAAATTGCGAATCGCTGCCAAACTCTGCGTTTGTGAAACACTAATTTCCGTCGACGTCATGAGAAGAATAAAAAATATGCGTGAATGATTTAAAGGAAAAAAAAATGTGGTGCTCGACTTACCCAACAATAATGAATCTTAAAAAAAAAAAAGAGAGAGAGAGAGATACAAATATTCAATAAAAACAAACAAACAAAAAAATTAAACAAGAAGCCAAGAAATAACACGGGGAAAAAAAAAAACATTTTTTTTTTTAGGTAACAAATAAAATAAAATAATCAAATCAATTGGTTGAACTCACGCTGTTTTACTTCTTGCCAGCCTTGCGCTCAGCGACCTCGGCGCGGATAGCCTTGCCCTTGGCAGAGCGGTCCTCACGCTTGGCGCGGACTTCCTTAATGTAGGAGAGGTCAGCACCAACGTAGGCACGCTCGACACGGACGGTGCGGGCGGCACGGCGACGGCCGACGCGGTCGGTGGTCGTCTTGCGGTGGATACGGCGGTAGGCACGGGTCCAGGGGATGAACTGGGCGTTCTTCTTGCGCATGAACATGGCGAAGCACTTGTGACGGTTGAAGGTCAGCACCGGCTTGGTGGACTGGTACGCGAAAGGCACGTAGCGGCGACCGTGGCCGGGGTGCACGGCGAAGTGGGAGAACTCACACTCGATTGTGCGCATTGTTAAGTCCTATAAAATTAAAGTTAAATATTAGTAAAAAGAGGGGAAAAATGTAGGCGAAAGAAAAAATTCGATGGGTACCCAATTTAAACACACCATAAAAATAAAAATTGCACAAATATGATGAAGAAAAAAAAAAAAAGAAATTAGATGAAGATAATATTTGATAAAAGGAGAGGGGTAATTATAAATATAATGACAGAATATTTTACAGCCAGAAAAATAATATGATTGTTTACTCTGGCATACAAATAAACAAAAATTATTACAGACATTTTTTTAGGCTTATCAAAAATAGAATTAATAAACCCTGGAGTGATAAGTCTTTTTTTATTTTTATTTTTATTTTTATTATTGTTTATTGTAGTTGTTCGCCGACACGGTAATTATAAAATTACGCGGAATTCGACAGTTCTAACTAACAAACGCCGCGAGCAGCAAAAAGACAATAATTAAATATAGTGCTTGTGAGAAAAACAGAAAAATCTTCGGTTGAATTGACCTGATGATTTTAAATGCAACGGCATCTAAACTTGCAGTCAAATATTAATATAATTAAAAAAAAAAAATAATAATAATAAAAACAGTCCAATGAG
Source organism: Angomonas deanei (assembly GCA_903995115.1). Lineage (NCBI taxonomy): Eukaryota > Euglenozoa > Kinetoplastea > Trypanosomatida > Trypanosomatidae > Angomonas > Angomonas deanei. The sequence continues at coordinate 220,330 of LR877147.1, read as the reverse complement.
GTTCTTTCGCACGCGAAAAGAAGCAGTACAAAAAACACGAGCTTTCCTTTCCTTCCGAAATGCATTCAGAGAAACTTTGAAAGTGATTTATTAATTAATAATTTATTCGTGGGGCTATCCGAGAATATTTATTTATTTTTCGAAGCGGACTCGGTCTTTTGAGAGCGAGGTATAACACCAAGATAACAAATCACGTTGGGCAGATTTTTTGACTTGTTTTACACTCTGCTGGTTTAATTAAAGGTGGTATATTTTCTTCTGTCAGTATTGACAATAATTGATAGATTGTGTACCTTTTAATTTCGCAATTGTGTATTTTTTGCGCATGCAACTTTGACTTCGTACCAACTTTCACGTTCGTTTGTATTTATTTTTGTATACACGTTGACAGTGTATTTATATGTCGATCAACGTGTAGCAAAAAATACAAACACCGTTATTCCACAATTTAACTTTATTATTAGCGCACAACATAAAATAGCTGTCCGTCGCGCCCTCAGAATCAGCACTACGCCAAAAGTTCGTCGTAAATTTTATTACAGCAGCACGTTTTCTCTATTTCTCGTATAAAAGCAAACGTAGACGCGGTTTAAGAATAGAAATTGTCAGTTTTCCTCAGATATTATCCGCATTTTGTGTGGCGAAAGTAAAATAAAGTGTCGAGATAATCGCAAACACGCTGTTGGCACGCACCATTTTTCAAATTCTTGTACCGATAAAATTATTTGAATCAAACAGACATCATCAAGCGTCCACCGATAAATAAATATTCTGTCGTCATCCTTTTCCCACATCACTACTTCCGGCTTTGAACCACCCACTTGACTATACGTCAAATTTAGTCGACGTTCGTATAAATATAGTTAAATAACATTTTTTTTTTTTTTTATGGATTCATGCTTCTCTAAAAATGTTAGATGTACTTTGTTTCAACTATAAATAATAATAATAAAAAAAGAGGAACATAAAGATTAACAAGCACCGTGAGCGCATTTTTGTCTGTTCTGCAGCAAATATAAAAATATGTAACTCAACAAATATTTCATGGTTGTATAAAAATATTAAACGTAATATACACTAATAATTTATCTGCAATACTTTCGCGCAGTGTTCATTATTCCGTAAAATTAGAAATAAACCACTGACAATACCAATGTAGCTATCGTCTTCTCCGTGTCCAACTTTTCAATACGTTTCTTAACAAATACAGGGAAATGGAAAGGGGGAGCAATAATAGCAAGTATATTTTTCTGAACCCCTGCTTTGGTATATCGTGCGGAATATTTTTGTCGTGGGCGTCTGTGCCTTTATAAAACTCAGAAATATAGGCTTCTTTCGTTTTCCCTTGCTGCTTCTCAGAACAAAGTGTCGAAATTTCTGTTTCGCCTAGAACCACAACACTACATGGGTATCTTGAATTTTTTTGAGTGAATTTCGTCATTCCTTCGGTGCAGTTGTTGAACAATTTATGGATGCGCATGTTTCTACTTTCCGCTATTTTTTCGGCGATGCTCAATAAAATGTCGACGAGTGGTGAATTATAAACGTATATAATAATTGTTTGAATTTGAATTTCTGTCCGATCCAAATCGTTTAGAAACATCAGTGCCGCAAAAGGATTTTGGCTGCTCGTATCCACTTCCAAAATGTCAAATTGATGGTCCTGTATTTTTTGTTGATTAAAAATTATCTGGTTGATCGGCATTAGACTACGAATTTCCTCGGACGTGGGCTCGCAAAAATTATTCTCGCGGTTGCCACAAATTTTCGGGCGCTGCTCTTCCTTAAATTTTCCGTAATAAATTTCCGGGTTGTTGGCGGTCGAGTTGAAAATATCATTCACCTTAACGGACGATGCGTTAAAGTAATTTGTAATGTACTCAACATTTTTCCTCTGTCCCAGCGGGACAGCGAAGGTGGAAAAATTAACGGCCGGCTCTTGACTCTTAAAATGTGCGTAAAACGCGGAAGTAACGGATGGACCCCCGCACGCATCCGCGCCGCAAACATAGAGAATATTTTTCTCATTGCGCGGTGTTTTTTCATCCAATAATTTTCTGTACACCTGACTCAAACTCACCTCGCAATAGGGTCTCGTCGTTATTGGGGAAAAGAAAAAGTTTAATTTATTAATGGAGGCTGCCAGTGAATTATCGTTGAAAACCATCGTGGGCAGACAGTCGTCGCATCCGGCGGCGGCCAGGTAATCGAACGACCGGGAAGGCGGGCTCCAAGAGTCGGCCCCGCTCTTTGGCGTATGGGCGCAGAAGAAAAGCGCCACGCACAGCGTGGTCAGCGCCAACGCGAGGTTCCCCCGATTTACGGTACGGGCTACGGCGGCCTTGCCCGCTTTCATTTTTGTTTTCTTTTCAGACTCGTGGGGAGAGGATGCGGGTGTTTGCGTGTCGGTCTTCGGTTCGGAAGGGATGACGGGCCGCCGAGTGGGCGGACGCGTAGGGGCTGCTGCTCCGGGCGCAGTGACGCCTGACGCGGGGCTTACCGCCCAAAACCTAAGCGAATGGGTAGGGCGTGGAAAAAGGATGGCCGTTCGGGGGAAGGCGGATGGCTCAGCGGGCGCATAAGTTCAAGGATTCTTTTTTTGGGTTTTTTTTTTGGTTTAAAGCAGTGTATACGCCTTTCAAAAAGAAGAGCTTTTTATTGGTCGAGTGCTGAGCGGGCTTCCTGTTTTCTGGTTTGGTAGAACTGAACACCTTTCAGGATTTCGGTTTCAGCATAGCAGAGTGAGTGAGTTAAATCAATGTATTTGCTCGCCACGTTTTGTTTCGGCGTGCGGAGTAAAGCGGAGACGGTGACGTGAATATCTCTCATGAAGGAGTGGAACAAAGCGTCGTACAGTTCGTCACATTCTTCTCCCGCTTTCGTTTCCTTCAAAAAGGGTTGCAATAATGAGTGCAGTGGAGCCCACTTTAGTTCATTATTAACCAGCGTGTTGTACTCTCGCAAAGCGCCCAAATCTCTGGAGGTACTGGACGACAGCAGGGCGTCTTGGGCGAACGCTGTTAATTCTGGAATCACGTTACAAAAGAGGTAAACGGCCGTCTTTAGAGTGCACTGGTCGAGGAGAACGTCCCCCTTTCGGAGGCCGCAACACACGGCCGCGAAAGAAGAGTCCCCTTGGCCCGTTGCCCTGAGAAGACAGTGACGACTTGTTACTTTCGAGAAACACCGCGAGATGGCCTCATCCATCGGCTGGAGTTTGTCCTCCACTGTCTGCAGGAATGTTGTGGCGGCAGTGTCGAACCACTCTTCCACCGTCGCCTCCCACAACTGAACAAGCATCAGCTTAATGGCGCCGATTTCACGGTTAACTTGGAGTGATTGGGCGCTGCTGTGGATGGAGCGTACGCGACTGGAGACGGGGTAGGTTTCTGTGAGGGACTGCACGCTGTCTTGCAACTGCGCACACCGCTTCTTGTTCTTTCGTTTCAGTGCGCTGACGGTCAACTTCAACTCTTCCGTGGCGCGGGAGAGTGAGGTTTCAACCTGCGCTGGATCGAGAGGTGAATCAACTGACATGGGGGGAATGTCTTATCTACAACGATAAGAATAGGAGAAAAAGAGTACACAACACACGACAGAAGGTGAGGACAAAACGAGTTTTTTTTTTCAAATTGTTTTTTTTTTTTTTTTGGTCAAACATAAAATAAAATAATCAAATCAATTGGTTGAACTCACGCTGTTTTACTTCTTGCCAGCCTTGCGCTCAGCGACCTCGGCGCGGATAGCCTTGCCCTTGGCAGAGCGGTCCTCACGCTTGGCGCGGACTTCCTTGATGTAGGAGAGGTCAGCACCAACGTAGGCACGCTCGACACGGACGGTGCGGGCGGCACGGCGACGGCCGACGCGGTCGGTGGTCGTCTTGCGGTGGATACGGCGGTAGGCACGGGTCCAGGGGATGAACTGGGCGTTCTTCTTGCGCATGAACATGGCGAAGCACTTGTGACGGTTGAAGGTCAGCACCGGCTTGGTGGACTGGTACGCGAAAGGCACGTAGCGGCGACCGTGGCCGGGGTGCACGGCGAAGTGGGAGAACTCACACTCTATAGTACGCATTGTTAAGTTCTACAAATGAATATAGAAAGAGAGAAAGAAAATACAAGGAGCTGAAACACAAAACAGCTTGACCACATGGACGGACAAACAAATAAACAGATACAGGAAAAACAAAACAAGAAACATCGGTTAAGCTTAAAAACAAATGCGCCAACTTTTTCGTTTGGCTTATTCTTTTTCTCCATTTTCTATGCAATTGTCTGGGGCTTCTATGTTGTCGTTAAAAGTACGTTTTTAGAATATTAACGTACCCAAACATATGCGCACGGGCTCGAGTGACACGCGTGTCTTGCGGCTCCTCCACCGTCTCGAGGTACGGCGAAAGATGCTTTAATCGTTTCAACAAGGCCGCCTCCCTCTCCCCGCGTGGCTCCAGCGTTTCAATAAAGTCTGGGAGATACTCCACCGGAATCTCGCCCCATATTTTTTGCGGCTCCTCCTTCTTTTGTGGTGTATCCTTCGCTTTTGGCTCGTCGTCCTCGTCCTGTAGGAAGTCCACGGGACGGACCAGCTGCCGCTTCAGCACCTCTGGGACGTCCAGGAGGGGAAAGGCCGACTCCGTCTGTGGGGTGGACTGCACATAGATGCTACGGGAAAGTGGGAAACGCCAGTACAACCGTCTGTACCGGTCCGACCCCAGCGGCTGGATAATACACCCCTCTCCCTCGTCTAGCGACTTGTAGTAGTCCATGAAGGCCTTGTCCACTCCTTTCTGGAGGCCAGCCATGACACTGTCCCTAGACGTTAGTGAATTCCTCGTCCTCTGTGCCAACTCCTTTGCTGACGAGCTGCTTGAAAATCGCCTTCACTTCCTTCGCGGCCTCATCGCGGAGGGCGGCAATGCGCTTTTCCAGCTGGACCGTCTTCTCGTCCGACAGCTTCAGGACGCGGTCGGCCTCTTCGTGGACCACATCGCTGGCGAGTGCCTCGTTGATGCAAAAAGTGAGAAGGTTGAGTCGGTCCTGGATCCCAATGTTGCCCCAACTCGCCAGATTGCGCAGTTCCTCTACCCGACCCATCGTCTCTTTTAATTCGGCCTCGAAACCTTTGATCTCCTCTACCTCGGGCTCCTTGTTCGCCTCCTCCTGGACTTCCTCCACCTTTGGTGGAACCTTTTCCTCCTCCTCGTCATCCTTCACCTCTTCCTTGGTCGTGGACTCCTCTTCTTCCTCTTCCTCCTCCTCCTCCTCTTCGGAGGAAGTGGAGGACGTCTCCGACGTGTAATCCTCCTCCTCCGATGACGTTTCCTTTTTCTTGGGTGCAGGGCGCTTCTTTTTGTTGCCGCTAGCAACCGCGACAAACTCCTTCAGGCTCTCGAACCACGTTTTACCCCTAATGTTGATACGAGGCGTGTTGGGGGAGCTAACGCGCACGTGCTCTACTGTTACCTCCATCAGACACTGCGTGATCTCTTCCATCAATCCGTTTCTACTTTCGTCCTCCTCCAAAATACCTTTCAGAAACACTCGGAATGGCATTTGGCTTAGCTTGAAGGCGTGCGGCACGGAGGTCAGCATCGACCACACGAAAAGGGCCCTTTCATACAACTCCTCGCTTTCGAGCGGGCACACCGGGTCGTACTGCACGTAGCCCAGCGGCTTGGGGTCCTTGATGGTCGTGTCCTCAGCGGTCACGGTACTGTCCGCCTCATCGAGAGATTGCTGAATGCGTTTCTGCTCCTCGTCAATGGCCCTCGACAGTCTTTCCTTCAACTGCACCTTCTCCAATATCTTGCGCTGTGCCTGCTCCCGCTTGGCCCTCGCGGCGTCGCGCTCCGCCTTCTTCTTGGCCAGTTCTTCCTCGGTTGGCTCACGAAATGGTTCGGTTTCGTACCCTTCAATTTGGTTGATGACACTCACACAGGCGTGTGCGATGGGGTGCAGCAAATCTTCGTCAAAGTTGATGCGGCACTCTTCGTCCTCACGAAAAGTGCGGAAGGAGTGTGCCATCGCGCGCCCAATGGCCTCTAGCGAAACCTCGTGGAACGGTTCTGGGGGTACCTTCTCTTCCTTCGCCTCGTACAGCTGTCGCTCCTTGTCAATGATCTCCTGAATGGGAGGAATGCGACGGGACATTTCCTCGAAAATGGGGCCAAGGTCATTGTACTTGTGAGCGTAGAGGAGACCCAACAGTTGCACTATATTCTCCAGCGCCGTCACCACCTTCTTCTCCGGCAGCGTCAACGCTCTGTTGCGGCCTATAAAGAGGGAGGAAATACCACCCTTCTTCGCGGCGGGCTTCTTCCGCTCTCGTTTGACCTTTTTGGGCGGGTTCGTATTGTCGTCTCCGTCCTTCTTGGAAGGGGACTTGCGGGAGCGGCTTCGCTTCTTGGTCTCGCCCTCCCCATCCTCTGTCTGGCCTTGGTTGGCTTGGGGGGAGACGGACCGCTTTTTTCACGACGGGGGCACTTTTCCTAAACATCTCCACTTTCGTGCCGGACTGCTTCAAGGCGAGGCGACGCTCCTTTTCCAGTTCCTTGAAGCGTGTTTCTATGTCCGAGAGGGTGGTGTTGATAGCCCCCTCCTTGGAGGCCTGCTCCGCCTTCCGAATCTCTTCCACCAGCGTGCCGTCCTTATCCCCGTAGCGCGCGGCGCAGTTGACCAATGCGTCAAAGTTGGTTTCCATCCGCGGCAGGGACGAATCCCGCATTTGCAGTGGGGTGTACGCAATTAAGCCATCCAAATACGTCGCGGCGTAGTGTAGGAGGCAGACCGCGTACTTTTCCTGTTCCTCCGGTTTGTTCTGAATATACTGGAGTGCCTCCACCAGGGACTCCTCCGAGGCCTCGATTGTGTAGGGGAGGGATTTCTCTGGGGATAGACTATTGAAAACGGCGACACTCTCCGATTCGTTCCCATTGCTCCGGTAGATCTGAAAAGGACTACGAGCGGGGATCATCTGTTCTATAGACTGTTATGGTATCTTCTTTAGAATAAAGAGAGAGAGGGATTCAGAAGAGAACTGTGATGTCAACAAAAACATTATACCAAGGACGCGACAGAACCAGTGATGCCATTTGCTTCTTAAAATTATACAAGATCAACTACACCAGCTCTTCAACGAGCCCTTTCGTCTTCAGTTCCTTTACGGTGAACAATTCTTTGCTATCGAGGACATGCACCGCGGAGGGGACCGGGCGGAAAAGACGGTCGCTCGGCTCCCCCTTGTGCTCCTCTCTAATAGAAAGTGAAACCTTCTTCTTCGACCCCTCCTCCTCGCGAGGTGCGGGGGTGCCTGTAAAGTCGATCGACCGCTGAACACTGGTGAGAATGGTGGATTCCGTGATCTGGGAGGCGGCGGTGGTGGAGAAGGGAATCCGTGTACTGGAAAGGGCACTTTTGTTCGGACTCTTCGTTTCCTCCTTGACCGTGTCCTGCGACACCGGGTCGGCGTTCACAAAGTGCAGTTGGTTTTCACGCACAATCCGCTGGACACACCCCAGCACCGCCTCCACGTGATGAATAAAAAAGATGTGCGCGAGCTCCTCCATGGTGTGCTCGGCGAGGGCGCGCAGGGTGTAGGAGCCGTGGGAGAAGGGCAGAGGGTACTCCTCCGTGCTGTACGCCTGGACAGTCGAGAGGAGGTAGAACTGCAACTCCCCAAAGATGGTCTCCACCACGTCACTCTTAAACTTGCTGACCACCCGGTCACTTTTTGAGAATCGCTGAAACTCCAAGTAGTCGTACGTGCGGGCCAATCCTTCATTTCCGTCCATCACGAACTGAAAGTACCCCAGCCGGCCGCGAATACCCCCTTCGCTAGGTGGGAAGCAACAACTGAGACGGTCGTTCAGGACGTACTTGACCACATTATCCCCAATGAACTCCAGTCGCTCAAACTCGTACGACCGGCCGGCGGAGTGTGCATCGGAGGAGTTCAAACTAAACGTTTCTGCGATCACCCCACGGTCAACGAGAAACTGAATCAGATATTGGATTCTTCGCTTCCGTACATGCGAGTCGCGGTGGCTGAGGGAGCGAATTCGATTGAACTGCGTGGAAGTGTCTAACCGGTGCCACCACATCTCCACAATATCCTCCGGCTTCCCGCAGTGGGCTCGCAGCAGTTCAACCGCCATCCCCATCCGCCCCGCGTGTGGGACATGCTTCTCGTGGCTGAACCACTGGATGTAGGTTTCATTGCACAGCTTGCACCGTCGCATGCCATAATCACAAAACATGTCGGATAGTTTTTTCAAGGGCACATCGACCGACAATTGGGGTGCGCTCCGCCCGTCCGCCATGTCCCGACGGAATATTTTGACGTGCTCGTACGGGTCCCCGGGTTCGTGGCGGAATGTACTCTCTAACGGCAGACGATCCCCTGCACTCATGGATGGTCCTTTCTCCAGCAGCTGCCTACTTAACCGCTTCACGTTGAGCTTACCGCGAGCGACGGGCGCTGCCCCTTTATGATAGGTTGTAAAATTATAGTAGTTCTCCCCCTTTTCAGGGGAGGAGACGGTTGTCGCCGCCTTCAGAATCAGTCTAGCGCACCGCATACCTCTTCTGTAACTATTGTCCAACAATGCCAAAGAAAGAGAAAAAGAGAAAAAATAGAGATGGTTGAAAGCAACAACGAAAAGGAGGTTCCTGGTAATTCATGATCACACTAATCCATAATGATAATCTGTATTTTTCAAGAAATATAATACATCTTACTTCTTCTTTCCGGCCTTTGACATGGGCTTGTTCCCACCGCCGGTCTCCTTCACCTGCGCCTCTATCTCGCTCAGCTTTTGCTCTATTTGGTCTAGACGGTCCAGCGACTTTGCCTGAACCGCACTCCGGATCGACTCCAGCTGCTCCTTCACACCGTCGGAGTAATCCCCGTTGTTGAGACCCGCCTCCCGCCGTCGCGCCTCCTCTAACTTCTCGGACTCCTTGAGGAACTGCTCAATACGTGCCTCCTCCTTTCCTCGCTCCCGCTCCTCCATCTTGGTGCGCCACTCCTCCTCTGGAATAGCGGTGGACAGCGCTGGGAGTGGTGGTGGACTCTCCGTGATGGCCTCCACCGTCAGCGACTTCACGGTGAGGGTCTGCGGCTTCATGAAGACATAGGCATAGAGCTTGTAATGACGGTAGTATGTGGACAAAAGATATTCATCAATATCCTGAACATCCGTGACGTCAAAGATGGCGGCACAAAAGGGGGGACGCGGCACGCTGTGTTGAATCATCAGCGCTCTAAGATGATCGTAGGAGGCCACCCTCGTGTAGCGCTTCTCCATACTGACTAGATGCACCTCCCGCACCAACGCGACCAGCGTGCTAGTCTTCTCCGCCGACATTTGGTGTGCCTTGGCGAACAGAATAAGGTGTGACAGGAGGTCCATCACGATGTTCACTCCCGCCTCATTCCACTGCTCCCGTAAGAGGAGTTTACCCCCGGTTTGACTATCTACACTCTGTAACACTTCCCGTATCGACTGGACATCACTAGCGGCAAGACACTGATAGGTGGCCTCCGAGTCCAGCACCTTCCATATAAGAGTTCCTGTCATCTTTACGGAGGAAATGGGGTTCTTTTTTTTTTTTTTTTTCCTTGACTGGAAACGGATAGGGGGGAGAAAGAGAACGATAAAAAGTACATCCAACGAAATATTCGTTGTGACAATTGAAATCATTCACATGGCCGAAAAGTGTACTCTGATTTTATTTCGTTTTTATTAGTTTACAAATATAGAAATGTTTTGTGGAGGCGTACAGAACCACCTCGTTTTGTATTAGGTCCATCCTTATAGTTTTAATCCTCATCCTCTTTGGTGTGCGTGTCATCGTCGCGGACGGGCTTCTTCGGCCTGGAGTTCTCCTTCATCATGTTTTTGGTCATGGCCCGAAGGAAAAAGCCGCGGCACCGTTCCGAAAGATCTTGAATAGGTTTCGCCCGTGCAGTGGCGGAGGGCATATTCTCGACGACAGCCTTGACATCATCAAACAAAAGGGATGCCGTGTCACTTTGACCTCCAATCGCACAACCTCGCAGACTTTGAGAAAGAAAGTTCAGATATAGCATCAACGCCGTGTAGTGCTCTTTCGTCATGCCCTGCGCGTCAGGGGACGTTACGCGCTTCTTCAGCGCCATGAAGTCAGGCAGCTTGCGCGTTTCCTCCGAAACCTCCAGTGCCCTGTCCCAACGCCTCGCCTGCAGTAGTATTCGCATCAGCAACACGGATGCCTCCGTATCCCACACGGTGTGTTGAATACGGTGTAGTCGAAGCGCGGTGTTACTCAAATTGGTATCCGCGCGACACAGTATTTTTAACAATGAGTGCGCCACGGGAAGTGGATAGGGGTCAATCATACTTTCGTGCTCCGCAAACTCTCCGTGCACGGTTACGAGCGCTTGAAGCGCCGCAACCCAATTGCCATGTCCTTCCGCTGCCAGTCGAAGCAGTTCGGCGTCTCTCTCACCGCCTTTCTCTTTCGTCTCTTCCGTCAGCTTGATGGTTTTCTCCAGTGCGGAGTGATCTTTCAGGATAGACAGCGCCATCACATTCTCCCGAATCCACTCCGGATTTTGCTTTTCCGACGCGCTGTACTTTTGTGTCCACGTCTTACGCCACTCCCTGCCAACGTTCCGTTTCTCAATGCGCATACTGAAGCGCAGCAGGACGGGCAGCAGTACACGCAGCACCTCGCGCTCATGCTGGGGAATACTGTGCACCTCCGACCGGCACGCGGTATGGTCGACGGCCTTCCAGTACACGTCCACCGCCCGCAGCCACGTGCCGTCACTCTTCAACGACTTCTCCAATTTCCCATCCTCCACCTCCAAGACACGCTTAAAGAATGTCATGGAGAAGGTTCCTTTGGCTAGGCAAAAACTGTTCATTAGCAGGTGAAACACAAACAACCGTTCATGGACTGGCTTCATTTTGAGAAGGGCTAGTATGTTTTCCTCCAACTCTCCTGGCTGGCTGTCCAAAATGACTTGGTAGATGGTTTCTCTCCACCACACCCGTCGCTGTAGATCAATGCCATAGTAGGATGGCGTCACCGAATGGCCACGGTACCGGCGGTTGGTGGTAAACCGCTCCGACGCCCACTGCCACTCTTTGGAAGACAATCCGAGCCGCACTTGCTTGCCGACCGCGTTGTTGGAACTGTAGTACATTTGTAGTATTTTCCGTCTGCTACCAAGCAACACGCGGTGCTCCCTGGACCGTTTAACGTCCCCTAACCCATTGGACCGGCATCTCAGCTCCACACTGTACAGGAGCTTGGTGGTGAGAACGATACACTCCACCGCCTCTTTCTGTGTAGAACCAAATATTACACTTTCGTGATTCGGCATAATGTCAAGGAACAGTTGGAGATCGCGCATAAACACGAACAGCAACGTTTGAAACTCAGAGAGCGACACGACGGTGTGACGGCTGATTTCGGAGGTTGGTAGTTTCTCCACCGCCTTCAACGACAGCTCCAACAATAGCTTCACGGTATTGAGAAACAATCGTTTGGTGGTGGTATCGGAGTGTCTGCAGATTTCCTTGGCCACCTGGACAAAACAGGTCGCCAAGCGCAGTGACACAGCGGCGCCCTCAAAGGAAGAGGCGGTAGCCTTGCTCTCCTTGAGAAATGTATTCGACAAAGATGACACACTAAACGGCCCAAATAGCACACTTTCCAAAAAGGCAAACAAACGTACCACCTGGTCGGCCTGATCGCCGTCTACGATCAATTTCATGTGCACCACTTGAGGGATGACAGCACACAGAATGAATAAGACATCCTGCAGGTCAGACGGCAGAATGGATTTGGGGGTAGTGGTGGGCACACTATGCTCCGCTGGTGCGATGCTTTCTTCCCCCTCCACAGCGTCACGCGGGACAAAGGCACCGGATTGGATGGAGCTAATCAGCGCCCGTTCCGCCTTTTTCAAGTTTACCCAGCGCTTTGTCTCGACGTGTAGATGGGAGGTGGACAGCTGGATCACTTGGGCGGCGCGCTCCACCAGCGAGGAAAGGGTGGCGGTCTCCATGTCGACCTGTAGTTTATCTCCAAAACTGTTTTCCGTCAGTGCCACCACCGATGCAAAGTCATCCGGCCTGGTGGACCTGACATCGCAGAGGTGAAGTAAACAGACGGACTGGGCGGCGTACGTGGCGGCCGTCTCCGATGTTGCCAGTGCGGGAAGAATACGCTGCAGAAGGAGTTGCTCTACTTTCGCGTGCTTCTGCCACGGCTGGTCACGAACGGAACGTTGCAGGAAGAGTAGTGCGTCCTCGACGTAAACGGGGGAGGATTGATTGGAGACGAGCAGGGTGTATCGGTAGCACGTCTTCCACGAGGAGAAACGAATGAGCCCCCGTAAGGCTACCAACAACTCGGCTGGTAGGGAGAGTGGCTCCTCTGTCTCCTGGCGGTGCGTCTGGACAAACTGATTTACCATCCGCAACGCCTCCGTGGGGTAGAATTCCTCAGCGTGCTCCTTGAAGATGGACGGTTTTGCCACGGTGATGTTAGCGTGGCGCGAGGCACCAGCTTGGCGAAGAGGAGGTACCGCAGCGCTGACGGAGAAGGTGTGGAGGATCGCCAAGTGATCAATCACCGCCGTCAATCGCATGAGTTTCATCGCGACACTACTCTCCTCCATGGTATTCGCTTCCTTCTGCTGAGTCGCACGGAGACTTTCCCCCGCTTGGCTGTAGTCCATGCCACCGTCGAGATCCAAGTTGCCCATGGAGGCTTCGTACAGCGCCCACCGCTTCACCCACTCCGGGTGATGGGGGTCTGACCGGAGGGCGGTGTCATCGACCGTGATTTGTAAAGCAGGTGTCTCCACCGTGTCCGGCTGTTCCTCCTCCACTGGTGTGTTGATGTTGTTTTGCACCGTTCTCTGCCGCGCCAACTCCCACTCCGCCTTCCGCTCCCTTTCCCTCTTTCGGTCCCTCTCGTTTTTTTTGCTCTTCCTTTATCCACTTTTCAACCGTCGCTCGATCCGCGGCCGACTCGTAGGGAAGACTCGTGAGCAGCAGTATGAGATCATTGTGTCGGAGGCTAACACCGACGTGCACTAACCGCTCATAGAGGGCCCACGCCGCCCCCACGGCGTTGTTGTGTAACAGGGTGTGAAAAATATACCGAACACGCAAGGAGAGCTGCTCCGATATCTCAGACCCGTAAAAGCAACTTCGCTTCAATGACGTCCACATGGCCAGTAACACAGCGGCCTCCTCTTCATTTCTTTCAATAAAGACCGCTAAGGGGTCATCACTGTTGCCGTTGTTGCTCAGTGGTGTGTCGCTGGTGTGTGGTGCCGTACTCGCTACCATCGTTGGCGACGTCGCCGCTTCCACCACCGCCCCTAAACCATCCCTCGAAACTGGGAGAGTGGCCTCTGATGGGGCGTTACCGTGTCGTGCTAGGACATGATACCGCCACAGTGGACCAAACTGTTGTTCTAGCTGCCGCTCTTCACGACGGGAAATACTACGCCAAGATTTGAATTCTATTGACGGAAGGTCGCCCTGTACGCCGTATTTTAGATCAGAGAGCTGGGGCAGAAGAAGGTCCGAGGAGCTAGAGAGTTTGGTGGTGCTGCAGTCCCGCGGGCTGTGCCGGGGGGCACCGGTGTCACTAAAACCTAAAAACCTAATCGTTCGAACTGCCCTCATGGAAGTTCTTGCACAGTGGAAGAAAAAGAAAGAAAAAGGAGAATTGAAGACGCAAGAAACAAACTAACCAAATGCCACACTCGAATGTAGGAGACACCCGTTAGGATCCAGAAATACAACAATAAGGGCCCATTTATACTACACAAACGTCTTTTGGTCATACGGACAGAGAAAAAAGGAGCGTTACTGCCTTCTGCGTTCACCGAGCCGCGCCCAGTGAATGAAATATCGTTGAACCCTTTTGCACACCATCGAGTTCAGCGTGCCACACGCCAACAGTAGCAGGAAGAAGACGACACGCTGAATCGGTAGTAGTAGCGAAATATAAAGGTACGGTGATACCGATCCCTTCACGTTATTCACGTAAACGACTAGGAATGGGGTTACCAGCGGAACATACTGCTCAAAGAGGGAGCAGGAATGCACCGCCGCCCGTCGCAGTGTTCTTGACCTTTTTATGGCGTAGACCAACAAGTACTTGCCGTAGGTGGAGAGGACGACTAGCAGCGCTGAGAACGGCACTACCGTCGCGACGGGCCGCAGCACCACTTGATAAAACTCATTCGGTAGGAGACCTGTAAGGCGGGTGATGGGGGTGGGCCCAGGGAGACTGTCTAGTACCGCATGACCTGTGGCAGCACCGAGCCGATACTTCACCGCCAGTTGGAGGGCGGTCGCAAAGTTTTGCTTTTTCAACGGACGGGCGGTCATGGCACCGTTCAGCTCTACTAATTGGGTCTGCAGAGCGCGCAGCTTCGCCTTTGACTTTAGCTGCTCCTTCATGGTGCTCCGTAACGCGTCGGTTGATTCGTCGTTTTTCACAATTTCCTGCTCTAGTGCGGTCATTTGCCGCTTCGTCTCTACCCGTGCCGGCAGTATCCAGCTCGCCGCTCCCCGCTGCGCCACCTCCACCACCGTCTCACTTCCTCGCACAATGTTACTCAACTGACGAAGGTGCGTCAAGTAGTGTTCATACGCCATCATATGTGAACCCTTCGTGGACTGGAGAAAAGTAGCCATAATGGACTGCATCTCCTCCACCTCCTTCTTGACAACCGTGCGGGTGACGGGGTCTAGGATCACTGGTGTCGTGAGCACGTGAAGAAGGGGGAAGTCCACTGCCGCGGAGGCGCCATCGAGAAAGGAGGCGGTGGTGTGGGAGAGGGCGGTCTGTGCTAGATCGAGGTAGATGGCTTCTGGCGATCCGCTCACCTTGGTGAGGGAAAGAAACCACTCCTTGACAACCGAGTGTAGGGCCGCCATCTCATCCAGTGCCGCTTGCAGGGTCTGCTGCTCCTCCTCCACGGTGGTGGCGGACGCATTGGTGAGTCTACCGCGCCACTCTCTGATGCGCTTCTTGGAGTTCTTTTCCGACAAGTACGCCTTCCAGGCTTGCTGTTCATCGGATACGTCCTTCTTTTTATCTTTTTGGGCGGAGTCCGCCTCCCGACGAACCATCGCCTGCGCGTACTTCGACGACATAATTTTCTTGTAGCGATTCCACTTGTCAAAAGACTTTTCGCGCTCGGCGAAAAAACTACTGTCTAATTCCTCCCCGTTGACTCCCTTCACTTTGATGGAGGACGGCAAAGTCCCTGGCGTTTCCACCACATTAGGGTAGAAGGGGTTCGCCACTTCCTTACCGAGCGCCGTCAGGCCCAACAGAAGGAGCAGCACGGTGTACAGAAGACGACCCATGCGAAGAAAACAATTCTTTTATAGTTCCTTTTTTGGGGGAGAAGAGAGTGAGAGAGAGACAGTAGTCCAGTATTGACTTATACGAATGTGGCACATCAATGCATGCAGCGTGAAACGATAAACAAACGGATTTTTTCTTTTCTTTTGAGTCGATAATAACAATGAAACAAAAAAGATTTGCAAATAGTATCAGTGGAACCCCCAGCGGCGTTACTCCTCTCCAGCCGCCTTCTTGGGCTTCTTCTCCGAATTCAGCTTTTTCACAATGACAACGGCCACCACCTGGAGAACGATAAGGACACCAACCCCGATGCCAGCGATCTGGGCGTTGCTGAGGGATCGCTTCGCTGGAGGAGGTGGCGGTGGCGGCGCACCCTTGACTATCTTCTTCACTGCCTCGGTGGACTTGTTCGCCACTGCCGTCGTCTTGTCCTTTACAACGGCAAACGTCGATTTGGTGGCGCTTTCGGTCTTCTTGAAGAGGGAAGACAAGGCGGACACCGTACCGTCCCACCACTTTTCGTAAAATGGAGTTTCTTTGGTCAGCTGAGACATTTTGTTTGTTTGTTTTGATAACAAAAATAAATGGGAAACCTATAGCACGATATAAAATGGGGAAAGAAAATGTGGCGTGAAAGAACGTTAGCATTGAGATATAAAACTACTTTTAATAGAATAAACGAATTACCTTGACTCTTTCCACATCCTTAACGCAGGAAAAGTTTCCAAAACCAATTCCACCACAGTAATAGTTTCGTGCCGTACATTGCCCCGGTCACGGTGTTGTGACGATTGTAAAAGCGTATGCCCTCTCCCACTTTCATCCGTGCCAGATCCCTGTCGTCGTCGCCGTCGTCCTCTTGAATCAGGTTCCACGGCTCCACCAGGAACAGCCTATCCTTCTCAACTTTTGTCTTGTTCGCATCGTATTTCAGACCGTAAAAGATCGCACGATCGTTGTTCAGTTCATCCAACACTTCTAGCAAGTAGTGTTTCTCTGCCCATGTCGCACCGGTACGCTGTAACAAGGCGTACAAGTCCCGCCCACACCGTTCATCCCCGGCGGGAAAGAGCATACCACGGTAGACACGCGTCACGTCCACCTCCCTGCCCCGTGCGACGCTATCGGCATACAGCGCGCCAACACAAGTACTCAAGGTGCGCTTGGCAAACTTGAGAAACTTTTTCTGCTGATCCCTATCCGCAGTGAGTTCACTCGCCCGACGAATCGCGCTGGCGGCCTGCCACCTCGATAGCGAGGAGGCCAACTCCTGCCGCGGCTCCGACCGTATGGACATGAAAGGGGTTGTGATATCGTGCGAGAAGAGGGAGCTGTACTCCCGTGTTTCTGGCTTTTCCTGATGCCACTGGGCGGTCACGTGTTGGTCATACCATATCCGCGCCGTCCTTGCAGGGCTATACGTCACGAGCGCGACGGTGTCGGCGAGCGGGCGGAGGTATCCATTGTGTTCCGCCTCGTTAAACAGGAGGGAAAACCCCTGTGGGCCCCCCAATAGAAACGTATTGGTGACGAGCTGATAGGCGATGGAGAGCCGGCGGAAGGATGGGCGTTGGTAGAACAAGGTCACGAAGGAGGTGAGGTACGGGGGTAACTCCTCCCCCGCCGCGAACTGCGCCGCATCTGTCCTTGGCGGGGCAATAACGGATGCCATCTCCCTCCCATACTGTTCATCGACGGTTTCGGTAAAGGGGTAATAGAGCGCATTCAGCCCTTTTTTGATGTACCCTTGCAGTGCCGTCGTCTTGTTTTCATTCAAGTAATCGTCAAAGTCTGTAAAGTACAGCAGTGGCTCCAGGTTAATAGCCTCGCTCATATCCTGCCTTCCTATTTGGGAGTAATGAAAGGACATTCTCATTTTGCGGTCGACCACCACATTATCGGCAGAAATGTAGTCGCGAGCGTGTCGAAAACGGTTCTTTTCCAATGCAATTTTAGCCTTGAAGTTGTTCACTTTACGCTGTGCAGCCACTAGCAAACGGTCCACGTAGGAGACGCGAGGCTCCCCCCTGTGCGGCAGAGGGGTGTCCCCCACCAGAGGACGAAATGTGGAGGAGCCCAGTTCCCGTATGCTCTCCAAGTCAAACGTGTACGACCCGTCCGCCTCCTTCTGCTCCATCAGCCACGCCACGAGGAAAAAGGGTTCGGTGCGGGTGACCGACTTGCCCACGTGATCAATGAAGGAACTAGAGTTCCATCCCTTCATGGCGGCAAACAGCAGAAATAAACTGTGAAACTTGGAATCGATGGTTTCACTCTCCGTAATACCGAGCAGTTTCATCGAATCAACGGATAAAGATATAATCGCCTCGTGTGCCTCTGTGCCTGGCGCCGTATTCAACAGTGAGACCGCCAATAACACAAACGCCTCCCGGTTCAACAGTCCTGTCGCTAGTGGGGTAGGTACAGCCGTCTTGGTGCTATTGGTGACGTTCCAAGGCGCATACTTGAGCAAATACTTGGCGCACGCCCAATGATTCTTGCAGTCGATGCGGCATGCCTTGTCTGCTTTAAAGGTGTTATTTGCCACCCACAGGGTCTCCGCTCGACAGTTACGCAGATGGAGACCAACTCTGTACGACGCATACGACAGCCTCAGCGACTCCGCGGCGTACCGGGCGACGCGGTCGTACCGTTGACCGTGCAGCAAGTAAAAATAGGCAATATCCATCAGCACATCCTGGAGCAGCTTGTACTGCCCTATCCGGGGCGGGGTGTAGAAGAAGGGAGGGGCGTAGCTACCCTTCATAACCAAGTCTCCACGGTTCTCTGTAAAGTTGACCGGCTCGCAAAGAATGCGCTGCGACTTTCTCTTTCGTAGCACACTCCGCAACTCGCCCGTGTGCTCCGGACAGACATCCGCCAGCTCGTTGGTCGAGAAGCTGCGATCCTTGAGGTCACAAACGTACCCCATTTGACGTAAAATCACAAAGAGCATACACTCTGCTTTGTCGAATCGCTGGGGCACTTTTTTCAATCCCAATACATAAAAGGACGCTTGCATCTCCCGGCTGGCAAGACGAGCCGTGTGCCCCCACTCCGTTCGACTGTCAAAGTTTTCTGCGTAAATGTCATGCGTACCGTGGCCCTCCTCGTCCTCCGTCTCCTCCTCTTCGTGTGCATAAAAGGAGGCGATGGTCTCCCGTGTGATAAAGTGCCCATTGACGTGGTGCCACGAGTAGTGATTGTTGAACGGCCGTATATAACGAAGGAGATCCTCAGACCCGACTGTTACGTTACGCAGAAACGCCTTTCGGAGCAGACGAAACATGTAGAGGTCCTTTCCTTCCAGTGGGAGAAGCGACAGATGCCGCTGCATCACTCGGCTCTTCTTCAACAGAAAACTCTGTTCACTAAAGAAGGAGAGAAAGGATGCCGCATTGGTAGATCCCTTCCACAGTGCCTGTTGCACCGCCAGCAATCCCCTCACCTGACAACCGGTTTCCACCGAGCGACAAGGGAAGACATCCTCCTCCCCCTCCCCTTTCTTCTCCGAGGACGACAAAAAGTAAGACACGGCAATAAAGTTTCGCAATTCTGCCATCAACTGGGGTTCCGTGGCACAGCAAGTGCAGGGGTTGGCAAATAATGCGTTTTCGAGGGAAATGACCCAATTGAGGAACTGAGGAATGTCAACGTCCGCGGACGGTTCCTCATCTGACGTTTCCGTGGGAGCAAAAGCGTGCACCAACAGAGCCAGCAATTGACTGGCCGAGGGCGACCGCCTCACCACTGTGGTGTCGTACATGTCTTTCCAGGAGATACAAACCGACTCCAGCGCTGTCGACGGGAGACGCGCTGGTTTGCCGGTAGGGGAAACCACATCACGCTCCGGTTCCGTGAAGTCGGCCGGGTCAACCGTGCATGCGTGCTTCTCGAGCAGTTGCCGCAATCGCTCGACCCGCGTGTCTGCCGTGAGATTCACGTTTGGGGTGTGGCGAAGCGTGTCTAGGGCTTGCTGTAAGTGATGACACATTCGACGTTCTACCGTCAGCACAGGGGTCACAGCCGGAGGCGAAGGGTGCTCCTCGGTCCTGTTCGCTCGGTTGCGTTGGTACTCCACGTAATGTTTGTGCATCGCCTGTTTCTGGATGAATTCGAGAACGGTTTTGTTCAAACTTTCCTGAATCGCCTGTTGCCACGACGCTGTCGTGTTCTGCACATATGCGTCGTAGGCGTGAATGAAACCAGCGTAGCGGTTCCGGCTAGAGGTGAAGAGCTCCCGCTTCTCAAACAACAGACGGGAAGGTGGTATGACACTCAGTGTGTAGAGGACGGTGCGCTGCACGGGGTCTTCCCTCGCAAAAAGATCCATTTTCGCAAAGAGCGAGTAGTCAGCGGAGGTCATTCCCGTGGCGGGGTCCGTCCACCGAACTTGTATCGCCCCCAGGTCATTTCGTCGAAGACGGTATCGTTCAAACAACTCATTCTCCGCCGCGGTCAGTTCGTCTCCGAAAAAATTAGACGTCGTGTCGAGCAGATCCAGCCAGTAGTGGGACAAGTCAGGGGCCCGCATCAGGTCAATCCGCTCCTCTCCATAGAGTGTTTCTAGCGCGGCAGGAAATAGGCTAAAATACAGATCGTACGCCCGGGTGGAGTCCATCCGGTTGGTACAGATCCCCTTCTTGACCAGAAGAATACAATCCTTCATGTAAATGGTCCCTTTGCCGTCGTCGGGGGAGAAAATAAAAGGAAGACCGATTCTAGATAGATACCGTTCGTTCAAGTCTCGACTGGGCTGAAGCGAGATATTTTTCAGTTCTTCCACTGTAAGGTTGATGGTGTCATCGGGGAAGAATTCCATGTCATTGACAAAGCCTAAAGCAATGTGGCTGAACACTAGACTCAGCGCCCACCAAAGGAGAATGCATGGCATGCGCATGGATCTAAAGATAGAAGTACTAATAGGATGAATAATGAGGATTACCTCGTTTTTTTTTTTTTTAGCTTCTTTGGGTAGAACGAAAATCAATTGAGAGAGATGAAAAGGGATAACTGCCAATCCTACTACAACGAGATGTAACATGAACGATTCAATACTGTAACAAGCCAGTGGAACACAAAAACAACACAATTTTAGGGTTTTACATTTGTAGTTCTATACATCATTGTACTTCAAAAATATCTATTACAAGAAAAATAACATCAAAAAAAAGAAGACGAGAACTCGTCAAAACAAAAACAAAAATGAACATTACAATACTAAAGTTAATCTTCTGCTTCCATGTTGACTTCCGTCGCCAACATGATTTCCTTCAAAGTGCGGTTCACCTGTTTCCCAGGCTTGAACCGGCAGAGAGGGCAGCCGTTGCCCTTCATGCACTCCGCCTCATATTCGTCTCCAATGAAGAAGTGCTGACAACCCTCGCAGACGGTGATGCCGTAATCTCTATTCATCAATCGATAATACTTGTTGGGCACCTTCAGTTCACCGAATTTGGGTTTCACAATAAAGATCTCATCTCTGCGGAACCCTTTTAGCATTTCTGCATTGACTACAAAAGGCTGGTAGACATCCTTCGGCTTGCCGGGGCGGGTGATGTACTGCAATTGAGAGAAGAAGGGATCCCCGGTCTTGTTGGACGCCGCCTTGGTCCGACCCATCGCAATCAGCTGTTGGTCCATCTGGTAGTCAATGTTGTCTTCCTCAAAGTTAATCACATTGGCCCCGTCCGTCTCCCACTCTTTACCTTCCTTCTCCTTGGCGGTACCGTCCGCGTTCTCCACCTCCGCGGTGGTCCCGCCACCACCGATACCAGACACCACAATGCGCTCCGCCTCATCGTCGGCGAGGTCGTTGGAGATGGTGATTTCGACTAGGGGGAGTACCTGAAGGTGACGTAGCAGCGCACAAAGGGGTGGTAGCAGTTGGGGCAGCAGTCGCCGGGGTTGGTGAGCTGGGCCACCATCTGTTTGCAGCGGTAGCACTGATCTAACAGCTCCTCCCGGTCGGCACTATTCTTGCTTCGCACGAGAAGCGTCTCCACGTCTACCTGCTCCATCAAACTCAGCGGGAGAATGACACTCTGCAGTTTCTCAAACACAGCTCTCGCGGTACGGTTCATGTCCAGCTTGTTCGCGACACGGGCGACAGTGAAGAGAATCTCCGCCTTCCCCACATTCATCGGGATCACCGACTCACTGACGATGGACAGACAGTACTTTGCCATGCGGAAGAGCACGTCCTCCTTCGGGGAGAAGGGTTGGATGGTGCTGGTGTAGACAAAGTGGTACGAGTAGTAAATGTTAGCGCGGCGGATGCACTCGTTGCTGAGTTTGATGCGGCTGGCCATGACGGCGTCCGTCTGGGTCTCCCCATCCTCGAACGTGCCGTACTCGGTGGCGAGGTGCGTGTAGTAGAAGGCGGCGTCTTGGAATTTTCTACAAATGACACTATTCGATGCGAGCGTCTCCATCATGCGGATCGCCTCCTTGGGCCACCGGGCGGCGCGGAACGCCTCTAACGCCTCCTCGAACCGATCGTTCTCGCCCAGCCACCCGGCCCACGGCACGTACACATCCCGGGAGAACTGCGGGCACCGCTCGATAATGCCGAACGCACTCTTCCAGTCTCCCATGTCGACATAGATTTGAATGAGCGCCCGACTATCGCCAACCTTTTCGTACGCCTCGATGGCGTAGGGGATCGCATCGCCCTTTTTGAAGTATCGGGCACACTCGGAGATGAGGGCAACCTCGGACTTGGGTAGGGTACGGCAGAGGGCGATGAGCTTGTCGACCTGTCCTGCCTGACCCATCATGCTAATCGCCTTCGCGTAGTCACCGCAGGCCTCGTAGAGTGTGGCCGCCTCGGTGAAGTTCTCCGAGTCCTCCGCCCAGCGCGCCTGCTGGCGGATCAGATCCTTCAACAGCTTCTCATCGCTGCACACCTTCTTGGCGTCGTCCCACATTTTAAGGTCACAGAACATTTCAATCGCCCTCGACTCATTGTTGCACTTGATGAACTGTTTAGCGGCGTCCTTGTACTTGCCTTGGAATGCCATAATATCGGCTAACAGTAGCTTGTCCTTTTCCTCGTCGTTGATGACTTGACGACGACGTAACTCTAGGGCATGGAGCAGCTCCACTAGTTTCACCTCTCGGATCTGGGTGAAGGCACGGCGGGCGATATCCAGGTTGATCTCTGTCATGGCATGCAGACCCAACATCTTCCAGTCGACCTCTGCGACACCACGGCAGGCCACCTTGTAGGCCGCATCAAAGTCCTTCATCTCAATGTAACGATAGAGCGCGTGGGAGTGAGGGGCCTCTAACACCGTAATGGCGGAACCCAGAAGGTGGAAGAGACGGTTGGCCTTGAATCCAATCACCGTTCCTCGCATGGTTTGCTGGAATGCGGGCAGCATGCCGGTCTTGATGTGCACCGTGCTGTTGGCGCCCGTGTAGGAGATCATATCGTCAAAGTCAATGTTCCATACCGCCGCCGACACATTGTTTTCTTGAAAAATGAGCTCCCCCTTGTTGTTATTCAACGAGATATCAAAGACCTGAAGCAAATGGTTGTCGTCCACCACCGCCAGCTTGTTGCGCATGCAGTTCACATCTAAGCACTTCACGCCACTGTTCACCTTGGTCAACACGATGGGAAAAGGATTGTCAATGAAAATCTTGAGCGCCTGACCATTCTTCAGACCGACTAAGACCGCCTCCGCATCCTCGTCTCCGCCGAACACCTTGGCGTACCGAATGGTGCTCGTCATGGACCACTCCCTGCGTTTGTTTCCTTGAAAGTCGAACAGCGTGATTCGCTTATCCCGACAGAACAAAATCATGTTGGAGGTGACGCAGATAGAGTTGCAGTCAATCCGCTGACGGATCTGGGCAATGTCTTGGTAGCGCATATTCCGTTCATCGTCAAAGAAGACTTCGAAAATGACTACCCGTTCCTGAAACTGAACCGCCAGCCGGTCGCGGTAGTTGGAGATGCGCAGCACATAGTCGTTACAAGGGATTGTCATTTTACGATCTAGCGTGAGTTGATGGACCACAATGTCGGTCATGTTTTCACGGTACACATACTGATCATTGTAGATGCAGTGCACCGTCGTCAGCTGAATATCAATCGCGCTGATGGTGCCGTCATTGGTACCGCAGCAAATTTGTTTTAGCTTGGGATGCTGCTGTGCCGACCATATCCAGTTCTCCGCGGAGGCCACCTCCACCAGGCGTGTGCCGTCCTTGGTGTAGAGGGTCACCTTGTGGTTGCTGCCGCTGATCATGAGGTACTCGCCGGCCTGGAAGAAGGAGACGCGGGTGGGGTCGTAGTCGAGCACCTTTTCCTTCCCCGTGGGGTTTCCGTTAATATTGTAAAAAGACAGCCGCCTGTCCCACGATCCTATCACCAGCACGTCCACCCCATTCTCCCGAATTGGATTGAACCCTAAACTCCACACCGGCGCCGACCGCTTAATTCGGGCCCGCTCCTGCTCGCTCTTGGTGAAGATGAACACACTGCCGTCCATCGTGCCGACCGCGACGTGTTGCCCGTCTTGGGTCCAGGAGGCGCACAGTCCCTTGGAGGGTAACGAGTGCTTGGCGACACGGGGCTGTTCCTGGGACCAGAAGGCCCAATCCGCGTTGGAGACGGAGCACAAAATCGTTTGGGCGGGAGAAAAGGCAATCGCCTGAATCGGCTCCTTGTGCTGGAACTTCAGCATACCCTTGCCGGTGTTCGCCCAGACAATCACGGTCCGGTCGGCACCACCGCTGGCAAATATTTTGCCGTCGTGCGAGTAGTCGACGCAGTACACGGTGTCCTGATGACCGGTGAGAGAGTGCAACATGGTCCCGGCGGTGGCGGCGTACACCAGCACCCGCACGCCACAGGTGGCGACGATGTAGTCCCCGGAAGGGCTATAACACAAGCTGTTAATGGGCGGTCGGACCCCCTCTACGAGATCGGCTGTTTCCTTCCAACGGACACTGGTCTTCATGGTGGTCTTGTTTTATCGTACAGGAAACAAACAAACAATAAAATAAAAAAAAGAAAAAAAAAAAAACTATAGAAATAACTACAGACAAGAAAATTGAAAGAGAGAAGAAGAATGAAAAACACTTGTCACAGGTCAATAAGAACCAATAAGTAGTATGCCCTACAAACCTTAACATCGCCTGACAATTCAATTAAGTAGAAAATGAATAAAAGAGAAATGAAGCTAGAACAAATTGTGAAACATTTCTACTCCTGGGCAGCGGGGACCTCTTCCTGGACGGGAGCCTCGGCAGCGACGGCGGCGTCGTTGCCGTATTCACGGCGCTCACCACCGAATCCGCGACCACCACGGCCACGACCACCGCGACCACGGCCCTCACCGCGGCCACCACGACCACGGCCCTCGCCACGGCCACCACGGCCACGGCCCTCGCCGCGCTCGCGGACCTTCTCGAAGCGGACATCAGTGGGCTTCTGGGTGTTGGGGACGGCAGTGACGGCGAGGTGGAGGTACTCACGCATGTAGGCAAGGCCGGCATCGTTGAGAGTCCAGTAGTAGTGCTGCCACGCAAACTGTTCCTTGATGAGCTCGCGGCTCTTGAGGGAGCGCATGAGCTGCATGATCTGCACGCAGGGGACCTTGAACGTCTTGTCGCCAAGAGTACCAGCCCAGGTGCCCAGGCGGTCCTTCTTGCAGGCGATCACGCCCTCCGTGAAGAAGAAGCGGTAAACGTCGTCGCGGGTGGGCTTAGGAACGTAGGTAGACATTATGTTCACTTAGTCAAAGATAAGGGGTGTGAGAGAGAGAAAAGACAATTCTAAGAATCATAGTTCAGTTGTCATGTGAGGAAGAACACTACAACGGCTCGTATCTACATGTCATTTTTTTTTTTTTTGAATTGATTAAAAAAATAAACAAAATGATGAAATAAACTTTGTTACTCTACTCCTGGGCAGC
Source organism: Angomonas deanei (assembly GCA_903995115.1). Taxonomy (NCBI): domain Eukaryota; phylum Euglenozoa; class Kinetoplastea; order Trypanosomatida; family Trypanosomatidae; genus Angomonas; species Angomonas deanei. The sequence continues at coordinate 195,009 of LR877147.1, read as the reverse complement.
GGGGACCTCTTCCTGGACGGGAGCCTCGGCAGCGACGGCGGCGTCGTTGCCGTATTCACGGCGCTCACCACCGAATCCGCGACCACCACGGCCACGACCACCGCGACCACGGCCCTCACCGCGGCCACCACGACCACGGCCCTCGCCACGGCCACCACGGCCACGGCCCTCGCCGCGCTCGCGGACCTTCTCGAAGCGGACATCAGTGGGCTTCTGGGTGTTGGGGACGGCAGTGACGGCGAGGTGGAGGTACTCACGCATGTAGGCAAGGCCGGCATCGTTGAGAGTCCAGTAGTAGTGCTGCCACGCAAACTGTTCCTTGATGAGCTCGCGGCTCTTGAGGGAGCGCATGAGCTGCATGATCTGCACGCAGGGGACCTTGAACGTCTTGTCGCCAAGAGTACCAGCCCAGGTGCCCAGGCGGTCCTTCTTGCAGGCGATCACGCCCTCCGTGAAGAAGAAGCGGTAAACGTCGTCGCGGGTGGGCTTAGGAACGTAGGTTGACATTGGTAACTATGTATTGAGAGGATACAAAAAGAAGAAAAAGAGGAGGTGGGGAAAGTGTGAAGGGGCGTAGCAGAGAATGTACACCAATATAGGAAACAGTCCAATAAACGACAAGAACGTCAAACACTGTATATCGAGAGAAATTGTATATAGAGTAAACTTAATATAGACTGTATTTTTTATTTTTGTTGTTGTTGTTTGTTTGTTTATATTAGTAAGGATTTTTGCAACACGATATGGACCAAAATAACTCTCTGTCTTAGGCGGATGGTTTGATGTTCATGTGCAACGCCAGGTTGAACAGCTCATCACCGATATCGTAGCAATCCTTCGCCCCGGACAGTAGGAACAGATCCTTCTCGTCAATGTTGATGAACCCACCCTGCTCTCCTTTTGGCGTCTCGACAACAAAACGGCCCAATTCGTAGAACAGCTCCGTCAGTTCTTCTGTCTGCTCAAATGAGATTTTAAACGTGTCATCCATCGTGACGCTACGAGTCTTCTGTACGACGTGTAAGGAGGCTTGTTCACTCTCTAACGTTAACTTGAGTGTTTTACGGCCATTGTCTAGACTAACTTCGAAGGATTTGGAGAAGTGTAACCGCAGGGCGGCGCGGTCGCGCTCTGCCTTACGGTGAGATAGAAGATCCAGTAACACTTTCTCCGCCTCCTGCTCCGACTTGGGTTCCTTCTCGCGTAGCTGCTCGGCAAACTCGGCAAACAAGGCCTGCAGGTTGTGACGTTCCGCGTACTCGGCGTTTTCCCTTTCCTCGTCGTCCTGGAAGTTGGCGGCCCGGATTCGGTTCTGAGAAACACTAAACGTGTCGACTCCTTTCGTGGACATATAGTGACTGTTAATAGATGGTTAGCAATGAATCAATGATTCTTTTATTCAAGAAAGAGAGGGAAGAAGAGTTTATTGGTGCGTTCGAAAGAATAGAAGATCCCAACAACAACAACAACAAAAAAGAAAGGGTGAGCCAGTCGGGGAATGATTAATATGTCAGTTATTAGTACAGCAAAATCAATTTTAAAAAATAGTAGTATTACTGAAAAAAAAAAAACGAGAACGATAGTGTTACATGTGTTTGTTTTTTTTTCTCTCTCGCCTTTGCGTTCCTTGTTGCTTATTTGCTTGGTGTTGTGAATATTATCACCCGCTGTTGGTGCTACACATTTTTACTGTCCCTCCAAATTGTGAAGACGGTGTGACAGCTGAAACTGTCGTTCTCTCATGTGGAAACGTCTCTCCTCCTCGGCCATGATCGTCTCACGCCGGGACTGCTCCTCTGCCTCGAGGATACGGCGCTGCTTGAAGAGGGCAATACGGCCGCCTAACTTATTGATTTTCGTCTCCTCCAAGTGTTGTGGGTTCACATCGTCGGTCGACGGCCGCAAGTTGGACTCGTTGAACCCGCTTGGGTTACTGTAGGCGAACGAGTCGGGGTGGTTGGAGAAGTCCTCGCTCGTGGCCTCCAGCGGGGCGGCGCAGGAGGCGTTGAGGGAGCCCAACTTGACATTCAGTTCGTTCTGAAGACTGACCAGTTGATCCCGTCGCTTGCTCAACAGCTCCATTCGCGAGGACTTGACGTACACCAGTCCTAACAATGCCGCCGCCACGACGGCGAAGAGGGACAGTAGGAAACTAACTATAATAGTAGGGAGCGAGGCACCAATCGAACAGTTGTACTTGTTCTCACTTTGCGTCCCTAACGCCGACTCCAAACTTTCAAAAGCGGACGTGAAACTTTTACAGAAGGACTTGCCGCATTTCATCTTACCGGCGACCAGCGCAGCCGACCCTGCCATGGCAAAAAGGGAGAAGACAAACGAAACGGCCGTGGAGACCAACAACACGATCACGAGCGGTCGCTCAAACTTCATTTGTGCCTTCAGTTCCCGCAACAGGTAGACCGCACTAATCTTCCGCTCCCCTACTACAACGTCCTTGACGACACAGTTCACCGCCGCCTCCCCGAGGAGCACGTTGATACGGCAAAATAAATGGAAGAGAATCACCCCGACAAAGGCGGTCACGACTAAGGCGAGGGTTTCGATAATATTCGATGCTAAGGCGAAGAGCGACAAGGACTTCACCGCGCCCGCCGTGGTGCCACAGGAGGCACCAACATCATAGCCAAACACGAATTGATGGTATACCTCTTGCAGGGAGTCCATCAGGGCGGTATTGTTCACTAGTGTGGTGTTCTCAAACGCGGTCACATTCGGGACTAAGGAGAGTGGTCCCTCTAGTGTGCTGCGCGAGGCGCAGCGGTTGGAAAAACAGTACACGCTTACCCCCACGGAAACGTCCGCCTGTGGTACGAGCAAGTGCGTTTCTGCACTGCCCTCCTCCGTGTAAAAGTAATTCTCAACGGAAATGCCAACGTAGTAATCGCACGTGACGGCGATAAAGGAGAACACTAATGCGCCGAAACTGGTGAGGGTCAAAATAGCCGACAGCTGTTGCAGAGACGAGAGTGGACGGGATGCTGTCTTCACCGGGACGCTTTCGTGGTCAAATTCCATATAATTACGCCTACTCATTTCCGCTAAAAAATGAGAACAGAAAAGAGAGGGGATGAGAAAGGATGCTGCAGTGCAGAATATGAAAGAGGTTTAATCGTTTTACCACAGAATCATAATGGGAAGCACTATTGCTACTTTTTTTAATATATTATATTGTCAGAAAAATACTATCAAGTTACATGTACAAAATTTACATCTGGTCTTGTATAAAGTTATCAATAAACTTTTTTTTTTTTAAAAAGAGAGTGCCCCTTTCTTAATTTGTCAGTGCACAGACGGAGGCAACGCCTCGCTTTACCCAGTGTTTCGGGTCTTCCGTGGTGGGTATTTCTATAGTCAGCACGTAGTTGGTGGAGTGCCCGGTGGTACTCAGTGTACCAGCACGCTGGACCGTCTTGTAGAGGGGACAGTCGTAGACGCCCTCCTTCGGCTTCTTGCGGTCAATCACCGGTCTTAGCCACAACATGGGGGTAGGCTCATACAGCACCTTTGGCTTAGATTCTGCGAGCCGGAGGGTCTCCGAGTCGATTCTGGCGCCCTCGATATACATGCCGTGAATGTAGCAACCCTCTTCCGGCTGGGCGGTCACCTCACTGGGCGACTTGTTCGTCCAGTCAAAGTCGTAACTAATCGTGTCAATGGAGATTTGTTTCCGACGGGCAAAGTTTTGTAGAATACCAGTGAGAAACGCCTGCGGGAAGAAGAAGCCAGATATCCAGTACGTCTTGGGGTGACCCTCATTGTACCAGGTCTGGACCATGTCGAGCCGCAGCCGCAGGTCGTCCACCCAGGAGGCGAGCGTCTTCAAGCTCGGGTACGCCTTGCTCACCCACTGGGCAGGCACTTGGTTGGTGAAGAGGGAGCGGTGCACGTCCTCCAGCTCCTTGCTCATCACCACCTCGCCCTTTATCGCGAGTGGGAGATTCTCCAAGCTCTGGTGAATGGCGGCGACCAACTTGTTGAACCGAATGGCCTCCTGCACCAGCACCGTGTTCATGGAGTCCTCGTACTTGGTGGGGTAGCGGTGCTTGAACTTGTCAATATCAAATGGTTCCATAATCTTGCCCTTGATGGTAGTGGCAATCTCGGTCACGGTCTCATCCGCGGACTTGGCGTTGGCGCTGCTGGAAGATGCCTCACCCTGCAGCAGTACGATACCAGAAAGGGTGTCGAACGTCTCTGCACGGGCACAGGCAATATCGGCATTTTCGTGCAGACCGAATGTTTCGGGGTGAGTGTTCATGGGCCACTGTGCCACATACTCCAAATAACCTTGCTGCTTGGTCGCTGGGATGGACTGATAGGTGTCTAACGAGGTGAAGCAGTAGCCATCCTTCATGACGTCAGGGCACACAAACCCTTCCAGAATGGTATTCAGCGTTCGTCTATCCCAGTCGTCAGTGACACGACCACCGTAGTGGATGTTGCCACTCAACTCCCGGATCACCTTGTACGGCACGTCGTCGTACTTGTCCAAGAACATCTTCAGCTGGTCGACACAACAGTTCAAGTCGCCCGAAGTGTACTCGTACGAGATGTTCCACCCCAGCGGTCCGAACTTTCGCCTCTCCTGGATGAGCGCGTGGAAGAAGGTGAAGGAGAAGAAGAGCTTCTTGAACTCGGTTGACTTTTTGCACGTTTCCAGATAATCGTTGCTGTAGCTCAGTAAGGAGCGGGTGACATTTGCCTGCATGCCCTTCGGGGGTTCATTCGTCATCTTCACACCGTTCTGCAGGACAGAGACAGGGAAGTGGGGACTAGGCATTGAGGTCAGCCACAGACGGAAGTTGGGGTGCACCGCGGACGACATGGACTCCACAATACGCTCCAAGCTGGGCATCCACGAGGTGGCCAAGTGACAGTTCTGCAGCAGTACCCATGCACCATTCTCGGTTGCCTCCTGCAGCATTCGCTCCGCCCGCGGGCCTTGACCCTGACCGAGGGAGATATCGTACAGCTTCTTGCTCATGTGCTGCGTCTCGGCGAACTTCTTCCAGTCCTCGTACGGGTCGGCACCCTGGGATAGAATGAAGATGAGCGGGGTCATGGCGTTGGCATCCTTGTAGGAGGTGAGCAAGTCGAACGGGGGAGGTCGGATAAACTTTTCTCCCATTTTCTCCGACACGTAGTCCTGGACAGCCTCCATCAGCTTGTCGGGGCGGAGGGTGCGCAAAAACAACATTTTCTGGAACTGCGTGAGCTGCTCCCCGAATGGACTAGGGAACGGCTGCCGGTGCGCGTTGGAGGACATGAACATTTCCTTGTACTTGCCGATTTCCGCCTTAAAATGCTCCGCGAAGCCGCTGAAGCACGAGAAGGTGGTGGACAAGTAGTTGATCTCATCCCACGTCGAGGCGGAGACCCAACTGCTATCGGGATTGCCGTCGGACTTCTGGACCAGGGAGGGACCTTGGAGGAGGAAGCGGAATTCGCCCTCGTCGACGAGGCCTTCCTGCTGCAAGATGCGAATACACAAGAAGAAGGAAAACATCAACTTGTGCTTCTCAAAGAGCGACCGACTGACATTTTGGTAGAAGCTGTACGTGAAATACTCATTCAAATGACGCAGCCGTTCCTCCAGCTCATCGGAGCGCGGTGCCTGATCGATGCCCACCAAGAAGAGCTGCACAAACCACTGCAGCGAGTACTGGTACATGGGGTCCACGTTGGAGAGGGTGGAGCAGCAGAAGTACAGACAGGCGGAGTGCTTGGCGACTGGACGGTACTGCTCTCGGGTGGCGTTGATCTCGACCTCCGCCTCCTCTGCCTCTGCTACCTTTGCCACAATCTCCGCCGTCTTTTCCTTGGATTCGTTGAGATAGGCAATCAGCTCCACATCATCCAGCACATCGCCCTTGACCTCCTCGAGTTTTCGCAAGATGGTCTTTTGGATATTGGCCAAGTCCGCCTTCATGGTGGCGTTCTTCTGAATCAGATCCGCTCGCTTGAGTTCCAGCTCCTTTCGCTCCTGGCCCACCACCACACCGAGCAGCTGATCTTCCAAGCCTTGAGGGGTGATGAAAAAGTTGAGCAGCGTCACACGCACCATGACCTCTGGGATGTAGTGCGGGTTGGGCAACTTGGTCGTCATGAAGAACTTGAACTTGTCATTCCACGGGATTGCGTTTTCGGAAATACGGATCATTTCGGTACCGCCTTGGGTGAAGGTCTCACGTCCGAGAAGGGGATTCAAACTCGCGTCCAGCTCCTCCGACACGTTCTCCAACAGCACCGGGCGACCAGCGCGGATGCAATACTCAATGCGCTTAATCAGATCCCGCTGACTTGGCTTCAGCACCTCAATCGAGTCCTTGTAGGTCTGCTTGATCCACTTGTTCGCCTGCGTCTGCGGGTCAATCATGAGCGGCCACCGCCGCGCCTCCGTGAGGATGAGGGCATTCTCGACCGAGAGCGCATCCATGGGAAGGCCGTTCAACGTCCACTGCTGGACCTGAACCGGGTCCTTGAGTGTGCTGAACACGGACAGATTCTCACTGTGCAGCAACGATCGTTCGTCCAACTTCTTCATCCACAGCGCCAAAAGGTCCTTGCGATAGCTCGCAGTGAACGGCCCACAGTAGGCGATTTGCCCAGCGGCCGCCAGCATGTCGCCCACAATGTACTTGGCATTGTCGGTGAGCTCCTCCACGGTCTTGATCCAATTCTTCTTCTCTCCAGCAAGTCCGTCAATCAGCATGGCGGCTCGCTCCAGCTTCAATTCCGTCCGCTTCACATTCTCGTCCAACTCCTTCATTTCCCGTTCCGCATTCTCCTTTTTGGTTTGCATCTCCTGTAACAGCTTGGCCACCTCCTCCAGTCGCTCCTGCGCCTTCTGCAGCTTGTCCTGTGCTTCCTGGTTCGCCTCCTGTGCTACCGCGAGACGCTCTCGTAGCGGCTCCACCTTCTTGTTGACTTCGTGAAACCGAACCATGGCATGCGTCCACTGACACATGGCCGCGCAGGCCTGACTGGCTCCGGCAATCTTCTTGGGCGTAAAGTCCTCCGACGACACGAGCGGCTGCACCGCCTGGATCAGTTTCTCTGGAATGTGCTCCTTGTCAAAGTTGATGAGCTTTTGCAGCAGCTGATTGGGGTTATTGAGGAGTTGCTCTCGGGCCGTCGTCCAGTAGTCTGGCTTCTTCTCCTCCATCGGGTTCGCCGCCTTTAACACGGGCTTTATTTGAAAGAGAATGCAGATACCCTGCATAGTCATGATCACACCCGGCGTCGGCGCCTTGTAACCCGCCACCTCCGTAATCTGGGAGGACTTGAGGTTCTTCAAACTCTCCAAGGCTCTGTCCAGCTCGGGAAGGGCCTCGGAGAGCTGTTCCTCCGCCTCATGCTCAATTTCAGCGCATTCCGCCTGTTTGGCCGCCACCGCCGCCTGCTCCTTCTCTGCCTCCTCTTTGGTCACCTCCGCCGACTTGGTTTGTACTTCCATCTCCGCCACGAGTACCTTGATGGCCTCATTTTTCTCCAACAGCACCGGCTGACTCTCCGCCAAACTCTGTTGCAGTCCGGCGATAGACTCCTCCGTCTCCTTCAGCTTGGATAACCCATTCACCAGTCGATTCTTGGTCTGATCGTTCTCGGATGTCTTCTTCTCAATCAGGTACTTGAAGGTCCTCAGCAACTCTAGGAAAGAGGTGGGGGTGACGTAGTTGTGGCGGTTCGCCTCTTGCAGAAAGCGCTTGGAGATGGCCTCCACGCTGGTATGAATATCGACGCACATTTCCGTACACGCCTTCAATTGCTCCTCGCCGTTGAGCATGCTGGATTCCACAAAAAAGTTGTTGGCGACACTCCGCAGCGCTTGGTCGGGCCACGAGGAGAACCAGTCAATTGTGCAGCAACTCACCAGGGAGGGAAATTGTCTCAGGCGGTTGCGGAAGACTTCACCAAGTGGCGACATGCAGAGGGAAATGTGTAGATTGGTCCGGCAGGCTCGCACGAAGCGGCCAAAGACGCTCACCTTGTCGAGGGGAATACTCTCCGCAATGCAGGTGGGCTTCATCGAGTTGATCAAGTCATCAAATTCTTGTCCCAGAAAGAGGTTTGGCACTTCACCGGAGTTGAGCAGGTTGTTGACATCTTCCAGCATGGATTCCAGCACAATTTGGGTATCCGTAAAGAGGAATAGCACCGACTTATTCTTGTACGCGACATGAGTGAGCATCGTCTTGAGGTCGTCGCGCCATGCATTCAGCCCGTATCCCTTCGAGATCTCCACCTGCTTCAGCTCCAGGTCCGTCAAGTGGGCGGCGAGGCGACTGAGAGACTGCCTTCCGGAACCACCGACACCCAAGAGCAGTACGTGACCGTTGGGCTTACTAATGACACGAGCAATACGGCAAACGTGCTGCACCGCATCAGAGAACATGACCAGGTTGAGCTTGCTACTCATCGACTGGGTGTTGTACTCCTCCATCCCGCGCTCCAAAACCTGAACAAGGGCCTTGAAGTCCGTCGCCTCCGTGTACGTCTTCTGCTCGGTTCGACCGCCCATGAAATCAGTAAACAGGATTAGGTCATTTCCCTCCACCGGGGCCACCTCCTCGTTGGTCACCTTCAGCTGCTTGGTCGCCTGTTTCAGAATCAGATTGTGGAACCACTTGCGGTCGTCTTCATTCACCAATCGATCGGAGAAGGTTCGCTGCTCCTCGTGCATCCAAAGTCGCGCCAACTCACTGGGAGTGGTCACCGTCTTGGCAGTGGAACTAAGAAGGCCACCGATCACCTTGGACAAGTCACGCAAGTTGAAGAGATAATGTGGTCTCGCCGGTGTCGGGCGCAGCTCCTTCGACACCGTGTTGAACACCTCAATCGAGGCGGCCACAACGGAGTTCACCCGCGAACGGACATCTTCGGAGAAGTCCGCAAAGTAACTGTCCAGGATGGAGGTAAAGATGCGCTTCATGCTGTCGTCGTCGATTTCGGGGAAGGCCAGCTGGTTAAAGTGGCGGAGGAATCGGTTGCTAATGTGGTTGCGACCACCGCCTGGGGGACCCATGGCGCCGACAAAAATAACGTCCACAATGTTGAAGAACTCCCTTGTCTTACGATCGTACCAGCCTCCATAGTCCATGAACTGACGCAAAATTTCAATCGGTGGTTGGGCTCCGTACTGCTCCTTCATGGGCATGTTCATGTCGTCAATCTTCACAATGAACTTTTTGTTGAGTGGTGCGCCCCAGATCTGCGGGGAGGCACGACGACGCACTTCCAACTTGGAGAAGATCAAGTCCTGCGTCTGATTCGCACTGGTGCGGGCGGAAAAGGTGAAAAAGATGGGCGTGAACTCCGACGTCATTTCGCTCATGAGCAGCTGGTTCAGGATGACACTCTTGCCGGTTCCGGTCGGACCGCAGCACAGCGTGTGGAAGGATTTGGAAAGGAGAAGGTTATTCATGTACTTGTAGCGCAACACGTCTGGGGTGGGGACGATAATATCGGACATGTTGGCGGCCGTGACCTTTTCGTTAAAGGGGGGCAACCGCTCCGTCCACGAGACCCAGGCCCGCTCCTCCGGGACGTACTCGTAATCCAACAGGCACCCAATGACGGGGAGGTCAATGTTCACACCGCGCAGGCGCAACTCGTCTCGCAGGAATTTGTCAAACTTGGCGCGACTGTTACGGTCCCCTGTCGCCCCAAACGACCACACAATGGAGAACACCAAAATGTGCAAATGCACCTCTCGCAGGAGGTCCAGACGGTCTTGTGGGACGTCGTAGGTGCGGGTGGGGGTGAAAGGCTCCATGAAGCACATGAAGATCTTGAAGCAGGAGGCGATCAAGTTGGGCCAGACAGAAGGGCAATACTCGGTGACCTGATTCTGTACAAACTGGATGAGAGAGGGGAAGAGCTGATTGCAGAGTTGCTCCAGCTCCTCCTTGTAGGGCTCCATGGCCGGCGGCAGCTGGTGCATCTGCCAGCTCTTGACAAAGCTGCTCACCCCTACACAGTTGTCGGGGTGCATGTAGATCATACCAGCACGGGACACCGTGGCAGGGGATGCCACCGCGAGGTCCTCCACCTCAAACCAACAATTCATGAAGGGTGTCATGGCAATAATCTCACCAGAAATGAGGCACAACTTTTTATTCTCGTCGAGCACGGTATTCATGGACTCAATCCATAACGCATCCACTGGCCCATCGAAGACGACCCAGTGTTTTGCGTCGGTCGCATCGCGCGCGGCAAGACGGAACAGCTCACCAACGAGACCCTCCTTCCACTCACCGGTCGCCTCGTCAAACCCTCCATAGAGCTGCGACATGGTGATGGCCTTGGGATTCAGACTGTACGTCTTCACCTCGGCAAACTTTTCATTGTTGAACTCGGTGCGCATACGCGTCATGGCCGCCTGTAGAACCCTCGTGGCGGACGTTTTCCCTCCCATCGTCGGGCCGACGGTCATCTGACCGTGGCGTAGAACACTCATTTCATAGAGCTCGACACACTTTTTGACGAACATTTCCGTTGGCTGCAATTTCATTTCGATTGCCGTCTCGCGAATCACCTCCACAAACTGTCCATAGTCTGCTGGTGTCAGCTGAAGTCCCGGGAAGAGATCGGAAATAATACCATCAAAGAGCAAAAGATCCTCATCCAGAAACTTGGGGGCGTTGGAGTCGCGTAGGGCGCGGAGCAACAACGTATCCTCGGCCTCATTGGGGTTCTCCCGCTTCATCAGACCAGCCGCCGAGATGACAGTGTTGACCGCACGCATACCAAAGTCATAGTGGTCCTGCGACGAAAGCTGCTCTGAACTAAGGCGAAAGGTCGCCACCATCTTCTGCGCCAACTTACGGGAGTCCGCGTAACCAAAAGAGAAGAGACGAATCTCCGCAATCATGGCGTAGTCGGGCACCATGCAAGCGACCGGGCGGAACAGCACCTTGAGGTTATCGGGCAGCTCGGTACGGCCGGCGTAACCGGGGTTCATGGTAATAAAGACGGAGTAAGAAGGATCCACGACAATCTCGGTCCCCTCAAACGGGATGCGGTACTGTCGGGAGCGGGCGGCCTCTTGTAGGGAAGACACCTGTTGTGCCACCACAGACAGCACCTCCACATCAATGCGGTTGAACTCATCGAAGCAGGCCCACGCACCCGCCTGGGCGAGACCCTTGAAGAACTTGCCCATGGACGCAAACGTCATACCCTCCTGACAATTGAACACGACGCACTGCTTCGCCACCGCCTTCGCCAAGTCTTTTACCGTTTCTGTCTTTCCGGTACCAGCGGGGCCGGCAGGGGCGCCTCCGAGGAACATGTGCATGGCGCCGGTCAGGGTGAGATAGATACGATCCGTGAGGGGTGTAATGACGAGACGCGTGGTGTTCCCCAAATACTCTCCGCCGTAGCGAAACTGAGCCTCCACCTGCCGCGAATAGCAGTCATTGTTCTCCCAGTAACTTCGTAACTGTGAAATCCACTCAAAGGAAAAGACGCTATCCACCTTGTCCTTTGCCAACTGCTCCACAATATCTCTAGCGTGCACTTCGATCGTGATGAGGCCGCTGAGATTCATTCGCTGCAAGTTCGACAGTGGTTTCCGGACCGTTTTGACCAGTTGCATCAAGTTTTCTTCCGCTTTGGGGGCATAAGGGGCCAACGAGCCGTGTTCCTTCAGGGCGGTCTCGCACTCGTACGTCCACATAATTTGGCTGACGGCAATCACCACCTGGCCAGGTGTGTTGAGAATGAAGGTTTCACGATCCATGACGGCAAAATCCTTCACGCCCTTTTCTAACTGACTGCGAATAGACACCTTCATGGCCGACTCCACCTCCGTTAGCCAGTTCTCCACGTACTTGCGGGGGAACACCGACTGCGTGAAGGGAATGTACTCGCCCATTTGAGAGTACATGCCGAGCATTTCGTTCTCGGGGGCCACCATCTCCAGTTTAGCAATATTCTCGAACAGCTTTCGGAACTGGGGCTGAATCTTTTGTGGATCGCGCGCCTCGGAGAGAATCGCGAGCAACTCGTCGTCGGAGAGAAAGTAGAAACGGGCGAAGGAGGCTCGCTTGTTCTCCAGGTACTGGTTCAGTCCCTTCTCCACCACCTCCAGCAGCTCATTGTTCTCCTTCAGTAGCTCGAGGCACTTCTCCGTCTCTTTGCAGAACTTCATGACCAGGTCGATTTCGTGGGCCTTGTTGGTGAGGAACTTCCAATTCTTGTTCACCTGCGTGAAACGCTTGTACTCCTGCGGCAGCTGGCGGGCAATGTCCTCCGACTGAAAGATGGGCTCGAGGTACAACCAGGATTTCTGGCACTGTATCCATTCGTCTAGCACATCTTGCACCAACTTGAGCGACTCCTCCCAGTTGGTAATTTCCGTCTCAAAGAGCTTCTTGAACGGAGAGAAGGACAGGGACTGCGTCGTTAGGGTTTGATCGTCCAACTTTTCTTGCGCGTCGTCAATGACGTCCTTGGCTAAAATGTAGCAGCCCGTCTCCTTGTACAGCTTCACCTTGAGACGCAAGTCCTCCCACACGGCATTCATGTTGTGCAATGAAACTTCTATCTGGTACTCCCGCGACGCAATCTCGGCCACCTTAATGAGGGTTGCCGAATTCTTATCGAGCTGTAGTCGCGTGACGTCGTCTAGCGAGTGGAGTGTCGTGAGGGGGTTCACCTCCTTCCCTAATTCCTTGGAGAGCTGGTCCCAATGGCGGTCCTTCATACCCTGTGTCCGCAGACTCTTCACCACCGGCAGCATGGGGCGGAAGGCCTCAATCTGCTCTCGCACCGATTCCGCAATTTGGATCAACTCCGGGGTCAGTCTAGGGTTGCGGGCACACTTGGAGATGACGCGGTGACTCTCGCCCACGCGCTGCTCCCAGTCCTCGGCGTCAATGTCCTTGAACACCGCCGTCTTGCACTCCTCCATGAATTGCTGCCAACTATCGACCGTTAACCACAGCGACGCGTACGGCTCAAAGTCGGTGGAGAGTTGATGCACCGCGGAGTAGTCCGTCTTCTCTAGGTTGAACAGCACCTCATGCGCGTTGAACGTGTTGGCCTGGTCACGGAGATACTGGATTTGCTGCAGCACCTTCTTTACATCCGCGGCGGTCTCCGCTAGGCGGGCGAGAGAGCAGTGCTGGGCGTAGTGCTCGACCGTCTGCTGCAACTGAACGACTTCCCCGTCGAACTGCTCCTGGGTTCGGTTCATGGTGGTGACGAGGTTGCGCTTCGCCTCCTCGAGTTCCATCACACGCACGTTGATCGCGTCGTCCAGTTGGGACGGCCAACTAATCGCGTTCCACTTCTTGTCAAACTCTTCGTCACTTAGTGGTCGTTTAAACAAATCCAACACGTCGTGAATCTCGCGCGCTTCCGAAATCATCAGCTGTAAGTCGAACACTTTTTCGGGGATCGTCTTTATATAATCCTTCGTGTCCACCACCTCCTCGGGAGTGTTCACGGCACGGCCTAATGTCTCGCTGATTTCGCAAAACTTCTCGTGCACCTCCTCCTCCTTGGTCAGGGCGCGTTGTGCCATGACATCTAAAATACGCTGGGTCAAGTTACCACACTTGCTAGACAATCGCTTGCGCATGTCCGACAGGTCGACCAACACGAAACCAAGGTTGATTTCTTCCGGAATCCGTTCCAGTATTTCGCTCTGGAGGCGAAGGTATTTCTGAACCTCCGTCTCCGCCGCCTTGGCCCGTGGTCCACGCTCCTTGAACGCTTCAATGTACTCAGTAGGGTCTAGGTCCGCGATTTCATTGTACTCCTTGAACAGAGCGCGGTACGACTCCAGAATGTTACCCACCCGTGCGAGGGCCGCCTCTAGGCGACTGAAACAGGACTGCACAAACGGGGACTCGGGGCTAATGGTGTGAATGAACTCCGTCGTCGGCTCATAGAGAAACTCAAAAAACTTGCGGTCGATGCAGCGGACGTCGGAGTGGTTCTGGATGCACTTTCTTATGAGGGTGGTAATCGCCGCAACGACGACATCGGCGGAGGAGCTGTACTGAAAGGAAATGCTGTTGGGATCCTTTTCCGTTTCATCCCTTACCTTCACCCTACCGTCGGCATCCACCATACTGCTCACCTCGTTCAGTGCTAACTTTATAAAAGGAACAGGGGTGGAAATACCCAGGAATGCACTCGTGACGCGCGCATCGGACCCGAAGGGGGCCCGTGAGGCAGGAAACTCGTCCACCGACACCGTGGCCTTCTTCATACTCTCAATCTCCACTTTATAGTTGCAGGCGTCCTCAATGAATCGGGTGAAGGTCTCCACGGAACTTTTTAATACGTGTTGAAGACACTCCTCCATCTCGACGTTAATGGCGGTCAAGTACTTTTGTGTTTTGGTCCCTGTATAATTCTCCGCCACGTATATTTGAAGATGCACTTCCTCCCTGCTAGACCGGGACTCCAGCGCGGCCTTGACGGTTTCATAAATGCCGTTGGCCCACTTGTCTCGCATGTACTGGACACTCTCCCGGACCGCCAGACTCTGTGCGTCGTCAAAGGCCAACAGCGTCATGGGCACATACGGGGCTATCTGCTTACTGTACAGGAAGACGGGTCGGCTGGAGAGTTTCGTGTTAGCCGTCTTTACCTCTCGCATGAGCTGCAGTAGAATAGGGTCCGACTCCAGCACCGTCTGCGCGTGAAACGCTTGGAGAATGGTGGCGAAGCGCCCTTCCGGCTGCGGCTCCACTCCGTAGGTACGCGCTGGCCGCTCCTGCACCACGTCGGCCGCCGTCAGGTCCTCACTGAGGTGCCCGGAGAGACTGATATTGGGGGCCGTGTGGCGGAGCAAATCTTGGTTCATGGTTCGGCTATAGTCCGCCCGTATTTCACTCAACAGTGCCTGAAAGTCTAAATTGTTCTCTCCCTCCACCAACTTGGGTGTGCTAAAGGCCATCAGTTTAATCTTTTCCAAAACGGTAGAGTCTATTGTTTGGTATTCGTCGGGTGGGATGCACTCCACATATAGATTGTACTTGATGTGTTGCTCCGCCGCCATTCGCCGACAATACGCCGCGGCGAAGCGATCGGCAAAGTTGGCTGGATTCTCCGCCTCAAAACAAATGAATATTCTGGAAAGTTGGATCGCCTCCTTGGATTGGGTGGGCTGCACGGTGAAGGTGTGGTTCGTCTCATTGTACTGCGTCACAAACCCCTTCTCCCACTGACTACTGTTGTTGGTGGGAAGAAAGTGACAGGGTATGCCAGCGGTGTCGTCCCCCTTGAGGTACGTCATCCAGTCCTGTGGGGTGTACTCCTCGAAGGTGGTGTCGTCAAATGCTTCTAACGGCAGCAGGGTGTGGTACACGCCGGTGCTGGCGGCGGCATCGCTCAAGACGACCCCGCGCTCCTCCAGCAAGTCTTCTATCGTGCCGTAGTGGTTGTACCGCTCCCTCTTTCGTGAGAGGAGCTCTTCCTTGGGGATCTCACCACGGATAAATATGTCCGGGGCATATACTTTTGGCTGTGTGTTTCTAGATAATGGAACCGTTCGGTTTATCGATTTAGTTTTGGTTCCACTCGCGTCGGTGGGCATGTTTCGCTCGTTTGCGGTCTCACGCAGCCACGACGGGGTTGGGGGAGCTGCCGCGGAGGTTGGCTCCGGGGTCTTCTCCTTGGCCGCCTCCTTCTCTTTCGCGCTTTCCTTCGCCTTCTGTTCCAGGTGCGCCCGTCGCAGTGCGATAAGCTCCTTGGATGAAATAGACATTGAAATACTACTAGTGTGTTTCTTGTTATTTTTTACTACTGGGGGAAACAGAGGAAGAGAGAGAGAGAAGCATAATAGGAATCGGATGTTTGTCTATTGTGCATGTACTGGCACCATTCTAAAAATAGACCTCCATAGTTGTTATATATATTTTTTTTTTTCAAGATAAAAATTAAACAAATAAATAAATGCTCAATTGCTTACTTACGAACGCCAACAGTGCGACCACCACGTCCGGAGGTGCAGGTATGCTGACCGCGGACACGGAGACCGTAGTGGTGACGAATACCACGATGGGCGCGCATCTTCTTCAGGCGCTCAAGGTCCTCACGGAGGCGGGTATCCACCATAGAACTGGAGAGGTGCTCGGTCTTGCCGGTCTTGGGGTCGCGCTGACGATTGAGGAACCAATCGGGGATCTTGAACTTGGCGGGGTCGGCGATAATCTCGGCGACCTTGTCGAGCTCATCGGCGGTAAGGGTACCGGCGCGGCGCTCGGTGTCAATACCGGCCTTCTTGCAGATCATGTAGGCGAAGCGGATACCAACACCCTTCACCATGCGAAGAGCGAAGGCGACCTTGCGCTTACCCTCAACGTTGGTGTTGAGAAGACGCACAATGTGCTGGAAGTTGTCACCCTGAAGAGTTAAGGACATTGTGTGAGCTATATAGATGGAAAGGAAAGAAAAGAGAGGAAGAGATAATGCGTTAGTGGTTGTTGTATTTTACAAAAAGGGGGAAATTAAGAAATGGAAAAGAGGAGCATACTGCCTCTATGGCGGATGAGGGAATTATTAAAATGAGTAAATAAATAAAATGATGAAACAAAACGTGTAACACGAACAGAGTCTACACTCTTTACTTGCGGACACCAACAGTGCGACCACCACGTCCGGAGGTGCAGGTATGCTGACCGCGGACACGGAGACCGTAGTGGTGACGAATACCACGATGGGCGCGCATCTTCTTCAGGCGCTCAAGGTCCTCACGGAGGCGGGTATCCACCATGGAACTGGAGAGGTGCTCGGTCTTGCCGGTCTTGGGGTCGCGCTGACGATTGAGGAACCAATCGGGGATCTTGAACTTGGCGGGGTCGGCGATAATCTCGGCGACCTTGTCGAGCTCATCGGCGGTAAGGGTACCGGCGCGGCGCTCGGTGTCAATACCGGCCTTCTTGCAGATCATGTAGGCGAAGCGGATACCAACACCCTTCACCATGCGAAGAGCGAAGGCAACCTTGCGCTTACCCTCAACGTTGGTGTTGAGAAGACGCACAATGTGCTGGAAGTTGTCACCCTGAAGAGTTAAGGACATGTTCGTTACTATTGTTAAAAGAAGGGGAGAGAGTAAAGAAAAGTGTATGAAAAAGCACGTAAAAGAAAACGGGTGTATACTTTGTATTTCCTTTTCATCGAAGTAGGACCGGTAACTGGTTGCGTATTATACAGTTCAATGATTTCCTCGTGGAAGAAAATCCGGCGTTGACAGCCGAGCAGCAGGCGGAGCATTGCCCGACGACGAAGGGGCCCACGATACCCTTTTGGCCGTCACGAGGTGATCCCTAGGTATGAGCAGCTCCTCCCCCAAACTCGGGAGAAGGGGGCAAGGGGCGCTCGACAGCTGACGGAGTGCCCGGTGGCAATTGCCGACCGGCGTCGTGACCGCGTAAGAGCGAAAGGCAACAGCGCCACGTTTGGCCGTCACATTTTTCTTTTGCACGCTATCGGCGGTCATCACGGGGAGTGTTCCCATCGGGGACGGCAGCGCGCTCCGCTCCCGTGGCGCGGCAGACTGCTTCTCCCCCTTGGAAAGTAACACGTTCTGTCGATTGGCGGTTTCGATGGCGTGGTTCTGAATAAACATTCTGACATTGTGCAGTGTTGCCTCTATCTGCCACATGACCACCACGTGGGTGAGTTCGTTGAGGGTGTGCTCCACCAGCGCACGGGTGGCGGCCAGTCCCCCGCTGAACTGCACATCAGGGAACTCCTCCCCCAGCCGGCTGTTCTCCGCGGACCAGAGGAGGCATTGTAGCTCCCCAAACAAGGCCTCCACCACGTCCGCCTTGCACTTACTGGCGGGAAGGGTAGTGCCAATAATCTTGTTCAAGTTCAAATAGTTGTAAATGTCGATTAAGCCATTGTTGCTGTCCAGCATTTGCTGAATGCTGAGTAAGTCCGACACCACCCCACCAAGGTGCGGTGGAAACAACGTTCGCAACCGATCGGGGACTTGACTTTTAATAATGTGATCGCCCACCAACTCGAAACACTCGAAGGCCCCACTGCGAGAAAACGACTTCCCATCCGGCCCTCCGCCAGAGATGTGCAATGACCCTTGCAGCAGACCGCAGTGGTAGAGATACCTGAGCAAGTACTGCACCCGCCACAGACGATGCGTGCTGTTGGTCGAGCTCAGGGAGGCGCACCGGCCAAAGTCACAGTCGCCCTCTTTTGCGTCCAGCAGGCCCCACCAATAATGCACCAAACCTTTCACAAAATCAATCTTACTCGCGTACCCCACATTGTTCCGCAGTTTGTTCAACTGTTTTGGGCTGCAGAGTGCAAAGTCTGGCACCGGCACCGTCTTCACGTGACTGAGACTACCGATCAGAAAGTAATCCACGAGCGCGATACTCCGCTTCACGATCCCAACCCGTGCACGGTGTTCCACAAACGTCGCGTGGCGGCTAAAGGTGCCGGCGATGGGGCCGCCGCACAGCGCGCAGACACCGTCCCTACTGTTGTAAAATGTATCGGTGGTGGCCTTCTCCACCTCTTTATCGGCTGCGTCCAACATCTTTCGGATGGGTGTTTTTATACTGAGTGAAAAGGCGGCTAATCCATTGTCTATACAATCACTCGGGTGTACCACAGGGTTGTGCGAGGAGGAGGATGGGCCGTGGTACATTCTAGTGCCGCAACGGGTGGGGAAGCGCAGGGAGAGTAGAACTGGTCTCCGCAGACATTTCATGTCAGTACACTAAATACAATATCCACTTTAAAAAGAAAGAAAGAGAGCGAAATTGTAGCTGAAATATATAACGACAAACACAGAAAAGGGCGCTTTGGGAAAAATGAAAGCCATTCATTTTTTTTTTTTTTTAAGGACGGTATAACACATATATGCAAATGATACATTTTTAAATGGTAAATATTGCTTTATAATTTTCATTTTATTATTTCTGCGGTTGTGAATTTACAAAAATACCTCTACAATGGTACAAACTTTGAAATGATGATAAAATGAAATAAGCCTACACACAAAAAATTTATTTTTTTAGGAAATCATGTTTTAAACAGCACACGCACACATGAATAGCAACAGTGGAAAACTAATAGTGATTATAAAAAAAAAAAAGGATGCGATGAGTGTAGCCAAAAATATTGGAGTGTACTGTACGAAGGTGAAATCACGTTTACGACAGAAACGTGAGGAGTTCCGCCACCGTTGGTCTCTCTTCCGGGGCGTAGGCACAGCAACGCTGTACCATCTGCAGTAGCTCCACATCCTCGTACTCCTTTGGTAGGTCCGGCTGCATCGTACAGGGGGTCTTCTTTTCGAGCGACTCGCGGAGGGCACCGGTGTACTTGACCAGGAACATGGAGTCCCCGTCGGGGTAGTGGTGCCAGGGGTGTTTACCCGTCATCATTTGCACGACGGATAGACCAAAACTGTACACGTCGGACTGTGGGGTGAAGACACCCAAAACTGCCTCCGGTGCCATGAAGCGAGGGGTACCGCGGATAGACGGCTTGTGCGTACTAAACTGCAGTACCGCTGCCCCAAAGTCGGCGAGCTTGCAGGTGCCCTCGCTGGTGAGGAGGATATTGTCGGGCTTGATGTCGCAGTGGTTATACTTGTTCTCGTGCAAAAAGTGTAGCCCCATGAGTATATCCCGACAGTAACGACGGATCGCTTTCACTGGTATCACGCCTAGCCTTTGTACAAGGTCTTGCATGGAGCCAGCGGAGAGGTACTCGGTAATGATAAAAAAGTACGTACCGTCCACTCCGCAGGTGTCGTAGGCCACGACGTTTTCGTTCCGCAGTTTGGTGAGGGCCTCCACCTCGTGCACCAGCTGCTCCGTACTGTTGATGGTGACGACAATGGTCTTGAGCGCAAAGAAGGCGCCGGTCTCCCCCACCGCCAGATAGACATCTCCGAAAGCGCCCCGACCCAGCACCTTGTTCGAGCGGTAATAAAACTGACCGTTGACGCCTTCAATCTTGAGCGGTAACTCCGACGGGCCTTCGTTGACGGAGTGGTTGAGGCGCCTGGAGGAGGACGCAGGGACGGAGGGGTCGGTGTTGGCGTCGTTGGATATGGACTCCTCGTCCTCATCTTGCGTAAAGACGGGAAAGAGCGCATCTCCGCTGTCGTTCATCTGTTTGTTGTTCATAATTCTACGGGAGGCAGAAATGCGGATCGCCTGCTCTCCGAGGATCTCCTTCGCCTTGGTGGTCTCGTCCTTCTCTTTTCGTTCTTCCTCCGTCTTCATGTCCAAGACTCGCTTCGTTGCCTTTGCCAGGAACGGTTTCATCTGCTCATAAATCACCTGTTCTCCTTCTAGATGCTCCCATATGATCTCACGGCGGGAGTAGCCCGCTAGCACTCTGTCCTTGTGGTGCTTCAGAATGTACTCCCAGTGCTTGATGCTCCATGGCACCTTCTTTTTGTCCGTGGTGGCGTCAATGTACGACTGTACCGTCATGAGCGCCGTGTCGTACCGCTTGTTCCGAATGAGCCGCAGTATTTTTTTGGACGCCATCATGGCCTCCGGGACATGACTCATTTCATCTCCCATCACGGCGCAAATGACGTAGTTCTGCCACTCACTCGTGTGGTTGTAAAAGAGGGACACAATGTCGATGGGGACGTACGCCGAGGTGGACTCGAACGTTACCGTTTCGGTGGCGAGAATGGTGGAGTCGACGAAGGGCTGCAGTGTGGTCAATGCGCGGGCAATACGGACAAAGTCGCTGGTGACGACACGCGCACGCTGGTCCTCTGTACCAATGGTACCGACATAACTAAACCCAGAGGCAATCCCAATCACCACGTCGTACGGGGAGTCCTTGAAGTCCTCCTTGATCCCTAACGCACACTTGCAGGCCCGCTGTTGGTGGCGCAGCACGGTGTAGTGACAGTTGAAGGAAACGGTGATCATGTTCGCCTCAATGACATCCACCACACCATTGTGCGCGGCTACATTGTTCAGCACGGACCCGACAAAAAAGTTCATGACAGCGGCGGCGTTCTTTTCATCAGCGCTAAGGTTCAGCAAGCGGGCGACCAGAATGGTTCCCTTCACCCGACGTAGAGCGCTCAAGTTGAGCAGCTTGTTCACTTTATCTTCCCCCACCACCATTTGCGACGAGGTGACATCGGTCTTGGAGATCGCGCGTGTGTTCTCCAAGTCATCCGCCTGTTCTTCCCGGCCTGCCCCTTCTGTCTCACTGGAGGGGTCGTTGTCGAGTTCCTCGGCGGCATCCTTCATTAAGAGCGCTTGAGGAATAAACAACCGATAACGGTTCAAGTTGAGCAAAATGCGGTTGAACTCATCGTGCACAACGTCAAAGGAGGAAAAGGCCCGTGTGACACAACTTCTCTTTTCGTTCAACTTTTGTAACTCTCTCTCCATGGAGCAAGTGTCATAGGTGGCGGCGTGGGTGGCCAAGCTGGAGACGGTGATAATCACGCGCTGCAGCTGCCAGGTGATGGCAAACGTGAGAGCGCCGAGGGCAAAGATGCAGACAATGATCACAACGACGCAAATTACAATTTGAATCGCGCCCTCCTTTCCTAAACTGTTGTTAATGGGTGTCGCATAGGCGGCGAAGAAGACCACATTGGGCATGCCTAATCCAGTCCTAAATCGTACAAAATCCTGGTAGGCGACCAACAAATTGCCAACCCTCTCCACCTGTGAGTAGTCCCCGTTTTTATACACCTCGTCCGTTAAAATGCTAGAAGGATAGTGCTTCTCAAAATTCTCGACAATGTTGTCTAGTTCCTTGGCGCCGCCTCCACCACAGCCCGTGTAGTTGGTTTCCCCCAGAAAGAAGTCTCCCTTCGTCAGCTTGCACGGTATGCCATCCTCCACCGACTCGCCGAGGGAGTACTCAATGATAGAATCGTTGACAAACAGGAGGGAATAGCTCTCGCTCGCCTTCTGTAAATCGCGGTCAAACACGTCAAACCAATTCTTCATGTACACGACCGTATCCACAATGAGCACCAGGGTGCTGGAGGGGTTGTTGGGAAATAAATAGCTTTGATGACGCAGGGGGATAACGGTATCCACGATGCCGTCCATCTGTACGACATTCTGCGGTACCAAGTACAGTGGTCGTTTGGACCCGGTTTGATTCGGGTAGAAGAGGTACGAATCGACAAAGGAGGACAGTCGCGACCCTAATTCGTACATGCCCTTCTCGTTCTTGATGAGCTCAAACGTCTCCACCGATAGACCACTGTCGGTGTTGCGGCCGAACCAGCACCAGCTGGAGGCGGTCGCGGACCCAATGGTACAGTTCACGGAGAGAACCATTTGAGGACAGGTGACGGTCCCCACCTGATCGTCGGGGCAGAAGGGAATCCGGAGGACGACGGTGTCGACGGTCTGATCGTCGTTCAGCCACAGGTCCCAGGACTCGAGGAAGGAGTCCTCGAGGGCGTCTCGCAGGGAGACGACGGTCACCTGAGAGGGATCCATGCCCTCTGTGTGGAGCTCCACAAAATCGGTCAGTTGCGTGTTGACAGTTGACAACCGAGATTGGTAATTCTGTACCCCCAGCAGTGAGCTATTGAGTACGACACGGTTCTTCACTTCTAGCGAGGTTTGGTGAAGCTGCATGGTGAAGTGACGGTTGGTGAACCCGATCGCTATCCCTCCGCCCACAGCCAGTACGAGGGCGATGAGCAGGAAGACAAGGAATAGCCAGCAATGCTGTCGCTTGACCCGCTGCACCCCACTGGAGGGAAGGGTGTACTCCTCGTGCGAGACAATCTTCTCCTGCGGTAGGTTATCCTGCTGGCCGAGGAGCCTCGCCGGCACACTGGTGGAGGAGCCTAAAGAGCCCAGAAGGGGGTTACGCCGGTCGTCGGAGCCGTAAGGGGAGATCGACTTTTTGGTGCTCGCTCCATAATCACTATAGTTGAGTACGGTCGACAGCTCCACATGTTCCTGTACGTTGGTCTTTGTGGTGTCGCCGCTGTCGTTGCCGGTACTCGTTAAGGTTTGCGGCGTATCGGTGTCCGCCGTCAGCGTCGGCGCCGCCGTTACATCTACGTGGTTGGGTAACGGAGCGGCCCTTTCTGCCCCTATTTGACTAGGGTAAACTGCAGTTTCCGCTCTACCAATCGGAACTTCAGTCGTTTCGGGCAGAAGGTTGCCTTCGCTCATTTCTGAAAACTAATAATAAAAAAAAAACTAAAATTATGTGCAAAAATAATTAAAAAAAAAAAAAAAGAGACTCCTGAGGAGCACAGAAACAAATGGGTACGCTTTGTTTTTCCTTCTTTGCGTACTGGTTTCTGTTCTTTTTTTTGTTAAACTTGAGTGATAATAAAAGTAAGAGAGAGGGCATCATTATAAGACTACATGTGCTCACCGCACAGAAAAAGTGCAAGGTAAAAAAAAATCGAAACAATTGAGTTTTGTTTGTTTGTTTGTTTCGTTACGCGACCCATTTTCATTTGTAACCATAACACGCTAAGTGAACTTTACACATCCAGCCAATCCATCACCTTTTTGTGCAAGATGCACTCTTCACGGCAACTCGCGAGATTACTGTATTCGGTTTTCCTCGGGGTACAACTGTTTGGTCTCTCTCTGTCTGCCTCTGTGGGTACTTTAGGGGCACTCGCTACGAGCTCCAGCGCCGCCTTCTCCACGTCCTCCTCACAAATCTCACTGAGGGAGTCGACGTGGAAGGCGATGGACCGATTGCAGTAGCCAAAGAAGCGGAAATGCTTCTCGTCGATCAGTAAGGCGTTGTACCACGACAGCAAGTGGTGTAGGGTCCACCGCTCTCCGTAGTTGGAGAAGGGCAGCGCGTCCTCGCTGTTTTGGGAGGCCAGACGGCGATTGTTGACATCACTTCGGGAGAGGAACTTGAAGTGGATGATGGGTATGTTCGGCTCCACCACCCGCTCAGTCTGCCGCAACGTACTATCGCTAATCTTGGGAGACATGACCGAGCTCATCATCCTACTATCCCGCAGGGAGGACGCCAGTTGATTGGTATAGGTGACACTACTAGAGCGGGCCAGCATGGAGCGACGGGCAAGGAAGTTTTGCTTAGTATCCACGAAGGGAGAGCCTGGTAGCGCAAAGAGGGATTTGTTTCCAATCTCCGTCATGTGCGACTGAAGGTAGGCGTCCGTTTGCTGTCGCCCCATCAGGGTGGAGACTTGGCGCCGATTGAGTGGTTCGAAGCCGATGGTAACAATCGCATCAAGGAGCAAGTTTCCGTCCTTCAAGACAATTGTCTTGAGACACCCGTCGCGTAAGTCCAGCGCCACCGCATGCCGCATTTGGCCATCAAAGTAGTGCTGACGATAAAAGATGGGTAACAGGAATGGGGCAATCCGGAAGCTCTGCTGCATCAAGGGTACAAAGACATAAGGGTACGGTGAGGGCAGACCACCAATCAGCTCGTAAATACGGCACAACAAGAGGGGCAGAGGCGGCACACCGGACTGGAGAAACGCGTTCTGCATGCGGGAAAGGTGCGAGGCGTCAATGGTGAAGGTGGGGACACCATTGGGGGTGCAGCTTAATGTATTAATGAGATGGATGCCCTGACGGTTCTCAAACACTTCGTTGCAGACGGGGTGAATCAAGCGAAAGTTGAGAATCTGACTAATGCGGTTCTGATCATACAAATAGGAGAGGACGCGGTTCACCACTTGGGGGTTGCTGTACCACGTCCAGTTGCTGGCGACGAGGTAGTGCTGAAAGTTTTCGCTACTTTTCGCGTTCGCCATGCCAGACGAAATGATGGCCGGGGAGTCTTCAATGAGGACAGGGTCCCCCTGGTGGTGGATCCGCTCGGCATAAGTGCGCGTCTTGAAGACATTGTAATTCCGATCGACCCGTCGCACTGATTTCGTCGTGGTATCCCAGATCGGTATGGACGGCCAGCCAGTGAAAAACTTCCCTTCGTACGACTTCAGAGGAGCGAACCCGCACCAGTTGATGTTGACGGATATCTCCACCACACTCAACTCGGGTAGGGTCAGGGCGCCCTTGATGTTTTCTGGATAGTCCATGAAGAAGTGACGACACCGACCTCGTGGACCCTGTAGAGCCTTCCCCAGCTCCTTCTCCCAGTGCACCTTTTGCAACATTTCAGGTCGGTCTACCGCCGCTACAACGTAGACCTCCGCCTTCAAGCAGGCAAAGTTGGCCTCCTCGTAGGTCGTCTCCCCATCGGAGAGGTCCGCCCGCACCCAGTCCTCCACCTCCCCATCCACCAGATCGAGAGGAATAATGGACAGACCGAGGGGGGCGAGCACGCGGATCGCATAGTTACTCTTCTGCTTCAACGAGTCACGGGAGACGGTGTTGGTGCAGTCGTACAGGACCAGCACCTTTTTAGAGTAGGCTAGATTTTTGGGGAAAATGACCGGAATGACGTCAAAGTGGACGGTTTGGGGAGGAATCGGCGGGATACACTCCAGCAGCTGTGCGGAGACATCCTCCTGCACCTCTGCCATCTCCGTCGGTGTCACACGGACCCCCACCACGTACTGATTCACCAAGTCATTGTGCTGCACAATGGCCCTTCCCTCCTTTTCCGTGGAAAGAGCGCCCTCACTGTCTCGTTTTGGCATTTCATGTACACCAACGACTAATTTCCCTTCACGATAGGCATTGAGAAACCCACACATGAACTTGACACACCGGTGAATAATCTCCACATGCGTATGCGAGAAGTAACTCTTGTAATCTAGCGTGGCACTCTCCGGCTTTTCCAGACTCTCCATCCAATTGTAGGTGGGGCCGTTATTTTCTAGATTGACAGAGGACTCGTTGCTGTCGTTTCGAGACCCGATTTGTATCGCCGGTGGTCGAGTGCCCGGCCTAATGGGCGATGGTGTGAGGGACACCTCGCCGCTCTCCCGGTACGTATTAGAACACTGCGCGAGTGCCTCGTAGAGCGATTCATTTTCACTCCGCAACGACTCCACGCCACTCAGCACATTTGGTTTAAAGGTATTAAAACTAACTTTTGCCATGGACTGTAACGGCCGCTCCAGTTCCACCACGTAGCGTGCCGCCATGCCACAGGCCGCTCGAAACATCCGCTCGTAGGAGTCGTAACTATCAATCGCCTTCTGCGTTTCTAGGTTATCCATGATCCTTGTATAAAGCATTCTCAGATCCCACCGATACTTTTCCTCCTTGGTGTCAATCACATCAAAGTGCAACCGCTGCTGCGAGTTGGTCAGCACCAGTTTCATGTACTTGGTGTCGTTGATTCCACTTTTCAAGTAGAGTAGCACCTGCATATTGTTCTCAATCGACTTTTTAAACCAGGACCGCTCCTTGGCTAGCTGTCGTGCCTCCTCCTCCTGCCGCTCCTCCTCTAGGGTGGAAGGGGAGCCCTTGTTGCTAGAGGTACCTTGCATTTTATCCGTCCCTAACGACTCATCCGGGGCGTCGGTCCGCAACAGCGGCGGCCAAATCTCCGACGTCAGGAACCGAATCATGCGCACCTTGAAGTCCTCCATTCCCTCCTTCTCCCCCAACTTGGTACCGTCTGGTAAACTCGTTTTACCAAAGTACACCACCGCCACCTGGGCGGTACTAAAGTACAAGTAGTTCATCACGGCAGGGAGGACAATCCTCGCCTTGGTGAGGAGTTGATTCATGGTGGACTCGGACGACGACTCCTCCACGTTCTGATAGACAATGAGCGCCTTATCGCGGGAGGACATGTTCATCACGCCGCCCGACAAGTCCGTGAAAGAGCCCCGCTGAGGGATGTTTACCGAAACGTCCTCGATCATGTTGGGTGACCTACTCAATGAAACAACTATTCCTTTCGTATTCTGAAAGATAAAAACACGAGAGGGGAATGTGTAGCACAATGAACAGGTAAGGGCTACCCATAGAGACACGTCGACAGACAAAACAATACTAATAATAAAAGGTTATACGATTGTGGTTGTGTTTCTTGGAAGAGTATCGTTTTAATTGTTACAGAAAAAAAAAAAAAAAGGATGAAAGTATTTGACATACACGAGTATTGTTCTTGTGAAAAGAGTGTGAAAAACGGAGCATAAAGAATGTGAAAAGAACAAGACAAATCCTTCATGTTAACAGTATCGATATTCGCTTAACACTTATATACAACAAACAATTCTTTTTTTTTTTTTTTTAAGGCGTTTTGAGGAGGACTATTTTTTATGGTTGGCAGCGTTCATCACATTATTCCGATGAATGATCGCATACCGTCGAAGTCGTTCTAGTAAGGAGATGGCGACGTCGTAGGCGTTCATGCCACTCTGCACCGACACCTTCACATCCACGAGCTGCTCCGTGGCGGTCACCTTGTAAATCTTCACCTGCAGCTTCACGTTGGGGTAACGCACTGCGGAAAAGTAGTAGTCGTAGATCACCCGCCACATCAGTCCCTCCTCCTTCATGGCCGCGTAGGTGTAGGCGAGCGTCGTGTGGGGGTGACAGTCTCGGAAGGCGATCCCGTTTCGTATGAAATCATTCCCAAACCTCGTCACCGTGTCCACATGATAGAGCGACTCCAGTGCCGTGTTGGGCTCCCGTCGGGTGGGGGATACCCCTTCACTGTGCGGCTTGAGCAGCGTCGACTTGGTGGGCGTCGTAGAGGTATCGGGGAAGGCGGCGTTGGTGTCAATCTTCTTGGCCTGCAGCAGTTGCGTCGGAAACTCGGACACCTTCAGGATAGACCCCAGAAGCGTGTGCTTGGAGTTCTCCATCTTGAGCGGCAGGAAAGGGGCGGCCGTAATGTTGTACCCGTCCTCCCACGGCTGCTCAACGGTGGTCGGCTGTGGTTCCGGCACGACGGACTGCGGTGGGAGCGTCTCAAACGTCTTGTCCCCGCACTTTTTGGCCTCCCCAGTCGGTGACGTCACCGATAGCGTCTCTTTCAAACTACTTCCTGTAAAACTGGAGTTACCGGAGAGTTGGTGCAGCGAGTTGGCGTTCAGGGAGCCGTATCCCATCAGAGACTTGTTGTGGATTAACGAGCTGGCGTTCTCCCCGTAGTTCTTGTGGGAGTACTCGTCGGGGCACAGTTTGCTCTGCTTCTTTTGCGTCAAAATGAGATAAGAAATGAACATGTCGTGCGACTCGTCGCGGAGGGCGACTTCGGCCGGCAGCACCTCTAGCGGGGTCGGCCACATTTTGGAGTCTAGCACGTTGGAGAAGGTCTCAAAGTACAGGGCGGCGGGGTAGCGCCGTGTGGCACCGCTGCGTTCATCTAGGATGACGGCCTCCATGGACGGCAGGCTAAGTTCCTCCCGCCGCACAATCTCGGCCACCACCTCGGGGGAGACCCTAAACCGGGAGGCGACCACGTTAATCACCTCGTCGTCGAGGGTGTGGTCCTCCAAACTACGATCCCTCGCGAACTGCATCGTCTGCACCACCGCCTCGTAGTGCAGGGACAGCAAGTACTGCGGGTAGTGGGGGCGGACCCACGGGTGCTGCATAATCTGTTCCATGGTCGCCCGCTCCAAGGGGTTCACCACGAGCATGTGGTTGAGCAAGTCCCGCGCCTCGCCGGAGATGTAGTGGGGGACACTGTAGCTGGCGGTCTGGATCTTACGAAACAGGTTGGCTACGTTATTATCGTCAAACGGTAGCGTGCCGCACAGCATGGCGTACAGGACCACACCGGTGCTCCACACATCCGCCTCTGGGCCGCCGTAGAGCGTACCGCTGACTACTTCGGGGGAGGCATAGTTAGGGGTGCCGCAACTCGTCTCGAAAAATCGACCATCGTGTGTGACGGAGGACAAACCGAAATCAGACAGCTTTATGTTGTGGGACCCCTGCTCCATCATAATGTTCTCTGGCTTAATATCTCGGTGGGTCACACGGTACTGGTGGCAGTACGCTAAGGCGGCGACGAGCTGCTGAAACAGACTCCGCGCCACGGGTTCCTCTAACCTTCCCTTTCTACTAATGTAATCGAACAGCTCCCCGCCGGAGACGTACTCCACTGCTAACACAATATCGTGCTTCGTCTGCACCACATCATACAGTCGGGTAATATGAGGGTGTCGCAACACTTTCATAATCTTAATCTCCCTCTTAATCTTCAGCGCCGAGTGGGCATCGTTGTCGATTAGTTTTCTAGGAATGATTTTGAGTGCCACGCGTACTTTTGTACTTTCGTGCACCGCTATCTTTACCTTGGCAAAGGTACCACGGCCGATCGTCTCCCCTACTTGATACGGACCAAACCGCTGGCTCGACTTGTTTCGATCCATGTAAAAAAAAAAAAAAAAGAATTTACTATTCAGATAACTTTATGAAAAGGAAATCGATCTGTGCAAAGAGGAAGAGGGAAAGGCATGAAGAGTGTGTAATACTACCTAGCTCACTGAACTCAGAACGTACATGGGCCCTCCTAAAAACGATCGATTTTCCTTGACTCCTGTTTTTTCGGAGACTTTTTAACAACAAAAATAATTACGAAAGGAAAACAGTTATTTAATTAGTATTATTATTATTATTATTAGAAAGAAAAAAACATTTAATCTTAAAAAAACACAAAAAAATTAATCGCATTAAAGGTTGAGTAAATTTTGAGATTACTATTCTTCGCCCTTTACATGGAAAACAAAACAAAAACAAAAAAAAGACATTCCGGTCCTTCCTTACGCCAGTTCATCCACGAGAGTGTCACGAACGTTTTGGAGTAGGTTACCGTCGTCGCCGGCCCCCATGGCTCCCCTACGCAGCTGGAAGATACGCTCCACGACGGTAATCTCTGTCGCGGTGGTGGTGAGACCACAGAAGGCGGCCCAGTCATTGACCACTATCCCCGATCCTATCGCGGCATTACCACGGTTAATCGTCCCCGCCACTACCGGTACCTGCAGGAGAGACGCAATCTCATCCATCTCCTCCGCGGAGGTCTTGGGGTGCACCATGCAGCCCTTGTTGGTCGCCACACTGTAGCTGCCCACTAACGCATTCGCCGCGATGGAGGTGCGGAAAGTCTGCACCTGTAGCACATCGCGTAGTACCTCCTCCGTTTCACGACCTAAATCGGAATGAATGAGGGCTACGTGATCGTTGCACACCACACAGTTGCCTAGCGCAGACAGACGCTCTTCCACCCGCTGTAACTTGACCGTGTCGGGGAGGGAGTTCCGCAAGTGCTGCAGTTCTTGATCAGTCGTCGTGCTGGGGACCACGAGACCGTGGCGGTTACCGGCGACCAGTCGGCCGACCACACGAGATCCGCCAATAGACGTGTAAATCACTGGGATGTGGTTGGCCAGTTCTTGCTCAAAGACAGAGTAAAAGTTCTGGGAGGCGCCTGCCGCCACCAAGCAGTACGCATTGGTGAGATAGGCGAAGACGCCGATATCATCGGAACTCTCGAAGCGTGTACGTAAAGTCATTTTAGTACTTTATTGAAAATGAGAGCAATTTTATAAGGAAAGCTGTAAAAAAAAAAAAAGGGTTGAACTTGAATAGAAGACGAGCGGATGGTGGAGAGGTAGAGAATAAAGAACACTTTATTTTATTGTGCACAAGACCGTATAAACTGGTGAGACTATGCACGGGGAAGTATACTCAAAGAATAAAAATATGTAAAAATGTAACGAAACGCACCACAACAATAATAATAATAATATAAGTTTGTTAGTCCCCGTCCGGTTCATTGAGGGCGTCCAGCGACAGCAGAGAAGGCGTGATGTGTGTTTTCATATTCTTCTTGCGGGCAGAGTCTATTCTTGCGGCCTCCCGGTAGAGTGCCTTTTCCGAGTCGAACAGCAGCCCATAATCCTCGTAAAACTGATGTCCCTTGGCCTCGACTACCTCCGTCACCTCCGGCAAGAAGTGCTTCATCACCCGCTCGATGCCGTCCTTTAGGGTGTTCTGCGACGAGGGGCAGTTACGGCAGGCCCCCAGCATCGCGAGGGAGACGATGCCGGTCTGCTCATTAAAGTTGAGCAGTTTGATATCGCCCCCATCCCGCTGCACCATCGGCCGCACCTGTTCCCGCAAGAGTTCCTTGATGCACTGCACCACCTCGGAGTCCTCTTCCTGTATCTTTAGGTCATCCTCAATCAGCATATACTCCTTCGCCGGGGCGACACAGGTGTTGTTGAACACCAAATAGTGACCCAGGAAACTACTAATACTCCATTCGATGGTCTCCCAATCCACGTTGGAGTACACGGAGATGGAAACCTGCCGAGGGGCGATATAGAGTGACATCACTTCCTGTGCGTACTGCTCAAACATACCATCGGACAAGGGATGAATCCACGCCAGTCCACGATGGGCCACCTCACAACAAACCCCTTCTGGTACAAAGTTTTCATAATTCGTCGAGGGAATACTAAAAGAGCGACACAGCGGGTTGGGCGTCTCGCTAGAGTGCAACACCATAATGTACCGGAGAAGATTCCGTCGGAACATTGGACTGCTACGAATCAATAGAAGGTGGGGTACTGTTTTACTTTGGCTGTCGTGAAAAGGAAAAGAGGGATGGAGGAGAAAATGTTGTATAATTCTGTACAGCATTGTATGCCAAAACGGAGACTCACCCATCACCAAGAACTCAAATGACATGTGTACAACTAAACTATACAACGCAAAACACATAATCAAGTCAGCTCGTTCAACTACGCGGTCTCTTTCGCAGACCCGTCTCCAGCTCTGCCTCTGTGAAATAGTTTTCCGGCGCCGACTTCAGTATCCAGTCCTTCTCTAATATCGCCGACACGTGTATCATGTATCGCTTCGTGGTTCGTCGGAGTTGCGTGAACACGATGAAGCTCGGTCGTTCCTTCAACACGGGAGGCAGCGAGGGGTCGTACTCCTTATTCTCATTCTTCTTGAACGAACCCGCTTTAAAGAGAAAACTGGTTGGATGCAGCTCCGCCAGACGGGACTCTAAATCTACCGTGGCTTCCCCACCACTCAAGGGTCGGATGATACTGTACGTGCGGTTGTCCAGCTCCAGCTTGGACACATTGAAGAAGAAACCCGACAAGAGTGCTTTCGTAATGCTCTCCACATTGATCAGTCCTTCCTCCTGTCCCACGTCGAGACCGATACGGTCAAAGGTGCGCATAATCTGATCCATCACATCTCTCGCCCGGATGAGCGCCCGTGGGTGGACACAGTTGGCCTTGCAAAAGTTAGCCGACTGAGACCCCGACCGTAGCCAGTCCTCCATCAGACGGATATACCCCGTCACATCCCCGTTGCCAAACGCGAACAGCTGGGTTTTGGCGCTATCCAACAGTTGCCGCTCTTTGGGGTCGCGGGTGTTGATGAAGACGGAATCGAGCGAGAGCATCGCGGCTGCCATTGCCATGTGCCGTCCACACTTGAGGGCACACCCTTTAATGAGACACTTGGAGAGGGACGGGTCCAATGGGAACTCGGCCATACGCCGACCGGTGACGGTGAGCTCTCCTTTGGCGTTCATGGCGCCCAAGAGGAAGAGGTGGTCAAGTGCCCGCTCCAGGGCGTCGGTCGAGGGGGGATCTAAAAACTCAAACTGCAGCAAGTTGTCAATCCCTAATGCCTTCAGCTGGAGCACCACAGCACTCATGGAGCAGCGACGTATTTCGGGGATTGTCTCGGGTGGCAGTTCATTCTTGAAGGTGTACGGGGTGTACAGACGGTAGCATTCGCCCAGACTGGGTTCGCCCCGCCCGGCCGGCACGCTGTATCGCACTCGCCTGTGATGTGGGCACCACCCGCAGCTCCTCCACCATTGCGGCGGGGTTGTAAAAGTCCTGCTTGCACAGTCCGCAGTCAATCACAAACCGTATCCCGTCAATCGTGATCGAGGTTTCGGCAATGTTGGTTGCAATCACAATCTTGCGACTGCCAGGTGGTGTTTTTTCGTATATCCTCGCCTGCTCCTTTGGTGGTAAAGAGGCGTAGACCGGTAAAATATGTAACGTACGCATATTGTCCTTCTGTTGACTGAATTTCTCCTTGAGTATCTCTGCACAAGTTTCAATCGCATCCTGACCTGGTAGGAAAATGAGAATATCACCCGGTAGCGGTTTCTCCATGTGTAGGTCCAGCGCGGTCTGGGCGGACTCCGCCACGTAGTCGGCGATTGGCGTGTCGGCGTAGAACGTTTCCACTGGAAACGTACGACCCTCAATTTTAAAAATGGGCGCATTTCCGAAAAAATTGCTGAACTTATCCGCATTGATGGTGGCACTCGCGACAATAATCTTAATCTTCTTGTTGCGTCGGATGACATCCCGCAGCAGGCCTAACAGGATATCGGTACTGAGCGATCGCTCGTGGGCCTCGTCAATCATGATGGCACCGACCGACTCCATATTGGGGTCATTCGCGAATTCCTTTAACATGATACCATCCGTCACAAAAAGGATGCGTGTTGTGGCGCTCGTCTTTTCGTCGAAACGCACCTTGTACCCCACCACACTCCCGCACCGCGACCCCATCTCCTGTGCCACTCGCTCCGCCACACTGATCGCAGCCAGTCGACGTGGTTGAGTACAAATCAGACGAAGCTCATCCACCTCCTCCCCTTCTGGTGAGGCTGAAGGAATGTGCAACCCTTCCTCGTGCAGATACTGCAACAGCTGCGTCGTCTTACCACACCCAGTCTTCCCCCACAATGACGACGACCTGGTGGTTGGTAATCACCTCCAGCAGTGCCTCCCGCTGACGGAAGATGGGGAGTGACTTTCGCTGCTCCTGGATCTGACTTTGGTAGTGCTGGAGGAGGTCTGCCTTTTCTCGCTGGATATCGGCCGCCGTCTTTTCTGCCACATAGTCCTCCTGTTGGATGCGGGCCTGTACCTTCTCCTTATCCAAGTGAATAAAGCCATCTTGTGTCACTTTACCGTCGCCCTGTATCTTGGTGTCCGGTAGGAGATAACCCTGCTGTTCATACGCATCGTTCACCGACACGCCCTCCTCCTCGACCAGCTCTTGTCGTCGTTTTGCCGCCCGGTGCAGACCGTCCGCGGTTTGAATCTCCTTTGCGCGCTCGAGAATATACTGGGCCTCTGTGGCGCTGGTGGGTATAATGCCACTTTCAATATCCTGTAACTTACTTTCTATTACTCTATGGGCCGCCTTGTTGCGTAGCTCCGTCTGTGTCTTCAAATACTCTGTTCGTGACGCATTGCGAGCCTCTCTTATTTTATTGGGATCCATTTCTTTTTGATGGAGTAAAAACAAAGGGGAGAAGGAAAGGGAATAACAGCATCCACACACAACACGAACTCTAAACCGCGGCAACAACCCTATCCAAGAGAACACTAAGGAAACAGACTTTATATATGTAAGGTCAACAAAATTAAAACAGCAAACGGTTCAGCTCATCATCCAGGTTGACGGAAGGCTCTGCTGAGCGTGTGGGGTTGGAATGCACCGTCGTCTCGGGTGACTGACCAAGTGGGTTGCCAGAGGTGGACCGCGCGTGCCTCGTCTTGCCATTCGCACTGCCCCGCTTGTTGGAACTGCAGTGCGCCTCCTGCAGCCAAGCGAGAATCACTTCCTGGTCCTGCGCGACCAGCTGCTGCTCGTCCGCCTGAAGGGACTCCTCGTGAAAGGGTCCACAGTACGACGTGATGAACGGATGCTGCAAGAGTTGCACCACCGTCGGCCGTCGGTCGGGTACCTTGTGGACACAGCTCGTGATAAAGTCGTGCAAGCCGCTGTCCATGTTGTCGGGTAGCTCCACGGACGGTCCGTCACGGTTGAGGTGTTGGAGGAGGGCCCAAAAGCGAGCCTCGCTACTCCCCACGAAGACCAGAGTAGGGACAGGCGCCAACCGCTAGCTCCGCAATGACCAGCCCCAGTGACCATATATCGGCGCTATAGGAGTAGATCTCACCCTTCAGTCGCTCTGGGCTCATGTAGGTGACCGTCCCCACAAAACTGTTGGCGTCTCCTTTTGTACACTCCAAGTACGAGCTAACCCCAAAGTCGGAGATCTTCACCGCACCGGTCTGCAAGTTGAAGAGCACGTTATTGGGTTTGAGATCACGGTGAATCAAGTGCCGTGTACGGTGGAGGTAAAACAAACCTAACAGTATACCATGCGTAATTCTAGAGAGCACCGGGAGCGGGACGGGCTTCGGTAGTTCGTCTAGCGAGCCGTCCAGACACTCCACCGCAATAAACACCGATCCCTCGTGACTGAAAGCACCGTAAAAGTCTACTAATTGCGAGGACGGACGCGTCCCACTGGCGTGGAGGGTTTCCAGCTCTCGTCTAATCTCACTAAGATGGGCTTGGCTGGTCACCTTGATCTCCTTCAGCGCCACGGCCTGCCCGGTGACCCGGTGGATCGCACGGCGGACAGAGCCACTACTACCTCGCCCTAAGAAGCCGCCCTCCTCCTCGCGTACTAGCACCAAATCATCTAGCGAGAGCACATAGGAGGCACCTTGCGAGGTGGTGAGCCCTTGCGACGAGACTAAGAGGGACCCTACCCGAACGCCGTCTTCACATAACCCTTCCTTGGGCACATTCTCTTCCTCGTCGTCCTTGATGACGTCTAGATTAATTTTTAAATTTCTCTTCATCATGAGAATAAAGAGGGTCCTAAATAATGACAGCTCTAAAGAATAAGAAAAAGCTACAATAGCGGATGGGAGAAAAGAGGGGTTATTTGCATCTGTCTCTGTCCTCTCATCCACATCAGTATCGATGATGGAAACACCGCAATACGAAAGGGCGAAAAGGTTTATTTATCTATTGATCTATTCATCTATATAGAAGGTAGACACGTTCATTCTATCCAAGCAACACTAAATCTATGATAAGTCGGCCACACCCTTCGCCATTTCGCTCGAGCCCAAAACGGTGTTCGCCCTCTGTGAGCAATAACTCATCTGCGGTAATGTGAAACGTGGCCACGATGGTACCCTCTAACAGGACGTTGAAATACACAATGTCGTACTCCTCGATACGGGTACTGAACAGACCCTCGATCGCATCCCACACGGGGCGACCGTCTCCGCTAACAGGGGTCGTGAACAGATCACTGCGGGTACTAGTGCTCACCTGCACTTGCAGAGGGGCGGTGCTATGGAGGAGTGGTTTCAGCTCCTCCGCCACCTCGCCGTCTTCGTTTTCTAATGTAAAGTTTCGCACCTCCTTGATGTGCAATGTGACGTTTGGCTGGGGGATCGTCGGGTCGACCGCGGGGACATCCACCGTCACGTCCTGGGAGGGAATAGGGGATACGGGCACCGCGGCTGGCGGTGAGGCGGAGAGAGTGGCGGGCGGTGCTGGCACAGTGCTAGCCGGTGGAGTAGGCTGGGGCAAGGGCACGACGGAGGGTGCCACAGGGAGTGGGACCACCGCAGGGACGGACGGCGGTAGCACGAGGGGGCTGCGACTCATCCCGCCGAAGGCTCTGTTCCACCGACGTCGACGGGCAGCGGGTGTCATCGTTGCGGGATGGGGTAAAGTTGCACAGCCGTACCTGTATCGTACCGAGGTGATCACGGTACTTGGTGATGTAGGGAATCGGCTCCTGCGGTCGAGGGCACAGCTTGAGCTGCGAGACGGTGCACTTGAGAGATTGTGAGAGGGCTGCTTTTTTATAGGTGGCCTCCCCCAGAAAGTCGTCCTCCTCGCAACCCTCCCCTAGGTGGTCGTATACCCGAAAGACAAAGTCTCCCAAGTAGGCATCGTAGGCGTCCGCAATATTGTACACGACATGCGCGCCATCCCAGGAGGGGTTCCGGCTCTCCCCGTCACACACACTCGTGCGGAACACTTCCCGCTGCGCCCCGGTGTCAATGACCACCACGTAAGGGTTTGAGGGCACCCCTGGGGACCGCTCGAGAAGGGAAGAGGCGGAAAGGACTTGCACAAAGAACTCAATCGGTGGGGTCGAATGCTTGGAGAGCGGAGTCGGGGACATGAGGGTGTGCCGCCGAGGGGCACCAGCGATCAGGTGGGCACGGGAGTGGGGCTGACCGTCCGCACCGGAGAACTGGAAGGCGGGGAGCACCTTCACCTCAATGTACACCGTACCCGTCTCCTCACCGTGTTCGTTGCGAAGGGGCAACCCGTGGAGCGAGGAGGCGCCGCTGGGGTCCTTCTGGGCGGCGCTAATAACGGCATTCAAGGACACATCGTGTTTGCCTAGCAACAGGTCTGGCTTGTCGGGGAGGGCGGACAGCACATCAAAGTGCAAGTGAGCACACTCCGACACACACAAGGCACTCCAGCGGCCGACGCGACTGCTGCCCGTGTACGTGGGACTAAGGCTCGGTGAGAGGGGAGCGCTGGTCTCGATGAGCATGTGCGCCCGACTGTAAGGGCCCTTCACCACGACCCGCGGCGTGAGGTCACCCTTCACCGCCGACAAACTAGTGCCGTGGGGCTCGATCTCGCACGACAGCACCTGAAGCTCCACCGTGCACACCAGTCCCTCATCCCGCCCACTCTCCAGCGCACTGAGCAGACGGAGCAGCTCCGTGTTTTGTTTGGTCAGCTGCTCCACTGCCACGTCGTCCTCCTTCACAATAGCGGGCGGTGGGATAGAAAGGTCTCCTACCGCACTGCCCCGCTTGGTGCGCACCAGCCGACAAGGGTCCTGCCGTTGTATCTCACTGGACAGCACGCGCAGGGTCTTGGTCTGCTCCAGCAGCGTCATCCCCATGGACTCCATCTCGGTGCTCAGCTTCTTATTAATCGTGCGAAGTTCCTCCTTTTGCTGACGGTGTTTAATTTCTTTCCGCCTCAGCTCATCCACCTCCAATTGAAGACTTTTCAGTGCCTTTTCAGCCATACCAGCACGGGTGGAAAAGCGGACCACATCTTCGTTTTCTTTGTTTTGTGACAGTAAAGCGCTAGCGGAGGGCTCCAGTTCGGCCGCGCCGTATCGCTCCTGCAAATTCTGAAGGGACAGCCGGGCATTATGTTTCGCCAAGGATTCTCGCCTACTCTCCGATGGAAACCGATACACTGGTTTACCACTCTCCCACGCGGATTGCACGTCTATTTCGCCTTTCGAGGCGGTTTCAATCACTGGTAAGGCGGTGGCACCGGAACTGCTTCTTCTGCCGCCGTACACACCGGGGGAATCGGTCATGTGTGTGAAACTATAATCTAAAAATAAAAAAACTTAATCTTAATGATAAAGAAAAGGATCAAGCGATTTGTATATTGTAGTAGGGAAGACACGACAAACCAGGAATAATAAAAAAAGTCAAAAATCCATCACGCCATCACCCTGTTCACCATTCTGACGTTGCCTAGAAAGACGCTTGTGTACATTTGAACAATAAATATATATAGAATCATCATGATGGTAATAATATAAAGGAGCAAACCGATTTTTTTTATTAAAAAAAGATCGTAATCAAAGGGGTAAAAAAAAGTCAGTTTTTTACAAAGTGAAAAAAAAAAAAATGTGCTTATTATAAGTGAACGTAAGTGCAATTACGCGAAGAACTACGAGCTGCTTGGTGGCCATAGTTCTCCTTGTTAACTAACATTGGCGTTTTGTCGCCTCTCCGTACTATCACAGAGACTCCTCGAGTGTTCTCTCTTTAAAAAAAAAAAATTAAGGTGCGACATCGTCTAATTATGTGTTTCGTTTAAAAAAGAAAAAACGTTTTTTTTTTTTTTTTTTTGATTTGGACTGCTTTTCGATCCGCCCGGAAATAAAAAATGAAATGTCTTTTAAAATCAAAAAAAGCTATGATGGAAAAAAAAAAAAAATCTACTAGCTAAATCGAGTAATTGTCTGCTCCTCTAGTGATTTCCCCCAGCGGGGAGCCGGGGATGGGGCCGTTGGTGACAGAGGGGTACGTGTCCACACTGCTGTCAAAATTGAATCGCAGGTTTGTCCATGACGTCGCGCTGGCCTCCCCGACCTTGGTGACGCTACGACCACGTTCGTCGGAGGTGACGGAGCGGCCTTGCAGCGGGTCGCCCTCCTCCGGGTGTCCCTCCTCCGCCTGTACGGTGGCGGTCGTGTGGGACGTCTGGTGGTGCGTGGAGAGGGAGGAGGTCACCGCCACCTCGCCGGAACAGGTGAGGCTGGCCGCCGGGGTGCGCTTGAAGGAGCTGACCGAGTTGGCATTTCGCTCCGTGGGGACGCCCCCAATGACGATGGGGTTCTGGAACAACAAGTCGGTGAGGCTGCCGGAGTAGGGGTTGTTGCTGTAGCTACCCCCGGCGCTCTTCTTGCTGCCCGCCTTGCTGCTGTTGCCGTCGGCATGCGGGGGGGACCTGGATGTTTCCACATCCGCCTCGTCGTCGACGGCGATGTACTCAAACAGAGACTCCCCATCGTCCCTCGTCGCCGTCTCCTCCTTCTTCTTCTTTTCTTCCTTTGTTTTTTGCGCCTTCTCCTGCTCCCGCTCCGCCCTGCGCTTCTGTTCTTCTTCTTTTTGTACGGCGGTGAGGGTCTCCATCAGCTGGTCCAGCTCATTCTTGTAGGCGGGGTCGTACCCGTCGGTGGTGGCCACCTGCGCCATATTGTTGGCATGGGTCCGGACGAGGTTGAGGTAGTGGGTGGAGACGTGGATCTGGTTGCAGCACGCCCCAGCGGTGCAGCGGCTCTTCTGAAACAATAGGCAGACACTGGGGGCCTTTCGGTCGGAGCCTTGGAAGAGACCGCGGGAGAAACTGACGACACTCCACTTGGGGATCTGCAAGGTGCGCTTGAGCTGGGGGTCGTGCACGGTGAAGAGGTGCTCCGGGGGGTAGCTGAGGTAGGTCCCCTCAATCTCGTCGAACCAGCTGTCAAAGTTTTTCTTTTTGCTCTTCATCCAGTCGGGGCTGATGTGCACCTGGTTACACCAGCGGCCCCACTTGCA
The DNA here is from genome assembly GCA_903995115.1 of Angomonas deanei. Lineage (NCBI taxonomy): Eukaryota > Euglenozoa > Kinetoplastea > Trypanosomatida > Trypanosomatidae > Angomonas > Angomonas deanei. The sequence goes on along the minus strand of LR877147.1, from coordinate 155,225 downwards.
CTGCGTGGGATCGGAGGAGTAGAGGCCGCACCCGGTCGGTACCTGTGCCGCTATCGCCGCGTTGTACGACGGTGCCACACCACGGGTCCGCTTGAAGCGGGTGGAGGGGTCCACGTAGAGTCCTTTCGTGAAGACCAGTGCGCTGATCGGCACCTCGACAATCTCCTTGACATCGGCGACAAATATTTTGAGCAGCTTGTCGGGGTGGTGGACAAAGTCGCGGTTGAATTCGTTTTCCTTTTCCTGCAGCCAAGTGGTGAGGGCCTGGCGCGTCTGTTTCAGGTATTCCGGGTTGACGTGCACCTCGGGGCAATTGGCAGAGAGACAATTCCCCTCCTGAAAGTTTTCGCAAATGCGGAACATATTTTTGGACCCATACACGATTTGACGGGTGCCGTTGCTGAACAGACGTTGACTGCCAGCGGTGGCAATGACGTCGGTGGGGCGTATCGTGATGGGGGCCTTGAGCTGACTGTCGTGCACCTCAAACTCCCCTTGAAAGGCGGTGTTGTTACCGGAGACAATAGGGGTCCACACTTGGTTCATCTGCATCATCCCCATCTGCATCGGGAAGCCCATGTTATTATTATTATTGTTCAGGTTGGGGTTATTGCTGCTCATCACGCTGGTGTTCCCCACCGAGTTGGTGGAAATGTTGTTATTGGAGGCCATGAGGGCATTAGTATTGTTATTAGGGCTGAAGGCAAACGTGCCAAACGCCCCGTTCTGCTGATTCACATTACTCATCGGAATGCCATTCATGCCTGGATTGTTATTGCTCACGTAAAAGTTGCCGTTGCCATTGTTCATGGAAGACGGGTCAAAGTAGTAGCTGGTCTGCTGAAAGGTGTTATCCATCATGAGCGGTGCCTGTTGTATCGTCGTACTGGGCATGAGCAAGACGGACTGAGTATTGGGGGCATTCTGCGTTGGAAAGCTATGGTAGGCATTGTTTGAAAAACCGGAATTCGCAATATTGTATTGATTAGGAACCGTGTTAAAGTTCATAGTATTACCATTGTTATTATTATTATTGTAATTGCCTATCATGACACAAGGCTGACTATTAAACATGGTGTCGAAAAAAAAAAAAAAAAGCTTTTTTGGTGGGAATACAAAAAAAAAAAATTCTTTTTGAAATTTTTTATATTATATTATATTATATTTGGAACACACACGTAAAAAAAAAAAAAAAAAACACACGCGAAAAGGAAAAAAAAAAACGTCAAAGGACCACAAATGGTTACACGTATTTTATAAAATAATTAAAAAAAAAGATTACTTAAATATGCACTAATGTTTTCAGAAAAAAAAAAAAGTAAATAATAATAAAAAAAAACACTTATTCTTTTTGATCAAAAGAGAGCAAAACACACAACAAAAAACTTTAATGTGAAAAAAAAAAAATTACTAAGTTTAAATACAAGTATATAAAACCCCTAAAAAAAAAAAAAAAGAACTATAAAATATGGGGGCAACCTTAAAAAAAAAAAAGAAAGAGAGAAGCAAATATAAAGCTGTTGAAAAGGGTCCCGCACATCTACAAAATGACCAACAATAACAAAAAAAGTTTTTTTTTAATGAATGGTACAAATCGGAAAAACAATGTGGACACAAGAAACGTGTACTTTTTTTTTTTTTTTTCGTTAGTATTACAAAGAAATTTACATTTTGGAAACACGCACCTAAATAGATGGACTCATAGCATTCCCTTACTGCGGTCCACACCTTTTGCAAATAAAGACACGACAGACTTTCCGCTGCTGGAAAAGGGTGGGAGGAATTGCGCCTCCAGCTCTGTACCGGTGAGGGTGAAGGGTGGGGACTCGCGGTCGAGGGGGACCATGTACATGAGGGCATCGCCAGGGCGGAGTGCCGCGATCGTCACCTCCACCTCCCCCAGTAGGGTGTACTCCTCGTGGGTGGTGCCGGCCCGCTGCGTCATGGAGAGCACATCGGGCGCAGAGTCCCCTGGACCCGCCTTGTCCGCATTCCTCCCTCGTAACTGAAGTTGAATGGTGAATGGGAAGCGCGGCACGGCGACGAGGGCGGTGGCCTCATCCACATTCCAGTAGGCACAGGAGGACTCGACGCCCTTCTTCTCCACGGACAGCAGCGTCACGGACCCACACTGCAGACGGACTTGAATGTTCTTCTTCTTGACGTTGGTCATGATGCCGCAGGCGCTGGAGAGGGTGAGGCGCACCTGTGCTGGGCCGCCGTGGCCGTCGCGTGAGCGCATGGGGTGGAGGAGAGCGGTCCCATAGAAGGATGGACTGTCTGTCGTCTCCTCTCCCTCGTCGTCGTCGAGGTGGATAGCAGTGGCGCCGTAGGAGACGAGCTGTTGGTTCACTTTACTAGCACACATGGTGAAGATGGTGACGGTCCCTCGTGGGAGCTCTCTCTCCCTGTCCACCGCATCCCCAGCGAACACATTGTACGTGTGCTCCCCGGTGCGGCAGAGGTCCACCAGGGGGAGGTACACCTGACCAACATTATCGGCCTCCTCCGTGCCGCCGCTGTACAGCTTGACGGTTACCCCTTCCGTGTTCTTCATCTCTGGGGAAACACGAAAGGCGGTGCTACCCGTGTTCATGGTCCACTCCCCTTGGTCACTCGGTGGGGTCCGGAAGAGTTCCTCGTCCTTGGAGGAGACGGTGGCAATCAGGTGCAGTGGCAGGCCGCTCCCCTTATAGGTGGACAAGGCATTAATGTAACACTTTTCCAGAAACACCACGGACAGCGGGTCGTTCTGATTGAAAGGGAGCGGACCCGTCTGCTGACGGTTGAGGTCCATCACCTGACAACACTGGGTGTAGATCTCCACCTTTGCCACGTCGCCCATCTCCACCAAGTACACATTCTCCGGCCCAATACCGTCACTCCGCACCTCAAACGTGGCGGAGCCGACAATGGACGAAATGTCATTGTCACACAACTCGATCAAGTAGGGGAAGCTGCTTCCCTCTAGCGTGGGGCACTGCAGCACACAGGAGCCGTCGACCAGGCGGTACGTCGCGTCGAAGGAACTGTACACCAACGGGGTACGCAGCACCACGGCGCCACTCGTCTCGCGAATCACCACAAAGGGGTCTGGGGGAATGATAAAGTTTTCCGGGGCAAGTAGTTTAACATTTCTCACGTGTAGGAACACGGTCTTGTCCGTCTTTCTGTTCTCCGTCTTGGTGTGTGCTGTAGTGCTAAGGGTGTTGAGCACCAGCGTCCCTAGTGGCTCCTGCAGTTGAGGGGCGTAAAGGGCACACTTGTGAATACCGGCACCCCCGAACACCAGCTCATCTACCGTCGTGGTGTAGGACCCAATGGAGTGTTCCTTGTGCTGCAGCTCAAACCGTAACTTGCCGTGCTGGGCGATGCGAAAGTACGCCCCGTCCGCTGGCCAAAACGGCGTGCGTGTTTTGGGGGCGACGTGAGGGGTTTTCAGAAAGATTGTCTCCACCCCGGATTCCCCCGTAAAGTAGACAACGATGGAGGCATCAATTCGGTGGATAAGACCCTTCACGGCGACAATGTGCACCTCCGCGGCATTACTGTGCAACATAGACTTGGTCTCCGACACCAAACTCAAATCGGAAAGACTCAACCGCTTGTTTCCCTTGAACTTTTTCTGTAGTGTGTTGTAGTCGGAGCTCATCACTGGAAGACAGACTGTTCGCAGGTAAAAGTTTTCCAATTTCATCTCGTTATCGTCACCCCCTTTCCGAAGCGGGTGTGTGCCTCGAATGATCGATCCGTCCTTCTCCTTCAGCGGTTCGGTGGAAAAGATGGTCTCGTACAGTACCGTCTTGGGCTTTTTGGGATTGACAAGCTCTAGCTTCAGCTCCGCCCCAGCACGCACAAACTTGATAAAAGAAGCCTTGTCCATTGGCCAGCGAATATTTCCAGCTCCCTCTTCTATCGTGGCGGGCGCCGTCTCCAACACGAGGTGATCGTCCCGTTTTACTCGCACCACGTACTTGTCTTTGGCGTTGAGGTGTTTCCCGACATCACCGCCGCACAGTTGTACATGGAGTAACAGTAGAATGTAGTTGTGATTCTCGCCGTCGGCCTCGTCCTCCGGTATCCACAGCTCTCCTTCATCGAGCGGCAGTACCTTCACGTAGGAGTTAAAGTAATCCTTGTCCTCAATCTTCACGAAACGGTCGAGCACACTGGTGGACCGTTCGGCGCTAATTTTATTCTGTTGCGAGTAGTCCACGCTGGCTGGGCGGACCCGCAGGCCGGACACCAACTGCTCCGACGCACTGATAGGTCGCACAATACTATTCCGCGGGGACGACCGGAAATCCGATCCCGTCTGACGGGGGGAAAGAAGGGCAGAGGGAAGGCCGGACGGGGGTCGCACCAAGTGATTTCTACTGATGGAGGCGCGGTGGCCGCTAGGAAGAGGGTAATCGCCACCGTCTGGCGCCAAGGAACGGCGACCGGGCGTACCGAGGTTAATGGGGTTCGGTGGCCACGTCGAGCCGTCTGGCATGGCCATGTCATAGAGAGGAAAGTTTTTGAACGGCATCGAAATGCTCGCCTCAATGTTACCGCTCGTGAAGTCCCCCGTGACCAGGGTGGAGGTGACAGTCGCCTCCTCCTCGTCGTCCCCACTATTCTCCGAGGCCATCTCCTCTATCCCATTCACGTTGACAATGGACACATCGTTCACATTGGCGAGACTCTCCTCAATTACCCCTTGCACGACTTCCCCTTCGTCATCGTCCCCGTCCTCGACGACGAGACGCACGTTGCTGTCGTTCACCTGTCGTAAAAAGCGTGGCTGCTCCTCCGTCGGCGTGAGAAGAAGCTGCTCCACAATCGTCGCCTGCAGCTCGTTGACTTCACCGGGGAAGTCACAGTCGGCGGGGTTGGACGCCAGGGACGGGGGAACCGATATCAGGGACTGCACCCGTCGCTTCAGTATCTTCTCCGTCTCCTTATCCACCTCGCGCAACTCCCGCTGCTCGGAACGGAAAATGTCATTTCCTACCCGCTCTAATTCGCTATTCTTGTCCTTGATAAACGATACCCAATCGAAAGAGGCCAACACTGCATCGTAGTCGACCGCGGACGATATGGAGGACTGCTTCGATAGACTTTGTCGCTTGCCGCTGTTGTTGAAGGAGGCTGACCCCGCCGGCCGGAATCCACTGCCCCGTCGCGTGTTAATGGGGGAGGCCGCCAAGGAGGTGGCGGGGGAGTACCCTTCCGTGATACTCTCCTCGCCATGCTGCACCCGGTAGAGGGACACCCCCTGTCGGCACACCTCGATGGCCTGAATCTGCACCTTGTTCGACTCCAACACCTTGAGCACCTTGTCCATGGGCAGCACCCACACATCCAGAGAGGTCTCGCTCACGACGTCGCGGGGCCAAAGGTGGGGTAGCAGGAAGAGCTCCCCAAAGTAGTCTCCCGCGCTCCTCGACTCCCCTTCGAGGGGGATGCAGGCGTTCGACCGGGATGGGTCCACCCGACCTCCTACCCGCGCGAACCCTCGCCCAATAATGTACAGCTCCTTGCAAGGGGTGTTGGCGGAGACGATGGTGAACCCAGGCGGGAACGTCTTGATCTCCGCCAAGGAGGCGAGCTCCTCACGCATGCTTTCCGCCGTGTGACTAAGACAGGGCACGCCGCTCAGAATCGAGACGAGACTAAAAATATCTCTCCGCACGCCGTCCTCCATCCACTTCCGGCGACGCTCCAGTGCCTTAAAGGTGAGCAGCTTGGCCAGATCGGGATACTTTTTGAAGCGATGGTGAATCTCATTCTCGTGAAGGGCGTACAACTCACAAATCGTCCCAGACACCAACGACGAGTTCCGTGGCTCGTTAAATATGGCGCTCAGTTCACCAAAGGCGCTACCCGGCTCCACAATCGACAGTGGCTCCCCTTTCACTGTAATCGTCAGCACACCGCGACGGAGGAAGTAAATGTAAGGGCAGTCGACGCCTTCCTCAAACAAGACATCCCCAATGTTGACTACTCCGCACCTCCATGGAGCGGGCCAGCTTGACGCGGTCGCTCCCGCTGAGAAACGGCCACATCCACGACCGCTGCAGCAGGGAGGAGGTGGCGTAAAAACTAGAGAGCATCATCTCGTTTCGACTAGGCAGAACGGTCCGGCTAAAGAGAGCGAGCAAGTCCTTCGCCTTGCTGGACTCTAACACATAATTGCCCACCACCGACCAGAACCAACGCGAGGTAATAATCGCCACGTCCACGCCGTCGCCGGCACGGATGCAGGTGGGGTTGCGGTCCTCGCAGAGGATGGACTGCACACAGAGCACATCCGGGCTATGCCGCGTGCGTGACTTCTGTGCCTTGATCGGTCGGTTAGGTGTCGTCCCCCCATCCTTGGAGCCTCTCTCCTCGCTGACCTGCCCGTGCAGCAGCACCACCAGCCCACTAGACAGGTGCGACTCCCTGGCGTAGACGAGAATCTCCTTCGGGTGGTAATAGTTGTACGTCACCTCTTCGGCTAACATGGAGAGCAGTGGGACCGGCCAGTCGGCTAACTGAGACTTGTCGGAGCGTAGCGCGGCCACAACGGACTCTTTCGTGTACTTTCGCGGGGGATAGATTTTGAACTTTTTCAGCCGCCGTCTCTTCAGAATGCGCTTAATAAGAATGGGGCGAAGTAGTTTTTTCAGTTTCTTCAATGCCGCCTTGTACTCGGGATCGCTAAAGTTGATGGTCGCCCGCTCCTTCTTGGGGGCCTGTTTCTTTGCCGCCGCCACGTCCAGCACGCTGTTGGTCCTCAGCTTGGGGTTCATACTAGTGGCCCCAATGGAGGAGTCTCTCCGGGCGGGTAGCTTATCGTATATCTGGGTAGAGTACCGTCTGGGGTTGTTGGGGGAGGCGGGACTACGGGGCAGCAGGGTGTTGTTGCGCTTGGTCGGCGCCACACCGCTTGCCTCACTAGAAGTGGCACTAACATCAAACCCCGAGTTCTCCGCGCGCTCGGTGCGGCCGCCTTTGCCGGAGGTAGTGGTCTTGGTCTTGTTGCTAGATGGTTTTAACGCAATGTTCGGTTGTAAACTATGACTACGGTGATCGATTGGGTTCTGGAAAGGGACATGCTGCACCGATTCAGCCCTTCCTTTCTGCATCGCTAATGGGGAGGAATACGTATAAACAAATAAAACCTAAAAAAAAAAAAAAAGAATTCTGATACAGGAGGGTTCTACTATTTCCTTCGTTCTTTGAAAAGGGTGAGGAGAAAGGAAAATAGCGTTTTCGCCAATAAGAAGGTAAGAAACGACAGGTCGGTGGCACGCTACACGTAAAAGGGGGAGACACATCGCATTCTTTATCTAAAAACTCTATTTGCATAAAAGTACAATCACACAGTAACCCATTACGCTTCTGCCTCCAGCGCCGCTAAACGCTCCGCCCGCTTCCGCTCCTTCTCCTCCTTCACCTTCTGGGTGTCGCTCTTCACCCGCTCCGCAAGACGGTCGTAGTCCTTCCCTACCACCTCCAGCAGCCACTCCACACCAGTGTCAATGTTGGGGTCCTCCTCTAGGCCGCAGGTGGGGAGGATCTTGTGGGGGGTGTCCGCCTCTAGCACACTGGCCAGGAACTCCTCGGAAATGACCTCCTCGCACCCTCTACTGTTGGGCAAGTCCTTCTTGTTGCAGAAGATGAGCAGCGGCTTCCCTTTAATGTAATCGCTCTGCACCGTCTCCTTGAGCACCTCCAGCGATTCCTGCAACTTAGCCTCCTCGGCGGCGCTGTCGATGACAAAGATGATGCCGAGGCAATCGTGGTAGTAGTGCACCCAGATACCGCGGAAGTTGGCCGCCCCACCGAGGTCAAAGATGCAAATATCGTACTCTTCTGTCTGGAAGGCGGTCGGGCTGAACCCCACAGTGGGAGTACACTTGGGATCGACCTCCCCTCCCATCGCACTCAGTAGGGTAGTTTTACCCGCATTGTCGACGCCAAAGGTACCAATGGTGAGTTTCTTCAGCTTTGGCTTTCCTTGCTCGGTTTCGTCCGCCTTAAAGTGGATGGTGGTGGGGTCGTAGGACGCCTTCTTCGCCTCGCTCTCTTCCACCGACTGTAGCAAGTCACGCAGATAGGCAAAGGGATTCTCTGGTCTTTCCACCAGCACTTTCGTGGCGAGGAGCTCAAATAAATGATGAATGTTATGCTTTTTGCAATACTCCGTTCGTAGTTCTTGCTCGGACATTTTTGAAGTTGTTGTTGTTCTAGTACGATTGTTTTAAGTTGGCGTGAACGGTTTTGCGTTGTTTGCCGTATGATTTAAACTGATCGTTCTTTTTCATAATAAAGGGGGGAAAGGGAGAACAGGTGGAGCACACGCGTCGTGTGTCACAACTCTGGTAACACCAGCACCACTACTGCGTAAAAAAAAAAAAAAAACGAATACTACGTCAGTAAGTACATTCAAGTATTAATTTCACCTAGTGTTCGGGTGCATTGTCATTTCTTTTTTTGTGTTTTTGCTTTTGTTAGGATTGTTATTAAATTAAAGTAGAGTATGTGTAAATGAAATCACCACGACAAGTAAAGTATGTGACTAGTTTTTTTTTTTTTTTTTGATATCAATCTCAGAAGGAGCTTTATTTTGTTTTTTCTACGGGAACCCGATTAAGCCACCACAGCGGTCACCTTATTGTTCTTCTCTGCCTCGATGGCCGCCTTGGCCGTCTTCACGCACTCCTGCAGTTCGTACGAGGCGACCTTCGGGTCGAGGCACCGCTGGCAGGTTCTATCATTCAGGATTTGCTTAAACAGGTTGACAACTAAGGTGCGGGTGCCTTCCGTCTGAAACGTAATATCCTCCGCCCACTTGACGTAGTACTTGGCCAAGATGGGCATCGCCCGGTACTCCAGGAGCTCCAGCGGCTTCGCCTCCTTGGGAACCACCTCGTTGATCAACTTCAAAATATCGGTGGTAGCCTCGTAGTACTCTGGGAATGCCTCTATCACACCGAGGGCAACCCCCAAGAACTCTGCGTCCTCTATCCGTGTGTTCACGGCGGTGTTGCCGTAGGCCTGCTTGGGCAGCTTCTGGGCGTCCCGCAGCACCCGCAAGTGTTGGGGAATACCCTTATAGCGTGCGATGTTCATGTTACCAATCGTCGCCTCTATCCCCTCCGCCTCGAGGAACTCCTTCCCCGCCTCCTTGGGGTAGTGCCGCAGGAGGGAAGAGAGGAGCAACGTGCAGAAGCGGGTGTCGGTGGGGTCCCCGGTGGACAACTTGTACGCCTCTATCAGTGTTTTCATCCCGTCCGCCTGCAGTATGCGACGCTCCACATTACCGTCCTTCTTTTGGGTGAAGGCGAAGAGGGTGAGGGCGCGCGTGGCCATGACGCGAGAGTATTCATCCGTGCTGTGGCGGTACGCCTGCAACACCAGGTTGATCCCATCCTTCTCATTCACAAAGTACTCGGTCAAGCTGGGGTACGGGGCCAGCATGTTGACGAGCTGCAGGAACACATTGGGCTGGAAGAAAATGTGTTTTCGCATCTTGCGCGATCCGGTGCCGGTGAAGTCTTCTATTGAAAAGTCCAACAGCTCCCGTCCGCCAGCCTTCAGAAAGTCCTCCTCCTTCAGGTTCGGTGGGTCTAGCGTCAGGTCCATGTAGTCTACAATAATACGAGCCAAATAGCCGTCGGCCAACTCATTGTCGGTCCTCAACGCCGCCAGCAAGAACTTCATTTGCTGATTAAACTCAAGGGGGCCGAACAGCATATCGGGTGGGAGCTCCAGGGACATGGTCTCCGGGTCCACGTCGTGCACCTCGATCCACTCCATGGTGCGCAGCATGGGTTTACGGATCTTCGTGACAATCGTCCCTGCCGCCTCCTCGAACGGCTCGCGGTTGAAAAAGTAAAGGGCCGCACAGACGCTACTCAGCACCCAGGGCCAGTACCGGTGGAAGCGCTCCTTCGTCTTTGGTTTCGCCATCCACTCGGGGAGTCGTCTTCGCATCATCTTTGCTAGCTGGGCACTACAATTGGGTTCGTGGAAAGAACTAGAAGAATAGCGGAGTTGCTAAATACCACTGGAATAGGGAGAGAGAAAGCAAAGTTACCTGAAAGTCAGAAAAACAAAACAGTACAGATAGAAAACGATTCACCACAAAAAAAAAAAAGAAGAAAACAATAGTTTGCTAATCGTTACTTTACACTTTTCACCAGTTCAAACGCGTCCTGGGTGAGTACGAGATACCCGGTCTCCTGGTGAAGAATAGCGTCCGCCTCTCCCTGACTGTTCAGGTAGGCGACCACCCTTTCTGAGGACTCGGGGGACAAATTTTTTAATAGCACGACATCCTTCACAATTCGAATGCGGTTAAACTCTCTCTCCCACGCAAAGAACTGATCACACACCGACTGTGGTATGGTACCCTCACGGAAGATGGCCTCCGGGGACGCCTTGTGCCCGACATCACCGTACTTCTTGATCATCGACGGGTGTGCCTTGAGGGTCAAAAATTTAATAATTTGAGAGGCGGTAATGCCTTTGCGCAGCGCACGGCTAAAGCTCTCCCGAGTCACGCGATAGCAGACCAACACGTTCCCCACCTCCTCCTCCTTCTTACCGAACTGAGACACCACATTGAGCAGCTCCATATTGTGATCGGTATAGACATATAGTCTAAAGTTGGTTTCGGTAATGATCGTATCGATATCCTCTCGGTGCATCCTTTCGGTCGTGCCAGAATCCGTTGGTTCCGGTAACACGGATGTGATGCAGAGGGGGGCGGAGGTGATATCGACCAGTGCGTGCTTAAAAAAGGGGGACAGCACAAAGAAGGGATGGGCCTCCGCCGACTCCACTACCTGCTTCACGGGGTAGACAAGACCCACGTTGGCTAACTTGACGAGAAGTACATTGCTGCTGGGGTCCTCGGTAGCCGACGGGAAGTGGTACATGGTGGTGTTGGAGTCCAGCATCGCCAGCACCGCTAAGAGTTGGAAAAAATACAACTTGGTGACGGGTATCCCTTTCGCGGTACACTCCGACAGGGCACAGTCTACCGCCGTCTTCACTAGCATCCACCACTGCTGCTGCAGCGACATCATGCAAAACTGCATGGCCAGAGGGGTCACGGCGTCCACTGCGCTTTCTTCCTCCTCCGCCTCCTCCCTCCGTCGCTTACCAGTGCCAGTCTTCCCCTTCCCTACCACCAAACCCGCCTTCATCAGAATGGTAGACAAGGGACGGTTCGTCTTCTCAATCGAGGCACAGCTGCCCTCCAGACAGCAGAAGGTGGCCTGACGGAGGGTGGCCTGGCTCGTCGTGCAGGCATTCCGCAGGGAGGCAACCTTCACCGGGGCCTTCAAAGGCACTTTGCTATTTTGAGGGGAAAAGAGCGCTTTACCGCCTACGGTTAGCATTTCCGTGCTACCAGTCTCATTCCACAGGGACAAGAGACAGGAGCCCATTTTCTTGTAAAAGGCTTGTTCGGCACTATTCAGCTTACTCTGAGACGCCTCACTGAATAAACACTGTGTCAAATCACTAAAACGACTCGTCTTCAAAAAGCGGGTCACACCATCGGTGCGCTCCACCACATGGAGTGTTTGGACCAGATTTGTTCCGTAGGAAAGATTGGCGGCGACAAACTGATAGAGCGCGACAAGCGCCGCTGGGCACTCCAACAGGAGAGACTCCCGCTCTGGCGCGGACAGGAATACGCAAAAAAAGGAACCCTTACCGCTCATGTGGTCTATGGTATATGTTCTTTTCCTTTTACGAGGGTGAAAAAGAAAAAATGCTGAAGAGGGCGAGAGGGGGAAAGTATAAAATAGAGTGGGTGACCTATTACAACCGAGATAGAAAACAATAAAAACCACAAAACAGAATCAGCGACATTTGAATAATGGTGCAGGAATGCTGCGGTAGTACAGATACATTACAATATATTTAAGCAGAAGGCACACGTAGTGCCTGTTCCAAGTCGGGGAGCGCACGACGCGTCGAGGAGGACCGGTCGAGGTGGTACTCTAGGTCGGATACTTTGGAGAGGTTCGCACTACCAGCGGCACTTGTCTTGGTGACCGTCACAAAGCGGAGGCGAGTGGGGGAGGCACTCTTGCGTGCTGGCTCCACCCTCTCCTGAGGAGGACTATGGGAGATTCTCTCGTACCGCTGTGGCACACGGTAGGGGCGAGGCGGCGTGTGGTCTGCCTTCTCTACTGAGTCCTCGTCAAACAATGCGTAGAGCTCCGTTGGTATGGTGTACTTTTTATCGGGTAAGCGGGTTGGTAACCGCACACGGAATGCATGCGAGGTATCCAACTCCTGTAACCGTCGCTCTGTGCCTAGGAGAGAGGGTACCGTGTCTCTCTGCACAGGAATAGGCGTGACCGCCATCGCACTCGTGTCGCTGACCGGACTAGAGGAGTCTGAAATATAAATAGGTTGCGCCTCCCTCGAGAGGCACGCCTTTAGTTTCTCTATTTCAGCGAGGAGGGCAGCGTTCTTTTCCCTCTCTCGGGCTAACAGCATTTGGGCCTCGTCTCGCTCAATGACTAAAGAATAGATTCGCTGCGTCAGCGAGTCCATATACGCAGAAAACTAGAAATAAAGATAGGAAAGAAATAATACATCTCATCGCCTTGTGGGGAGCAACAACACAATTGCAATGACCGTTCATTCGGACACCAGAAAAATAAATATATATAGGGAGAAAGAACTGTACAAAGAAATCATTCTATGGTATGGTGCCAGGAGAATCCATTGGTCCACTTTCCATTCACCTGCGCTTTGTTGTGTTGCTGGGCGGCGGCACTAGTGGTAGAACGGGTGGTTGTTTTCACCGCTCGTTTGGTCGTTTGGGCCTCCGGACAGGGGACCCGCTCGCACTCCTCAAAGTCTATCCAACTCAGTGTCTGGTGGAGCACCGCCGCCTTCATTTCAGGGGGCGACACACACCACTCCACCTCAAAGAGGGAAGGATTGTCCACCAGCAAGGAAAGGGTGGCGCTGGTGCTGTCCCCCGGTTTGGTATTGGTCTCTTTCGACGAGACGGAGAGATAATCGGTGTCGACCACACGATCTAACTCCATTTGTGGTAGAATGTAAAAATCGGAAAATTGGTCCTGGCCGCTTTCCTCGTTGATGTTCAACTCCACATACATCCAAATATCCGGCGAGTACTGCGGCTCCCCGTCGTAGGACTGCGACAGGACAAAGTAGGACGGCTGCACCACCGGCTGGCCGAACCCATTTTCCCGTTCCGCCCCAATCAAAAGAAGTTTTAGGCCAAAAGGAAAGTTTTCCGTCGCACTGTGGGACGGCTGGTGCAGCCCTATCCACAGACTCACCGAGTTCTGACCACTGGACGCCATCTCGTGCAGGACGTGTATCTTTATAAAATTACCCGGGACGCAAATGCCCTCGCTTAGTCCGTAAAACGGAATGGGCAGACGAACATCTGTAAACCGGCGACAGTCAAAGCAGACATGCAGAGCATCAAACACGAATAGGCAATCCTCCACACTGATCCACAAGCAGTCGGCGCTCAGCAGGGGGTCACTCTCCTCCCGACTGGGGGAACGGAGAACTTTCTTTTTCACTGGCATTTCCGCATGCCCCCGTAGAATTTGCTCCTCCTTCTCCTCGTCCAACGCAGTCTTTTGCCAGTTACGGATCAGCACACGGGGGACGCCCTCCTCCACATGCACGGCCAACACTCGGTAGGAGGTGCTGGGGGTCAGTTGTAGTTTGGCGCACAGCTCTAGGGCCCGCAGCCGGCCGGTGGTGTTACGCCTCAAGTCGTACTGACCAACGGCATCGGCCTCCTCATCACTCTCCGACGTGGACGAAAAAGAGTCCGCCGGTCCGCTCGTCGTCTTGAGGTGAACAGTGACGGCCGAGTGGGTGGTCAGCACCGGTATCCCACTCCCCCGCTCACTCGTGCTGATCACCCGCTCCAGCTCCTCCACGGCCACCTCAGGGGAATGCTTCCACCACCGCCAGTGCTCAACAGGACCGCCGGTGAAAGACTTCACCGCCTCAATGCACGTCAGCTGGGCGAGCGCCTCGTAGCCGCTGTGGACCTTCGCCAGTGCCTTCTCACACAAGGCAGGCCACATATCATAAGTTAGACTGTTTCCACAACCAAAAGGGACCAACTTATAGTCACGGGCGTCGTCGCCCTTCGCGGCTTCCCTGAAATAGGTGCCACTACCGACCAGCTTCACATACGGCATGTAGAGGTCGAGGCACACCTTCTCCCACAGTCCACTCTCGTTGACCCACACAAAGGATATCCCGTTGCTCTCATCCTCCCCTGTCGTCGCGGCGATAATGCTCAGTATGCCTCCCGCCGCCTCGGCCAGTATCGCGAGTGCCGCCACCACGCCCCTATTATGAATGAACCGACTCCCCTGCGGGGTGCTTGGGTTAATGCCAGCAGAGGACACCAGTTGCACGGTGGGCCGGTCCTTGGGGAGGTACAGCTCGGGTGGGTACCAACCGACAATGTACGACTTCCCCTCCTCCCCTAGCAGGTGCACACGGCAGCTGGGGAGATTTAAACTAGACGTCAGTGGCGGGAATGCTCTGTCCACGTACGTCACTCCCATGTCTGCACAGAGGCCCGCTATCACCGCCTCGTCCTTCCCTACTAATCCCTTCTCGGCACACATTTGGTCCATTTCCCGCATCACCTTCACGACGACGGCCTCTGTCTCTCGCACGCACTGTGCCCTCTCCGCTAAGGTCATTTCCGAGTAGGACTCCACCGGCTTGGCGAGGGGGAGTGGTTCTCTCGGTAGGGTGCGGAGGGGATACTGATGCATGGGGCCTTTCCACTGATCGTCCACTGCGGGCGCCTCCAAGGTCAGCGCCGCCTGACACGGTGGCACCTCCACCTCCTCACGCTCAGGGCTCTGCAGCACTCTGTTCCGCCGACTGGAACCGCTACGGAGAATGTCCTCCGCCACCTCGCGCAATTGGGCATTTTCCTTTTTCAGTTTCAAAACTTCCCGCTGCACCTCACTACGCATTTCCTTCTCTTTTTTCAAGAGGCTCTGCAGCTGCTCCAGCGAGGCCCGGAGGGAGGACCGCTCCCCTTCCCAACGATCCCTCGCCTCCTCCAAGGACCTCACCCTAAACGAGAGCGACAGTGCCTCCGACGATGGGTCCTCTAATTCTAATACTCTATTCTTTGGTGGTTGACGGGCCCCAGCGTCATCGCTGGCCGACGGCGTAGCGGTGTTGGAGCGCCGCGGTGCGATGGGTTGTGTCACTCGCTCCTTCACACTATCGAGGTTATTGTAATAGTTGACGTCTGCCGTGTGTACGGTGGAACTGCTACTGGCCGCACAGTTATCGGGAGATGCGTACGGGCGGGGCACCGCCTCGTGGACTACAGGGTCTGTGTTTTCCATTTCTATGGGGTCGTATCGGCCACTAGAGGAAGACGAACTCTTCTTCTCCTCTTCATAGTAGTCCTCGTATCTTTTTCTAAACTCACTACTGTAAATATCCTTCCGGGTGCTCATTGAAAAGACTTACATAATTCACCAAGAAAAGAAAAAAAAAGAGGGGGAAGAGTACAAACACGGGGCAATCTTCCGGCAAAAGCAATCACACTAATGTGGTAACGTCAACTAAACGGTTTAAAAACACACACAAAGTCTAGGCATCTATGTTATCACGGGCGTGTAATTATATGCTTATCTATTTATTTTGCTGTAAAAAAAGAAAGAAAAAAGAAAAGCATCAATCCTCGCTTTCCGATGCACTACTCTCACTGCTACTACTCTTGGCACCATCTCCATCCTCATCGTCGTCGTACTCTACTACTTGCCAACGGTTACGGCGCCCGGCAGTCTGGGGAGTGGTACTAGTCGAAAAGTCCGCAGGGGTCTGAAAAGCGCTACTCCTAGCGTCCGTGTCACTCTTCCCAGCTGGGGTAGACTTGGAGACGGGGGTGTGCATCACCGGTACGCTATTCCTGTACAGACGCTCCACCTCCTCGTCCGACAGTTTGGACGGTCGCGAGGGTCGTTTCTGGTCGGTGTGCAACTGTTGTCGCAACGCCTCTAGCACCGCCTTGCTGCCGTCCGCCTGGGCGCTGTCACTACTCCTATCGGCCCGTAATACCCCTAACAAATACTCTCGCTCATTCTTCTCCGCGGTGGCGGCGGACATACTATCGTCTGGCATCTCCAGAAACCGCTCCGGCACATCGACCCACCGCTTGTAATCTTGAAAGAACTGTTGCTGCATCTTCTGCACCTTGGACAGAAATAAATCCTTCGCCAGGTTCACCTCCTTCTGGCGTTGCCGTTCCTCTTCTGTTTGATTTAGTTGGTGGTTGTCTATTTCAATCAACTTTAAGTAATCTGCCGGCTCCATCTCCGCGTACATCTCCTCATCGTCGTCGCCCATGGTGGTGGGCAAACTGTGACGGACGGTGTCAAATAACTTTTCCACGTTGGACTTGATGGAGTGGCGGGTAATGTCAAAACTGCCCTCGGAGGGACGCTCCTCCTTCTTCCACAGAAGGAACAGCGCCCGCTGTCGGCAGACTTTCCCGCTAAAGTGATGGGCATCCACATGACCCACCTCGCTCCGCTCCTTCGCCGTGCATGGGCCTCGCAGCATGTACTGCACCGACTCCGATACCGTGTTCCACTTCTCTACATCGTCGTCCTCTGCGCTGACGTCGTAGCGAGCCATGGAGAGCAAGATGTAGTGGTCAATGAACACACTGAACGACTCGGATGACATTTTCAAATCTTCAAATAGCTGTGTTAAACAGGAAAGAAAGAGAGAGAAAAAGGTATTGATCTTTTTGTAAGTGTTTTGGTGAATTGCCACCGAATGCCCTTCAACCGCAACAACAACAAAAAAAAAAAAAAATTGAATGAACCACTATTTTAAGATAAACATAGACCCAACGAAACGATTGGAAAAAGAAAACAGAAAAAAAAAAATACTCAAAATGAATGAAAATCGATGCGCCGAAAAACAAAGTGTCGTATAAGAGACACAAACACCGCTATTGGTTTAACAAAAAAATGAAAATTGTCGAGATAAACAAACTCAAAAAACAAACATTCAATATTGTGCAAAATAAAAAAAAAAATGAAAAATGAGATATGAGATTATATCGATAGGGATCCACTCTAAGCGCCGAGATCCTCTGTTGTTACAGTGTTCTCAACGCTCGCGAGCCACCCCCGGATAGATGCCTCCTTATCCCGTTCCCTCTCTGTCAGGGCGGGTAAAGCAGGGAGTTTCTTGTGGGGGGTGCTGATGCTTGCCTCGGCCGATCGCGGGTCCTCAAAGACGGCGGATCGGAAGTGGTACCGGCGGGAGGTCCCGGAGGATCGCCTTTCGTCGCCGGCGGGGCTGCCGTCCCGTCCGATGGTTTTCTCTGTCGTGGAGCTCGTCAGACGGTTCGCCAAGGGTGGCAGGGAGGATAGAGGGACAAAGTAGGAGTAAGCAACCCCATCCGCGCGCTGGAGTCCGTGAGAGAGACCATCGGCAGACCGCACTTCTTGTCCGTGCCGGACGCATTTAAACTATTGATGTGGTCCACGAAATCGCTGGCCATCTTCGTGTGCTTTTTTTTCGAGCGAGGAGTGGTCACCGCGCCGGAATACTCGGAAGCGATAAAGCGCGGCAGACTTGGGGCGCGGGGCCGTGGGGTGGGCGTGTTGGGGGCTTTCACAGGCGAGCACGCATGCGTGGTGTAGTACAGCTCAATTGGGGTCGACTTCTGTTTTTCAACGGGTAAGAAGGATGACATGTCGCATATGGGTTTCTTGGATAGACAGAAGGGAAATAGAGGTTTGTTATAGAATGCATTCCGGTGAAGCAGACCACCATACACGCACACACACAAATAAAAAATAAAAAGGGGGAAGTATTTGGAAGAATCTAAAATAATAATGTACTGTAATTTTGCAGAATTGTTCATTCCGCAGGATTTTTTGTTGTTATTACGGGTCACGAGGTACAGAGCGCGCCTAACTCTTGGTAGGCCACCACAATCTGCTTGAAGTGATCCTCCGCCTTTGCTCTTTCCTCCTTGCTAGCGTTGACCCAACGGTCTGGGTGCCACCGGAGGGCCGCCACCCGATACGCCTTGTTGACCGCCTCGGACGTAATCTTGTCCGAGTTGCCACCGGTGATGGGTAAGTTGAGCAACTCCATATATGTTTTTATTTTGGAGTTGCCCCGTAGTCGTGACACGGGATAGGTGTTTTCCTCGTCGCTGTCGTCGGCACAGCTCACCTTCGGCATCCGTCGGCGCTCGCCTTGTTCGGCGTAGTTGTAGAAATTAGACTGTGGCGTGGTGGGCCGATACCCGCTTCCCTGCCGAGGAATGTTGGACAACGTTTCATCTCTGAGGCGCTCTGCCTCCTTCACTTTCTCCAAGTTCTCCGCCGTCGGGAACAATGTATGAATCAGTTCCAAATCCTGTATGGCTCCCTTGAAGTAGGCCTCGCACTTCTTACGGTCCTCACCCTCCTCGGCCAGTCGGGTGTAGATGCGAGAGCGACGTCCACACAGCTTGGCTTGAATCTCCCGACTGTTCTTCTCCCGCTCAGTCGTGCAGCCGGCGGCCGTGGTCATGTGGTACTGGATGGCATCGTTAATGTCGTCCAGCGCCTGGTCCCACCTGCCCCACTGCATGCACACCGCGGACCGGTTGCTGTAGGTGACGGAAAGGAGAGAGGCATTTTCCCCGTAGGACTGCTCGGTATGCTTCTTGCTGCCGGACGGCTTGTTTCGGGCAATAATGTTGGAGTAGCACCGATAGCAGTTCTGCCAATCCCCCGCACGGTAGTACTGGTTGCCCTCGTCGCGGTTGGTCACAAAGTCCTTAATGGCGTGCTTCAAATGCTCCGATCGACTGTCCGTCATCACCTTGTGTCGCTCCATGAACAGGTCCAGCTGTTCTGCTGTTTGTCCCAGTAGAGATTGCCGCAAGAACAGCGAAAGCCGACGTCTTTGCTCGTCGTGCGTTTCCTTTTCCCGCTCGGAAAGCGCCTCACACTTTTTCAGCAACGACAGACAATTTATCGTCGCCACACTATCGTGCGCTAAATAGAACATGGCTTTGGCATTCAAATAGTACAGATGGGCGTACTCCGGAAACTTCTCTACGAGCACTTTCAGTTTCACCAGGCTTCTCGACGGACTGATGGGCACCGTTCGCTCCACCTCCTTGACGAGAAAGGGAAGTCGTGTCCAGCAGCGGACACTGTCGTCCAACAGGGACCAGTCGTTCCACCGCTGAAGAGCCTCCAGTCCTTCCCGATACGTGTACTGAGAACTACTAAACACGTTGGCATTCTCACTCACAAACGTATACTCCACCGACAAGAAAGAAAACTCGGTTGTATTCTTCTCCGGCGTCCGCAGGTGACGCAGCCACTCTGCCGCGACCGTGTAGTATTGATTGGCCTCCATCCACTTCCCAAGGTACACAAAACAGTTGGCCAACTGCCAATTGGTGCGAATGACGAGATGAATTAACGTAAATGATCCCTCCCTGTCGCGCAGCAGAGTGGACTTGTCGATCTTGTCTAGGAGCAACATGGCGACTTTGCAATCGGCAATCGCACAGTAAATGTAAAACTGCTGTCGATACACCAAGGAGCGCTTGTAATGCAGATGGGCAAGGTGTGCCAGCCCGTCCTCTGCGGGTACCGATTTGGGGTGCTCCATGAATACCTCAATCCCGGCGGTGTACTGCTGCGCCGCCTCCTGCAGTTGACCCTCCCCCAAACGTGCATCCCCCTGCGCCATCAGCGCCTGCGACTCTTCCTGTAATACACGCACCTCTTTACTGCTAGACGCACGGTCCGCTGATTGCCCTATCGCACTTTTCACCGCATCGGACCGTCGCCGAAACACTTCCACAGAGGACCGTTTACTGTCAGTGCCCGTCCGTGCGGCGGGTTTCGAGGGGCGCACTAGTTTTCGGGAGTACGGGTGCGTCGGTTTCGTCGACAGGAACGGTTCCTTCTCACGCGGTGCCCCACTAGAGGACGGTCTAATTCGCTCACCAGACAAGAGCGAACTCTTCCGGCCAGGTCGCCCCACCGACGGCATCGCCGAGGACGGCCTAGAAGGTGCCGAGTAGTGCCCGCTGCTGACGGCGTTAGCGGAAGCCCGTCGTACACCGTAGAGCTCCGCGACATCGTAGTCGACAGGTGGGCGGGGCGGGGCGGAGGAGCTGCGGGCGTGTCGGTAGCGATGGTTACCACTAAAGGAAGACTTTTTTTGAGGTTCAAATGGCATAAAAAACCGATTACTTTCACTGTATGGTTTGCTGTCTCTTGTAGTATTGTTATCATAGTTCGTGGTACTCCCGTTTTTATTATTATGGTCTAGGAAACGGTTTAGCGAAGGAGGATTATAGTTTGTGCCCGGATCTGATTTTAGTGCCTTTGGTAGGACCGGCTGGTCTAAACTATAAAAAGACATTTCTAAGTGCACTAAAGAAGTGGATGAAGTAAAACGTATACAAGAGGGAGAGAAAGGATGATAGCAGATCCGTGACGTGCCAATGGAGAGTTCCTTTTTTCGGCATGACTAGTAAAGAGCACATGAACGCAAATCAGTGCAAACAGGGGAACGAGAAAAAGTGCGCGAAAAAAGAAAAAAGGCTGGGTTGCAATGCGGATGAAAATATACGTAAGTATGTGGGTTTCTCTCGAAAGACATAATATAAAAAGATCACAAAACAGAGTAATGTACAATGTTGGGATAACAACACAGTTGATCCCACTAACAGAAACAAATAATCATTTAAAAAAAAAAAAAGAGAGAGATGGACGCCTCCCTTTACTTTTTCCCCCGCTTCGCCGTGTTGGGGCAGTTCTGCCAATGGTGGTATCCCTCTTTACAAATGGGGCACAACTCCTTGGCGTTGGTCACATCCTTCAGCACCGTCACATTACGATTTACCTCTGTCATGCTGTCGTCCGTGTTGGTCTCCAGACACCGAATGAAGGAGTCGACGGCTTCTCGCTCCGTTTTGGCGTTTGACTCCGTCGCGCTCACGAGAAGATTCTCGAACACCTGCCGCACCTTCTTCTCTTCGAGGTAGTCGGCGTCGGAGAGGGCGGCGCTGCCGGTGCTGGTGGGCGGGAGTGCCTCTGTGCTCGTGAGGCTCGGCAGTCGGCCGCCCTTCTTAGTGGAGCGGGGAGTGGTAGGGAGGGAAACGGTAGTTTTGGGTGGGATGGGCGTCATCTCCGGCGGTTTGGTGCGACGCAGCGGGGCGAGCGCGTGGGGGTTGAGTTTCTTTGCGGTGGGGAACATAACGCCGGTCGGTTTGGGCTTCTTCTCCACGTCAATGTACATGAGACTCTCCAGCGAGGAAAGCGGGGCGCCGTCGTCGTAGAGGACGTACTCTACCGCCCGCCACGGCTGGGGCTGCTTGGTGTCCCTGCCATGCTTCATCACAGCCGACACGGCGGAGTGATGCAGCGCCGCAATACTCCATCGGGGGTTCTCCACGAGGGCGGAGTAAAAGTAATCCAAGTAGCAGCGGCGGTTGACAGAGGGCTTGTGGGTGGGGTTCCCCTCAAAGTCTACATTGTGAAAGATGGTGGCCTTGTAGGTGGACAGGAGGGAGCGGTCGCACTCCTCAATGACGCGGAGGTCCCCCACGAAAACAGGACTGAGGCCATTACCGGAGATGGACAGTCGTTTGTGGGTAACGACGGAGTTGCTGCTCAACGACAGCGGACTCTCCTCCACCTTCTCCAGCTCCGACCGCCGTGTGTCCAACTCGTGAAGGACCACAACGTGCTCCCTCGGTTGGAACACCACCCCCGGCAATGGATAACGACGGAACTGAAGATTGACAAAGATGTCTCCCCTCAGCCACTCCGGTGCCGTGCGGAGTACCGTGTTGGCGGTCCCTGAATCATACAGATACAAGAGAGATTTGGATGTCTTGGGGGAGCTGCAGGGCGGATTCTCGAAGGATTGCACCAACTGCCACGGACTGTCGCAGCCCACAATACACCACCGCTCAACGCAAGTTTCGAGCCGCTTGTTGGTGTAGCCACCGAACCACCGCACGGCGCCGGGCTGTCGGGGGTACTTGTGGGTGTCGGGGGGTGGCGACGACTTGGCGTCCGTAGTTTCCCGTCGGTTGATTTGCGCCTCCACCACTTGCGGTACATCTTCCATATCCTTCAAAACCGTCAAGTGGCGGCAGTCCACTATATAGATTGGTTTTTTACTGATTTTAGGGGAGGGGAGATACTTCACGATGGGGGTCACGTAGCTCTCGTACAGCTCCTTCATGACGTCGGTCCAACGGGTGGAGAGTTCCTTGTCCACCACTCCTTTTTCCGCCAGCTGACTTTGGATGCGGTCGGCGTAGAACTCGGGTAAGCTATCGCATGTCTTAACCGACTCCATGAGGGACGCCTTGCTGTTGTGGGTGGTCGTGAAAAGAGACTTTGCCGAAATACTCCCATTCTCTCGAAACACATAACACAGATGGTCGCATACAATGTTGAAATCCGCGTTTTGGGTCAAGAAGTGATTCACGTACAGGAACACGGGGCAGGCGGTAATGCGCCCCGAGCTCGCCCTATCCATCATGTGTGTGAGTAGCTCGGTGGGCCCTTTGGGGGTCAGGAACCGCACCATAGGGTCCATGAGAGGGGAGAAGTCAATGGGCAGCGCACGGAGCGCCCCCACCCGCGGCGGATAGAGAGAGTCCAGCCGTCGCTTGGGAGAGTTCGAGTCTACCACCGCTCCCCCATCACTGCCACCTTTCTCCCGCATCGTCTGCTGGTACGAACACTTAAAGCACAGCTCTGACAGTTCTACAATCAAGAGGCGTGCCAGTGCACATCGACAGGCGAGGGCGCCTGGGGACACCGTCCGGTCGCGCCCAAACACTTGAAGGCCAATGATAGGGTCCTTTTCGGTTTGGTTCACGGCAAAATCGTACGTGTAGAGGTAAAACCTTTCGCACAGCGTCAAGACATAAAAGGAAATATCAATCAGCCAGGAAAGATTCTTACTCTCGAAGGAGATGGAAAGTTGTCGCCCGGCTTGGCTCAAGAGGTCTGTAATCACCGACTGTATTTGAGAGTGGATCGTGTGAAGTATCCCCACCAACTGCCGCTGTGTGGCGGGAGAGGAGGAGCCGTCCCTGCCCTTGGTGCCGCTCACAAAAAAGTCCAACTTTCGCGTAGACACTTTGGACAACACAAAGTCTCCCTCGGTGTTGATGATTCGGTTGGAAATCAAAAGACTATAAAGGTGCTTTATATCCGTGTTCAGTGTCAGGAGCGCGGGGTCCGTTGGGTTCGGGTATGGGGCTCTGTACACATTCTCTAGCGCATCGAGTGACTCTAATATACGCAGTTGGTCCTCCTCCTGGTCGGTGATAAAGAAGACGGTATTCGGCCCGCCTGTATCCGCCAGGTGCAGGCCGCCCTCGATATCGTCCTCCGTGAAGAGGGTGTAAATATCAATCACAATCTCATCCTCGTCGCCGCTCAGGCTGTCGTCGTCGAGCACCTCGACAAGGGTATCCGCCGTGATGGAGTCCCTCACACAGGCTAGCAAGTCCTCGTCCTGCGAACAGGCACGGGTTAACAGATAAAAGTCACGATGGGCCTTTTTGTTCAAAAAAGAAACAAACTCCGCCGCGTTTTTCTGAATGTACTCAAACAGTGGTGGAAAATGTCTAAAAATGTAACGAAGGACAGACTCCAAGTAAAAAAAGGTCCCCTCGCTGTCCCCGCCCGCGTACAAACTGTCCTCTAAGGGAATACTGGCAGGACTACAGAACAGGCTATCGTTCCCCCGCTCCATGCACGCCTCATGCCGGTTAGCGATATAGTGCAACACATCCGACGCGAAAAACTCCTTCCGCATCTTGTCCTCCTGCAGCACCGTTTGATTAATATCCACCGCTACCTTTTCCCTCATCCCACTCACCCCCAAGATGAAGGCCGAAATGGACTCCTGGCAAGCCAACAACCGATTGGCTAACTGATTGAGTGCCGCTAACTTCTCCCGAAACTCTTCTTTGCGCATCTCTACCACACTTCCCTCCTCACTCCCACGGAGGGAACTGCCCAACTGTGAGGGGGTACTCCTCTTTCTTGTGCTTTTTTTGGCCTTCATGGGCACATGAGGACGGGCCGACTGGCCTACCCCAAAGACTAAGACACGATCGAGGCCGGGCGTGAGGCCCAGCCGACTTAACTCTACAGGTCCCTCCTCGTCTACTGAGGAAAGGGTCGTGATCGCGTCGTCTAGTTTGACTTTAACACTATCGGCACAGTAACCGAACATCTCTACCGCCGTCTCCACTAGTTGGCTTAGTGTGAACGGCACCGACAGGGTGGCACTCTTCCCTGTGACGGTCTGCAAATGGATACAATCCATTGGCTCTACCATAAAACTAAATAATTTTGATTTTTATTATTATTATTACTTTCTTTTATTATTATTCGTCGCAAAGGGGAAAAGATGAGAGAGTGTATATAGAGTGCACGATGGTCACCTACATCGGGGACAGCAGAAAATAAACGAAAAGCAAAGCAACAACTACAGAAAAGTGATTTTTTTTTTTCTATGTGTTTAATCAAGAAGGTATTGACATAGAGTATATTTTTGATAGTAAGAAAAGAATCGTTTTTTTTTTATTTTTTGATAGTACTCTTTATAAAGTGGAAAAAAAACTCGATAATACACGAAACACTCAAAAATGGAACGACAAAAAAAAAAAAAAAAATATTGGTATTCAAATTACAATAAAGAACGAACTAAAAAAAAAAAAAAAAAGGGGAAGGAAAAAAAAACTCAAAATTTCCGTTATGTTTTGGACACTGGCATCGCTATATATTACTATTAACCCACATTTATATATATATATAATGAAAAAAAGAAAAAAAAAAAACCAATTAGTATATTCAAAAGCGAAGAAAAAAAAAATTAATCTTGTAGAAAACAATGATGGTGAGAACGTACCTGAAACAAAACGGAAGTCCTATTAAAAAAAAAAAAAAAGCATTGATTAAACTTTCAACGTAGAAATACTTTTTTTTTTTTTCCCCAAAAAACAGAAGAAATCGTATTTTTCTTTTTGTTTTTCACTGTAGGAAAGGCAAACGGGACGGCACTCTAGACCAATCCCGTGTTCTCAATGAGGCTACCGCGGGGGAATCAACAAGCAAAAAAAAAAAGGTTTGTTTACATTCTCTCCTGGGCGTGCTCCACTGGGTTCCTTACAGACGATGCATTGCATTGATTAAATTTTTATTTTGGGTATATGAAAAAAGCAAACAAAAAAGGGGGAAAACAAAAAAAAAAAAAAAACTAAAATGAAAATAAAAAAGCAAATATATATATATATATATACAAGATGAAGCATTAGTCCCCCTCCCCTTCTTCTTCTTCCTCTTCCTGGTGTTCCGTCCTCTCCTTTCGCCGCTCCTTCTCCTCATCGGTGAGAAGTACGTGAATAAAGCGACACCGCTCTCCCAGACGGCAAACATCGTTCATGTGGAAGTGGGCGCAGTGCTGCATATTCTTGCGAGGGGGGATGCCCCTCTCCGCCTCGTAACACTCCGAATAGACCACCGCCCCGTCGGTGAGGAGCACGACATCGCCGGGGTAGTCCTCGTAGGTGTCTTTGGAGTTG
Source organism: Angomonas deanei (assembly GCA_903995115.1). Lineage (NCBI taxonomy): Eukaryota > Euglenozoa > Kinetoplastea > Trypanosomatida > Trypanosomatidae > Angomonas > Angomonas deanei. The sequence continues at coordinate 129,580 of LR877147.1, read as the reverse complement.
GTCTCGAAGACGCGCACCGTCATGCTAGCTGGCAGCCGCGGTGTCTCCTTCATCGCCTCACGGTTGTTCACGTGGGTGACACTTGTCAACTTGCGACCGCGGGTGTCCTCCGTGTTGGTCTCGTAGGCGGTCGGGACGAGGCAGAAAATAGACGTACTCTCCTTTGTCTGAGGGTCGGACAGTAACGTCACCATCTCCTGTTCGGCCTCCTCCTTGCTAATGACCCCTGAGATCAGCCGTTCTCGCACGGCCTCACATTCGGGGCTTATTTGGAACTTTTCCTTCGAGTTGTCGCCGTGTTCATTGTAGGTATCAATGTACAGCTGGCTACTGTCCGTCACGAAGACGTGCTCGGAGCTAATGCGGTAGTAGTGGGTGAGGGTACTGTCGTAGCACTTGATGACGAACCCCTTCTCGTACTGGTAGACGGTGCTGCCCTGCACGGGGGCGGCCTTCACGACGGCAAGGATGGGGAGCCAGGTGTACTCCAGTCCGGCAATGTGTACCTTCTCACAGTTGGTCCCTTTGGGGCAGCCAGAGCGTTGGTTGAGGAACTCGAGGCAGAGGGTGAGGGTAGTGGGGGCGCTGGGGTCCGTGTTGCTGGAGGCGAGGCAGGGCTCCACGGCGGCGGTGTGTCCACCGCAGTACCGACCGTAGCCGGGGTAGGTGACGGGTATCTGCGGACGGAGGTCCGCGGCGGACTTGTAGACACGGTTGAGCTTGATGCGATGGATCGCGCGGGTGAGGGGGTGACGGATGCGGATGGTAGGCGTCTTCTCCGGGATCGCATTATTGCTGTTGGCGTGCAGTTGCTGGTTGTACACGAACTTGTTGTGCACCGGCGGGGCGCCGCCGTACCCACCGTGACGACGATTGGGGTGTCCTCGCATCGTCTTCCCTCCCGTATGGTGTACTTCTACTGGGCGGCGTGCTGGAGTAGTGACTGGGCGCCGTGTCGTAGTGGGGGTTCCGTGTTCTACCGGAATGGTCGCTGGCGAACCGAGCATTGTGGTGATGACTCACCGTACTGATCGGTGCGCGGGTCGCCTCCGGGGGGGCCGTCCGTGCATAGTCTGTGTACGGCTGACCGCCGGGATAGGGATACTCCACGTTGGGCTGTCGTGGATTGTAATTGTTGTTATGATTGTTATTGTTGTTTTGATTGCTATTACTAGGTATGGCCGGGACCGGTGGGCGCACGGGGTAGTCGCTAAACCGTGGATTGGGGTAACTGTAGACCGGCTGTTGTTGCGGTACATTGTTATGATTGTTATTATTATTATACGGTGCCCCGCCCTGTGCTGGTACCTGGAGTTGGTTCCCGAAGAGTGGTGGAGTGGTCTTTGGAGGATACCCCATTGGATGTGCATTATTATTATTATTGAGGTTACTGTTGCTGTTGTTGTTGTAGCTCATATTAGGGTTATAATAATTATTATTGTTCATACTGCTGTTATTGTTAGGACTCATTGGATTACCGGCAGGACTGCCCGAATTATTGTAAATCAAAAAGTTCGACTGACTATTGCTGTTCGAATGAAAACTATTATTATTATTATTCGTGTAATTGTAGTTGGCAGCATTTTGAGACGCGTTATTCGATAACGACATGTTAAAGTGTGAACTATTATTATTATTATTATTTGCCGTTGGTTGGTCCACCGTATGCGTCGTTTCCGTAAGGCGCGTTACGAATTGTCGTAGGACCGTACGTGGTGGGAAGCATTTTGCGAGACAACAGCAACGAAACTGGTTGAGCTATTTATTTCTAAGTTTTTCTTTTTTTTTTTCTTGATACTACTTTTTTTTTCCCCTACTGTGTTTTGTTTTGTTTTCCTTTTCTTTATTCTAATACTTACCCTGTTTATTATTCACAGTAGAAATAACGTGTTCTGCTAAAAGTCGTAAAATACAAGGGAAATCAAAAAAAAAAAAAAAAGAATCACTTGACAATGAAGAAAAACCAACACAAAAAAAAAAAGTATAGTGTAATTAAGAAACCCTCAAAAAAGAAAAACAATGTGTTAAACTAATAATAAAACCCAATCTTTATATATATATAAACGTCTAAAACCTGTTGGTAAAAGATAAAGAAAAGAAAAAAAAGAGACCGAAAAAAAAAACTCAAAAAAGAACGCTGAACAGAGCAATTCTTGAAGAGAAGGAAAGGGGAAAAGAGAACGGTAATAAAAAAAAAAAAACGAGGTGACGCCACAAAAAAAAAAAGACAAAAAACAAAGGCCATAACAAACATACAATAAAATTCATAGATAAGATTTCCTTAGCTATACAAGATGTGTACGCACGCGGTGGAACGAGAACATTTTTATTTCTACTGAACATGTTATTATATATATAAAAATAAAAACAAAACACACACACACATATAAAAAAAAAAAAAAAACAGATTAATACAACAGGAGGCCACCCGTCTCCCTTATTACTGAACCCTGAATACGTGAACCATGTTCACACGCACAGAGCAATAAACAGAGCAATAAAAAGAGAACACCATGTTAATGTCAACAGTATATATGAAGAGAGAGAGAGAAAAAAACAAAGATGCGGGGTTTTTTTCAACAGAACGTGTTTATGCTAAAGGTTCACTCATGGGTGATAATTGATAGGGATTGTTCCGTTTCGGCGACACGCGGCCACTGGGAGACACGCGGCCGGTAGGGGACACCCTGCCGCTGGGCTGTGGTGGCGGTGCGGCTGGCAGCTGGGAGGTATCGGGCAGCTCCACCACGATGCGGGTTGGGGAGGAGCGCCGGGGGACGGGGGTGGCCACCGGGGTGCGTCCCTCCGCCCGGTAGACCGGGGACTCTCTCCCGAGGAAGTCACTGGCCGCCATGAGCGCGGCGTGGTTGGATGAGGGTCCCTCCACTTCCGTAGGGTACGGGGTGGCCTCGGGGGTGGTGGACTGCAGCAGCTCCTCTTGGATAATGTGCAGAAAGTTGCACTCCGCCCCCAGACGGCACATTTTGTTTTGAATAAAGTGGATACAATGTTGGAAGGTGGCACTCTGGGGGACCTCGCACCCGTTGCGGGTGAACACCTCCTCGTACTGGGTGGCCCCCACGGTGCGGAGGACACTATCCCCAGGGAAGAGGGTCGTCTCACTCTGTGTCTTGCGGCGGTTGGGGGGAATGTAAACATACACCTGCACCGAGGCGGGCAGCCGCTCGTAGTGGCAGTCCTGGATGGCCTTCAGAGAGGCAATGTGGGTCTGGTTCTGCTGCACGGAGCTGGAGTTGGGGAGGGCGACGTGGATGTGGGGACACTTCATACCCGCAGGGCAGAAGTCCAGCAGCTTCGCCCCCAGGGTGAGGCAGCTCCCCGTGTAGCCGCCGGCACAGTAGGCACGGAGGGCGGGGGTGAAGGAACTGCAGAGGGTCAACTTCTCCTTAAAGTTGGCTCCCTCATTGTTAAAAGCGGCAATGTACGTGCCACTCCCTTCCGTCACCAGCAAGTAGTGGCTGGGGATATCCTTGTAGAAGGTGTACTGGTCCGCGGAGAAGCACTGGAGCTGAAACCCTTGCTCGTAGACGTAGGCTGCCCCACGCTCAGAGGAGTACACGCACACCGTCCGCGGGACGATGCAGCTCCAGATATCTCTTTTTTCTACATGGGCGAGACAGCATTCTATCCCCCTTTCGCATCGGCCGTCCAAGAAGTCCTCGCACAGGCAACACCCGTCCTCGATTTTGACACTAGTTTTATTGATTTTTTGAATTCTGGCGCAAAATATTTCTCCCGAGGAGGGTTTGACCAGACGAACCGTTTTTGGCGTAGAGGGCATGTGTGGGCGCTGTTAGGCAACTCGTCCGTAAATGATAATAATAATAGTAGTAGTGGTAGATATCCTTCTCTATAGTGGATTGTTCTGGGAAAGGTGTAAGGAAGAAGAAGGAAAGATATTAGGGTAAGCGCATCGTCACTACTGTGCCTGGAAACAACGGTAAGTCCAATACGGAATCCATAGACAGACTTTTATATAATGGGAAAACATACACGGAAGTATATGTTTATATGCGAATGTGAATCAGCCAAAAACACTATTCACATCACTTTCATCCTCTTTTTTAATTATTTTTCTTCTAATTCGAGCTAGTGGGGTTATATTTTTCTTTTTTTCTTTTCTTGCATTATTATTATATCATTCTATCTTTTTTTTTTTTTTTTAAACGCCAAACAAAACAAAAAAATCAAAAGCAATATGGTTGTACCACTTATGCGTGTATTTATGCTGTACAAAATGGGAGTAAGAGAGAAAACAGCACCAAAAAAAGAAACGGAAAAAAAAAAATGACACCACTAAACCATTAACATCATATTACCCGTTATAAAAGCCCTGCGCCACGTCCAGACCTGCACACCCGGAAACAAACAAAACTATATAAAAAAGAGAAGGTACATGATAACTATGAAGTAAACGACTGGTGTTACCGGGCGCCACGCGACGACAGACGAAGAAGAAAAGGAAACGTGAGGTTACTTCTTCGACACCACAGGGCGACGGGAGATCTTCTCCTCCGTACCGCTCGCACGGGTGTTGGAGCGGACGGGGTTGGAGGTACTGGCAGAGGCGGAGGTACGGCTGGCGACGGTAGACCGCTGGGCGGGGGCCGTGGTGGTCGTGGTGGTGCGGGTCCCGGAGGAGCTCACCGGGCGCTGCGCCGCGGTCGTCGTCGAGGCGGACGTCCGGGTGGCGGTGGTGCCGGAGGTGGTGTTGCTAGTCGTGGTGGTCCGCTCCCGCGTCGCGTCGTCGCGGCGGATGGCGCGTCGTCTACTGTTGGCAATCTCGCGGTAGAGCGTCTCCCTATACTGTTGGAGGGTGAAGCGGGTGTCGTCGGGGAGGGAGATGGTAATCGGCTCCGGGGCGACGGGCTCATCCTGGGGGCGGTGGAAGGCCGCGACGTAGGGGTGTTCTAGGGCCTGCTCCGCCGTCAGCCGGTCGTTGGGGTTGAAGACCATCAACTTCTCAATGAGGTCGAGCGCTTCCGGGGGGCCTTGGGGAGGAGGTCGGGGAAGGTCTTGGGGCGGGCCCGGCGGATGTCGCGCAGCATCGCCTCTGCGAATTGGGAGTTGGTGGCGGCAATATCGGCCGCGCTAGGCTCGCCGGTAACACTAATGATGAGCTCCAGCTGATGCACCGTACTGTTACCGGGGAAGATGGGCTTCCCTAAGATGAGCTCCCCCAGGATACAGCCCACCGACCACATGTCGACCCCTTTGGTGTACCGCGTCGACCCGAGCAGAATCTCCGGTGGGCGGTACCAGCGGGTGGCAATGTAGTCCGTCAGCATCGGCCGTGCCACCTGCTCCCGCTCCAACGACAGGATGGACCGTGCCAGCCCAAAGTCCGCCACCTTCATCGAGCAGTCGCTGTTGACCAACAGGTTGCTGGGCTTCATGTCACGGTGAAGAATCTCCGCCGAGTGCAAATACTTCATCGTCTTGAGCAGCTGATAAATGAGAAACTGCTTGTGCACCTGCTCGAGAATGTTGGCCAGAATGACCATGTGCAGGTCCGTCTCCATGTACTCGAAGACGAGGTAAATATCTCTATCGTTAATGGCGCGGTGAACGTGTAGTAGTTTAATAATATTCGGGTGATTGAGTCGTTGGAGAAACATAATTTCACGAAACGTCCGCTGTGCGTCGGTTGCGTTCTGAAACGCATCGTAAATCTTTTTCAACGCCACAATCTGCTGTGTCTTTCGTTCCTTTGCTCTCCATACAATACCATACGCCCCCTGACCCAACAGGGTTTGTATTTCATACTTATTTAGAATGTGTTTTTCTATTTCTTGAGACATGTTGAAATGATCAAACTTCAAGAATAAATGCTAAAAAAAAAAATTAAAGGTTTATGAAAAAAAAAAAAAAAAAGCTTGGACAGCTGCGTTATCTATTTTCTACGAGAAGGCAACGATTGGGGGAAAGGGAGGCGAGAAAGATGGTCGAAGAGTCAGTGGGGAGGTGTAACGGAAATCGGGCACTACTCTAAGAAAAGAAAAAAAAAAAGAAACAGGAAACATTATTTATTCTTTTATTCGTATATGCGTTTTTATATTGAAGAATTGAAAAATGAGATCAGAAACAAAGCCAAACCCCTATCGTGCACACAACCTGGGAAAGAGAAGACGGTACGCGCCCCACGCAGTCCGTACCATCTCTCCACCAGCCGTCGTATGACGAATACTGCTTTGGTTTGGTTTCTCTGTTTCCGCTTCTTTCTGTTGTAGATAGTTACGAAAAATATACGTGGTGCGGTGTGGTCGACTTTCGTATTAGTGACGTACTGCAAAATGTACAGGCATATATTTCTTAGATTTCCGCATTTCTTTTTTAAAAAAAAATATATATGTATATTTACTATTCTTACCGTTGTCGTTTGTACGCACGACAAAACCGCCGAGTATAGTGATAATAATGACCGCAAAACCAAATAACAACTTAACTCACCGGTTTGACCGATTTGCCTCGCTGTTTCTCGAGACGCTCCTCCACCTCCTTCTGCAGCATCTCCAGCGACTCCCCCGTAAGCTCCGGCAGCAGGGACACAATTGCGAGGAGCATGGCCCGCTGGGTCTGCACCGTCGTGTAGAGTACTTGACCGGTGGAGGAGCTTCTAGGAGAGGCGGGGTTGGGGCTCGCTGGGTTGGGGCTGGCGGTGGGCTTGGCCTTGACCGGCTTCGCGCTACCCTCCCGGGACGGCGTGGCTGTAGGGGAGGCGGCGCTCGTGGTGGGCTTTCCTAGAATTTCGTCTAACACCTTTGTCGTCAGCTTCTTCGCCGCCTGGATCCGTTCCTCCTTGGTGACCGCCGTCCCATCCAGCTGTTTTAGCTGCGGGCAGCAGTGCAAGACAAACTCTCTATAAAAAGGATGCTGGGCGCACGGGTTGTCCATCAACCACAGTGTGTGCAACTTCTTTAACGTTTTGAGATGGGTGACCTCTCGGAGACTAGTGACGTTGTTTTTGCGCAGGTACAACTCCTGGAGGGTGGCGCAGGAGGCGAAGGGCTTCAGGGCGGAGATCTTGTTCGACGCCAACGCCAGCACCTCAATGTTGGCCAGCTGCTTCACCACGCTGACATCCTCCACGTGACCGCCGTACAGGTTGAGGTGGCGCACACTGTTCGCGTCGGCCACCTTTGTTTTTTCTAAAATCGTTTCTAACGTTAGCACACTCATGAGGCGGCTGTCCTAACGATAAGAGAGAGAGGGGAAAATAAATTAAAAAAAACTAATTATAGTAGAAAACGAAGAGGGAAGAGAAAGAGAGAGAGACAGAATATGACGCGTCATTCAAAGTTGAACATACTTTTTTTAAAAGAGGGGACTGACGTTGATTATGCGGACAATGTTCCTCCTGATGATTCGTCTTATCATTGAAATATGTAACCTATCTGTCACTCTGTTGTGGTAATGGCTTGTCCAATTACTTGACGGTGTTTCCATCCTCGGTGGGCTGTGGCGGGGTCTGACGGTTGCTATACAGTCTGGATACCTGACCATGGGGCGGCTGGACGTGCACGAAGGGAAAGTAGTAGTACTTATTCTTGGCCGAGTCTAGCTGTGGGTTCAGCCGTAGTCTACCCGACACACACACCACGTCCCCCTCCTTCAGCTTGTGTTTCATCTCATTCGAGAAGACATCCCCAAAGCAGCGAATCGTGTGGTGATCCTTTTCTACGACACACTCCGTCAGGGCGCTGTCGGCATTACCACTATCGACCACACCATTCTCTAGGTTGGTGGTCGTCAGGGTAAACTGACAGACCGCATCCTCAAACACATACCCCTGCTGGATATCGTGAATGACACCCACTAATGAAACATTGTTCAGTGACGGTACTTTACGGGTTGACTTCTGTGAGCACCAGGCCTTCGCGCTCACCAAGGAGGCGCACAAGGGGGCGTGGACGACACGATGAATCCGCCACATGGTATACCTTCTTCTTTTTCTTTTTTGTAGAGGGATGGAAAAGGGGATAAAAGGGAACGAATAGAGCTGAAACAGCAATCGGACCGTTACTGATAAATAAATAAATAATAAAAAAAAAAATTGAGGCACTAGTAGAAGGAACTTTAGCGGATTATCAACATACTACTGTTCCTTCTTGTCCTGCTCCTTCATTTGCCGTATAATATCTTCTTGCTTCCGCAGCAGCTCCGCCCTCTTCTGTGGGGAAAGGGTCGTGGGCCGACCGCGGTAGCTATTCCGGTCGATCCTCCCAGTCCGCTCCAGTATATACCTCGGCAGGAAGCGGGTGGCGGCGACGAGGAGTAACATGAGAAACGGTCCTTTGAGGGAGGTCGTGTCGTCCTTGGAGGGCGTCACATCCCGCAGCTCCATGACAAAGGCGGTCTCCTCCGTCGTCCCGGTGCACCGAAGGATGACGTACACGATAAAGCTCTGTCCATCCAGGGGCCGTTTCTCCAAGAACAAAATCTGCCAATGACGAAACAACTCGTCCGGCTGCTCTAGCAGATCGCTCCACAACTTTGTTTTGTTCCGGTAATCCCCTCTAAACGATTCGGTAAACAGTATCTGCTGGCCAAGGTCGCTCAATCCCAGCGGGACACCAATCACGGAAAAGTGTGGGGAAGACGCACAGTTCAACGGCAGATCATTCAGTAATGTGCCGTCGGTGAAGTTCAACCGAGTGGAAAGGGAATGCACCATCCTGGAGAATAGTCCACGCTCCGCCAAGGATACCTCCACAGTCGTTTCCTCCACATGCAGTATGTACGGGGTCACCACGCTACGGCCATCACTCGTGTGCACACTCACCTCGTACGGCACCCCAGTTACGGCGGTGATCGTAAGTAAACTAAATAGTAGTAATAATAATGTAATGGGTCGTGTCATTTTCGCGATACTATTGCGTTTTGAGTGTATAATCTGAGATCGCGGAAAAACGTTGAGAGAGAGAAGGAGGATTTGCGGGTCACACCATGTTTACTCGTTCACATGCTCATACGACGACAACCACAAAGACTGTTCGGTTTATTCAATCATACTTTACAAGACGATTCGCCGACAGTTCGACAGCACGCTATCGTTCGGCAAAACCACCACAGGGACGGTGGTAATGGTGTTCGCGTCATTGTCGTACAGCTGCTCACAAGACAGCTTGCCTCTTACCATCACGACACGTCCAAAAAACTTGTTCTGTATACTTTTTGAGAAGAGACGCAAATTCTCTTCTTTCTGGGTGAGGTCGAACTTGGCGCTGTTCTTTGCGGCGAGAAACTCCTCCGAGAGCACACAGCGCACAGCTAACGGTACCTCCGCCGTCTTTCGCGCCTCCACCGAGGTGGTAGCCCCTAGTATCTCCTCCGTCACCGACAGCCACATTTGCAAGAGGCACATACCAACGTGCTCGCCTACCGTCACACATGGGGATTGTTTCGAGTGGTGCTTCATGTACCCGCACTCCACTTTTTTGACAACACCGCCAATGTGAACGACATTCACGGATTGGTGCGTGACGCCCGCCGACGCGGAGGGCGTGCGCTTCTCCTTAAAGAGGGAAGATTGGATTGTGTTGGCCTTTTCATACTTTCCCGCCTCCCGTGGGGTGGTAGTTTGACGGTTTTCAAAAGTAGCATTGGCGTCCTGCAACACACCCGACGATTTCAACAATGAAACCGCCTTTCCTAAACGATGCACACCAAAGATCTTTCTGGTAGCGTGCATTGACGTAGCTTCATTAGAATCAAAAGTAATAGGGAGAGAGAGCCCAGTCGATGAGTGCATCAGAAGTGATACAGTAGGTGAGCTGTCTTCCATACACTTTACAGAGGAACGAAACAAACATCCTTACAGTATTGTACAATGTATAAAGGTTTATCTAGTACACCCATCTGGCCTCGCCGTGAGCCGCCATTGGGGTGAGTTTAATCACCTTTCGTACGTCTCCCCGTTTGACGGTCACGAGTGTTTCATGCGGCAAATCCGTGTTCATCCTCTCTCGGAGATCATCGAGGGAGGTGACGCGCTTCCCATCAATGCAGACCACCTTATCCCCCACCTGCAATTCCGGGACACGACGGGAGACCGACTTCACCAACAACTTGGAGCTGACCACGATCCCACCAAAGACACCTTGCCGCGGTGCGGCGGTCGGTTCCTTCCGCGGGGTACGCCGAGGGCTGCGTCGCTCCACTGGGGTGACCGTGTACGGTGGATTTTCAACTCTCTCCTGTGCACCATAATCGGGTTTGGCTTCCAACGATTGCTCTAGCAACGCACTCCTCACCTCAGCGCGACTGGACCACAACCCATCAAAACCGGTCGGGCCCGCGCTACGGGTGGTCGTCGGGGTCCACCTGTCCGCCAGACGAGAAGGGCGTCTCCACTGATAGTCACTGAAAGAGTTGCCGTGGCTTGCATGAAAGGAGGCGCCCGTATCACGGGGGATGGCACTTCGCTGCAGGATACTATCACTGTTCCAGCTCAGCGCACTCTCCTCCCCGAAGCGCCCTTTGGGGAAATACGTTCTCGACCGTACAGGAGACGGGTCTGCCCGGAGCACACTACCGTGCTGTGCATTCCCGTACCGTAATCTGTACCCCCTCGCGGAGGAGGACTCCACGGAAGTATTCGTATTCCTGTTTGAGAAAGCAGTTGGCGCCCAGGAGCCCACTTGACTAGATGTTTTGTTGGACCAGCTGGAGAACCTATCGCTCGGCTGACTATAATTGTTGAGTACCCCTTTGATTCCTAGGTCACTCTTGTCCAAGGTGCTTTTCCAGGTGGGCTTGTCTGAGGTAGTAGGGTGGGCATTCCCCTGCAAATCACTGGAGGGCTCTGGACGTGCACTGGTCGGAACGTTCACCAGCTTAAAGACATCCAAAAACGACGCAAAAGCCTTGTAAAGACAGTGCATTTCTTCTTCCCTCTTGAGCACGATGGCGTTACGGTCCTCGTCTTCCATGAAGAAGATGGTGAACACCATTGGTGACTCCGAACCGTGGAGAAGATCCGCAATACTCGTCTCCTCTTCCTCCTCCTCTTCTTTGATCGTGTCTAGGTTAGACTCAGCGTTCTCCTGTGGCTCACTCCTGCGGCGTGCCTTCTCCACGAGCGACGGTACGATGGGGGCCTGCACAAACGAGTTGTTGGCCGAGAAAAACACAGACCTCTCCTCCCCCAGCCCAGGCAGGACGTGAGGGGTGCTGGTCGACGGCTTGTCCTCTGTCTCCTGAACAGTGTCCTCCGGTGTCGCCTCAAGTTCCTCGCTGCTATGGTGGGAAGGAGTGTCCGCCTGTCGCTCCTCACTATGAGGCGACCTATCTGTGCTGACCTCCACCGGTGACCCCCTACGGTCACTCTCCTCCAATTCCTTGAATACCGCGGAGTGGTCCATTTGGTCAAGGACGGGGGACTTTTCTTGCTGCACAGGGGCCTGAACACTAAAGGGGTTTTGAAGTAGCGCATCTGATGGGGACTCCTCTGAACTCTGTTCGCTGTCCTCCACCCCAATCTCCGCCGCCGCTGGGGTGCTCTCCCGGGTGGATTGATCTACCGCCGTTGAACTGGTAGCCTCCTGTTCCTTCTCCTCTTCGTCATGGTGTACTTCTTCCGACGGAGAGGAGGAACGTTCCGTGTCTGGTGCCCGTAGGGGGGACGCCACCTGAATCGGGGAAGTGTGCTCAGAGTCCACGGCCCTCAATACGATATTTTCTTCTATGGTGCTCGCAATCGAAGAGGAGCTGCTATTAGAAGAACCGTCCGCCACAAACCTTTTAATCTCCGTCGACACGCCTTGGTCTGGTTGGACATTTGCTAGTGGTGGTCCCTGGGGGGCCACGCTGGCCGTTGGGGTTTGCCACGACATACCTTCCCTAGCGACCGAGTTGTAAGGGCTGGTGAAGCTCACCTGACTCTCGGGGGTGAAGAACTCATCTGTCCGCTGAGGTACCTTCGAGGGGGTCCGCACCCCTTTATGCTCCAAGTGGGAGTCCGGCGTACCGTAACCGTCCGACATGGAGGGTGACAACTAAAAAATAATAAGAAAAAGTACTAGACTAAGTAATGTAGTGATGTGTGACCCAAAAAGCCGTCGGTCATCTTTTAGCCATAAACAACAATGAGTGAGAGAGAAAATAGATGCGCTAATCAATTGAATAGAGTAGTAGTGGCTGTCCTACTTCACTACACTAGCAAACGAGATACTTCACTTCATTAAAAAAAGGCACTGTAGTGACCATCATACATGAAAATAAAAAATTGAAAAAAAAAAAAAAACAGTGGTAAATCATAGCATCAGTGAAAACAACCGGATACATGTGGAGGAAAAAAAAAAAAAAGGAACAAGGAAGCATAAAAGAAAAACAAAAATCAGTTTTGTCCGTGGGACAGCATGGGTGCCAGGAGTACACTTCGGTAGTAAAGACTACGAGCGCACTTGGACGGAAGGGAGTGGGACGGCACACGTCGTAAACACTCTCGCACATTTATTGTATCCCCACACAATTTAGAAACAAACTTGTTTTGTCCCAGTCGGACCGCCCTGACGCAGGATTCTCGCCCCGACAGGTACGACTGGCAGGTGGGAGAGAAGGTGTGGTCGGGGGTCCTGCCCTCCCTCGTGATGGCGGAGAGGAAGCACACGACGCGGTGAGGGGTGTCCGGACAGAGGAGCGCCATCTCCCCCGCACAGGCGTGGTACACCGAGGGTGGGTCGTGCGGGAGGCCGGCCGCATGTGAGACCGTGGCGTACCGGTCGGGGTTTGCATAGACAGCGGTGATGGGGGGCAGCAGCAGCAGCAAAGTTGGAATGAAACAGGTAATCAAAATGGTGAAAAAGGAAATACGTTTTAATTCAAAAGGAGCAAATCTACATCTAATGAACATTGTTGACGTACAACAATTGGGGTAAAAAAAAAAAAATGAGTTTTGTACAACAATCAGTGGATACCTAGCGGTCCTTCACTAATATGAATAAAAAAAGGTCACTTCTAAAGCAAAAACGAAGAACGATATGAAAAATAAAAAAAGAAAACAAAGAAACTTTGAAGTGAATGTATGTATGTATATATCCTTGAATTGCTAGATGTTGGGGGGAAAAGGGAGAGAAAGATCAATTCAACACTGAACGGGGGAGTGCCACACGAAAACAAGCAGAAAGAGACACAACAAAACAAAAAAAAAATGAAATTTACTTAAAGAGACTGTTCACATTCCTTTTCGAACGCTAGCACATCGTTCACCACCTCGTACACACACTGCAACACAAAAACGGCACTAATGACAGCCACCCCTGTCTGGGAAAAGAAGAGCCAGTTGAAATTAGCCAAATTGGGGACAAAAAAGGCAATATTAAAGGTGATGGTGAAAATGTATCCGTAAATCACAAATAACGGCCGAACTCGTTTGTGTGCCAATCGTCGTACCACCCCACTCTCCGTCACCACATCCTTCGTTGCCAGGAGATTGATAAAACAGTAAAACAGAAGGCAGACATAACTCATGTTGCTGTAGGTCAATTCCGTCCGCGTCAGGTAAGAAAAGGAGACGGCAAAGACGGCGAGACACGTGTTGGAATCTTTGAAAAACGGCACAAAGCTTTTCACTCGCTCACTTGTCCCTTTGAAGTCGGGTAACCCCCACGCCAACACAATTGTGAGGAGAGTCGCCAACTGCGTACACAGCACGTCTAGACAGGGCAGGAATTGGCCAATGATCAGCTGACGGACGTACCACAGCGGACCGACATCGATTGGGGCGAAGAGGGCGGTCTCTCCCTTGTACCGCATGAAGAAGCGGGTGTACTCGGAGCCTACCAGAGCAACCACGGCGGAGAAGACCACACAGATACCGCAGAATACTTTAATATTGGGGTGACCGGCGGGGAGGAGGAGCGCCACCACGACGGCCATGAAGGGAGACCCTAGGAAGGCGGTGACCGCCGCCCCCAGTACTCTCCCGAACCGACCGCACTCGCCGAGGATCAGGGCAGCTGTCAGCAGCAACCACTCGAACGGGGACAGGGACTGGTGCACCACACCCTGGAACACCCATGGGTTCAAAATGAATCCAAAGTACACTAAACCACAGTAAAAACTAACGGTGGAGGCGCTTGACTTTTTCAGGAAGGGTCGCACGCGCCACAGCAACAGGGAGGCGGTGAGGGCGTCACAGAGGGCGAGGGCGATAACAGACACCGTGGTGGAGAGAAATACCCGCGGGAGGTAGCTGGCGTACCACGGGGCGACCGCCTTGATGTAGGCCGGGATGGACCCAAAGTTCTCCCGGTGATAAATAGCTTCTTTCCACAGGCACCGCTGCATGGAGGTGGGGACCACGCCAAAGGTCAACAAGTTGGGGGTCAAGATGTGCTCACCGGTAGGGCTTTCTACGAGGGAGGGCTGTCTCACAAACACACCTGGTAGGACAACATAGCACAAGCAGAGGCGGACGAGAAGGGTGACCAGAAACGCAACCGTTGGCTGCGCCAGGGCATCTGCTATCGTCATGACGAAAGGAAGAAGGTTTAAACTACTAAACTACCTGATGAGAGGAAGAGAGGGGAGCATTGTTTGAAGAAGAATAGATACACCTGTATGGTGGATGACATGTACGACCTAATCCGCCAACTAAACATACACAAAGATGGTTTGTACTCTATGAAAATTAACAGTAACTGTATAAATGTCTATGGACAGGGTGAAACCCACAATGGCGACGTTAGAGCGCCTCCACATTGTGCAACTGGAGGACGTGCGAGAAGATTGGATTCTTCTTCATGGGGGACGGCGAAAAGGACAGTTTGGGTTGATTGGGGTCTCCTCCTTTGGTCTTGTTCTCATTTTCAATGTCCTGCTCAAACTCTACCGGACAGCACACGTTTGGGTCCGCTGCTATTTTCAGTACCGGTCCCCACGACTGACGAATAAAGTTGTACTTTTTCTCGAACACAAAAAAACGGTGGAGGTGGGATCGCACAAACTGCATGGCGGCTGGATCGCTGGGATACCCGCTGCCAACGTTGACACCAAGCTGTTTGACGGTGTCGTCACGCGTGGTTTTGGCGACAATCGATGCGGCAGAAACAATAGGAAACTTACTATCGGCCCTTTTGGCCACGGTGCACCGCAGATGGGGAAAACGGCCGCTCAAACGTGCCTGATAGCTCTCCGGTGGGCCCACCGTGTCCACGTAAACGGCACACAGCTTGCCGGTGGCCGCCAAGGTGGCTTGTCTAATAATGTCAATTGCCGTGTCGTGGCTGATAGTGTTCAGTGTCTGTCCGTGCCTGCCCAGCATGGCTTTGGAGATATCCTCCGCGGTAAGAGAGACGGTGAAGGACTGAAATGTTTTCAATTTCGAAAAACTTGCCAGGGCGGTATTTCGTGCCGCCAAGTTTAGCTGCTTACTATCCGCTACATGGCACAGGCGCACTAGATCGTCGTGCTCGGCGAGGGAGATCATGGCCCCGGTGTACACCATCGGTCCCGCCACCGGACCCCTACCCGCCTCGTCAATGCCCAAGACCATGAGATCGGTGTCGGTGACGTCGAGGGCCTCCATCAGCTCCTTGACGTCAAATTCTACCTCAGACGGTCGGGGCCGCTTCGCCCCGCTGTGTTGCAGGGAGCCCCGGAAGGCCGGGTCGCATGCGCCAGGACTATCCATCGTTTTAAAAAACGAAACGAACGACTACTAAATGGGTTGGGAAAAGAGAGGAGATGAAAAAGGGGGACACGCCACAGAAGAGGGGGAAACAAATACAAAAAGAGGAATTCGTCTAAACGTTGTGATCGAAATCATTTCCATAGTTATGATGTGAGTATTAAAACGCTCCGGTGTGCTTTCCATACTTCATTTTCTGCTTGGAGTGGGTTCTCGCCTGACGCAGCCCCGTCATGCCAGTGACACGACGGTTGGCACCGAGGAAGCGATAAAACATGTTGGGTAAAATCGTCTCGCAACGGACACTACGATAGGCAATGAGGACCGAGATGAGGATGCCGAAAAAAAAGACACTCTCCGCCGAGCGGTCGGTTTGGATCTTCATGGCGCTCTCGCTCGGGTCGGCGGGGTTGTAGTAAATGACTAATTCTGTGCCGGCACCAAGGAGGGCGGGATTCTTCACCATCTCTTCCATGTGGACCCCGCCACTCCTAAACCGCTCTCCCACGTACTCCTTACCGTCCACCTCGAACTTATACATGACGTGACTGGAGCCGCCTCTCTTCATGACAATCTTGTGGTCGAAGATGGTCCCGACGGCTGGTTTCCACGTGGCGGACCGTCGGTAACGATCCTCTGCCTCGACAATCCACTTTACTTGCAAATAGGCAAAGAGAGAGTAGACCGCACAGAAGGAAACCCTAAATGGACTGATATACCATGTCATGACTAGTGTTTATAGATTTGTGACTACTATTGTGTGGGTGGGAAGAAGAGAGAAGAGGAGTGTGGTGTGGCGTTTGTTGGGGGAAGAAACAAAAATGTAAACTCAGATATCGACGTGGTAAAAAAAAAAAAAAAAACAGCGCACACATTATTTTCAGATTTTACTTGCTAATGAACGCAGTCCCCTATAAGAATAACATACTACAACCATACATTTTTCGGGCTCTTTTCACGTCTCCATATGATACGTCGTCGTGTCTGTCTGTGAAAAGACCACTGCCTATCCGACTATATTTAGTAATCCTTCGTGGCGGCGGCGACGCGCTTCACCTCCTCCATGCCACCAGCGCCATCGGGCTTCAGGGTGACGTAGTTAGGGGTGGAGAAGCGGGTGTACTTGGCGGAAGACTTGGGCTTCACGGCCATGTGGAGAGCCTCCGTGGTCACGTTAAGGTACTTGACGTAGCTGATTCCCTGGTCGCGCCAGTTGGAGCTCAGGAAGGTGGTGGTACGGCGGAGCATGTTAAATAAATAATAAAATAACGGTTACTTTTTTGCGGGAGAAAAAAAGGGGGAAGAAGTGGAAATGCACGGGGAGGGCAGCACGGTGCGGGAACACGTCCGTTAGTATTGGTACAGTGAAAGGCCGCTCATAGGGAACTTTAATGTTAATCAGAGTAACAATAGTAGAACAATTATAGTCGTACTAACTAAAGAAAACTTTAAAAAAAAAAAAAAGGAAGAAGAGCAATAATATATACAAACGTTAGTTCAGGTGATCCCACCAGCCGTTGCTGGCGTTGGTTCCGGCAGACTCCTGTCGCAGTTTCGCGTCATAGGCCCGCTTCTGTGCGTCGTCCGTCAGCACCTCGTGGGCCTTGGTGATGGTCTTGAACAGCTCCGCCTCCTCCGGTGTCTGGTCTCTCCCTACTCGATCAGGGTGGAGCTCCAGCGCCTTCCGCTTGTACGCACGTCTAATCTCGTCCTCTGACGCCGACGAACTCACCCCCAGGACGTCGTAGTAGTTCATCAAAGCTAAAAGTCTCGCCTTAATTTTATTATCGTCCTTGTTGCGTGTTAAATTCTCAAGGCTATTCGCCGCGTAGGCCTTATGATTACCGCCGCCCTTCTTGCCCATGTTCTCAAAGGCGTCTAGGAAGGACTCCGCGTTGGCGTACGTCTTCTTCTCCGCTGGTCGGGAGAAGTCCATTAGATCATCCTTGTTAGCGGTATCGCTGGCACCACCAACGTAAATGCCGTTCTTATCGGCGGTGGCCTCGGAGACGGGGGAGGAGGCCGTTTCTTTACTATTCGTGTCGGAGAATAAACTGTCCAGCGGGTCGTTCTTGACAGTTGCCTTGGCAGGGGCGGCGACAGGCGGGGGACTCTGGGGGACGTGCTTCTGCTCACCGAAGAGGTCATCAAAGTCTACCGTCCCTTTGGGGGCGCTGCTGGTCACCTTTGCTGGCGGCGGTGGTGGACTACTCTCCACTGGCTTACCGCTCAGGACAGGAGCACTACTGGTGGGCGGGGGTGTCACCACGGCCGGCCTGGGGGCACCGGGGGCGGGCAGAGTGGGGATGATGACCGGCGGGACGTCATCCTCGTCGATATCGGATAGACCCATGATGGAGTAACGTTATACTATACTATTCGTATATAAAATTGCAAGTACACTTTGAACAAAGAAGACCAGAGGGGGGAGAGCACGAAATCAACGGGGGTGAAACAAAATACATTCAACGACAATGGACCAGAAGAACTCCTCCACGACCACCACAACAGAAAATAATTAAATGAAACTCAAAAATGAATTATAAAAAGAAATGAAATGAATATGTCAACTACTTGGACTCCTTCTTGTAGGTGAGGTGGCACTTACCGCAGTACTCACGGTCCTTGTGCTGGGCCATGAAGACGCCAGGGCCGCAGTCGGGGTTGGGGCACTCCTTGCGGGTGCGCTCCACCTTGTAGGAGCCGTCGTCGTTCTCGGTCACCTTGAAGTACTTGAGGGCGCGCATCTTCTCGAGCTTGTGGCGGTGGATGGGCTTCTTGGCCTTGGTGAACACACGCTTCTTCTTCTTCTTACCCTTACCACCCTCCACAGGGAGGACGGCCTGGATGGTGGCATCCTTCTGGATTCCGTAGCTGGCGACGAGCTCGTTGTCGTCGAGGCACATGCCACCGAAGAAGAGGGAACCCTCCACGTTGGCGAGCGTCTTCAGGGAAGACACGGTGTCCTCGGCGGAGACCTGGACCGCGACGGTGCGGCCGGAAGCGTTCTTTAAAAAGAGTTGCATATTCTTAAAAAAAAAAAAAATGAGAAAAGAAGGGAATTCAATTCATGTTTATTTTTACCACAACACGTCGAAGAGGATCATCTCCTCCATACTGCAAACGTGTGTGTGCGCCGCACTCCCTAAAAGTTAGTTATTGAACTTTAATTAACAACAAAAAGAATTAGCCTGTATGGAAAACCAGAAGGTAAATTATAAACTGTACAGAAATATAGATTAAGCTTTATGATATATTATGGGGGTTAGCGTTCTCTCAGCGTGAAACCTGACGAACGGAAATAAACGGCACCTCAGTTGGGCTGCTCCTCGGCCTCTTGCGGGGCCTCTTCCTCCGCCTCTTGCGGGACCTCTTCCTCGACCGCAGCAGCGGGTGCAGCAGGGGCTGCTTCTGGCTCCTCCTTGGTCTCCTCGCGTGCCGCCTCGGCGGGCTTCACCGCCTTCTTCTCCTTGTTTCCGTCAAACGGGTTCTCTGAAATGTGAAATAAGTTGGGGGTGATCTGGCGGTCCTCGAATAGGGTGCGAATATGGGCGGACACCTTCCCCGAGTAGGCGGCGTCATTCAGCCACACCTCCACCCGCACTAACTCTGAGAAGTCCTTGTTGGGTCGGGCCGCCAGCCGAATGACGTCGCAGACCGTCGCCCCTATCTCCTCCGCGATGGTTTCCCCCATCACCGCGGCGAATATTAACTCTAATCCAAAATCCGTCGCGGGACTTTTGTGGAGGTTCACCACTACTCTCGACCCGTCCGGGAACTTCTCGAAGGACGCCTCCTTGCCGTCGCGGGAGAGGATAAAGGTGCTCCCCACCGGCATGGACTGAATCTTGGGGAGTGAGTTCACCGTGGACCACAACTCCTCTACAGTCGCCACCCAGTCTAGTCGGACGGTCTTTTCCTGGGAGGCGAGCTCCCAGTCATTGCCGTACTCGTTGCTCACCATGTCGGCGGTGAGAAGCGGCAGATAGCTAAACAGCCACTTATCCCGGAGTGCGTGCACAGAGGTGGACATGGATGCGGAGAGAAAGACAGATACTCACTGGGAAAACGAACAGAAAAAAAAGAGTGGGGAAGAGAAGAGGGGATTTTATAAAATAAAAAAAAAAAAGAGCAGATTCACCGTATGAGCAACCATAAATCATAAAAGGTACCACGGAAAGCGGCGGCGGATTACATCGGTAATAGTTACCAAAATACATAATAATAATAAAGATGGCGTGATGTGCAATGTTATAAATATTTTAACCCTGTATAAAAACAAAACAAAAAAACAACGATAAAACAAGAGAGCAGAAGTCCACGTGGGGAGTCTTCCTCTCTTTCATTTTCCTCGGTCAAGCTTTCACTTCCCCTCGGAGGGTCCGTTGGGGCTGGCGGTGGTGTTAGGGCTGCCCACCGTGGACGTACCAGGGGACGGGTCCTCGACAGAGTCAGACGGGAAGTCCCCCTCCGGGATCGTCTCAAACTCTCCCTCGCCTGACTCAATGTCCTTCTCGAACTCCTCCGCCCCTGTGTTCTTCAGTTCCCCCTTGTAGGCCTTGGAGGGGTCCGTCGAGCCGAGGATCCCCCCGTTCGTCTCCATCCACTTGTTGCTCGTGCCGCCACAGAAGTTGGGAATCTCCTCCTCCGGCATCACCTCCTTCATCCCTTTCACAGCGCTGCCAGGGGCCATGAAGTGAATCTTCTTGTTCGTCCGGGCATCCACGAATATCTTGATCAGCTTCCACGCCCACCTAAAGAAGGTAGGGCAGTTCACAATAAACACACGGCCCAAGTTCTCGGGGTAGTTATCCTGCTCCACAGAGGCGAGCGTCTGGGCGAACCCAATCATGGGACGTGTCAGCGCCTTCACGTTGAGTAAGTCTACCACGTAGCACACGCGTTTGTGTGCATAGTCGCTATTCCGCATCCGTTGAATACCCATCTCCATCCCACTCGCATGCCACCGTGCAATCACCGGCAGTGTGTACTTGCGGACAAACTCGGAGGGGTGGCACTTACCAGCATTACTGGGCCGTTCACAGTAGATGAGATTCTCATCGTAGTCGGTGGTACCAGTGTAGCCAGCGGGGTAGTCATCCTTGATCGTCTGTGGGTAAAACTCCTCCGCGCTGGGCTGGAACTCCTCCCGCCACTTGAGGTGCTTGTCCAGCATCTCCACCACCTTGTTCATCTCGAACGAACGGGCTATGCTGAACTTGATGAGCTCAAAGTCGTGCCACGACTCCACACGCTCGCTAAAGTACTCCCGCAGGATCTGAATCGCCTTCGGGTTCACCTCCTCGTAGAGGTCGACCGGCTTGAGGAACAGACCCTTCTTCTCGTCGCAGGTGAAGTACTTGACGCCGTCCCACGTACCATTGCACCGCAGCGCGTTCGCGCTGGGTTCATCATACTCTACAGCGACGTAGTGGCCGGGGTCCTTGTTGGGGGGGTGGTTCTTCTTTTCCAGCTTGCCTACCCACCGTATCGTCCCCGTGCGGCCCCAGTAGTCCTGCACTCGCATGTCCACCTTCGCCTTCTCGTGCTGCACCTTTACCAGGAGGTTGGGGAGGCCCAAGGCACTGTAGTCGACGGGGGCGGCGGCGGGTTGGTCGGCCTCCTTCGCCTTGTTGGGGTCCGCGTGCGCCTCGGCGGGGGCACTCTTTCTGGAAGCCTCGAGGGACTGCCTTCCACTCTGTGTTTCAGACGTTTTCTCAGGATTGCTCATGTGATTAATTTAGTGTACAACACGTGAACAATAGAAATGGTTTGGTACAAATACGATAAATGTGTGTCGGAACAAAAAAAAAAAAAAACGGAACTACTACTACGAAAAAAAAAAAAAGAGGAAGGGTGGAAAATAGAGGTGTGCACGTATTTCGTTCACTGTTGTTCTAGCAAATACCGTACCGTAATGCACACAGAATGGGGATCCAATACTGACAAAAAGAAAAGATTAAATGTGAAGTTCTTCTTTAAATTACACTGTAATTCAAGATATTTTGTTATTATTATTATTGGTTAGGTTTTTTAAACAAACAAAAAAAAAATTACTACTGCGTTTTTAGATGTCAAAAACAGAATGAAAAAATGCTAATGAACTTCCGTGGTCTGTTATTAGTCGATGAGTTTGTACAAATCGCGCCCCAACTCCTTATTTCGCTCGTCCATGCGCATTTGAGCCTTGTACGGCTGCATCGTACGGTACTCCCTAAACTGCATACTGAAGTCGCCCTGTCCCTTCGTCAGGCGGCGGAGGTCGGAGATGAACCCAAACATGGTATCCAGCGCGGTCTCCCCGCGAATGGTCGCATCGGGTCCATCCACCACCGTCTCCGTCACAATACCCTCTCGCTTCGCAAACTCCGTCGCCACATCGGTCATGTTAGCGGCCGGCACCGTCATCTCCACCTCCATGTAGGGCTCCACCAGGGTGGGCTTGAGCTTGGGGAGCAGCGTCTCCCACAGCTCCTGCGTCGCGTTCTTGAAGGCGTTATCGTTGGAATCCACCTCGTGCATGGCACCACCATTGAGGTGGAAGTGAACCCCCCAGACCGGCGCGTTCATCAGTTCCCCCTTGACAAAAATCTTTCGCTCCAGCTGTTTAATGACAGACTTCTGCAGTCCCTCGCGGATGTCGCCGTTGGAGCACTTCGCGGTAGCCCTGTTTTTGACGCCTTTCTCGACCGTCATGTCGATCGGGAGAGGCTCCACGTACCCTTTCAGGTGCGCCCACTGCCCGGCACCACCACTCTGTCGCTTGAAGACAAAGTCAAACTCCTGGCGCTCCGTGATGACCTCGCGATAGTTCACGGTGGGCTTGCCCAGCTCCACCTGCAGACCGTACTCGCGGCGCATGCGCTCCATGTAAATATCCAAGTGCAGCTCGCCCATACCCTCCACAATTTCCTCGTTGGTCTCCGTGTTGCGGTAGAAGGAAAAGGTGGGGTCCTCCCGCATAAAGGCGTTCATCCTCTCGCGGAGTTTGCCGGCATCCCGCTCGTCCTTCAGCTTGACCGCGGCGGAGATCACACGTGGGGGGACATACATGTCCTCGCAAGAAAACAAGGTGGATCCCGCCTGCGGGCCTGCCTTCATGACCGTGTCACCGGAAGAGGCGTCGATTTCGCCCTGAATGGCACAAATATCACCAGCGCGCACCTCATCAATCGACTCCGCGCTGTCGGCGTGCATGCGGACCAACTTGGGGGGCAAGAAATTCTTTCCCGTTCGGATATTCATCAAGTGCTCTTTGCGCATCTTTCCTTGGTACACACGGACGTAGTTGGACAAACCCGTCTTCGCCGTCTCCTCCAGCTTGAAGATGAGCGCCACGAGGGGCTTCTCGTCATCGGTCAGCAGTTCTATCTCCTTCTCCTTCACGACAGAGGTGTTTCCCTCCTCGTCCTTCACTCGCTTGACGGCAAAACCAGTATTCTTGCGCTCAATGGGGGACGGCAGGTAGAGGGCGACGGCGTCCATCAGCAGCTGCACGCCCTTGTTTCGGTACGCAGTACCCATCATGACGGGCACAAACTTGTTGGCAATGGTGGCACGGCGAATGGCATCGTGGATCTGCTCCACAGTGGGGGTCTCGTCGTTCAGGAATATTTCCTCAATGACCTCGTCGCACTCCGCCAGCTTCGCAATCAATTCCTTCCGCGCATTCTCCACCTCTTCCTTCATGTACGACGGAACCTCCTCGTAGCGGATCTTCTCCCCGAAGGTGCCGTCAAAGTACACGGCACGCTGCTCAATCACGTCCACGACGCCCTCAAAGTCCTGGGCTGTTCCCATGTTCAGCTGGATGAAGGCCATGTTCAACCCGAGGCGTTCGCGTGCCATCCTGACCGCTCGCTGGGGGTTCGCGTTGTCACGGTCCATCTTGTTGATGAAGCATATGCGAGGAACACCGTAGCGCTTCATTTGGCGATCTACCGTCAGGGTTTGACTTTGGACGCCGGCGACGGCGCACATCAACAAAATGGCCCCATCCAGCACACGAAGGGCACGCTCGACCTCAATGGTGAAATCGACGTGACCGGGGGTATCAATCACGTTAATGATTGTATTCTTCCAGCGGCACTGCGTCGCGGCGGACCGGATCGTAATGCCTCGCTCCTTCTCCAGCTCCATGGAGTCCATGGTGGCCCCCACATCCCCGCTTCCCTTCACCTCGTGAATCTTCTGGATTCGCCCAGAGTAGAAGAGAATTCGTTCACTGATCGTAGTTTTACCACTGTCAATGTGGGCGCTGATTCCAATATTTCGCACATTTTTAATATGCTCTAGGAAGGCGGCAGTGGCGTAGAGAGGTCTCCCCGCACGGAATGCCCGGAAGGGTAAGGTAGAACGGAACATGTGTATAGACTAGTAGGGATAAAAAAAAAAAAGAATAATGGGAGAAGGTGATGAACAGGTGGAAACATGAAAATAACAAGAGTAAAAAAAAAAAAAAAACGGATGCCACAAAGAAAAACTAGAATTGCATATGGAACACCTAACATACATCCTCTTAATTACATATCCACTCCACATCCCTCTAGCTTTTCGCTCGTTTGAGTTCCTCCTTCAGTTGCACGTACTCCTCACGCAACTGTGCAATATCGCCGTCGCTTGTCTCGCCGGCCTCCTGTTGACCTCCTTTAGAATGAACATCATTCCCCAACTGCTCAATGAGCCGATCTTTCTTGAAGTTGTCTTCCTTCAGCAGGCGTACTTCGGTTTCCACCTGCTCTTGGTGTGCCGGCATGGACCGCAGTTCCTCTTCTAACTTTGCCTCTTCCTTCGTCAGTTTAGAGGTTTCCTTCTGGAGCGCCTCGCGCCGTTCACGAAACATTTGAATATCTGTTTTGTCGGCCGCGTTCTTCTCCGCGTTTGTTCGGCGTAGTTCTTGGTGGGAGTTCACGTTCTTTGTCGCCTTCTTCACATCGCGTCGTTGATTTGCCAACACATTCGCCAGGGCGGCGTTCTCGTTACTAAGGTGATTACGCTTGGCACTTAAACGGGAGTACTCGTGGTAAAGCTCTTGAATATTGATACTTTTCAACTGGACTAACTCCCGCTCGAGTTCGGTAATCTTTTGCTTTATCCCCTTATTTTGCGATTTTAGTCGGTCCACCTTCGAGGTGTCAACAGTGAATTGGTTGTTGTTGCCAGCATTCTGTTTTCGTTCCTCTTCTTGCAGCTGCGCCAGACGGGTCCGTAGAGCCGTATTCTCATCCGCGACTTCCACCGCGGTGCTTTGTGTATAGGTTGTCATCACGGTACAAAGAAAAATAACTTACTCGTTGGATTTTTGTAACAGCGAAAACAGAAAGAAAAAAAGAGAGAGCAAAGGAAGAAATGGAGAAAAAA
Source organism: Angomonas deanei (assembly GCA_903995115.1). Taxonomy (NCBI): domain Eukaryota; phylum Euglenozoa; class Kinetoplastea; order Trypanosomatida; family Trypanosomatidae; genus Angomonas; species Angomonas deanei. Next base: position 104,568 of record LR877147.1, on the reverse strand, counting down.
AAAACAATTGCGAGGTCGTGGCTCTCATCGAAAAGTAATGAAAAAACGAGCACGCTCCCGAATCAACTGTCTCAGGGGAAACGAAAAAAAGGGGGAAAATACAAAAATCTTTTTCTATACAAATATAAAAAGTAACATAAAAAAAAAAAAAAAAAAGAGAATCTATCTAATCTTAAATCAAAGAAAAAAAATTTGGACTGGCAAACGGATCTGAAAAAAAAAAAAAAAGAGTGTTTTAAATTTACCTTTTGTATATTGCCTTCTACAAACGAATATCGTTGAACCAAGGGTGCTGCAAAGCCTCCTTGGCCGTTATACGCTCCGAAGGGTTATATTTCAGCATTTTAGCCAAAAGGTCAACGGCGTCGGCTTCGAGCTGGGGCATGACAGAAGAAAGACGCTTAGGAGGCCACTTGGGGAACACATCGCGATAGTCGGGCAGGATCGACACGCCAGGCCACGAGCCTTCCATATCTGCTGGCGTCCCGAGTACCTGAAAGATTTCGAATAGCTGACCTATTTCGCTGTCTCCACGGAACAACACCTTTCCTCGAGCCAACTCGGCAAAAATGCAGCCCACGCTCCACATATCGACAGCGGGGGAGTAGTGTTTTTCACCTAGAAGAATTTCAGGAGCGCGATACCACAGTGTGACAACTTCATGGGTGTAAGTGCGGATGGGCACCTGGACAGCACGGGCAAGTCCGAAATCGGCCAATTTCAGTACTTTATCGTGGGTGAGGAGAATATTGGCCGGCTTAAGGTCTCGGTGAACAATTCTGTGGCGGTGGCAAAAGTACAGGCCATCGATTAACTGATAAACGAGACGTTTCAGCTCAGCCCCAGAAAACGGACTGCCGTGTTTCTCCAAAGCCTTCTTGAGATCCTGGTCGACATACTCAAAAATAAGGTATAATTTGCCATCGGCACAGATAACATCCAGCAGATTTACAATATTGGGGTGATGCACTTCCTGGAGAATTGACACCTCGCGGAGGGCCGTCTGTGGAATTCCCTCTTCCGTGCGATCCAAGCGCACCTTTTTCAGTGCCACCGTCTGCCCGTTTGTCTTGTCGACAGCACGGTACACCACTCCGTATGTGCCTTCCCCTAAAACATCGAGTCTGCTGTATCGCTCGATATTTTCGCGGGGGTTGACGGCCGAAGGCCGCGTTGCAAGGGCGCCAAATGAAGTCATATACACAGTGAAAATAATTTTTAAAAAAAATTAGCGTAGATATACTAAATCTAGATTAGATAAATATCTATATTTCCCGGAAAAAAAAAAGGGAGAAAAAGCGTAAAATAAAAATAAAAAAGCACTGATACTCCAGGAAGGGTAACGCGGCCACGTCCGAATAGCACAGGGCATACAGGGGGGTGGATACGTTGACTAAATATATTATTACTGTTTGAAAGTGGTAACATTGTATGCGAACTGCTGTGAAGCGGATCTTATTATTGTTATTTTTATTATATTGTTCTGATAGAAGTGCAGAAGCGCACCTGGCAGTTGGAACGAATAATAATAAAAAAAAAAATGAGCACAAAGACGCAAACGGCAAGGGGGAGGCGAAATTGTCGTATTTATTCAGTTCGTAAAAAGGCATAAAATCTCGGCTAATTTTATATAGTTGACGGTCCTCTTTTTTTCTACGCGCTAAATAATCGTTCGATCGCAAACGACAAATTGCCTTGAGACTGCTGTAACGCTGCAATATTGGCATCTTCGTTAGGGAACCCCATTTCGCGAAGCTGCTGGAGCTGTTCCCTGTAAATTTCTCGCGGGTTGCCCTGGGGAGGAGGAGGGGCGAAGGCCGCAGGGTTAAAAGGCGGAAAGCCTCCACTTTGCGCGTTATTGCCCATTCCGGCGCCAAAGCCACCAGCACCAGCTCCGGGAGCAGCGCCACCGTTGGCCATGCCCATCATCATTTGCATCATTTGTGGATTTTGCATCATCTGCATGGCCATCTGCATCATTTCGGGGGGCATGTTCGCCGTTTGCGGGTTCATTTGCATCATCTGTCGAAGAAGTTCTGGGTTTCTGGAAATTTCTTGCATCATTTGTTGCGTGAATGGATCTTGCATCATCTGCATTGTTTGTTGCATGTCCATTTGGGGCATACCTCCGAAACCGCCGGGATTTATATTAGGGGCTGCGTTATTCGTTGCTCCGGCGTTTCCCCACCCGGAAAGCGCGGCGTAGGGGTTGGCCTCGGCGGAAGGCGTGCTGGCTGGCACGCTGGGAGCCTGTGCCGGAGGTGGGGCGGTAGTAGGTTTAGGCGCTTCCGCCTCTGTCGTCTTCTTCTTTGATTTAACTATGTGTACAACGCAGCCGGATTCCATACCGCAAGCCGTCAGAATATCGGCATCTTTAAGAACCTTACCTCGGAGAACCACTCTCTGTTCGTCAGCCGGGATTTCTATCACGTCCGCCGTCAGCTTTTTTAGGTCTGCCACCGACACATTAAAATCCGGTACACTCACTTCCTTCGAAGTGCCATTGATAAGTTTAACAGTAATACTCATTATGATATTTTATTTACAATAGTTGCAGCCTTCAAAAATATTAGAAAGGTGAAATTCCTTCCCAAATAGAAAAAAATAAAGAAAACCGTTGAGCAAAGGAGAGCAGGAAAAAAAAAAAAAAGGAGTGAAGAAGTAAAGTGAAGGGTTAAAAAAAAAAAAAAAACTTTATTAGGCAGGGAACGTCAACAGGGCTTGTACGACAATTTGTATTTTTACATGCGTGCCCCGCTTAGAGGTCAGCAGAAGCGCGTAAAAACCGCGAAACGGTCATTAAGGCTTAAAAGTAGCGGCACTCACAAGAAATTCAGCAGGTGACAACAAAAAATAAAAACGCATCGATCCGGAGCAAGGGGAACAGTCGGTGAAAAAAAAAAAAAAAGGAAATCATATTGCTGTGTCATCACTACAGGAAAAATTCACACCATAGTAAAGAAGCGACATGGTTTTACGGACTGTAATACCGTCCGACGACCGGCTGCAGTATTTCGTATCGCATACAGTGAAGCATTGAATGATTTCGACTCTATTTAATTGTCGCTTTAATATCGCTGTTCTTTATTTATATTGAAGCTAAGAGTGGGAGTAAAAAGAAGGTGGAGTTTTAGAGATTAATATAGTAATTCGCAAAGACGGAAAAATAATAGCAGCACATAAACGGGGGAAATTTAAAATGCAAGATAATATACCGGTGGTGAAAAAAAGGGGGGGCGAATTATCAGCTGAATCCTACCGCATGGAGTGCAACTCGTCACCCACGCAAAACAACAGAATTCAGCGTAAAATACTGGGAGTCACACCGCGGTCAGCTATTGGCTCACGTTGTTGTGTTCTCGTGTAGTGCCGTTAGATTCAAAACACAACCGCCTTTTTTTTTTTTTTTTCTCCCTTCTACTTACATTATTGTACAATTGTTTATTTCTGGGGGCGTGCGCCACAGAAATATTCTCACTCCAGCTCCTTTGCAATGACATTATAGAAGAATGCGTGCAAGAATTTTATGTCATCCGATGTCACAAAGTCTCTCCCATTGCAACGATGAACCCCGAATGTAATGCTCTCAAATATTTGGAGGAACCGTTCGTGCTGTTCCAGTGTCTGGACGGCTTTCATGCAGGACAGGCAGCATCGCATTGTCATAAGTTCGGCCGCTCTCCCGTACGTCCGCGAAAGCCCGCTTCTAACTTTATAAAGCATTTCGGCACAATCCTGCTTCGAATCGCGAGAATTTGAAACCACAGGGTTAATCTCCCGGTTGTACTGCGGCGGGTCATCAATACGAAAGCGGTGGGCTTTCAAGCCTTCCTCTATAATTCTTCTACTCTTGTTGCCGGACTGCATACCTAGTAAATACGCTCCGTCAAAACGAATTTGTCGGGAAACGCGTGCAAACTGTCTGTCACGGCTCGACGTTCGAAAAAACAGCTGGACCGCGCTAAGAATTAACAGGGCCACCGCACAGACGAGGGAAATGACGACCTGGGCATAATTAAGGCGTGTCTGGTCAAAATTTTCTACGGTGCTCATTGCTTTAAAAAATGAGGGGAGGCGGTGGTGGTGTTTTCTTTTTTTTTTTGTGTTTTTCCGCAGGCCTTCTGGCGGCGCTCATGGTGGCCCGGCCAGGCGCGGATGGGCCCGCCGGAAAACTTTGCGTGACCGCCAAAAAGGCATGCCGGCCGAACGGCCCCGCCCCCTTCGGTAAGACAACAAGCACCCACCCACCCCTCCCCCCAAACCCCTTAAGGCAAGCAACCAAGAATCACACAAGCAAACATAGTTTTCTAATGGCGGAGGACAACTCCGATCTCACACTGAGCGTCCTCGCCGAAGCCTCGGGAAACGTGGTGAAGGTCGAGATGAAAAATGGTAGCACTTATAGGGGTAAGGTAAGTATCATTGACAAGGCGGGAAATATTGAACTCACAAATGTTAGCGTTCAAAATAGGGATTCCTCATTGTCGGTCGAAGAAAGGGTACTGCTGAGAAATGCTCAAGTTAGACTTATCCATCTTCCTCCCGAGTTTGTCAATTCCCCGCTTCTGAACACTCACTCCGCCCAGACGCTGAACCGGCTGAAAAAAAGTTTGAGAAGGAAGGCGCCCACGAATAAAGCGGCCAAAAAAGATCACTCCGGGAACAAGGAAAAGAAACGACTAAAAAGCTTACGTCTTTGAAATAAACCTTGAAAGTTTAGCCACCCATGCTGAAACGCAAATGTGCCGCGAAGCGTGCTGCTTCTGATAAAAAATAAAATGAGCCCTGGAGAAATAGTGGGGGGAGTAAAAAAAAAAAAATTAGAAAATACCACTACTCGATTGTTGCGCCGCTCACCATGTTCAGTTTTTCCAATGATTGGCGTTGGCCGGAGGGCACAAAAAAATAATATAAAAAAAAGACCACACAACCGCCGCAAGAGACGGCACCCGCAATACATTGGGTTCTTTAGTTCGAATGAACGTGTGCGAGGAATAGAGCCAGAAACACTTTTTACTTTATTGTTAACCCCTCGGAATGCAGGCGTTGTTTCCCAACAGCTAACGGAAGCTTAATTAATAAGTGGAAACATTTTTTTTTTTTTTTCGGTTTTCTACCACTCGATTAAAATTGGCAAGTGAACTATCAGCGCCCGCTTTGTGGCGCCGAGACCCCTATAGTAAACGTTGCCAACCGAAAGAGTCTCTAATCGTTTAGGTGAGGACAAGGAATAAGACCATTTGCAAGCGTGACTCACAAATACCAGTGAGCGTTGAAATGTATTTTTCGGCTGTTAACTCTTCCTCGTTTGGAAAGATTTGGTAGTGGATAGTTGAAAGGATTCCCCGAGCCGTTGAGTAATACCTGAACGTTTTACGCCCCAACAGAGTCATAATAATATTTTAAGCCAGACCAATGATATTTTCACTGCATTTATCCTGCCTCTATTCCGTAGCACAGGCGCTGCAGAATTGACCGATAACAAGCCTCGGAAAAGAAAAAAGTGTTGAGAGACCACCCCGATCTAATAATAGTGATTTCACGTTTAGTGCAAGTAATATTACTGCACCGTTTTTAAAAAAAAAAAAGGAAAATTCACTACGTTTAAACGGATGGGGCTGCAGATACTCATTTTCCGAAGATTTATTATTAGGCGGGGCCAGGCAGCGAGAAACATTAACATTAGAAAAATGTGGAAGAAAGAAAAGGCATTATTAGTTGAAGTGAACTTTTAAATTCTTCCTCACTCCTCTATGCGCGGAAGTCAACTAATCTGTGTCTAGCAATACACTTTTAGTATTATTGTTAATTTCTGACTCTCTGCCATGGCGAAAAAAAAAAAAAAAAACTGCCTAACTTTACGCGGTGCGGTGAGCTGGCAAACATTATATAACAAGGTGAAATTCTGCGCGACAGCCGCCGAACCGTGCGATTGTCCAATCAAATGTTAGGATCGCCATAAAATAATAATAATCGCACGCTTCACCTCCGTCAACAAGAGATCTGGTGCTAGAAAAGATAGGAGAGTACCAACACGTTTTTTTTCCCTGGCTTTGTATTTATTTTACAGACGCGTTCCGGTATCGATCCAGTTTGTCCAGGGAGCGGCGCAGCCTCCTATATATTATATTTCCCCATAATAATGGTGAAAGTTAAAAAAAAAAAAAAATGTAATAATCAAGACACCCCTTCTCCTTTTTATTTTTATCTTTATTATTTTATTTTCCTGTTAAAGCTCAACACACGATTCTGTTTCTAATTTCGCTCTCTTTTTCTCTCCTTATTTATTATTTCTGTTGAGGAAGGGTATTTTAAGGTGTACTGAGAAAATATAACAAAACAAAAAATTGTAAAAAAAAAAAAAAAAGACTGCCACAGATTACAATATATTTTTCTTCTGATATATTTGCAGTCAGAGTGGTGTTGTACAAAAAAAAAAAAAGTCGTATATTACGTTTATATATAGTATATAATTATATAAACAAAGACAAAAATAAAAATGACGGATATGCTCGGCAAGCCGGAAACGCAAAAGTTTTCCACTGTTTTTGAAACGTCTCACCTGAGAGTTGGCTGCTGTAGTATGCAGGGTTGGAGAAAGTCGATGGAAGACGCGCACGTTGCCCAGCTGAATATAGGCGGATGTAAAAAGCGTGCATTTTTCGGCGTATTTGACGGTCATCAGTCGAATGAAGCGGCCCGGTTTTGCCGTGCTCACATGCTGGATGAAGTGATGAAATCCGCAGATAAATATTCGGACAACTATAACAGCATATTTGAGGAGGCCTTCCGGTCAATAGACGAGTTAATTTGTTATAAATTTAGTGCGAGCGGTACAGCCGCAAATTGTGTGTATCTTGACAAGGGAAAGATTGTTTGCGCCAATGCCGGAGACAGTCGCGCGGTTCTCTGTAGGAAGGGCAAGGCGATTCCCCTCAGTATCGACCACAAACCATACCATCCAGAAGAAGAAAAGCGCATCGTTGATGCCGGGTTTTCGGTAGAAAATGGGAGAGTGAATATGTCGTTAGCCGTGAGTCGAGCTCTGGGGGATGTAGATTTTAAAACCAATAAGGAGCTATCCTGGAAGCAGCAAGCGGTCACCGCGTTGCCTGACGTAAAAGTAATGGATTTTTCAAAAGATGATGAATTTATTATCCTAGCCTGTGACGGCATTTGGGACGTTCTATCTTGCGAAGATTGCTGTTCCTTGGTGTCAGCGAAACTCAAAGACTTGGAAAAGAGCGAGGAGTCTTTGACTGGCGATGTGGATATAAGCTTAGTTTGTGAAGATGTCTTGGATCATTGTCTGTCACCCACCTGCGGCGCTCGCGAGAAGGGAACAGATAATATGACCATTATTATTGTTCAATTTAAGCCCGAATTTTTTGCCTGATGTGGTGTAGTTTTTATACATTCTACCGTTCAAATATATACTTTGAGGAAAGAGAGAAGAGGTCGTTCTATATACATTCTAGACGCCTGCCAGACACGGATCCTCCGATCCTTATACCGCATCACCTTTTTGTTTTTGTTTTTGCATCTTCCCGTGTATTATTCTCTTCTCGTTAGCAAGACATAAAAATTACGTTTTAAACTACACATTTGACCGAACATGGAAAAGCTGGCTTAAAACAACACTTGGAGTTTCAGAAAATGCTCGCTAATATTTGCAATGATTTTATTTTTCCTCCTTTTTTTGTTGTCCAAGTAGCTTCATTTTTTTGTATTTATATTTTTTTTTTAATTAGAAGCGCCTATGAATGAGACCGCAGAGGAAATCAAGTTAATTTCTTCCATTCTTCAGAGGCTGGTAAACAACTCGGATAGTAGCCCCATTAGAAAAGATCATCTTCAACCTTTAATTTCCCGTCTCGATACGGTGTCGCTCGCGTTGAATAAAAAGGAGGAGGTTTCCAACGAACCGAAAGGCCGCAATGCTCTGGCCGGGAAGGAAGGGACCTCGGCCGCTGGGAAAAGAGAAGAAGAGTACCAAAGCACCAGCTGCTGTCTCAGAAAGACGCGATAAACCTACATTGAAACCGCCCAGTCTTCTTGCACGCCCCGTGCCTCGTGAGAAGACTCCACAGGACGGTGTTCTCATTTCGAAGGAGGTTTCAAAGGCTTTTTCATGCACGCTGTACAATGCGTTAGAAAGTGTTACCCGTCTCACGGATAGCAAGAGCGCCCATATATTTGTTCGTAGAGGGGATGAAATGCTCTCTATCGCGAATGTGGGGGTGAATCTGTCTTTCCCCCCTCAGTTGGTGCACCACAATTGCCTCGGCTCCGTTGACACCGATGTGCTCAGCAGCGGTATTTCCCTCAACCGCGCCATCTGTAACGGCGCCCATTCCGGTGCGGTCCCGCTTCTCATCTTCCCAATTTACCCGAAGCACCTACTACAGCAGGTGTGCGAAACCCCAATCGCGGTGCTACACCTTGAGAAAAGGTTAGGAGACAGCTTCACCGCCGTCGATGAAACGTTTTGCTATTCTGCGTCCAATTTAATCGGGGAAATGTTGAGTCGAGTGGACGGGATGGAGTGGACCGACCACTTTTACGATCCCGTCACCCAACACATTGTGGCGCCGTTCGCCCCGACCAAGCTGGCGAAACTGCCCAAGCTGGCGACGGCGGGAACCAAGGAGGCCGATTTACTCCGAAAGATTGAGGCGACGGCCCCCGAGGTGTTGATCAGAAGAGACGTCTTGCCGGCGTCTGCGTCTGGTAAGTCGCTGATCCAGGGCCTCTCCGCTACGCCGACACTGCGCGAAGTGAGTGTGTATCTGGAAAACATGCAAAATAGCTGGCGGAAGGGCATCACCAGCACGGTGGACATGACAGAGGAAGAGCGTTCGATGACGGCCGAGTTAAAAGTGGTTCGCCACCAACTAAAAACAACGGAGGCCCAGTTGACAAAAGCGAACGAACAGTTGCGACTGTATCAGCTGAACACGGACGACTACAAGAGTGAGTACGGCCACCTCCGCAATGAACTGACAAACTATATGAGTGAGAGGGACGAACGGTAATGTTTGGTACCGGTTTTGGTTGTTGTTGCTATTGTCCACAGTCTTCCTGTACATCAGCGGAACCCCATGCTTCTGCTTCTTTTCAGCTCCACTGCATCCTGCGCGGTAGACCAGTAGCTTTTCCCATCGTCCTCTTTTTCTCTTTCTTCCCTTTTCATTTCCAGGAGAAGCTGTCCTTTTACTTTTGACATGTCCGATGCCGCATTAAAAGAGGAAACTCCTCCCGACCGTAGCGTCGAAAAAACGGAAAAAATTCTGATAGTCCCCATCGACGTCATTGTCAATAAAATAGCTCCCCTTTGTCGGGTTCCTAAACCGGACCTTTATAAATTAGTGAAATCGTACGATAAAAACAATAGTGATGGTTTGTCGGAAGAGGAGTGGCAACAGTTCTGCACCGACAACCGCGCCAAGATTGCCTCCCTCGGCATAACGGTGGTGGACTTTGACAGGTCGGGTGAGTACACCATCGTGACGTTAGAGCGCACCGTTAGCGAGGAAAGCGGTGCCAAGAAACCACTGGGGTCTAGCATTGCCCAAAACGCGGTGACCTTTCTCGAGGGCTTCGGGGCGGGGGGCATTGCCGGGGCGGTGAGCAAGACGATTATCGCCCCCTTTGATCGGGTGAAGATTATTTTTCAGGTGGACTCCACCAGACGGTTCTCCCTGCGAGAGGCGTTCCGGTTAGGGGTGCAAACGGTAAAGGAGTTCGGTGTGACGGGGCTGTGGATTGGCAACGGAGCCACGATGCTACGTATCGTCCCTTACGCCGCCATCACGTACTCCTCCTTCGATGTGTATCTGAACGCGTTGAAGAAGATTTCTCCCAAGAACCCCGACGGAACCATGGAAGAAAAAAGCGCGGTGACCGTTCGGTTCATTTGCGGCTCCCTTGCCGGCGCCACTTCCACCACCTTTACCTACCCATTAGATTTGATGCGCGCTCGATTTGCGGCGCACAGCAGTTCCGGGAAAACTCGCTTTCCCAGTTACCGTGCCGCATTTCGTGACGCCACCAAGAAGGACGGGCTGCGGTCGCTCTACTTTGGCCTTTTCCCCACACTAGTTGGTATTATGCCGTACGCTGGCTGTAGCTTTGCCTGCTTTGGAACCATGAAACAGTATATTGTAAAGTACTACGGCCTGAAAAGCGACCGCGACATACCGACGTGGCAGCGGCTGATCGCCGGCGCGCTGTCCGGCCTCATAGCGCAGTCCGCCACCTACCCCTTTGACATTGTCCGGAGACGAATGCAGGTGACCCCCGGCCGTTACCGCGGCGTGGTACATGCGCTGACGGTCATCCACAGGGAAGAGGGACTGCGGCAAGGGCTCTACAAGGGTCTGGCGATGAACTGGATTAAGGGTCCCATCGCGACCTCCACTAGTTTCACCGTGAACGATTTGCTTAAACGGAGAACAAGGGATTACTATCAGGCGGCGAGCACGCGCACCAAGGAGCCGGTGGTGACCGTGCCGGAGGCGCTCGTCTGCGGTGGGATAGCCGCGGGTACGGCAAAGTTGTGGACCCTACCGTTTGATAAACTGCGAATCACTTATCAGTTAGGGCTGGTGTCCGATAAGTCCATCCACCTGAAGCAACTGCCGGACCTCTTTCTGAAGGAGTTTCGCCGAAACCCAAACATGTGGAGTAGTGGACAGGTGGCCATGCTGCGTGTCATACCGTACGGGGCGTTAACATACAGCTTCTACGATATGTTCAAAGAGGCGTCACAGCGTTTACTCTACACGCACGAGCCGACTATGGCGACGAACTTTTTGGCGGGCGCGAGTGCCGCGGCTTTTGGCACGTTCCTGGTGTATCCACTGGAGCTGCTGAGGGCGCGCGTCGCCTTGCTGCCTCAGGGGGCTTCACCAAAATTTCAGTCCTACTACTGGGTACTTCGGGCCATCGCGAAGCGTAGTGGTCTTGGCTCGTTGTGGAAAGGCTGCTATATTTCGATGCTAGGGGTGGGCGTTCTGGCCGGTACGGGGTTCGCAACGTACGAATACCTTAAAGAACGGTTTGAGTGCCACACGTTCCTCAGTCGCTTCGGGGTTGGCATGCTGTCGGGTCTGATGGGGCAGGTGGTGACCTATCCACTGTCCGTCGTGAAACGAAATCGGCAAATAGAGCAGATGACGTACAAGAAGCTCAGTAGTGCGAACGCCAATCTCTCCGGATTCCGTAGCGCCTATGCGGTCTTTTATAGGCGTATGCCCTTTTCTTTTACTCTGAGCAGTCTTACCTTTGGCATATCGTTCGCGGTCAACGATAATTGCCGTGACGTCGTCGTCGCGGCGCGCCAGGATATGCTGCATGACTTTATATTTTCCTCCTGAGCCAGTTTTGGTCCCCCCCCGCAACACTCGAAAAATATTAATAAATAAAATAAACGACACCAATCAGAAATTGTTTACTTACACGATCAGCGTTGTATCCCTTAACGATACGGACGGACTATACTTCCATCGGAGGGTAAAGTAGTGGGATTCACGGAATCTGAAGTACCGCGTCGAATCGGTTAGTTGCGCACTTTTATTTATCGAAATAAATCCTCTTTTTTTTTTTTTTGATTTTTGTTGGAGCGCTCACGGTGATACACTCGTAGTGAAAGTAAACGATGCTTCTCTCTTTCTTTTCTCTAATGTATTGATGGCACCACAGTGAAAACACACTTTTTATAAATTATAATGGACATGGAAGACGAGGTTCCCGTCGGGAACTGGGAGGAGTTCAAGGAAAAGGGAAACAATGCCTTCAAGACGGGCGCGTTGGATACGGCGATAGACTACTATACGAAAGGAATAGACCTCAAACCAGACGAGGCGGTCCTTTACTCTAACCGAAGTGCGTCTTATCTCAAAAAGAAGGACTACTCCAATGCGGTAGCAGATGCTAAGCGGGCGATAGAGTTAGACAAGACCTTTTTCAAAGCGTACCCCAGGGCCCACACGGCGCTGTGCAACATGGGCGAATTCAAGGAGGCACAAACCCTTATACAGAACGCGCTGGATTCCCTGAGCGGGGCCGCCTGCAGCAAGGAGGACCTAGCCACACTGAAAAAACTGCAAGCCACGGCAGCGGAGGCGGACGCCGCCTACACGAAAGCGAAAGAAATGCTGTCGGAGGGTGGCCAGGAGGGCGACGTGGTTAGGATCCTCGGGGGTAGTGTGGCGAACTTCCCCGACTGCCCCGCGCTGACGTTTCTGTACGCCGAGGCTAAGGTGGTGGCGGACCCCGATGACGCCCAGCAAAAGTTGACCCCCTTCGCCTACAGCCACTCCACCGACACGTACTACTTGTACTTGAGGGCCTTGACCATGTACTACCGCGGCCAGGAGGGTTTGAAGAGCGCGCAGTCGGTTCTCCGGGAAATCTTGGGGATGGATCCCGACTACGCGAAGGCGGCGGTTCTGCTGAAAAAGATACGCCAAATCGACGCCAAGCGAGAGCAGGGCAACACGGCCTTCAAGGAAAAGAGATCCCGCGAGGCGGAGGAGGCGTACACCTCGGCGGTGGACTTGGACCCCACGAATACTCGGTTGAACGCCATTCTGCGTGGCAATCGTGCCGCCGCCCGTATGGACCTCAAAGACTTCAAAGGGGCCCTAATGGACTGCGATTTCTCCTTGAAGAACGGCAACACGTCGGCCAAGCTGTATGCCCGGCGGAGTCGCATCAATGAACAGTTGGGTCAGTTTGAGGACGCCCTGCGCGATATGCAAGAGGCGGCGGGGACGGAGAGAAGTTTCGAGGCGGAGCTGAAGCAGCTGAAGGTGAGGGCCAAGCGGGCGCTGCGCAAGGATTACTACAAGACGCTGAACCTGACGACCAACGAGTCGGACTTGGAGACGATCAAGCGGGCATACAAGAAATCCTGCCTGCAGTGGCACCCCGACAAGTGGGCGCACGCCTCGGAGGAGGAGAAGGAGCACGCGGAGAAGCAGTTCAAGGAGGTGGGAGAAGCCTACGGGGTGCTGTCGGACCCTCAGAAAAAGAGAATGTACGACTCTGGAATGATGGACAATGATGTGGAGGGCGCTAGTTCCGGGCCGAGTCCCTTCGGAGGCGGTTTCGGGGGTGGCTTCGGCGGCAACCCTTACGGACAAGACGACATGGCCCAAATGATGAATATGTTTTTTAGGTCCCAGGGTGGTGGGTTTTCGTTTGGTGGCGCCCCTCACGGACAGCGCCAGCGCCGTGGAAGAGGCGGGATGCCGCCTGGGTTCACATTCTAAATCATGTGATGTAATAATAAAATAAAAAAAAAGTGTAACTTAAAATATAATATTAATACTGATATACTAATAACATAATTTAATTCGTAACGCTTTGTGCGACGTTTGTTCTGTTTATATTTGTAGAATTTCTGCTGTGCTTCCTTTTATTGTTTTTGCTTTTTTTTTTTTTTTTTGGTTCACATCGTGTTGTTCTGTTTACGCGCCGCGTCTTTTCTTCCTCTCTTCTTTTTTTTTTTTTCCCCACTCCGTTCAGTCGGTGGAAATGCCTCGTCCCAAGTTTGTGACCTGCAAAATATGCGGAAAAGGTTTCGGTTCAGCGTCCATCGATATTCATGTGCCCCAGTGCTATGAGAAGGCGCTGAAACAGTGGAAGATAAACCCAGTCGGTCCTCGTCCTGTCATGCCAGGGACTAAACCACCTCAGGCGACGTCGTCCTCCCCGCAAGCCCCTGTGGGTGGTGGCGCGGCGGCGGCCCGGAGTTTGAAACAAAATCAGGTATTTGAGGTGGCGGAGTATGACAACGACAACCCCAATCTTCACCCCTGCTCCAAGTGCGGCCGCAAGTTCAACTTTGACAGGATAGGCTACCACGAGAGTGTGTGCAAGGGGGACCAGAAGCGTCGTGTCTTCCGGAGTGAGCGGCAGCGGTCGATCACGGACGGGAACGGCGAGTATAGCGTGACGCCCGCCCCCAAAAGTAAGCGCACCGGCGGCCAGCGAGGTGGCTACAAGGTGGATGCGACCAAACCGATCCCCTCCACCAACTGGCGGCAGCAACACGAGGAGTTCATCCGTGCCGTCCGTAGCGCGAAGCAGGCGGACAGCTCTGCGCAACAGATGTGGGGGGCGCCGAGGAATGCGCGCGGTGGGGCCGGGGCTGGCCGCGGGAGGGGCGGACGTGGCGCTGCGCCCAAAACGTACACCAGGTCTACTGTCCCCGCGAATATGGTCCGACAGAACCGCGCCGTGAAGGAGAATATAGCCACCGGCGGACGGATGGCACGGGCGGCGGAGAGCTCTATAGAGAAACCAGGCAGGTCAAAGCCCACCCGGGACACGATGGGCGGTGGCGGCGGCGGTGGCTACCGAATTGCCAATGATAACACGACTAGTCTGGGTACCCTGCAAGCTTTTGGCCGCGCATAACGTTTCCCTTTTCATGTATAAAAACAAAATGTATAGTACTGGTAAACTGTATAACATTTTTTTTATTCTTCTTAAAGACCTTTCGCTCTTTTTTGTTGTTGTTGTATCAACCGCGACCAATAAAAGGAACCATCCAACATATTGACCGAACACACCATCCTTTCTCTTTTCCCCCTAGTCACTACGTGTGTTTCTTTCACTAGCAAATGCTCCGCAAGACTCAGCTCGCCCTCTTCGCCGCCACCCGTGCTGCCCTGAGCGGTGGTTCTCACGGTCCCACCCCCTACCAGGACAAGAGCTACCCCGTGCAGCCCCACAACCTCGGTGAGCTTCAGCAGCCCTCCGACAGCTGGCGCAAGAGCCCCATCATGAGCAAGCTCATGGACCAGTCTCTCCCCGTCTACGACGATGTGGTGACTGGCGCCGGCCGTCTCTACTGGCAGGAGCCCGCCAAGGCGTGGCACATGTTCGAGGCCGATGATGCCCTCATGCTCGAGGAGCACGACCGCGAGGAGTGGAACGACAAGCCTTATATTGCCGTCAACCACCTGTACGAACCCCCGGTCGGTAGCGAGGACCGCCCCATCCGTATTGAGGGTACCGGTAACCCCGGTGACCAGCAGGTCGTGCTGTGCTTCGGTAACTGCGCCCCCCACGTCCCCCAGTCCAACTACTACATGATCATGAAGGGTTACTCCAAGACCAAGTGCCCCATGTGCCAGCAATGGTTCTACATCCACAACCGCCCTTGGTTGGTGATGCACCCCGACTGGACCGATGAGCCCGCCGCCGATGAGGGACCAGCGTACACCTTCGCCGAGATTGAGGCCGAGTTCGACCGCGACTTCCACGAGTTCGGCGTGTACCTCAACGCCGAGTAAGAAAGAAGAAGGAAAACCCGTTTAGCTGTTTTCATTTTTTTCATTTCTTTTCGTTTGTTAAAACTCAAAAAAAAAAAAATTGTAGTATGTAGGAATTAGGAACTTAATTTTATTTTAATTTCATTGGCAAAAGAAGATTTTTATTTTGTTTTTTATAGTATTGAATCTTTAGTCAATTCCTGTCGTTCTCTCCGGAGACGGTGCACTGTGCACGTTTATGTTATTTGTGCGTGTGTGTAGTTCTTGCAAAACTTGTTCTAATGATCTTGCCCCTCTCTTCTCTTTTTCTCTCAAAGAATTTGCCCATAGATGATTTGTAGATGACCAGCTCGCTGTTTGACGGTAAGGTGTTGCTGGCGCCGATGGTGCGGGTATGTGGTTTGGGCTTTCGACAAATGTGCCTCGACCACGGGGCGGACATTGTATTCTCGGAGGAGGTGGTGGCAGCCAAACTGTGCAAGGCCCACGCGGAGGTGGTACCGTACCCCACCGTAGGGGAGGTGACCGACTACGTGGTGTACGAGCCCTTTAAAACAGGCTACAAGCGGGCGGTGGTGTTCTCCACCTGCGCCAGCTGTCCTACCATTATCCAGTTGGGCGTGTCGGACCCTGCGGTGGGGGCGGCGGCCGCGCTGGTTTGCTGTGAAAACGTGTTGGGCATTGACATTAACATGGGCTGCCCTAAAAAGTTTAGCGTCATGAACGGCTTCGGGGCGGCCCTCATGCGGGACCCCGTGAGGGCAGGCCACATCCTCCGTGCCATCCACCTGGCAGTCAATCGTGCGGAGTTGGTCCACGCACGGAAAGACAAGCGGACGATTCCAATTAGTTTTAAGACGCGCCTTCAACGAACGGCCAGCGAGACGGTGACGATGCTAGGAGAGATACTGGCCGCCGCCGGACACACGGCAAGCACCCCGGTAGTGCACGCCATCACCCTGCACGCGAGGGAACCCGACAGTCGCCCCGACGACGCACCACTCTATACTAGGGCGGAGGAGGTGGTGCGGCTGTGCCGGGCGGACGAACGGTTTCAATCTATTTGTTTCGTCCTTAACGGATCGTTGGAGTCCCGCGCCGATGCCATGGACAAGCAAAAACAGTTCGGATTCGGCGCTGGGATGTTGGCTCGGGCGGCACTGGTGGATCCGCGGGTGTTTAGCGTGTCGCCGGCCGAGGGCCCCCTCTTTGATGTGATGCGAGATCTGTTGCTGTACGCACTGCGGTACAGAAACCCTTTTAAGAACTTCAAGTACCACCTCACCAGAGCCTTTCCCCATCACGAGGAACTGCGGCCAATGATGGAGAAGGTACAATTGCAGGTGAAGCACTACAAGGACTCGATCACCTTCTTCAACATCACCGCTAGTGAGGTGGAGGGATTGAACTGGGAGGACAATGAGGCGGTGGTGGTGGACACCGTCCCCGACGGCGTACCTTCTGCTCCTGTTGTTTTGAAACGAGGAAGGGTGGAGGAGTAAACGACAGGAAAAGGTTTTTAAAAAACAACACAGACAAGTATACAAATTTCCCGTTATGAAATGATACGCAAACACGTTACTGAAGGAACTTTGTTTCATCTTCTCTCCCTCCCTCTCTCTTTTGCCATGTTTCCAACAGCATTATCGTAGTTGCGTAGTTTTTTTATATTTTTATTTGCCATCCCACCATGTCCGCCGTGAAAGGTGTAGTGAGGCGAAACTGTATCGAACAAATATGGACGTACCTGGACATTATTTTCAGCAAGCAAACCGGCCTCAAGGTGTTGCTCTGTGATGACACCACCCGTAATATTTTATCGGTCGTCTACTCCCAGCATCAGCTGCTCCGCCACAACATTGTCTTGGTGGATATGCTCTCCAACAAGGACCGGTACCCCATGAAGCACTTTTCCTGCGTCATCTTCTGCCGCCCGAGTGCCTCCTCGCTGGCCTCCGTGTACCAGGAGCTCGCGGAGGGCAACTTCAGCTCGTATGGCGTCTTTTTCACGTACATGGTGGAGCCCACTATTCTCCAGTCCCTCGCCAACTCCGACAATCTCCAGCTGGTCTCCTGCGTGGAGGAGGTGTACGCCGATTCCGTGGCGCTGACGGAGTGGGTTTGTGTATCTGTTCTTCGTCCGCTGCCCCTCGGCGCGCCCCCTGCCCCGCTGTTCAACCCCATCACCTACCCCCAGTGGGACGCCCTCGCCTTCGAGCGGGTGGCGGAGGCGGCAGTGAGCATGATGCTATCGTCCAACCGCCGCCCGGTGATTCGCTATCGCGGCGGCAACACCGTCTGTCAAAAATTAGCGGCAGAGATTGGGGCGCGAATGAAAAAGGTCCATACCATCTATCCCGACCTAAAGGCCAAGGATAGCGTTTTTGTAATCTTAGACCGCATGGATGACCCTGTCACCCCACTTCTCACCCCGTGGACGTACGAGGCGATGATCCACGAGCTGATTGGGTTCCAACGCGGGAATGAGGTGGTCATCAACGACCCCGATATCGAGAAGCCCGAGGATAGAGTGCATGTGTTGACCCCCAACACGGATGCCTTCTACAACCAGCACCGCCATGACAATTGGGGACAGGTGTGCATAGCCGTCAGTGAAATGGTGAAGGCGTACAAGGAGATGAATAACTTTGATCGCAATGCCGTTTCCCTAGAAGAGATTAAGAACTTCATGACACGCTTCCCCGAGGCGAAGCGGCAGTCGGCGCAGGTGACCAGACACTGCGCGGTGACGAGTCAGCTGGTGGGTGAAATCAACGGTCGCAACCTCACCCGCCTCTCCCTGCTGGAGCAGGACATTGTATCAAACAACACCTGCGCCGAGCACAGCCGCCTCGTACTGGAGGTGGTGCAAGACCCCAAGACAGACGTCGATGACGCCTTACGTGTAGTTATACTGTACGCGCTGCGCTACGAGAAATCCAAGGAAAACATCATTCCCACCTTAAAATTAGAGCTGGCCCAGCGTCAGTGCCCGGAGGACAGGATAGGCCTCATTGATATTATGTTGGAGGGTGCCGGGCAGGACCGTCGGGCGCACGAGATCTTCCGGGCCTCCACGGGCCACATGTTCAAGACGGTGGCGAAGGCGGTTGGACAGTTCGGTAAGGACGTCCAAAACGTTCTGACGCAGCACACCCCGTTAATTAGAAAACTAATCAACCGTGTGTACAATGGTACCTTGGCGGAGGACAAGTACCCCGTGCAGGAGGTGGCGGGGTGCCCCATCCCCACCGCCCAGGCCCCGTTCGTCCGCGGCAAAGACATTGTGGTGCTCTTCGTCGGTGGCATCACCTTCACCGAGGCGATGCTCCTGTGGCAAATCAACCAAGGACAAATTGACAACAATCAGGAGTCGCTCATGAACTTGGGGAAGAATGTGTCCCGCCGCTTCGGTGGCAAGGATGATTCCACCACCGCCGATGAGCCCCCGACCGCGAAGATTGAGGCAAGGGTGAGTTTGTTATCGACCGCCATTGTGAATTCAAAAGACTTTCTGAACTCACTGAACAACTGACCAATTTTTTTTTTTTTTTGTTGTATACGTGGCTCTTTTTTCTTTGTTTCCCAAAACAATACTGTTCTTGTTTCGTTGTGTAGTAACTAGATTTTGCCATGTTATATCGTATATTAGTATCGTTGTTAACATAAATGGGTGTTCCTCTTTCTCGTCGTGTTTATTGTTTTGTTTCCCCTCCGCCCTAATGAATGCTTTTACTCAACAGTGTACTCTTTTTTCTTCTCTCTTCTTTTTACAAAAACAAAAAAAAAAAGAAAACGCAACCCTAGATTTTTTTCCCTTCCTCCTTTTCCCAGGACGAATTATTCTCTTTTTTTATATATATTATATATATACACAGTTTTTTTTTTAGACAAGTACACACTATTATTCATGTTTGAAGGTGGAGCCCCTCCTCTCTTCAATCAACAGACTCTTTTTAGTTACCCCAAGGGCCAACGTCCCCCCACCCCCGCCGACAGCGCGCATGGAGGGACGGATAGACAAGTGAGCCCGCAGGAGATGACACTAAAGCTAATTTATCACCAGCAGTTGGCCATTCAGCTTCAACTGAGTAACATGCTGTCCTGGATGGAGCAGGTGGACGGGCGACTGGGGAGGATGGAGGCCTTGCTGACGGCCGCCCAGGGCCACCCCACCAACTTTAGAGGGTCCCAGCCCAAGGTGAATGCCTCCGGGATTGGCGGTTCCTCCTCCTGCACCCCACCCGGGGAGGAGGCAGGGGTGGCAGATCTGTCGGTGGAGTCCATCATTCCTCCGTGGAACCCAATGAACCGTAGCCATACGAATCAACCCCATCCTAACATCACTAGCAGCTTAAATGTGAGTCAGCTGGGGCGGCAGGAGAATCCGCTCCTCTCCTCCAAGGCGAGTGTGTCGAGCAGGGTGAACGACTCCACCCACCGCTCCGTGTATTCCGACACGACGCGACTGTCGTCTCAGGCAAAGGTGGCCCAGAAACTACCGTCCTCCATGACGCAGGACAGCACGCAGGAGTCCACTCTCCCGGAGCGTGGTACCAAACCACAGCCGTACTTGGCGCCCGCCGCCACGGACAGAGAGATACCCGCCTACGTCCGCCACCACGGTGACACAGCGCCCAACGCCGCGAAACAACCTCAGCGAGAGCCCGCGGACCCGGACCACTCCAGTGTCGTGGGGACATCCTCCTCCGCCCCTAAAGAGGACAATGACTCTCGCATCAGTACCGCCGTAGACCCTCCGAAGGAGGCACCCCATTCTTTCGCGGAGGGAGATTCGCTTAGCGATGGGTATGGTAGTTATGAGTCGCGCCAATACATTAAAAAGATTGGACTTTTGTAGGATTTACTGTAACTTTTTTTTTTTCCCACTGTTTTCCATCTGTAACTTTATGCCTCCTTTTTTTTTTTTTCTGTTATTATTTTCTGTATTTAGAATCACCTACCCTTCAGTCGGAGGGTGACCTGTTGATCTGTCTTTATTTCTTTATTATTATGGTGTTGTATTTTACGGTGATGAACAATGTCCCGTTTCTCCTCTTTGGGTGGTACGCCTTCTCCCCCTTGTTTCTGGTGTAGTAGTGGTATACACATATACATAGTTCCACTCGTGCAATGCGTCGGTTGGCAGTTCATAAAAGTGTGGCGTCCCTCCTCCAAGGTGCGTTTCTCTCCACCAGTGCCTTTGCGGAGCAGTTGGAGAAACTTCAGTCTCAACTCGGTTCGGTCTCACCCGACCGTCGTGCGGAACTGTTGAGACACGGCCGACACCTTTTCGAATCCGAAAAATTAGACGACGCGGAGAATGCGCTGAACTCCCAGAACATTGGCAGAATATGCCAATCCGCCTCTCAACTGCGTATTTCACCAATTAAGAGCGTCTCGTTCGGCCAGACCATAGATTATTGCCTGTCAGAGAAGGCGGAGAACACGCTGGAGTTGGATACCGTGGCGCGTGTGATCCATAGCTGTCTGGTGCTGCGGTACCCACTACTGCATGAGGTGCTCTGCTGCTACACGTGGCCTATTATCCACCAGGCCAGTACCCTCGGAGGGGTTTCCATCGCGGTGATTATCAACGCGTACGGCCGTGCCGGGTATCATCATAGTCGTCTCTACCCCGCCTTGTGCAAGGAGGCGGCGGTCAAGATGAAGGACTCGAGAGTTTATCTTCCCCACATTGCGAATGTGGCACACGCACTGGCCCGCGTCGGCTACTCGGACCCAGCCCTGCTGCTGGTGCTGCGCGACCAGGCCGTGAAGCAGAGCGAGAGTGCCTCACCGCTGATCGCTGTCACCCTGTTGGACGCCTTCGCCAGCCTTGGCTACATGGATGAGCAAGTCTTTCAGATTTATGAGAAAAGAATTGTCTCCTGCATGAATGAGATTCAGGGCCCACTTCTCGCGTCTTTTTTTTCGTGCCTCGTCCTCGCGAACCGTGCCGATAAGGCGGTGGTGGACAGTATTGGGGAGCGTGTGGTGGCCATCATCGACACCCTTGACTCCTCCTCTATTGCCAAGTTCTGCAAGGCGTACGCCGACTCGGGTATTGTTTCAGAAGAGGTACTCGGCAGCCTCGCCGAACACAGCTGCAAGGTCGCCTCCAACTTTAGGGCAGACGAGATACACCAGGTCCTTCACTGCCTCAGCAGCTTTGATTTGTTTGACGGGGAGTTGTTCCCCTTACTGGCGGGGCGCCTCGCCATCCTGTTCAAGCAGAGCGGCCAGGGCGAGATTGTGCGTCCTACCGATGCCGCGGGGATTCTCGCCAGCTTCGCCGCGGTCCAGGAGAACAGTGATGAGCTGGCGTATGTGTGCACGAATATTTGCGCGTTACAGAACATCCTGCCGGCGGACGCCTACATTAATGTGCTGTGGGCCTGCGCCACACTGAATATCCGGAATGAAGCACAAACCAAGTTGTTGAACCGCGTGCGAGAACAACCGACCCTCCTCGACTT
This sequence comes from Angomonas deanei, assembly GCA_903995115.1. Taxonomy (NCBI): domain Eukaryota; phylum Euglenozoa; class Kinetoplastea; order Trypanosomatida; family Trypanosomatidae; genus Angomonas; species Angomonas deanei. The sequence continues at coordinate 82,802 of LR877147.1, read as the reverse complement.
TCCCGCGGAGGACAGCGGAAAATCGAAGCGCAGCGCTCGCCTGAACAGCATCTTGACAGACAGAAAAATAAAGTGTTGAATATGTACGCCCTTTCTTAATTCCCGGCGTTATACAGGATCCTTTTTTTTATTAATTTCATTGTGGATGTTCAACATGCAGAACTCTTATTGATTGACTTTTGTGTTCTGCTTTTGTGAATGCTCGAATGCTCTTCGCTCTCCCCATTTATCCTTTCCATTCTAGTCCTATCGAACAGACATAGATCTATATATATTGAAGTGGGGAGACATGTACCGGGATAGTCTTTTAGGGGTCGCCCTGAACTGTGCGCTGAAGGAGGTGTTAGACGGTCAACCCTCCCTCGTCCTGACGGAGGACCAACGGGATAGCATTTGGAGTGTATTCGATGAGACCATGGACAGCTGTCTCAATGAGGCGCCAGTTCTGAGTCGCGTGGAGGTGAAGCAGCCCTGTGCGCTGCTGAAGCCTGAGGACAAGGACGGCGAGGCGAAGGAAGGGGTGGCGGGGGACGACAGCGCCACGGCCTATCCCGTCTATCAATGTGTGGACGGCTATTGGTGTATTCTGATGAAGGACCCCATCGTTAGCGTTCGCGATGAGTACGGCGCAGAGGAGCGTATCGCGTTAGATTATCTGAAAGTGCGTGTGAACGATCGGTTTTACACGGAGGACTCACGGGTGAAGGCCAGGGAAAAGGCCATCAAGCGCGGTAGGCAGCGTACGCAATAGTGATATGCATAAAAAAAAAATAAAAATTAGCCATCCCTTTATAGTCGGTCCCTCTACAGGAAATTCTACGCTATCGTGTACGTTTAGACCGCTCCAATCCAACATACCTTTTCCTTTCTTCTCTCCCTTCATATTATTAGTCACTAACTTCACACTTTGGTGTAAAAAAAAAAAAAAGAGCCATCCGAAGCATTATTTTACGAACTACAAAGAAGGAAAGAGAAATCCTACGCGAATGTCTCATGGTCTAGACGAGTACTCCGCTCTCTTAGATAACGCTCGCGGCAACCCAACCAGGTCGTCCTACACCCTGGGCGAGTCCGAGACCCGTAGCAACGTCAGCCGCATGAAGCGTGTGATGAGTACCCCCGCGATTCCATCCCACAAGCTCAAGTTGCTGGAGATTACCCCTTTCATGCTGAAAAAGTATTACATGGCGAAGGGTGGCACGCTGGTATCCAGCGCGTTTAACTTGGCCTCCGCCACGCTGGGTGCCGGTGCCTTGGCGCTACCTAGTGCGATGCTCCACAGTGGGTTCATTGTGGGCATCCTCACACTGGCAGTTGTGTATCTGTTCACCGTCTACAGCATCTATCTCCTGATCAAGGTCGGCGTCCTGCACGAGTTGTACTCGTACGAGGCCATCGCTGATGATTTGCTGGGCTCCTACAGCCAAGAGATCACTGGCCTCTTTATCGTCCTCTTCTGTTGGGGTGTGGCGGTGGTGTACATTGTGGTGATGGGCGATTTCATGACCCCTCTCATGTCCACCTTGGGGATTTCGCATATTATCGGCAGAAAGACGGTCATGACCATCTTCTTCTTCTGCATCATGTTTCCGCTGTCGCTCGCCCGGCAGGTGAACACGCTGCGGTATGCCTCGATTGTGGGTTGTGCCTCCACCCTTCTGTTGGCGATGGCGACCGTCATTCGTACCATAGAGAAGGGCGACACCCTCTCCCACATGCCCATGGCACGCTTCGACACCGACAGTGTGAGTGCCATCTCCACCTACGTGTTCAGCTACTGCTGTCAACCGGTGGCGTTCAGCATTTTCTTGGAAATGAAAAATGCCTCGACGAAGCGGATGACCTTTTGCGCCTCGTGCTCCATGTTGACCTGCACACTGTTGTACATTGTCGTTGGTGTGTTTGGTGCCCTCGCGTTCGGCGAGGACACCCGCCCGAACGTCCTCACCAACCTCGCCAACCACTTGGATACCCTCCTACGTGCAGTTGGCCTACCTTGGCATGATGGTGACGGTGACCATGTCCTTCCCAATGACCATCTTCCCCACCCGCGAGTCGGTCGTGCTGGCGCTGGGGTACAAGGAGGAAGGAAAGGACACCCCGCCTCTCGTGTCTAGCGGTATCGCAGGCATTCTTGCCATCCTTGCCCTGTTGACGGGCTTGTTTGTGCCGAATATTCGAGTGTTGTTTGACGTGTTGGGTGGTATTTGCGGCGGCACCATCTCCTTCCTACTACCCGGTCTGTTCGCGGTTCGGTCGGAGTACTGGACCATCCAGAACGTGGGGCTCATCCATGTGATCGGAGCGTGGGTGACCATTTTTTTGGGAATCGGCATGTGCCTCTTGGGAACCTACAACTCCGTCCTCACCAACTTTTTGTAAGGCGCACGCATGGGCGTGTGTGAGTGGTGTTTTTTTTATTTATTTATTTTAAACTATATATATATATATATTTATAAATAAGCAAGTATTTAAAAGGAAAACAATTAAAATAATGTCGACCTACGCTTTCTTTTTTTTTTCCCGTTATGTGGCTGGCAGTTCTGTTTGTGTCTGGTTTTTTGCTCGCTCTACCGTCTTTGTTTCGGATACTACTGTTTTACGCGAACAGGAACAGCAGCAATAACGCCCCAAACGAGTGCAGCAATGATTCTAATTCTGGTAGATGTAATTTTCACTGTTGCGCCTCCATTCAACGTGGGGCGGCCGAAATAGTAGTACGGACAATCATCGAAAGCACACAATAGAAGTGCGTCTCAACAACTCAACATGTGGTACTGATCCATTTTTTCCATGTTGATTCGAGTGCTTTTAGCCAATATAACGTCCCATCTATATGCCTCTTTCTTATACTAATATTACGTTGAAATGAAACTATGTGATATAGAAGTTATTTGGCCCATCTAGCCTACAGATGTTTTTCTTTGATGCTCCATTATTTTGCGGAATGTTCGCGGAATGAAGAAACGTTGAACTATATTTCCCTTTCCCTTTTTTTTTTTTTACCAGTAGAAGAAATGTACAGTGACGGCGAGCGTAAGACGGTGTCGGAGTTGCACCGAGAGGCGGAGGCGATACGAAACCAAATCGTGGAGGAGGCGCTTCAACTAGAGCGTATCAAAAAGGCTACCGCCAAAACACAGTTCTCGATCGATCAGCTATTTCGCTTCTTCGCGAGTGAGGCGGAGACGGAGGAGGAGAAGCGGATGCTGGTGGACATCCTGACCTCCGACACCCCGGACCTCCACGTGGAGTGTGTTCCATTACTGCCCATCATCATTGCGTTAACCAACGCGCGCCTTTCCAACACGCAGCGAATTTTCGCGGAGGGGAATGCTAAGGTGGATGACAGCGTTCTTATTTTTCTGGTACACGTTCTGCGGTTTTCACCCCAAGCTACCCAGATCGAGTACTTGGACATTAGTAATACACGTGTGAGCGCTAAGGGGATGTGCTTTTTATACGAGATGCTACAAGAGAGAACGCATAACTTTACGCTAGTGGCGAAGAACATTTTTATCGACAAGTCGGATCCATATTATGCGAGGCACGACACACTGCTCGCCTTTGCACGGGCAAAGCAAAATATTCGAATCATTATGGAGTGAACGCTGTATACTTTTTTTTTTTTTTGTGCTTTTTTTTTTTTTTAAAAATGTGACGGCAATTTATCTTTTGCCTTTATGGTCTGTAACTCACCCCTTTACTTCGGCCTTTCCTCCCTTTCTGATAGGATTATTCATGTCTGGAACAGCTTTAAACAGGAAATATGACCTCCTCTGTCGTAGCGGAACTTGCTCACCACAGTTATTAGATGTTCTTTCCTTGCTGGTCGCACACGCCCACGACTGCGAACTGTTTAAACGAGAACTTCGGTTTAGTCACGGCAAGGAGGAGCCCCATTTGTCGAACTTTTTCTGCGAAGGCGACGCCGGCGAGAAAAAGGCAGCCGACCGCCGCCTGGGATTGGTGAAGCAGCAGGTGTTTGACCCTACTGAACTAGGGGAGGCGATTCGCGGTTCACACGAGAAAGTGTTACTCTCTGCGGAACATTCCCTACACGCCTATCAGCAAGACCTGAAGCGTCTCGGGGAGGCCACCGTGTGCTCTGTGGCCAAACAGTTGCAGAGTCTAAGTGCGGACACCAAGGAAGGCTTGGATAGGTTTAGGGACGACTGCTGCCGGGCGGTCGTGGAGCAGACGAGGGAGGAGCTCGATAGAGAGCGGCTCTCGTGGTGTACACAACTAACCGCGCAGGTGGAGCAGCTGAAGAATGACGTGAATGACTGCGGCGTTTCAGCCATGAAGGAGATGAGCGAGATGAGCGACGATTATAGCCGTTTTATCGCCACCTCGTACGAGTCCCTTAGCGGTCTCTCCCAGGATCACGATCCCACCTCCACACAAAGTGCACTTTTAGAGGAGAAGGTGAGACGCCTGGAGGACAGGGTCGCCCAGCAGCGGGACGTGGATCTCTTGAGTGCCCGCATGAAGGAGGTGGAGCGGCACCTCGCCCGTCTGAGCGGGGCCGGACGGGAGGAGAGTAGGGGGCGACCTAGCCCGTCGCCGGCACGGACCAGTGCCAGTCCCAAGGAGGCGGTGGGCAAACCACCCCACGGACTGAACGTGACGCTGCAAGGGGAGGAGCTGGTGGTGGAGAGTTGTACCCCAGGGTCACAGGCCGCCCAACACGGTATTCGAGGGGGGAGCGTCATTTCACACGTAGACCGTACGCCAGTGAAGACACTAGACGAGTTTCACTCGGCGCTGCGTTCGGTGCTGGAAAAGTTTTCCATAACGATATACGATCCCTCGTTAGGCCGTGTAAGGGTCTTGTCATTTGAGAAGGTCTAATGGTTTGTTGACTGGAACCTCGTCCGATAAATAACAACAAAAATAAAATAAAATAATAAAAAAATAAATTTTATCAACATGTATAAATACTCTACCAATATATCGTCAAAATAAGAGAGGTGTGTCACACAGTACTGTATGAATCTCTGTTGGCTCACAGCCGAACACCGAGGAAAGCGATGCATCCAATTGCCCCTATTCCTCTCTCCTTTTCTTTTTCCCTTTGTTGGGTTAGCGCCCATCCGACAAAGACATCTACACACAACACAAGTCCATGTGCACTCCCATTTCACTGGAGACCATCTTGCAGGATCCATCCCTGTCTTACTTTTCCCGTCCGATTCTCTCCGCGCTGTTGGACGACGGGGAGTGGTGCGACGAGTTTCTCTTCGGCCTACCACCCGACCAACGAGCGCTGGTGTACCGGGCGGCCTTTCTCCCTCCCACGTCTACCGCGGCGGGGGCGGCCGGGGTGGCGCACGAGGCGCTTTCTCTACTGCGGGGGACCACAGAATACGCTCATCATTTTACTCAGACAGATTCACTCTCTTCCATCGAACATGGCACACCTAATTTCCTCTCGCACTACGACAGCGCTGGGGCGAGGGATTTGGCGTGGCTGTGCATGGAAAATATGCGATACGAACATTTACTGCTTTCAGAACTTGAACAATAAACCTTTTTTTTTTTTTGTGGGGTGTCATCAAGTGATTTTCCTTGTCTAACCTTCGGTTTAGTTTGACCCTTTTCAGGATGGACCTCCTTTTCATCCGTCCACACGATTGTTTGCTGTTCTGTTTAACATGCAATATAGAGCTCTTCCCTTCCCCCTTTCTTCTTCTTCAGATATGAGCTCTAGCACAACAACATCGTCGACCTCCACGGACAGCTCCCCCACCTCCTCTTCCTCCTCCTCCGACGGCGACAACCGTCCGAGGGAGAATAACAACGGAGGTGGGCAAGTGGCACCGCTGGCAAAGAACCCTTCCTTACAATTTGAAAAACCCGACCATGAGTACATTCCGTTACCCAACGTCCGCGACGAGAGGACACGCAACCGCCTGCTCCGTGTATTCCTACTGGATCGTACACGTTACCCGGAGAGGCGTCATCGCATGTTAGATTACTTCCGTGCCTCGGTGGAGATGTTTGTCCATCAGGTCGTGGTGGAGAATGTAGAACAAAGCGCATCCGCGGCCAAACACGGTAGACAGCACACACGGTTCATTTGGAAGAACAAGGGAGAGTTGGCCATCTGTTTTGCCTGCTGTTGCGACATGTTGAAACTGTTTTACGATACGATTCAGCCTAGTCCCATCAAACCCGTCTGGGACGCTTTTGTGAAGCAGTTTGCTCAATTTGCCATAGAGGAATCCAAAATTCCAACTTCCATTTTAGATGAAAAAACGTATAATATAAAATACCTGGACTGGCAGAAGGGGGGCACGCGTTACGTCGGGGAGTCCGCCTCGAATGTTCGCTTCCCCTCCGTCCAGGAGCGCCGTGTGAAGGTGGAGACGTATTTGCGGTCGGGGGAGGGGTACACGCTGCAGGCGGTGCAGGTGGCGGTCTCCGACACCGTCTCCGTCGTCCCCCCGCGCACCACTGAACACCACCGCCCCCCCGTCGCTGGGCGGTGCTGGGGAGGTGAAGTCGGCGCAGGCCCCGCTGTCGTCGGCGGTGGTGCAGCAGAAGGTGATGCCTTCGCGCCCAAAGAACATTTCCACCGCCGCCTCCCTGGCACAGATGCCGGAGGAGCTGCGCCACCTCTACTGGCTCGCCGCGTTGGGTCGGGTGAAGGGTAACGATCAGAGCGTGGGGTTCCCCGACGACCGCGCTGGTAGTTTACTTGGATTTGTGCGACTGTTTGACATCACCGACAAGAGTGAGGAAATGACAACCCTCTTGAAGATTATCAATGCATCGAGCGAGTACGTTCAATTGCTGTTTGCCTCCTACGGCGGGGTCGTGCGCATGCGTCTCTTGGTGGCCAAGTGCATCCAACAGAAAAACTACACCACCCTCGCCGCTGTGGTGGAGTCCACGGCGAACCTCAAGATCACGAGCTGGGACACACCGACGCAGGATGCGTGGAAGACCAATACCGAGCAGCGTCTGACGGCGGACTTGACGTGGCTGAAACAACTGAGCTTCCTTCCAGCTGGAAAGGAGGCGGTGTTCCGTGCCATGCTAGGGCTGATCGAGCAGCGGTACATCTTTGTCAAGCCGTGCAGCTCCACTCACCCGTACTTTAAGCGGCCGAGGGACCCCTCCGACGTGGTGCGGGAGGACAATTTGGACTTTCAAAAGTGGAAGGTGGCGCGGGTGAATACGTTGGGGGCCACGCGGCTGCCCTACGCCCTGCGTGCCTCCGCGTTCACGTCGCACTTGGAGGGGGAGGTGGTGGAGTATCTGAATATAAAGGTCGAATATGCGGAACAGACCCAGGCGAACTGGAAAATGCGGATTGAGAAGATGGTGGCAGACCAGTCGATGAGCCCTGGGGCGGTATCGGTACCGGTCTTTCATGATCCGTACGAGCTGTTGAATATCGGCGTAGATCATAAAAACTAAACTGTTTGTCGTCTTCATTGTGTTCTTTTATTCTTTCTTTTTCTGGTTGATCGTTCTTTTTTTTTTTTTTTTTTTTCCCGTGCCGCTGTCTGCCCGTTCGATTCATTTTTCTCTCTCTCTCTCTTTTCTCCTCATGTTGTTACCCTTGCTGGTCGGTGCGATTGCAGCTTCAAATCAAACAAACTACAAAAAGGGGAAAATATAGACATGATGATTTTGTATCCTAACGCGTTCTGTTTGAACCGAATTATTAATGTGGATGTTATTGTTGGTTACTGATTCCCCCTTTATTCTCTAATTTTTTTTTTTTTGTCTTCTTCACGTACTCTTCCTTTCAGGGCTTCGCTTACCACAAAGGATGTGTGCTAAAATCTGTCGCTTTGTAGAATTACGGTCCCAAGACATCCATGACGTACAGCTGATTATAGGTCCTTCCCAATGAACATTTCATTCTTGTGCGAAGTTATTCTAAATCATCAAGAGCGCAATTCCATTTTCTTTTCTGCTTAAAACACTTTTTTTTTTTCCCAGTGCTTATCATAGGATACGTCCTTGTTATGATTCAAACTTTCTCATGCTTTCACTGACTTCCTCCATGACCAGATATATTACATTGTCATAGTTACAATGAACAAACGTGTGGTACCGGTTACATTTTTTCGGCAAGTCAAGACTCGCTTGACAGGGACGAGTTTTGTTTTTGATTTGTGTTGTTATGATTCAAACTTTCTCATGCTTTCACTGAACTCCCCCATGACCAGATATATTACATTGTCATAGTTACAATGAACAGCTATTCAATGCTTTCCCCCCGTAGTGCTGGACAGTAACTTGGAAAAATACATTTTTTTTTTTTAAAAACTTCTCCTGTCCATTGTGTGGATTCGTCTCTATTCTTTTTTAACCCCCTTTTCCCTTATCTTATCTTTTTTTTTTTTTTTTTATACAACAGTGGTGCATGTCCGTTGACGGTAATATTGGGGATGTCGATCCCGTGCTACTCTCCATGAGTAGTGACCCAGAGGCGTGGCGGGAGCAGCGTAGACAGAAGATGAGGGAAAAGATATTTGGGCAAGGCGGGAAGGGGGAAACGACAGAGGCCAAACAGCCTGACGCGAAGCCATCCAACACTAGTACAAGCACCGAACAGGACGAGAAGTACATCTTGCAGCAACTGAGGATGCATAAGAGAAAGCGAGAAGCTGGGGAGGAAGAGGCGCCACTGAGACCGCCACAGGAGGAGACAACTCCGAACCAGCCATCGTTGAAGGAGAGATTAATGAAAAAGTACAGTTAAGCGTTGAGCCAGTGTAGTTTTTTTTTCCTTTTTTTCGCGAATCACGCAGTGACCATTGTCGAGTGCCTTTTTTTTTTTTTGTTACTTTGTTATATCCCTCTTCTTCCTACCTTTTTTTTTTTTTTTTGTTATAGAAGAGAAGAAATTCTAAACAAAAACGCCTATACACATTCGTACACACACATATAAGTTTTCATTCGTAAAGTTAATCTTTTCCTTGTTTTACCATAACTACTATCATCAAAAATTCCATTATGATTCAAGCAAATGACAACATCCTTTCTCAGGACATTTCCAATGAGCGACCCACAGACCGCAAGAGCCCCAACGGCCGACCCTCCACATACTATGAACGTACCACGACCGTCCGCTTTGTGATGCCCTCCACCGGTCGCGCCCACTGCACCAAACTAAACCGCGTCATTCCCACTAAAGCGGAAGTACGAAGCGGTGCCCTCCTCTGCAAACACTTTCTGGATGGCCGGTGCAACTCGGGCCCGAACTGTCGGTTCATCCATGTGCCGCCGAGTTTTCTTTGGAAATATCTCATTCCTGTCACGAATAGAGAATTCTATGAGAGGGGATTCAGTTTGCGTTGTTTCAGTCCAGATATGACGTGCTACTATGATATCCCGAGTGAATACATTTATGCTACAAACGGCAGCTGCAAGTACATTGATCTGTACAACTTGAATGGGGACAATTTTAAAGAAAAGTTTAAGATCTGCAAAAACTTACAGCAAAACTACCGCTGCGATCTAGGGGCCCAGTGCGAAGACATCCACTGCTGCACACACGACCTCAGCTCCTTCCAGCAAATCCACACGCACGTCGCCAACGAACGGGCGATGAGTCTGTATGAAAAACTCCCGGGTGACATCACGGTGCGGGTGTACACCGCCCACACGGATAATCAGGTGGTGGAGGATTTCAACGGCTCGGATGTGCTGCGGACCGCTGGCGCTACGCAGTACGAGGAGGCCTACCGTGAACAACGGGGGATCCCCAACCTCAAGATGCAGCACTGTGTCCACTTTCAAAATAACAAAATGTGCCGCCTCGGAGACGGCTGTCGGTTTATTCATGTGGTGTCGGTGGCACTGAAAGGAAACGCCTCTCCTGTTTCCTTTGCCCACAATTCCTCCAACTACACCTCCCTGCCAGGCAGCGTCGTCCCGGAGCCACTCCCTACGTCCTCGCAAGTCAGTCCAGCAATGGTGCAGCTGTCCCCAAGCATCAAGAGATTAAGTCCAGTACGCCGTAACGACCCGTACTCCTTACTGGTTTAAAGCATTCTATACATATCTATATATATCTATGTGTTGGTGTGCCTGTTTGTTTTTCTTTCTTTATTTGTTTTCAATCCCCGTTTACCCTGTGCGTGTAATTCATTGAAGTGTTTTTTTTTTTTTTTTTTGGTTTGAATTGATATTCTCCCGTCCCCTTACCTTTTTTTTATTTTTATTTGGAAAACAACTCGTCTGGTTGGGAGCTTATACATCTTCCCAAGCTGATACCCTTACTTCTTTTATCCATTTCACAATTTATACGGATTCTATATACACAGTAATTTTTTTTTTTTTTAAAGGTTTCATTTTTTTTTTTTGCTTTTCCTTTTTTGACTATGAATACAATTTCGATGTAAACTGTAAAAAAAAAAAAAAAAAAAGATCTTCCTATATTGTGGCTTAACGGAGTTCCCTTCTGTTCTCTTCTTTCTTTTGTGTGTCTTTTTTTTTTTTTAATGCCGTACAACACCGATACGACTCCGTTTCTCTGTTTTCTTCTTCTTTTAGTTTTTTTTTTTTGACTCTCCTTTATCGAATCATTCCTATTTATTGTATATGGTTGGTGGGTCCGCAACGAGTGGCAGGAGCCTCACGGCCGCCCAAGTATCGGAAGCCGTGGAGCGCGTCGCCGCCTCCTTTGTGGAGCAGGAGCCCAAACCCGCCCCTATCCGCCGAACCAAGAGCGGTCTGTCGCAGTCCCTCACGAATGTGGAGGAGGAGTGGTTTAGCGAGACGCGGGAGCATAGTTTCCAGGTGGATGGGGTGGAGGTGTCGGTCGTGGAGTATTGCCCGCGTGTGTTTCACTTTATTCGACAGGTAGAGGCGGTGGACGACAACTTTTTCGCGGAGGAGTGGCGCTTGCAAAAGAATAAGGTGGAGATGAATTTAGGGGAAGGCCGCTCGCAGGCGTTATTCTTAAAGTCCAAAAACTTTGAATTCATGTGTAAGACCATCGCGGAGGGAGAGGCGGACGTCCTGTGTAAGGTGCTGAAGACGTACACGTCACACATTGTAGACCACCCCAACTCGCTCCTGTCACGGTTCTACCTGTTGATCAAGGTGCAGGTGGCCAAGGACTTTGGGTATCTGCTCTGCTTTGGGGACGTGTTCGGGAATGCATCCTATCTGAATGAGAAGTGGGACATCAAGGGTCGCATCCCCAAACCTGGCAAGTATCTGAGTTATCCACACCTCATCCGGCACGCCTATGAGCCCGACCCGCACCTGATAGAGACCCCTCGCGAGCGACAGCGACGGGCCAACGACGCCCCTGCCCAGGAGGACGAGATAGAGGTGGCGCCGGAGGATAAGATGACGATTTCGACCCGGAAGGACAAGGATCTCACACGGCTGTTCTGGGTGGAGAACCCAACCCGCGATAAGCTGGTGAACCAGATCCTGCTGGATTACGGCTGGCTGGAGACCGCGGGGCTGATGGACTACTCCCTCCTCATTGGCGTTGCCTACAAGGAGGGGAAGCAGTCGAGAAAGGGAAAGCACTATATCATCAAAAACATGCGCGTTGACCCGCTCGAGGATGGCGAGGAGGCCCCGGCGGAGCGTCGTCCGAGTGCCCAACACCCCAGGCCCAGCGGCTTCGAACCCCTCTCGGAGTTTGCGGATGGGATTAGCAGTTTAAACGACCAGGAGGTGTATTATATAGGTATCATCGACATGCTGACAGAGTACGGCGCGGCGAAGAAGTTTGCCAACTTTTTTAAAGGGTTTTTATGGACGGACGAGACACTTTCGACCATTCCACCGCCGGCGTACAAGAAACGTATTGCGACCTTTACCGAACTAATTTTTCCATCCATTGTTCCATAATCTGTCCTGTGTCTTTCTATATATGAATGTGCGTGCGTGATACTTGTACACCGTCGCGTACGCGCACCCGTTTCCCGTGGAAATGACTAAAAAAAAAAAAAAAAAAAACTGTTTCCAAAACGTGAAAAATAAAGGTGAATATACGGCGGAAGAGCGCTGTTTAAGGGTCATCATGACCTACCTGGAACCACTTTCTTTTTCCTTCTCTCCTCCCAACCTTCTTAGATTGCATTAAACGTTGTTCATTGGGTAGCAAAATGGCACTGAATATTTTGTTAGACCCTAGTATCCGCGACTGGGTCCTCCTGCCCTTGACGCTTGTGGTGTTGTTCGTCAACATTTTGAGACACTACCTGGGGGAGCTGTTCGAGTCGGCCCCATCCGCCAAACTATCGAACATTGCGAATTCTAACGTTGTAGCCTATGGACGACTCCTTATCGGTAGTGGTGGTGTGCTTTCCACCGCCGGGTTCAAGGAGCGTATCGAGATGATGCTCAATAAGAGCCTGAAGAGGGAGGTACCCCCTCTGAACCCCATGGAGATGATGAACGATCCGAATGTGATGATGGGCATGATGAAGCAGCAACTCCTCAACATGGGCCCCAACATTGGCATGATGATGCTGGTCACGTACTTTTTCTCCGGCTTCGTCGTGGCGAAGATTCCCTTCTCCCTCTCCCCACGCTTCAAGGGGCTGACCCAGAGCGGTATGGACATTGACGACTTGGATTGTAGTTACATCACATCCCTGAGTATGTTTCTGCTCATGATGTCGGGTTGCCAAGGCGTCCTGCAGCTCATCCTCGGCGAGGACGCGACGGTGACGGATCAGTCGTCCATGATGATGCAACAGATGCAGGCAACCAACCAGCCAGTCGACTACGGCAAAGTGTTCAAACAAATGACGGAGGAGCTCAATCTTATCAAGGGTGGGCACAAGTGGGGATACAGCACCGCACCAGAGTCTCTCCTGAAGGAGTGGAAGTCAAAGAAGAGGGGACGCAAGGCTATAAAGTAAACTAATAATAATAAAAAAGTCTCGTCTCTGTTTTTAACTGTGTTTTAAGCTATTAAATGATAACTATATCTACTAGTTTTTTGTTTTCACCTTCCTAATGCGTTGCGGTTGTTTCTCATTTTGTTTTGCCTTTTCCAGTGGATCACTTTTAGTGACGTTTTGCCCCCCTCCTTTTTTCTAACGTGATTTGCTATAGCTGTACTGTAATTAAAAACAAAAAGAAAAAGATATATAGATGTCAAGGCGCTATTCCGCCCCGTCTGACTTGGCGGCCGACCGGGCCACTATTGCACAGGTAAAGCACATTCATAACGTAGAGTCTCAGTTTTCACATAAGCGGTCGTCGGTGGGGAGTCTCCCGCCATTAAATAGAGTCAACGCAGAGGAGCGTATCGGCACCCTCAGTCGTCCCAAAAGACGGTCCTACGGCACCCAAGGAACGTCACCGAATTGGCAGTTCTCCCTCCGTAAGAGTGGCGGAGGCGCCCCTCCCCCGCGGCCGACGGTGCGCCGCACCCGGCACAGTGTCCCCACCCTCTCCCAGGCCGTCCTGGCGGAGGTGCACCCCAACACACTAACGGAGGAGACGCCGTCCTACTCCCCCAAGTCCACCTCACTGGGCGACTGGAGGACACCGCTGGTGAATTACGCCAATGTGTCCCGTCGCAGTTTAACCGAACAGGATCAACTGAAAAAGGAGGTCCAGCTGAGTAGGGCGGTGGAGGTGCTGGAGACGCTCTTTCTTCCGGTCTGGCGACTCTATCGGTTTGTCAAGTTAAAGCGCGCGGTGCGAGTGATTGAGGCATTTTGGGAGAGACGCTTGGTGGGCAACCGCACGCGGTGTCAAAACCGGGCGGCCGACACCATCGCCTACTTTTTCCTAAATCCGTTTTCTCGTGTATTACTTTCGGTGGAGAAGTTATCCAAACATGCCGTGACCATACAAAGACGGTACAGACGGCACTACAAGCGGGTGGAGGCTGGCGTGGCGCTCAACCTCATCCTTGTCCGGAGGGAGGAACCACTGTACTGGGACCGGGTGGTGATGCAGAGAGAGCGGGAGCTGGAGGGGGAAGTGCGACGTCACTCCGCCCTCGACGAAACGGTAGAACAGTTAGCGTCCGATGCAAAGGCCAAGACAGGGAAAGTGTTTGCGGCTAGAAAGAAGGCGAACTCCCTCAATCTGGATGTCTACAATAGCTATCTAGCGGGTCCCCTCCCGGAGTCGATACTCCGCTCGGAGCTGCGGGCTGCCCTGTACCACACCCTCTCACGGGCCGCACGAAAGGCTTTACAGTTGGAGAATGTGTCCGCCGCCAAGACCCGTTACCCCCGTCGGGGCAGCAAGGCCACCATCGCTGTGTCACTCCCGGTGTTTCTCCCACGTGCGACACTAGTCCGGGTGATTGATAACACGTGCTTTTTGGCCAGTGTATTCCAAGATAATCCAACACTGCGGGCCCACTTGGCCCAACGGAACAAAACGATACAGTCCTACTAGATTCATTGTATATCTTCCTTTCCACTCCTCTGTTCATTTATACGTGTACTACCACTACACCGTTGCTTTTGATTTATAATAGACGATATGTGTTGGTTGTGGACCGATTGTGCCTTTTTTTTTTTTTTTTTTATACCTCGTGGTGTGTGTCTCTTAACCACATTCTTCTTCTCCTTTTCTCTGATGTCTTGAAAAATTCAAGGATACTATACAAGGAAAACAATGCATCTTCAAGTGTACACGGTTGACGGGAAGAGGGTTTATACGCTGAAAAAGGTAGATCCCGAGGGAAAACCGACTCTCAGCGCCCACCCAGCTCGCTTCAGCCCCGATGACAAATACAGCCGCCACCGCGTAAGCATCAAGAGGCGTTTTAAGGTGCTGAAGGCGGAAAAGCGTGCCAGGCCTATTTAATGTTTTTTTTTTTTTTAATAAAAATTTTCGATAATCATATTAATTTGCGACTCGCATTTGCTTGTGAACGAATGGTGAACCACTCCTGTTCCCAAAAGTTGAGTTTCATCTTCCTCGAAATTCCATCCCTTCCCCCCCCAAAGTCTATACTAATACAAATTAGTATTCTTTTTTTTTTAGATCCGTAAGGAATAGCCCTCACTGTTGTCACCGTCTTATGCTATTATGCACGAAGCGGACCCTTGTCGCAGCATTGAAGGTTTCTAGGGTTGGGCGGGACCGGTTTGTGTATAAGCCGTTTCGCCCCCCTGTTACGTGGAATGCTCTGCAGGAGCTGAACATTGAGAAGCGATACACCGACAGCGGTGAACCCACGCTCGACGGCACGCTAGACCTCATTGCCTATCAGCTCTTCCGGGATGGCCTCCTGCCCCCCTCTAACGTGTCGGGGGCCATCATTCCCCGCATCAATGACGACTCGCTCACGCCGTTGGCGAAGCGACGACTGCAGAAGGAGAGGGACAGCGCGGTGGCGTTCATGAAGAAGAACGGCGTTGACCTGCGGCGTAGCATAAAGGAAACGGCCCTCGTGATCGGGTGCGATGAGGCCGGGCGAGGTCCTCTCGCCGGTCCGGTAGTAGGGGCGGCTGTCTGCCGCGTGCCGGTGTCTAGCTTTAATAACGAATTTGAGCAGTTGTACGAGGCCAATGAGCAATTCCAAATCTTTGACAGTAAGAATCTGTCGGAGACGTACCGGGACATGGTATTTGCCATGATCACGGGCCATGTTGACTTTTTCGACATTTCGGCGAAGAAAAAGTTTACCGTTCACCACTGCGGGGAGGACGCCCAACCCGACGACTCCAACGCGCCCAAACGGATCCCTTCGCATCAAAAGCTAGCCAACATTCCATTTAAGAAGCTCCTGTCCAACCAGAAACCGTACTTGGTCTCCTACCACGGCTGGAACCGGGCGGGTAACTACTTGTACTTGTGGTCTATCGGGATAGCCAACCACGCGTACATTGATAAGTTTAACATTTACAACGCCTCCATGCATGCGATGCACCGGTGCGCACTTTCTATTTGGGACATGCTGAATGACACCCGCTTCTCCCAAGAGGCAGCCCCCAGACCAAAGTCGTGCAGCATTTCACAGTACTTGTTCACCCGGTTTTGTGCCGCCGCCAACCACGACGACGAAAAAAAGTACAAGGTTCCACTTCACCTTGAACTCACGAAAGGCGCCTCGGACTTTTTTGATTTTGAGCCCATTCAGCCCCCCGTGGTGCTGGTTGACGGTCACGCCGTACCCGAGGCAAGTTACGCCGTGTTTACCGATTTGTCCATTGGTGGGGATGTGCAGCCGATTATTGAGGGAGACGGTCGGAGCTTGTCGATCGCCGCCGCGTCGTGCCTCGCCAAGGTGACGCGAGATGAGCTGATGAACTACCTCGAGCACCTCTACCCGGGGTATGACTTGGGCGAGAATAAAGGGTACCCCGTGGAGCGACACATCAAAAAGGTAATGGCGAAGGGGATCAGTCCCATTCATAGAAGAACGTTTCGTCCTTGCAAGCTGGCAATCGAAAAGTTTGAAAAGAAAAAGAGTAAGGGGAAGCAGAATTAATGTTTTTGTTTTTGTGTTGGCCCGTTGAATAGTGGTTTCCTCGTGTATGGACGCACGGCGGTCATTGTTCCTTTTTCTGTTCTTCCCGTCTGCACATCTTTTTTTTTTTTTTTCAAAAATTTTCTTGCTCCCTGTTCCTTTTAACCCATTCCATGCTACTATTCTCTCTATCTTTTTTGAATGAACTATCCCGAACGAAAGTAATTATTATTGTTGTTGATTGGTAAGTTATAAAAGAAATGTCGGATACTGCCATCGCCTTTCGTTGTAACGACTATGTTCTCGTAGCGGCAGCGGGTTTGAATGCCTTTTACTATATTAAAATTACAGATGAAGAGGATAAAATTGTTCAGCTGGATTCTCATCAAGTGGTCGCCTGCATTGGGGAGAATGGCCCCCGGGTGAACTTCACCGAGTATATTAAGTGCAACATCGCCCTCAATCGTGTTCGCCAGCACGGTAGACATAGCAGTTGCAGCGCCACCGCGAACTATATGCGCAACGAGCTCGCCTCTTCCATTCGCAGTAGGGAAGGTGCCTATCAAGTGAATTGCCTCTTCGCCGGGTATGACGTCCCCGTGTCAGAGCTGGACGACAGTAGTAGCGGACCCAAGCTGTTTTATATGGACTACCTCGGCACGCTGCAGTCGGTGCCCTACGCCTGCCACGGCTACGGCGGACCATTCGTGACTGCCATCTTAGACCGATACTGGCGTGCCGACCTCACCCAGCAGGAGGGACTGGAGCTGATGCAGAAGTGCTGTGATGAGGTGAAGCGTCGCGTTGTAGTCAGCAACGCCTTCTTCTTCGTCAAGGCGGTAACGGCAAACGGTGTGGAGGCAGTTCCGAACGTTCACTAATGCTCATCCCCCCCATCCAGACCGCCTTCGTTTTTTTAGGTATTTCTATTGAATAGCATCAGATTGGTGTTTTTTTTTCTTTTCCTTTTTTCACTTTATAATGAAGACTCCCAACCGCACGTGCTTTCTGTCCCTGTGATCTGTCCTATTTTCTGTTCGCGTTTACTTTTTCAAAAATACCCCACTCCCTTTTTATCTTCTGATGAACCCTCTCCTTATTTTAACCAGAAATGTCTTCGGATCATTGGGGATTTTTCAATCTCCCGCCTTTCTTTACCGCACAGCCAGCGTCGACCACACTGGAGCGACAGTGTAGCTTGTGGTCCTCCTTACTGTTAGATCACGCCACCTACCACGCGAGCGAAAGAAAAGGAGACCCTAGTATCTGCCCCGTCTTGCGCGTGTACAATGCCAATAGCGATATCTTCTTTAACCCGTCTCTGAACCGCCGTCTTCACGCCCACGGGGCTCGTGTGATGCTGGAAACGAGCATCACGCAATACCCCAATCATGTAGCCAAGGTGTCCGACGACGGCGACAATTTTTCGGTCCTTGTGGCGACCAACAAAGGGGGCCTGAAGGAGCTGGAGCAGTCTCTGTTGTCGTGGATTCTAGAGATGGGCCAGGGCACCACCACCGCCGCGCTATCCAAAAAGGGCGCTGTCATGACGTTTGACGAGCTTTCCGAATCTCAGTGCTTAACGTACAATCAAAAAACGGTAACCTTTCTTCCCCGCACGTCCTCGGAGAAGGTTTCCGTTGGGGACGTCGGCGCACTGAACCAAGAGAATGCCATCCGTGTGTTTCTGGAAGCGCTCAACAATCGTCCAGTGTCGGTGATGCAACCGTTCAAGATCACGCTCTTCAACTTAGACGGCAGCAACAAGCAGCCCTATCAGGGGGTGAAGTTTGGCGGCGAGTAGCACATTGTATTGGTGCTCTTGAATGATTGAAGTGTGCGTACACGTGAAAGACTATTGTTATTTTACCCCTACCGCCACTATTCCTTCTTTTTAAATTTGTGTTTGGTTCTCATTTGCCGAGTTTCAGTGTATCCGCATCTCCACCTCTCTCTTCTTCTATTTTTTTTTTTTTTTTTTTTTTGGCCGCTCGACGGAGACCTTTCGGTGTTTGTGGTTATCGTTTGAAATGTCCGTGCGCAGTGCGGCAGTACTTCCCAAGTCTATAGGAGAGTGGCGGGCGCTGCTACAGACGGCACTGAACTACCCCATCGAAACCGTGTGGTTCCCAGAACACTTTTACCTGCAGCGCTTTGGGGACAAGAAGCTTTCGTTTCACCCCAAGTCTTACGCGGTCAAGCCGACGGTTGGCAGTGGTAGTGCGGTGCTCATTTTGCTGTCGCCCCCCAGTGCCGGTAGCGAGGTGCCAGACTTGTGCATCACACTCACGGAGAGGTCCAATAAGGTGAGCACCCACAAGGGACAAATGAGTTTCCCTGGCGGGAGGATTGACCCTGGCGAGACGCCGGTGGAGGCGGCAACCCGAGAGGCGGAGGAGGAGGTGGGGCTACTCCCCTGCAGCTATGACGTGCTAGGGCAGCTGACGACGATTGCCAGCGATCACAAGAATGCCCCACTCACCCCTGTTGTCGCCTTCACACCAGAAGTGGCCACACCACACATTGCGAGCCCCGATGAGGTGGAGTCGATCCAGTACTTGCATCTTTCCAGCCTACTCCTCCACTCTGCTGAAACCCAGTGCCGCATGATTCGGTACAAGACTACGTTTTCTTCCACCGTACCACACTACTTCCCATGTTGCTTTACGAGCGACACACAGAGCCGACCAGCCACCTTTCCCGTGGCGTCTCCGATAGAAAAAGTGCCCGACGACCAAGAATGGGATCCATTGCTTGTACGTGATTTTCCGGGGAAAGTCGTGTGGGGGTTGACGTCCTTCATGTTATGTGAGTTAGTCGCCAGGATTGCAAAGGCATTAGAGGAAAAGGGTGAATGCTCGGCAACCGCTATTCTTCGTTCGACTAATCTTGTAGCACGAGATCCCGCAAGACAGGATGACAGTGCATGAAAGCGGGACCTGAACTGTCTTTTTTTTTCTTTTTGTTTGTTTCAATCGTCTCTCCCCAAGAAGCAATCATTTTAACAGTTCTTCTTCGTACCCCAATTCCGTCTCTCTCTCGTTCTCATTTTAAAAAAGGCACTGCCCAGTTTAGTGTTCGATAGCCAATGTCGAGTGAAAAAGACACCAAGCTAATCAACCTAGTTTCCAAGACGTTAGCGGCTCTAGAGGACTTCAAAGGGGATTCCGATGGCGCTGGGCAGTTCGCGAAGGAGTTGGTGGCGGAGTTGCGGGCTAGCTCCCCGACGGAGGATGACTTTAAGGACCAGCTAATGGGCATCGTGGCCAATGTGAAGAACTTGAACGGTCACATAAAAGGGACTGTGACCCCTTTACAGCTGGCGACGATGGATATTAATGCCATCCTCTCCGAAAAACAGAAAAAGGAACAGGAGAAGTTTTCCCGTAAAAGAGCACGCCAACAGATCAACGAGAATAATTTGTCCCTACTCTGCGAAAAGTGCAGCCGCACACGGAAGGACAGAATCAATTTGAATCAAATCGGCTTGGATTCAGAAGAAAACGGCACACAGTTCGACTACCACTTTGATGCCTTGTGCTCCTGCAGCCACAGCAGCACCGATGACGGTCTGGAGAGTGAGGAAGAGGAAGAAGACAGTAGTGGCGAGGCAGACCGTCGTGCGGAAAAGAGAGTAAAAGAATAGATTCGGTTCTGCCAAACACGGATGGTTCCATGAGAGGCAGACCATTCAATCCGAAACGTTCCCTAGTATCGGAGAGGAATAGTGGCCACAGCGATATACACTACACCAACTCTTTTTTGTTGTTGTGTATCCTTTCCGATAGGATTACAGTTGTCTTTCCCCTGAACAACCACCACAACAAAAAGACATCTTCTTCCTTTTGTTTTCTAGGAGCAAGCGAAGCGTTTTTTTTTTTTTTTTTAAACTCACTCCACAACTTTTTTAATAGAGTATAATAGATTCCACTAGAATGACCACTAGAATCATCAGCGATGCACCGTGTGTTATCCACGCGGACAGCACCACGGCGTCCCCCGTCCACCGTGTCTCCCGCGACCTACTCGTGCTACTCCGGAAGCAAGTACGGGAAACGGTCGAGTCGCCCACCGTACGTGCCTCCTTCAACCAAGTAGCTGCGAGGGCGACCGGCGGTAAATGGCGACAGGATGCCCAAAGTGACTTTACACCGCGTGCAGGCCCACCGGTCAGCGCCGTTTGCTATTTGGATAGCGAGGCGTATCTCCAGACGACATACGCTCATCCCACTCCACACGACGGGAGGGGTGACCGAGGACCGCCATCCATCGCACGGAAAAAAAATGCACCCCGCTCTCAACGACAAACCGGCGTCGTCGTTGACACCCATTTTTTGCCTTTTGTGCCAGAGAGAAGGAGTAGCCGCACCATTTCTGAAACGGCACAAAAAGAGGAGTTTGTGAGGGATTACTTTTTTAGAGCCAATTTGATAGAACAGTATGGTGCGCCAACGAATGCGATCGACGACGAATTATTCAACGGTGTCGGTTTATGTAGACTGAGTTGGGTTCTGGAATATTTGTATTTGGGGGAAGAGAACACCCCGTCCCTCTACGTGCCACACGTCACGCCAAAGAGTCACCAACACACGGGGCGGAACTTTGCTTACGCGATCCCTCGCCTAAAGAAGGTGTTGGACCATTTAGACATTTCGTATGATCTTTTACCACTGTCAAGTCCGGCGGTGGCTTGCATGGCCCAAGTACCGCCATTGCTGGACTTTTGTGTGTGTACCATACAACCGCTTTTGCCGGCTGTGGGACAGATCCCACGGGAGAGTGCATTTTATGCGTTGTTCAGCGAGTATCACCCGTCCATGCCCGGTATGGTGTGGCAGGAGATGGAGCGGCAGTTGTGCGGGAGACTGACAGAGCTGGGGGTGCTGCTCGACCCCAGTGGCTATGCGCTGCCAGAGGACGACGGCGTCATTTGCCACCCACTGTCGGCCCCCGTTCTACTCTCACAGACCAAACCGACACCGCGGTGCACCGTTCCAAGCTCTCTTTGCATTCCTTCGGTGTGGCCGTACCTCTGTAACGGCGTGGTGCTGCACCGCCTGGCGGAGCGTTTCGGTCAGCGGGGTGGCAGTTTTCATCTCAATCCAAGATCAGAGACGGCGTGCCTTGCCAATTTATCTCGTGCGCTAGAGTTTCTTTGTGTGGATCGGGGACTCACCGGTTTAGTGCCGTCATTGGAGGACGTTTGTGGCGAGATATACCACGGGAGGAAGGCCGTCATTCTGCTGCTATTGTGTGAAATTTTGGGCGTAGGCATACAAGGCTAGACGATCAATTGCTAATGAGTGTTTTGTACAGTGTTGAATGACATTTTTTTTTTTTTTCTTCGTATGTTGTTGAAGACAAGCCCGGGCAGTAGCTACCACCCACTTCGTGCGCCCTATTGCTTTTCTTTATTTTTCTGCTCTAGTTTTCTACCGTTTTTCATTTTATTTTCAGTTTCATCTCGCACGAATAGCATCTCGGAAATGTTTTTGGGAATTGACCTCGGCACCTCAGGGATTAAGGTGGTTCTGACGTCTCCCTCGGGCGAAATCCTGGCCAGTGAAAGCCGCCAGCTCTCCGTGAGCCGTCCCCGTCCACTCTGGAATGAACAAGATCCGGAGGACTGGTGGAAGGCACTGGACTCGTCCGTGCTGGCGTTGAAGGCGAAGCACGACATGAAGAAGGTAAAAGGGGTTGGGCTGTCTGGCCAGATGCACGGCTCCGTGCTGCTTGACAAGTCTGGTCATGTGATCCGCCCCTGCATCTTGTGGTGTGATGGACGGTGCGCCGCGGAGTGCAAGGAGATTGAACGGAATGTCCCCACGTCCCGTACCATTACGGGTAACATTATCATGCCAGGGTTCACGGCTGGCAAGCTGCTCTGGGTAAAGAAGAACGAACCGGAGAACTTTGAAAAAGTGGACATGGTGCTGCTGCCGAAGGATTATCTTCGCTTCTGCATGTCTGGGGTGTATGCGTCCGAGATGTCCGACTCATCGGGTACGATGTGGATGGACGTCAAGAAGCGGGACTGGTCGGACGAGATCCTTCGCGCCACATTCTTGTCGCGGAAAAACATGCCGAAACTGTTTGAGGGGAGTGAAGTCACGGCAAACATCTCCGAGAAGATTGCGTCTCGCTGGGGCATGAACCAAGTGCCAATCGTCGGTGGTGGCGGCGATAACGAGGCGGGCGCGGTCGGCTGTGGTTTGTTCAACCCTGGTCAGGCGATGCTGTCGTTGGGCACTTCCGGTGTCTATTTTATGGTATCCGATGGGTTCTACAGCAACACGGAGGAGGCGGTGCATAGTTTCTGCCACGCGCTTCCCAAGCGTTGGCATCTCATGTCGGTCATGCTCAGCTGCGCGGTGTGCCTCGACTGGGCCTCCAAACTCACTGGGTGCACGTCGGTGTCACAATTCGTGGACGAGGCGTCCAAGGCGCGCGACTTTGACAAACGGCCCGTCTTCTTTTTACCCTATCTGGAAGGCGAGCGCACGCCTCATAATAACCCGGACGCAAAGGGTGTGTTTTTCGGTCTAACATCGGACCACAAGAGACCGGAGCTGGCGCGCAGTGTCTTGGAGGGGGTCAGCTTTGCCCTCGCCCAAGGAATGGATGCGGTGCACAAGTGCTGCGGGATGCCGTCCAGTATTTCCCTCATTGGCGGCGGCACGAAGAGTCCCTTCTGGCGCCAAATGCTCGCCGACGTCAGTGGACTACCACTGAATTACTGTGTGGGGTCCGAGGTCGGCCCGTCCCTGGGGGCGTGCCGTCTGGCGCAGTTGGGGGTGGAGAAGCAACCAATCGAGCAGGTGGTCACCCCTCTCAAGGTTCAACAGGTGCACCAACCGGACATGGCTAGACACGAAGCGTACCAGAAGCGGCGGAAGGTGTTTGAAGATTTGTATAAAGCGCTGAAACCCGTTTACGGGAAACTATAACGGCACTTTCTGCCCTGAAATGTTTTCTGCGCCCGTTGCTAAAAAAACAAACCAACCAATGAAAAGCAGTTGGGGCCCAACGAAGGAGAATTTCATCAAACGAACGAAAAACAACAACAACCCTGCGACTGTGTATAGTTCGTGTGGTGAACAAAATGCAATTCTTAAAACAAACAAACAAAAGATATTTTTTCACACTGTCAAAATTGATTTTTTTTTTTTTTTTATGTGTTACGGTGACATCAAAACATTAAAGCGGTCAGACAAAAACAGAAAAAAAAAAAAAAGACTATCATGGGCATTTTATTTATTGATTGCTGTTGTGATTAATGTTTCCAAGTGAATCAGATATCACCCACAAAGCTTACTTCTCTCTTTTGTGCGTTTTAGTTTTACATCTTTTTTGTTTTTGTTTCTTTAAATGATTGTCAATCCCGATATTGAGGGTGACATTCCGGAGGAAGTGTATACTTTCTTTAGGAATCTGGACAACGCTGTAGAAAACGGCAACAAAAATGCGATCAGGAATCTGTACGAGGAAAAGTTTGACGAATTAACAAAGGCTTGCTACGTAGAGGGAAACATCATTGTGCGACCTTGGCCATCGTCTTCCCTACCTCAAGTGAAGGAGAGTTTTGGGAGTGAGCTGGCCTTGCGTCTATATGACTTTCTCTCCAATAAACATCTATTCACTTACAAGCTGCTAAAGGCCAACAGCGCACGCACCACGTGGCAAAACTTTTCGGACCTCCTAAGATCCCTCCCCAACTCCTCGTGCGATCTCCCTCTTTCCTTAATTTGGGACATCTTTGATGAGTTTATCTTCCAGTTAACGACGGTGTACCAGAAGCAATACTTCTCGGAGGGAGAGTGGTCGATCCCGCAGGTGTTTAACCTACTCGACGAGGTCGTTGAAAAGACAGACGTGCTGAAATCTCTTAGTGATACATCCACCGCCGAGGAGTTGACCAACAATGAAAACTTGAGCTTTTTCAGTGGGTTTTATGCCATTATAACGAAGGCAAAGGTCAATGTTCTATTAGGCGACTACTACGCCTCGCTGTCCGTGTTGACCCCTCTGAACATTTATAAACCTGAAAAGAACGCACTGCAGCGGTCCGGGAGCGCCGCCCTCTCTTTATTCTACTACATTGGCGTGAGCTACTTGATGCTGCATCGCTACTTGGACGCCTATCATTGTTTCATGAAATGTATGAAGATTAAAAATGCCACCGCCAAGTTTGCGGAGAGTGTTAGATTGGATGCTGGCTACATGCTGGTTTGCGCGTGCGTGTTAGGTGGTATCTATCTGCCCAACATCAACATGTACCTCCAAACCAAAAAATCCACCTTCGACGATGATAAGGAAACACTCAAGTCCGGAAGTGTGGACCGCTTCGGTGATGTCTTTGAACGGCACAGCCCCAAGTTTCTTTCCGTCCCGGCGGCTGGCGCGCAAAAGGGCAAAGTAAAGGGTGTCGACGGTAAACTGCTACAACAGCGTATGTTCAACCGTGCCGTGCAGCAACAGCAACACGTGATAAAAATGAGAGGATACTTTGGCGTCTACCAAAACACCAAGGTAGGTCTTTTAGAGTCTTTGCTCGATGTGGAGGACGGCTACACGATGCTCTTCGCACTGAAGATGAGGTCCAGAAGCGTCGTCCACGACGGGGAGTCTGCCGACTTGCTTTCTGGACAGTATAAGATCGCCACCCAGTTCGACTGTGTCGTGACAGACGATAACGTGGAGGTGGTAAAGCTAACCGGCACGGGCGGGGGATCTGAAGTTCGTCTGCTCCGCAAGATTGAGAATATCCAGCGAGAAATTAAGCAGTTTAACGAGTACCGTAAAAACCGTCAAGAGCAGAAGAAGGAGGGTAGGTTCAACCACGGAAATCAGGGACGAGGAAACAGAAAAGGTGGAAACAAACGACCCAACAACCGCATGGGGGATGAGCAGCGCGAGGGCCACACAGCGACGCGGTGATTGGAATTTGGGGGGATTCCTCCTCTTCCTTTTCTCTTTCATCTCTCTTTTTCTTTTTAAATTTAATTTCATTTTAAAAAAACAAACTATAATTAGTATATAATAATAATGATAATGTTAACACACTATTTTAATATTTTTTTTTTCTCCAATAGGGGATAGATTGTCTTTTTTTTTTTTTTTGTGGACGGGACGTACTTGACAGAAGAAAGTGTATTTGCACATTTTTTTTTCCCCCTTTTCTCTCTTACCACTAGTCTGTCCACTGGGCATAAAAGTCAATAATTTTGCCTCATGTTTGTGAGTAGTGATGATGACGACCTACCGCCCATCCCAACCACCACAGAGGCGCCCCCTTCCATGGCTTCTAAGGAGTCGGATCGGCTGAGAATGTTGGAAGATAGAGTCATCGGCAACGAGGTGGACCCCACAGCGGTTGCTACCCGTGGCACGGCGGTAGAACCCGTTTCAATGAGCGACGTGGAAAACGATAACATTCAGTTGCACCTGCGACAATTGGTCCCATTTCTCTCCGCCGAATTTAGTTGTTCCTTTAGTGATGCCGCGCTGATCATTGGCGCGATCGAAAGAGGTGGATCGCGTGGGGGTCTTAGCCTAGAGGAGAAACTAAACCAGTTGGACGCGGAAAAGAAAAATTTAGAGTCCCGCATAAAGAGAAAAGATTCCTTGTGCGATGAGTTAAAAGATAGCGTGGCGGAGAGCCGTCATAAAGTGGAGGCAATTCGCAAAGAGAGTAATCAATCGAAACAGCTCTTCTCTCAGAGGGTGGAGGAAATGCGGAAACGTCTCTTGATGGAGGAAGGGAGGACGGAAAAACTTCAGATGCAGGTGAAGCGGCTCGAAATGGAGAATAACGAACTGAGAGATAAAATTCGCGGGCGTCGCCTTTAGGCTCTGTATTGATGCTACATGAATTTCTGTTCATTTTTTAGATATGGTCTTGCGCGAGAAGGAGTTCTCCCCCACCCCCTCTCTGCTTTGTCTTCTTTCCGGCTCTTCGTACTCGTTTTTTCTCTTGTCTCCCATATGTTCTGCCGGTGTGTTAGGAGTGTGTTTGTGCATTATTTCTCTTTTCCTTTTCCCTTTATCAGCAGATGTCGGGTGTGACGTATTCTATTGTGGTCCCCGCGTATAAGGAATGCGGCAACCTGGAGCCCCTCACTCGCCGAGTGTTCGAGGCTCTAAAGAAGCAGCATATGGATCAGTCCACTGAAATCATAATCGTAGACGACAATTCTAAAGACGGCTCGGAGGAGGTGGTCGCGAAGCTGCAAAAAGAGGGGTATAAAGTCCGCATTGATGTCCGTGTACATGAGCGAGGCCTCAGCAGTGCCGTTATACACGGACTGCAGCACTCCTCTGGTAAATACAAACTGGTCATGGACGCCGATTTGCAACACCCACCCGAAAGTGTGCCCACTCTTTTGCTAACTTTTAACGACTCGGTGGAGTTCGTCTGTGGCACCCGGTACAGTGCGGGGGTGGCGATTGACAAAAACTGGCCTCTCCATCGGCGTGTGATATCCTGGGGCGCTAGAATCCTCGCCCGCCCGCTGTCTCAACTGTCTGACCCTATGTCTGGGTTCTTTGGTATCCGTGAGGATGTTTTCAACGGGGGTCTTTCAAAGGTGGACCCGATCGGATACAAGATTGCGTTGGAGTTGTTTGTAAAGTGCGGTGTGGTGAATTTCAAGGAGGTGGGTTTCGATTTCGCCACTCGTACCTACGGCGAGTCGAAATTGACGGGTAAAGTGATTCTCAACTATTTGCAACATTTACACGCGCTGTACTACTTCAAATTCGGCCCCCTGTTCTATGTTGCTCTGGCGCTGATCGCCTTTATTGCGCTGAAAGTCTTTCTTTCCATTTTGTAGCAGATCGTGTCTGTTGATAGCGGTGAACCATAAATACAGTTGTGCTAAAAGAACTGGCCTTTTTTTTTTTTTTTGCTATTGTCGCCAATCTGTTATCTCCAGTCAAACACGTTGTACCACCCATTCTATTTTGCACATTCTTTTTTAAAGAGTTTATTTTAGGTGCAACATGACAGCCTCTCGCGTGGCAATTCTGATTAACAAGGAAAAGGAGGACGATTACTTGCCTTTTTTAGGAGAGAACCAGTACTCGATCTTTCCGGTGGCGTATGGTCAGTCGCTAAGGACGGCACTCCAGACTCTCAAGTGTGGTGTCTCCAAGGGAACGGTCGGTAAGATCATAAACTTGTGCTGCGGCGACGATGGAGCCAATGGTCTGAGTGCCGCCACTGTGGCAAATCTTGCGGAGCGAGGTGAACTGATCGTCTGTGGATGCAGTCAGAAGACCCTAACGTACTCCTACGACGTTCTGTTGATGATGTTATCGTATGGTAACGTCGTATTGCCACGATACTATGTGATCACTCAAATGGAAGACATCGCTAAGATTGTGCCACACCTAAACGTTCCTTTCTGCTTCTGCTCCTCTTCGCCGTTGCAGTACGAAGAGGTAGTGAATGTTAGTGAAGGCAGCGGAAGGGAGGCAGTGGAGGCACATTTCCTCAAATGGGGGAAAACCATCCTAATGGACGTACCCACAAAAGTGGAGGCGAGTGCAGACATGGTTGTGAGCTGCAGCGGCAAGGTTTACACAATACAGAGTAGTGGGGGAGAGGAGTTTGTGAAGAGCTGTGAGAAGAGTGCGCTCTGTTTTCAAAAGAGTGTTCTTGGGACACATGGCTTCGCGCGTCTTGCGTTCTACGCGAATGCGGAAAACGAAGCCTGTCTGAAATCATTTCAATTAAACCCGTCCTTAACGGCCCTAAAAATGTCAGTGCGTGATCTCGTGGACGATTTGGCAGAGTCCTCGGTCACCCCGGAGGTGTTGTTCAAGATTGTGCTTCACGAAGATTCCAGGAAAGGGTATCGCGTGTGCGCCACTCGTCACATCCGTAAGGGTGAACTGGTATTTGAAGATGAATGCCGCAGTTTCGCAATGGTAACCAGAGAGCATGTGAGGCGGAATTGGAGCAGCGAAGATAAGAAAACATTTTCAGAGTATGCCTGGCCCCTGGACTCCGAGGGCCACTTGTACTGTATTTGGGAGTCCGACCCGACGCGGTGGAGACCATTGAATCACTCGTGTGAGCCGAACTGCATTTTTGAAAAACCTCACTCGCTCAATGTGATTGCCGCGCGGGATATCGACGTCAGCGAGGACATTACAATGGACTACGCGACATTCTGCGATGCGACCATGAAACCGTTTCAGTGCTTATGCGGGTCTAGACAATGCCGCGGCCTTATTCAACCAGAGGAGGGAGTCCTGGAGTCTTACAAAGGGCACTCGTGGCTTAGGAAACTGGTGAATGTTTCTAGTATCGAATGATAGAACGATCTAGCCGATTATTGTCCAGTAGATGGCATTCTGGCTTTTTGTGTTTGTTTGTTTGAGATGCATACACACCCATACAATCTCTTTTATTCCGCAACCCCTCCCATACACTATCTTCTTCTTCTTTTTTTTTCAACTTTGCTTTTCGTTTGATTCTTATCAATAAAGAATAACACAATGCGCCAATGGTGGGCTAACCTTAGGGCAAGTAAGTATCGTGACGTTCCTTTCGTCCTCTTCGGTGTTTTCCTAGGATGGAACAGTGATTTTATTTGCTCCGTAAAAGGAGTCTCCATGACCCCGACCATTCAACCTGGCGAGTATATCGTATTTATTCCATGGTCTCTACTACACATTCTTCAGTACTTTGGGGCCTGCCCAGTGAAGGAGGGGAGTGTGGTACTCTTGAAAATATCGGATGACCTATCCGTGTGCAAACGGGTAACACGAATGACAGAGGGTCGTGAAAACGCAGAAAAGTGGAATCTGGAATACTTCTCCAACTTTAGTGTCTATAACGTGGATGAGAACTCGACATTGACGTCGGATGTGGAGTATTTTGAAGAACTAAGTCGTGCTAAGTTTCGATCAACCGATTGGGATACTTGCCTCGACAAAGGAACGGAGTCCTCGACTTTTCTCTGGGTGGAGGGCGACAACAGTAGCAACAGTCATGACTCCCGAGCCTGCGGTCCTGTACCAATGGAATGCCTGCGAGGATACGTTAAAGCTTCCATTTGGCCTTATCCTCACCTAATTCGGTAAAATCGATGCAACCCTCTTCACATTTAAAGTTAAACGACCGTACGCTGGTTTGTCCAAGTCTGTCTCTCTTTTCGAGCCCCCCCCTGCGGCCTCCGCATCTATCCTTTCACACAAACACTTTCCCTCCCGCCCCCTTTCTATTTTTTTTTTTTTTCTCTTTGCTTACAGAAAAAATTATTGTTTAAGCCTTCGCCAAAATGGTCAATTTCACCGTCGACCAGCTCCGTGAGCTGATGGATGACCCCAGCAGATCCGTAACATGTCTGTGATTGCCCACGTCGATCACGGTAAGTCCACCCTGTCTGACTCCCTCGTTGCCGCTGCTGGTATTATGAAGATGGAGGAGGCCGGCGACAAGCGTCTGATGGATACCCGTGCGGATGAGATTGCCCGTGGTATTACCATCAAGTCCACCGCCATTTCCCTCCACTACGATGTCCCCAAGGAAATGATTGCCGACCTCGCTGATGACAAGCGCAACTTCCTGATCAACTTGATCGATTCCCCCGGGCACGTCGATTTCAGTTCTGAGGTGACTGCCGCTCTGCGTGTGACCGATGGTGCTGTCGTGGTGGTTGACTGTGTGGAAGGTGTGTGCGTGCAGACCGAAACCGTGCTGCGCCAGGCCCTGACCGAGCGTATCCGCCCCGTTCTCTTCATCAACAAGGTTGACCGTGCCATCCTCGAGCTCCAGTTGGACCCCGAAGAGGCCTACCAGGGTTTCGTGAAGACCATCCAGAACGTTAACGTGGTGATTGCCACCTACAACGACCCCGTGATGGGCGACCTCCAGATTTCCCCCGATAAGGGTACCGTGTCCATCGGTTCTGGTTACCAGGCGTGGGCGTTCTCCCTCACCCGCTTCGCACACATGTACGCCGCTAAGTTTGGCGTGGATGAGATGAAGATGCGCGAGCGCCTGTGGGGTGACAACTTCTTTGATGCCAAGAACAAGAAGTGGATCAAGCAGGACACCAACTCCGATGGCGAGCGTGTTCGCCGTGCCTTCTGCCAGTTCTGCCTGGACCCCATCTACCAAATCTTCGATGCCTGCATGAACGAGAAGAAGGATAAGATTGAGAAGATGCTCAAGTCCCTCAACATCAACCTCACCGCTGATGAGCGCGACCAGGTCCCCAAGAAGCTCCTCAAGACCATCATGATGAAGTTCCTCCCTGCCGCCGAGACCCTCCTTCAGATGATCGTGGCCCACCTTCCTTCCCCCAAGAAGGCTCAGACCTACCGTGCTGAGATGCTCTACTCCGGCCCTCCTGAGTCCCACGAGGACAAGTACTTCATGGGTATCAAGAACTGCGACCAGAACGCCCCCCTCATGCTGTACATCAGCAAGATGGTGCCGACCGCCGATCGCGGGCGCTTCTTCGCCTTTGGTCGTATTTTCGCCGGTAAGGTCCGCAGTGGCCAGAAGGTGCGCATCATGGGTAACAACTACGTGTACGGAAAGAAGCAGGATCTGTACGACGACAAGCCCGTTCAGCGTACTGTGCTCATGATGGGTCGTTACCAGGAGGCCGTGGAGGATATGCCTTGCGGTAACGTGGTCGGCCTTGTCGGTGTTGACAAGTACATTGTCAAGTCCGCCACCATCACCGATGATGGAGAGTCCCCCTACCCTCTCCGTGATATGAAGTACTCCGTGTCCCCTGTCGTCCGTGTGGCTGTGGAGGCGAAGAACGCGTCCGATCTGCCCAAGCTGGTGGAGGGCCTCAAGCGTCTCGCCAAGTCCGACCCTCTGGTCGTGTGCTCCATTGAGGAGTCCGGTGAGCACATTGTTGCTGGTGCCGGTGAGCTCCACTTGGAGATTTGCCTCAAGGATCTCCAGGATGACTTCATGAACGGTTCCCCGCTCAAGATTTCCGAGCCCGTGGTGTCTTTCCGCGAGACCGTCACCGAGCCGTCTTCCCAGCAGTGCCTCTCCAAGTCTGCCAACAAGCACAACCGTCTCTTCTGCACGGGCGCCCCTCTGACCGAGGAGCTCTCGCTCGCCATCGAGGAGGGTACCGCCGGCTCCGAGGCCGACCCCAAGACCCGCGCCCGTTATCTCGCCGACAACTTCGAGTGGGATGTTGCGGAGGCCCGTAAGATTTGGTGCTACGGCCCCGATAACCGCGGCCCCAACGTGGTGGTCGACGTGACGAAGGGTGTGCAGAACATGAACGAAATGAAGGACTCCTTTGTTGCCGCGTGGCAGTGGGCCACCCGCGAGGGTGTTCTCTGCGACGAGAACATGCGTGGTATCCGTATCAATGTGGAGGATGTGACGATGCACGCCGATGCGATTCACCGTGGTGGCGGTCAAATCATCCCCACTGCGCGCCGTGTCTTCTACGCCTGCTGCCTCACGGCCTCTCCCCGCCTGATGGAGCCCATGTTTATGGTGGACATCCAGACCGTTGAGACCGCCATGGGTGGTATTTACAGCGTCCTGACCCGCCGTCGTGGTGTGATCATTGGTGAGGAGAACCGCCCTGGTACCCCCATCTACAACGTGCGTGCCTACCTGCCCGTCGCCGAGTCCTTCGGTTTCACCGCCGATCTCCGCGCCGGAACTGGCGGTCAGGCCTTCCCTCAGTGCGTCTTTGACCACTGGCAGGAGTACCCCGGTGACCCGCTCGATGGCAAGTCCCTGGCTTTCACCACCGCCACCGCGGTGCGTGTGCGCAAGGGTCTGAAGCCCGAGATCCCGCCTCTGGACAATTTTATGGATAAGCTATAAGACCACAAACCAGCGATCCTAGTTTTGTTTAGTGCTTGGAGCACGCGTCAAGTTTCATTTTCTCTTTTTCATTTTTTTCATTTTTTTCGTTCTTTGTTAAATAATTCCCTAACTTTTTAATATAATAAAAATTTCTAACTGTCAAAGCACACTTTCAAGCCACTCTAATACGTTTGTTCGTGAAGGTTACTCCCGAAAGACATCACTGGTTTCGAACCGAACATGGAATTTTTGTGACCATACTGTCTTTCCCCCTCTCTCTCCCTCTCTCTTTTCTATCTGCGAACATTGTTGAAAGAAAAAATTATTGTTTAAGCCTTCGCCAAAATGGTCAATTTCACCGTCGACCAGCTCCGTGAGCTGATGGATGACCCCCAGCAGATCCGTAACATGTCTGTGATTGCCCACGTCGATCACGGTAAGTCCACCCTGTCTGACTCCCTCGTTGCCGCTGCTGGTATTATGAAGATGGAGGAGGCCGGCGACAAGCGTCTGATGGATACCCGTGCGGATGAGATTGCCCGTGGTATTACCATCAAGTCCACCGCCATTTCCCTCCACTACGATGTCCCCAAGGAAATGATTGCCGACCTCGCTGATGACAAGCGCAACTTCCTGATCAACTTGATCGATTCCCCCGGGCACGTCGATTTCAGTTCTGAGGTGACTGCCGCTCTGCGTGTGACCGATGGTGCTGTCGTGGTGGTTGACTGTGTGGAAGGTGTGTGCGTGCAGACCGAAACCGTGCTGCGCCAGGCCCTGACCGAGCGTATCCGCCCCGTTCTCTTCATCAACAAGGTTGACCGTGCCATCCTCGAGCTCCAGTTGGACCCCGAAGAGGCCTACCAGGGTTTCGTGAAGACCATCCAGAACGTTAACGTGGTGATTGCCACCTACAACGACCCCGTGATGGGCGACCTCCAGATTTCCCCCGATAAGGGTACCGTGTCCATCGGTTCTGGTTACCAGGCGTGGGCGTTCTCCCTCACCCGCTTCGCACACATGTACGCCGCTAAGTTTGGCGTGGATGAGATGAAGATGCGCGAGCGCCTGTGGGGTGACAACTTCTTTGATGCCAAGAACAAGAAGTGGATCAAGCAGGACACCAACTCCGATGGCGAGCGTGTTCGCCGTGCCTTCTGCCAGTTCTGCCTGGACCCCATCTACCAAATCTTCGATGCCTGCATGAACGAGAAGAAGGATAAGATTGAGAAGATGCTCAAGTCCCTCAACATCAACCTCACCGCTGATGAGCGCGACCAGGTCCCCAAGAAGCTCCTCAAGACCATCATGATGAAGTTCCTCCCTGCCGCCGAGACCCTCCTTCAGATGATCGTGGCCCACCTTCCTTCCCCCAAGAAGGCTCAGACCTACCGTGCTGAGATGCTCTACTCCGGCCCTCCTGAGTCCCACGAGGACAAGTACTTCATGGGTATCAAGAACTGCGACCAGAACGCCCCCCCTCATGCTGTACATCAGCAAGATGGTGCCGACCGCCGATCGCGGGCGCTTCTTCGCCTTTGGTCGTATTTTCGCCGGTAAGGTCCGCAGTGGCCAGAAGGTGCGCATCATGGGTAACAACTACGTGTACGGAAAGAAGCAGGATCTGTACGACGACAAGCCCGTTCAGCGTACTGTGCTCATGATGGGTCGTTACCAGGAGGCCGTGGAGGATATGCCTTGCGGTAACGTGGTCGGCCTTGTCGGTGTTGACAAGTACATTGTCAAGTCCGCCACCATCACCGATGATGGAGAGTCCCCCTACCCTCTCCGTGATATGAAGTACTCCGTGTCCCCTGTCGTCCGTGTGGCTGTGGAGGCGAAGAACGCGTCCGATCTGCCCAAGCTGGTGGAGGGCCTCAAGCGTCTCGCCAAGTCCGACCCTCTGGTCGTGTGCTCCATTGAGGAGTCCGGTGAGCACATTGTTGCTGGTGCCGGTGAGCTCCACTTGGAGATTTGCCTCAAGGATCTCCAGGATGACTTCATGAACGGTTCCCCGCTCAAGATTTCCGAGCCCGTGGTGTCTTTCCGCGAGACCGTCACCGAGCCGTCTTCCCAGCAGTGCCTCTCCAAGTCTGCCAACAAGCACAACCGTCTCTTCTGCACGGGCGCCCCTCTGACCGAGGAGCTCTCGCTCGCCATCGAGGAGGGTACCGCCGGCTCCGAGGCCGACCCCAAGACCCGCGCCCGTTATCTCGCCGACAACTTCGAGTGGGATGTTGCGGAGGCCCGTAAGATTTGGTGCTACGGCCCCGATAACCGCGGCCCCAACGTGGTGGTCGACGTGACGAAGGGTGTGCAGAACATGAACGAAATGAAGGACTCCTTTGTTGCCGCGTGGCAGTGGGCCACCCGCGAGGGTGTTCTCTGCGACGAGAACATGCGTGGTATCCGTATCAATGTGGAGGATGTGACGATGCACGCCGATGCGATTCACCGTGGTGGCGGTCAAATCATCCCCACTGCGCGCCGTGTCTTCTACGCCTGCTGCCTCACGGCCTCTCCCCGCCTGATGGAGCCCATGTTTATTGTGGACATCCAGACCGTTGAGACCGCCATGGGTGGTATTTACAGCGTCCTGACCCGCCGTCGTGGTGTGATCATTGGTGAGGAGAACCGTCCTGGTACCCCCATCTACAACGTGCGTGCCTACCTGCCCGTCGCCGAGTCCTTTGGTTTCACCGCCGATCTCCGCGCCGGAACTGGCGGTCAGGCCTTCCCCCAGTGCGTCTTTGACCACTGGCAGGAGTACCCCGGTGACCCGCTCGATGGCAAGTCCCTGGCTTTCACCACCGCCACCGCGGTGCGTGTGCGCAAGGGTCTGAAGCCCGAGATCCCGCCTCTGGACAACTTTATGGACAAGCTATAAGACCACAAACCAGCGATCCTAGTTTTGTTTAGTGCTTGGAGCACGCGTCAAGTTTCATTTTTTCTTTTTCATTTTTTTCGTTCTTTGTTAAATAATTCCCTAACTTTTTAATATAATAAAAATTTCTAACTGTCAAAGCACACTTTCAAGCCACTCTAATACGTTTGTTCGTGAAGGTTACTCCCGAAAGACATCACTGGTTTCGAACCGAACACGGAAATTTTTGTGACCATACTGTCTTTCCCCCTCTCTCTCCCTCTCTCTTTTCTATCTGCGAACATCGCTGAAAGAAAAAATTATTGTTTAAGCCTTCGCCAAAATGGTCAATTTCACCGTCGACCAGCTCCGTGAGCTGATGGATGACCCCCAGCAGATCCGTAACATGTCTGTGATTGCCCACGTCGATCACGGTAAGTCCACCCTGTCTGACTCCCTCGTTGCCGCTGCCGGTATTATGAAGATGGAGGAGGCCGGCGACAAGCGTCTGATGGATACCCGTGCGGATGAGATTGCCCGTGGTATTACCATCAAGTCCACCGCCATTTCCCTCCACTACGATGTCCCCAAGGAAATGATTGCCGACCTCGCTGATGACAAGCGCAACTTCCTGATCAACTTGATCGATTCCCCCGGGCACGTCGATTTCAGTTCTGAGGTGACTGCCGCTCTCCGTGTGACCGATGGTGCTGTCGTGGTGGTTGACTGTGTGGAAGGTGTGTGCGTGCAGACCGAAACCGTGCTGCGCCAGGCCCTGACCGAGCGTATCCGCCCCGTTCTCTTCATCAACAAGGTTGACCGTGCCATCCTCGAGCTCCAGTTGGACCCCGAAGAGGCCTACCAGGGTTTCGTGAAGACCATCCAGAACGTTAACGTGGTGATTGCCACCTACAACGACCCCGTGATGGGCGACCTCCAGATTTCCCCCGATAAGGGTACCGTGTCCATCGGTTCTGGTTACCAGGCGTGGGCGTTCTCCCTCACCCGCTTCGCACACATGTACGCGGCTAAGTTTGGCGTGGATGAGATGAAGATGCGCGAGCGCCTGTGGGGTGACAACTTCTTTGATGCCAAGAACAAGAAGTGGATCAAGCAGGACACCAACTCCGATGGCGAGCGTGTTCGCCGTGCCTTCTGCCAGTTCTGCCTAGACCCCATCTACCAAATCTTCGATGCCTGCATGAACGAGAAGAAGGACAAGATTGAGAAGATGCTCAAGTCCCTCAACATCAACCTCACCGCTGATGAGCGCGACCAGGTCCCCAAGAAGCTCCTCAAGACCATCATGATGAAGTTCCTCCCTGCCGCCGAGACCCTCCTTCAGATGATCGTGGCTCACCTTCCTTCCCCCAAGAAGGCTCAGACCTACCGTGCTGAGATGCTCTACTCCGGCCCTCCTGAGTCCCACGAGGACAAGTACTTCATGGGTATCAAGAACTGCGACCAGAACGCCCCCCTCATGCTGTACATCAGCAAGATGGTGCCCACCGCCGATCGCGGGCGCTTCTTCGCCTTTGGTCGTATTTTCGCCGGTAAGGTCCGCAGTGGCCAGAAGGTGCGCATCATGGGTAACAACTACGTGTACGGAAAGAAGCAGGATCTGTACGACGACAAGCCCGTTCAGCGTACTGTGCTCATGATGGGTCGTTACCAGGAGGCCGTGGAGGATATGCCTTGCGGTAACGTGGTCGGCCTTGTCGGTGTTGACAAGTACATTGTCAAGTCCGCCACCATCACCGATGATGGAGAGTCCCCCTACCCTCTCCGTGATATGAAGTACTCCGTGTCCCCTGTCGTCCGTGTGGCTGTGGAGGCGAAGAACGCGTCCGATCTGCCCAAGCTGGTGGAGGGCCTCAAGCGTCTCGCCAAGTCCGACCCTCTGGTCGTGTGCTCCATTGAGGAGTCCGGTGAGCACATTGTTGCTGGTGCCGGTGAGCTCCACTTGGAGATTTGCCTCAAGGATCTCCAGGATGACTTCATGAACGGTTCCCCGCTCAAGATTTCCGAGCCCGTGGTGTCTTTCCGCGAGACCGTCACCGAGCCGTCTTCCCAGCAGTGCCTCTCCAAGTCTGCCAACAAGCACAACCGTCTCTTCTGCACGGGCGCCCCTCTGACCGAGGAGCTCTCGCTCGCCATCGAGGAGGGTACCGCCGGCTCCGAGGCCGACCCCAAGACCCGCGCCCGTTATCTCGCCGACAACTTCGAGTGGGATGTTGCGGAGGCCCGTAAGATTTGGTGCTACGGCCCCGATAACCGCGGCCCCAACGTGGTGGTCGATGTGACGAAGGGTGTGCAGAACATGAACGAAATGAAGGACTCCTTTGTTGCCGCGTGGCAGTGGGCCACCCGCGAGGGTGTTCTCTGCGACGAGAACATGCGTGGTATCCGTATCAATGTGGAGGATGTGACGATGCACGCCGATGCGATTCACCGTGGTGGTGGTCAAATCATCCCCACTGCGCGCCGTGTCTTCTACGCCTGCTGCCTCACGGCCTCTCCCCGCCTGATGGAGCCCATGTTTATGTGGACATCCAGACCGTTGAGACCGCCATGGGTGGTATTTACAGCGTCCTGACCCGCCGTCGTGGTGTGATCATTGGTGAGGAGAACCGTCCTGGTACCCCCATCTACAACGTGCGTGCCTACCTGCCCGTCGCCGAGTCCTTCGGTTTCACCGCCGATCTCCGCGCCGGAACTGGCGGTCAGGCCTTCCCCCAGTGCGTCTTTGACCACTGGCAGGAGTACCCCGGTGACCCGCTCGATGGCAAGTCCCTGGCTTTCACCACCGCCACCGCGGTGCGTGTGCGCAAGGGTCTGAAGCCCGAGATCCCGCCTCTGGACAACTTTATGGACAAGCTATAAGACCACAAACCAGCGATCCTAGTTTTGTTTAGTGCTTGGAGCAACCAGTAATTTTTTTATTTTATTGTTTTGTTTTTGTTTTTGTGTGTCTCTTTGAGTCCAAGTTTTTTCGTTTTAAAGAACACCTAAAAAAGTTTAATAATACTAATTCCCTAATTACCTAAGAATCTGTTTTTTTTTTTTTTTTTGTTGGCTTGCTTTGAGGATATACTCTACGTCATCAGTGGTTTTCTGCGGAGTATGAATTCTCTGTTCTTTCCTGTCTTGTTCGACTAGTTCAGATCCATTAGTCCCCTATTCCTACTAGGTCACCGTTGCATCGGTTTCACCCATGAACACCCCCCACTATTCGCGCATTAAGGAGAATCCTGAAACCATTAATGCAATTACGGGTCGTAGTATTTATTACGGGATGCGCCCGTGGCGGTGTGATGATCGGTTTCAAGACTGGTTAAAGTCCTTCACACTTCTGGATTCGCCAGGGGTACAGTATGCACAGCTTAGAACGCTGTATGAATGCGCGTGGTCTGACCCTGGCAAGGAACCTCTCGACAATTACGTTAGACTGGGAAGAAGTGAGGTGATGTATTACGTGGAAAGGTACAAGAGCAAAATGATGCGGGTGGGGATGTGGGAAACGTACCCGTACGATCAAAATGCTGTTCGGCGTATTGCAGAGGAGGATGGCGTGAAGATGCGGGTGTGGCGCCACCAAAAGGAGTTAGAGTTGGAGTCGAAATCATCGAAGGTGGATGACGCGATTCACGAAAATATTTTTTCCAAAAAGGAAAAGTAGGGGCGCTATTGGATAAGATCACACACAATTTGGTGCCTCTAGGCGGCTGATTCTCTCTCTCCTTTTTTTTTTTTTAAATTCTCACACAATTGACCTTCAGCTGGATTATAAGCTAATCTCTTGTCTGAGCAGGTCGTATAAACCACGGACGACTACCTTTTTCTTTTATTATTTTTCCTTTTTTTGTTTACTGTTCTTGCTTGTCTGGTGAAGATCACACACACCTATACACCTATTTTCCTTTTTTTTTTTTTAAATAAAGTTACTTTTCCAAAAGTTTCAATGTTTGCCCCCGTCTATTTTTAGACTAGCTGCCCCTCCGCTTCCCGCCAAAAATAAAGTGCGGCTCGAGGGGAACCAATTATTGTACTGTAGTGCCTATTTCCTGATAGGACGTAGGATACCGGGTGACACGAGGTTACCTCTCAGTACTCTTCTACTGTTGTTTTCTGCTTTTCGCTTCCTTCTATTCGCTACCTAGTAAATGACGATAAACCACTTACGACGGTCTTATGACCTTACTACCCCGAAAATGGATAGAAAATATAGTGTTTTACAACAAAAGGGACCCGCCGACTTCAATTTCCAGCAGGCGGTGTCCCGTGTCCGATATTGTTACCCATTATTTTTCTGCTTATTGGCCCGCGTAACTGGATAGTTTTGCAGAAACCCATATCTTTTGTTTTTGTCTTTTTCTTGAGCGAGTGGGTGCCTTCTGTTCCGCGGTGTTTATTCTCAATTCCCCCCGCCAGGTCTTTCCTATATTTATCATCAAAAACAAACAAGCTAAAAAAGTTAAAGCGCTCGATATTAATGTTTCAGAG
Source organism: Angomonas deanei (assembly GCA_903995115.1). Taxonomy (NCBI): domain Eukaryota; phylum Euglenozoa; class Kinetoplastea; order Trypanosomatida; family Trypanosomatidae; genus Angomonas; species Angomonas deanei. The sequence goes on along the minus strand of LR877147.1, from coordinate 43,241 downwards.
GGTTTCAGCTGCTTTAACAGGTGTCTATGGCTGCTCGGCGGTGATGCTGGGGGCGTATGCCTTTCACGGTCTAATGGACAAATCCGATTCTCAGCGGACCGCCTTCCAGGTGGCGACAAACTATCAATTGATGAACAGCGCTGCCATGACTGGGGTTCTAGCGCTAAGTGCCTCTGCCTCCCTTACCCCGCGCCAAGTGAAGGTAGCCCGTGTATCCTTCTCCCTTATTGCGCTCGGGACGGCATTGTTTTGTGGAACCATCTACTCGAAAGTGTTTCTGGAGGACTTTCCCATCAGTATGGGGAAATTGGCGCCAATTGGAGGAACGATACTGATGTCAGGGTGGGCCACCATTGGACTGCTGGCAGTGTTATAGGCGTACGTTTTTTTTTTTCTTTTTTTTGACGTTTATCGTCTAACGTCTTCTATTACTATTTCTCTTTTCGGTTAGTGTGCTTCTGTTCCGGAAGAAGAATTGCTTGAACACTGGGTGCACGATCACACTCGTGCCAGCAAAAGAAAGGGGAGGATTTCATTCTTTTCACAACGGAAGAGACCTACGTACCCCCATACATTTTGTCTTTTTGTTTTACGTTCTTTCCCCCTTCCCCACAAGAGCTCGAGCGGCTTTCAAGCAAAGTTATATTTAAAAGTAAAATCACAACACTCCAATACTGCGAAAAATGGCCTTTTTAAATCCCGTCGTTCCTTACTTGCTTACCGGCGTTTATGGTTGCACCGCAATTGTGATGGGAACCATCTCGTGGCACGGACTAAAGGATAAGGATGAGCACCAGCGCGCTTCCGCAAATATCGGAGCTCACTATCAGCTGCTGCACAGTGCGGCAATGGTGGGCCTACTGGGTCTTATGCAATCCAGTTCTCTTTCTCCCTGTCAGTTGTGTCTGGCGGAGGTCTCCTTTTCTTTGTTGGCTGCCGGCACCACTCTCTTCTGTGGTACGGTCTATGCAAAAGTGTTCAAGGGAGATGCTTTCCCCAAGCGGGCCGGGGTACTGGCGCCGACTGGTGGATTCTTGCTGATGGGAGGGTGGCTGCTCATCGCTGGTATTCCGTTCCTCCGTTCATCCGCGTAAGCGGGAAATGTGAATGCTAACAACAATAAAAACAACAACCACGACCACCACAAAAAGACCCCATCAAAAAATTGGGTACTCGCCCTGAAGCTGATTCGGCTGGCAGGTTCCCCGAAGTTTTTTTTTTTTTTTTTGTTTGTTTAACGCTTGTTTGGTTAGTTCATTCGAAAAGTGTTTAGCGGTGGTTTATGATATACAGTCTCTATCCATTATCTTTTTCATATCAGTCGTATAGTTATGTTAAAGGATAATTTGCACGTTTCGCTCTCTGGTATTCGGAACTCGTTAGATTTTACGGTTTTCGAGACGAGCGGCCCTACACCTCAAAGCCCCGAGAATGTGACGCCCATACCGACATTGACAAGCACCAACCCTAAGAGCAACTCAAAAGTATCCAGTGGTAATTATAGATTTTCGAACGCCACTCATCCAGTGTTTATTGTGATCAGTGCGGACGAAAGAAGTTGTCTGACCGCCCGCTTTTTCTGCACGTGGCTGAAACACTTTTTGAGTTGGAGTGGTGAGAGCGCCAAGCTGTTGATTGCGGATCCTAACGAGAGAGACACGAAGCTAGTTCGGTTTGCCGAGCAGGAATCGGTGTGGCGGGAGTGTGTGCGACGATGCATTGGTACATCTTTAGACTATTTTGATTCAGACCCCAAACTTGGATTTGCGGCGACGCCGGTTTCGATTATTTTTGTAGACTGCAACTCAAAAGGCTCATTTGACGCGTTTCACGCCGAACTACCCGTTCACCGATCGTTTTTGATTCGCCACTTTTGGTTCGGTGAGGAGTGGCATCAGGAGCATGTCCACGACTGCGGGTATGTTAGCGTTTGCCTGCCGTCCAAGTGTCTGCGCGCTTCCCGATGTCGGGGAAGTGTGATTTGCTCCAGAATAACTAGTTTCCTCAATAGTGTTTTACCGTGCTTATGTCGCGTCTACCTGCACGAGGCTATCGAGGGGGACCCACAGGACACCCTGTCGTTTAACACCCCAATTTTCTTTACTAGACACGGTCAGTCAGAGTACAATTTAGAGGACCGTTTAGGTGGTGATCCCGACTTGACCGAATCCGGCAGGCAGGACGCGATCGACATAGGGACCTTTTTTTTAAAAGAAGTCGTCTCCAACCCGCTCTTGTTCAAGAATAGAACCCGAGAGTGGGATGAGAATGTTGGGTTTGAGGTGTGGTGTAGCCAACTGTGTCGCACACGGCACACCGCGGAGCCCTCATCGCTCGTTTTATCTGGGGGAAAAGTTAGAATGTTCAAGTCATTGAATGAGATCCACGCTGGTATCTGCGAAGACATGACGAACGACGAGGTAAAGCGGATATACCCCCATATACAGGCGTTCCGGAAAACGGACAAGGTTGGCTTTCGTTATCCTAACGGAGAATCGTACCAAGACCTTGCCAGACGTCTTACACCACTGTTAATCGAGTTGATGAACGCGCAGCCGTGCACGTTGGTCGTCGCACATCAAGCCGTTTTGCGCACCATTTTATCGTTCTTTGGCGGTGCGCCGGTTGAAAAGGCGGTTCACCTGCCGTGCCCACAACGCACGGTGTGGGTGTGCACATACAATCGTTTAGGAGAGCCGAGACTTGCGGAAATAGCACTCCCGCCGCGAGAGGGAGGGGCAGCCAAAGAGGCCACCAAGTGGTCAGGATGGTAGAGAGACGCCCTGTGAGCAAAAAAGAATGACGTCCCGCTTTTCGGTTCTCCCTTCCTGTGAGTAGTAAAATACGTTATCAAAACGTATAAAGGCGTCCTATTTTTTCCTGATGCAATACCAGGTGCTGGCCAGCCTCTACTTTTATTTTCTCTTTTTTTTTTGTCGCCTGCTAGTCTAGTCGTGAGAGTTCTTGAAAGAATGGAAACCGCTGAAGAAGACCCTAAAGCCTTCGAGATTTCAGAGGCTTTGTTTGAAACTCTTCTCGAAAATGGGTTCAGTGAAAATGCGATAAAGAAGTCGATTGCCGCTGGGTGTATTGACGAGAAAACGTGCACGGCGTGGATTCGGATGCACGAGTCCCACCCGGAGTTGAACACACCGTTAGAGGAAGGAGTGGTGGTGACCGTGATAAAAAAAAAAGTGCTGACCGAGGAGGAAAAGCAGGCCAAGTTGGCTGAACTGAAGGAAAGAATACAGAAAAAGAAGGAGGAAAAAAAGGCGGAGGAACATCAGAAGGAGCTGGAGCGCATTGAGTTCGGCCGCAAAGGCGTGGGAGCGAGGGAGGAGCTAAACAAAATAAAGCTTCAAGTGGAGATGGCGAACGCCCAAAAACAGAAGCGAGAGGACGCGGAGGCTAAGCGTAGGGTGAAGATACAACTCGTCCAAGACAAGCACGTGCGGTTGGGGAAAACGGAGGAGGAGGCGTTTGAGATTGCGTGCAGGGAGGTGGCGGAGGCGGAGGAGGCGGCACGCCGTGAAAACGAAGAAAAGAGAAAGAAGATGGAGACGGAACCTGTGCGTGCTCCGGTGCAACCGAGCAGCGGTGGGGAGTGGAATATTAAGGGTATTGTCACCACGCAATTGCCATTGGATATTGTCAAGGGCGTCTTTGAGGAACCGCAGCCCGAGGCAAAGGATATACCTGTTTTTGCACAAGCGATAAAAGACCACAGTAACCGCCAGCTCAGCGCGGATTGTCTGCAAACACTACACAAAATATTTGTAAACATTCGCAATAACCCATTCGACACAAAGATGCGGACGTTTAGCGTTCACACGAACGCCTTTTCCTCCAAAATATTACCCGTCCCCGAGGCGGTAAGGCTCCTTCGGGTGGCCAATTTTGACTTGATGGATGGGGAGAGCAGCAAGGAGGCGCTTGCGCTGACCACTGTTGTGATAAAACTAATCAACACCATACTCGCTCACATTTCTCCATGACAGCAGTTGTAAGAAATAGTGCCGTTACCGAAATTTCGTTACCAAAAAGTGAAGCGTAGTACGTACAGGGTACTGTTTTTTTTTTTTTTTTGCCCTTCTTGCCATGCTGAATCCTACCTCCATTCTTCCTCCTTTTTTTTTTTTAAATACTTTTATTAGAAGTCCTTTTCTTAAGCTCCCCTTTCCCGCTCCAAACAAAAAGATCCTTCAGTCGTTTGTGCATTTTTGTATTCTCTCTGATGGAGGCCCAGGTATCGTACGATGCCGTGGCGAAGGAGCGTGATGGTGACCTGAGTAGCGGTACGGTGCCCTTTAGACACTTTAACAATTACGTTAAAAAGTGTTTAATACAGTACTGTCTCGATGCAACACGAGAGGCGGAGCCTAGGCGCACATTCGCTGTGTTAGACCTCGCGAGCGGGCGCGGCGGGGATCTGGGCAAGTGGCTCTTTATGCAGAGTCCCCCGCTAGGCGAGAAGATCGCCACGCACGACGCGGTAGTGAAAACGAACCACTACGATGGGTTTGACATCTCCCCGGAGTCGGTACAAGAGGCGAGACGTCGGTTTGAGAGTTTCCCGAATAAAACGTGCACGGCTACCTTTACGGTTGCCGATTGCTTTGCCGAGGAGTTCTTAGTAGGTACGTTGCCGTCTCAGCCCAACTTTGGGCGTTACAGCGTGGTGTCGATTCAATTTGCGATTCATTACGCTTGCAAAACCACGAAACAAATAGACGACCTGCTGCTAGCGGTTCGGAATAGTCTCGTGAGTGGAGGCATTCTTATTGCAACAACCGTAGACCCCCATGAGTTGTCGCGCAGAGTACGGAGTGACTCGCTCAACTCTTCCCTTTTCCAAATCAGCCTTGATCAGCCACCGGAGTGGAGCACGGAGGACGGTACACTACTCAAAACGGGCACTTCCTATCATTTCCGACTACAGGGCTTTGTGGACTGCACCGAGTACGTCGTGCCCCTTTCCTACATTACACAGCAAATAGGTAGTCTCGGTTTCAGGGAGTACACCCCCATGTCGGCATCATTTAACCATTTCCTGGAACAGTATAAAAAGGATAGGAAGAAAAATAAAGGGCTCGTTTTGACTAGTGAAGAAGAGGAATTGTCCACCCTGTATAGAACCATGTGTTTTGTGAAAGAATGAACCTGTTGTTCTTGTAGGGGAAAACACCCACCCACCCACACACATACACACAGAAATATATAAATGAACGAATCATTATTCTATGCAACCACCGTTTGCGTCGCTCTCCTTCTCTTCCTATCCCCCTTTTCCCTCCCCGTATCCTAACTTCTGACCACCCTAGAATCTACGTGCTGCTTGGTGCCCGGTTGACATAGGTCTGTGTATGCATGAACCGTATTCCACCAGAAGTGTTTGAAGCTGTTTTAAAGGATCTTGATTTGAATTTCACTCTTCCCGAGTCGAACGCTGAACTGCTGTCGGAGTACGCCGACCGCCTCCTCCTATTATCCACCACCACTGCTGACGCGACCGACGATAACCGAAATGAACGAACAGATTAACAGTTTATCGAACTTTCATCAACACTCCCGGCTGCACTTTATTGGCCAATGGAAGACAAGGATGCACGATGAATTCGTCCAGTGGTTTGAGGAACACCCAGACTGGGTTTCCCCCACACACGACCAAAACGTTTTCATTCATATTGACATGGACGCTTTTTTCTGCAGTGTCCAACTGGCTAAAGCAGAAAACGCGCATCTGCGGGAGGTGCCAGTGGCAATTGCGGCCGGTCGCTACAACAGCGACATTTCTTCGTGCAACTACGCCGCCAGGAAAAAGGGTGTGGCCGCTGGACAGTATGTGAGCTATGCACGGCAGCTGTGCCCAGAGCTGCAACTGCTCGGGTACGACCTGAAATCCGTGGAGGAGGTTGCCGCGTGCCTGTATGACGTTGTGTTTAGTACGTTTTCGTCGCAAGTGAATTTCTCGCTCGAAGTATATAGCATTGACGAGGTGATGCTGGCAACGGACTCGAAAGATTTCTCAGAAATCACGGATCTCTGTGAGAGTGTGAGACGGCAACTTTTTGAAAAAACCGGTTGCACGGCGTCGTGTGGAATAGGACCGAATATTATGCTGGCGCGATTGTGCACAAAGCTGGCGAAACCGAACGGGTGCAAATGCCTGACGTGGGATGAGGTGGGGGGTTTCATGCAGTCACTACCGTTCAGTTCGATTCATGGAGCGGGGGAGAGTACCGTTCAAAAAGTGGTGAACCTGCTAAAAAAAGAAAAAGTCATTGCGGAGGACTGTTCCGGCGACGATATCACGTGTGGGGATGTTCAGTCTCTCTCCCGCGAGTCGCTTTGTCAGGGACTGGGCAAAACATTCGGGAGCAAGTTCTACCATTTAGTTCGCGGGAAAGACGAGCGTGTGGTGAAGAAGACGGGGGTGCTGGAGGATAGACTTGAAAGTGGAAAAGGCGTTCCCACGTCTCTGTCGTCGTCCATGAATTATGCGGTGAGACCGCAGTCCATTGAGGATGTTTGGAAAATATTGGGCGATCTTTTGATGGATGCGTGCCGCAAGCTGGAGCGGCTTCACTTAATGTGCTCGAGCGCTCGCGTCACCGTTCTGGAGAGACACCCTCTTCACCCCAAGGAGCCGCATAAGTTTATGGGAAGGGGAAAATGTGTGGAGTTTCATATTCCAATTCGCTTCCCACGTCACTACACCTCTACCGAGCGGGAAGAGATACTGCAACACATCCAGTCCGTCCTTCAACCACTTCTCGTGCTGCAGCGGGCGGTGAGTGATGAAAAACGGGCTGCTTCCTTTGGGCTACGGAAGGAAACAGACGACCCGGCGGTGTGGACCGTTCCGCTGGCGAGCGCTGGTGACATTGTGATCAGTGACGTACGTGGAATGACTGTGCAACTGGCCGGGCTTAAAGTGATTGATGACTTGAAGAGAAAACGCGAATCGAGACAGACAACGTTGTTCTCCTCGTTTCCAGCCCAAAACAGCAAATCAAAAGACAAAGGAACAGATCAACCGTCAGAAGTGGTCTCCTCTTTGTTTCAGCTACACCGCCTTGGATGGGGTCCCGCCTTCATGGAAGGATGGAGGAAGAATGCCTCCTCCTTGGCAGATTCTAGTCCCGCGGATAAGGAATTTTGTCATCGTTGTGCTATTTATGCGCTTTCTAAAGAGGGAGAAGGTGTAGACTGCGTAAAAGAATATTCGGATCTCGTTCATTCTACTTTTTCAGAGCTCTAGAGTGTGCGATGGATCCTTTTTTTTTTTCCTGTTTTTTTTTTATTTTTATTTTTTTTAAAAAAATATGGACAACCTCCCTTGCGTGTAACACATCAGCATTTCCTCATTCCCTCGTCCCTTTTTTGTTTAAACACCCGGTGTGACTTACTGTTCATTTACTATAGAAAACGAAAATAAAAAGACGAATGGAAGAGACGATAAAGCGAATCGGTGAGTTCTACAAAACTGGAAGGCATGCGGAGGCGGCATCGCTATTGAAGAGCGTCGTAGAGGGATCCGAGGAGGTTCTCTTTAGAGATTCCTTCCGTACAATAGGCTCCTTGTCTTTGGAAGAAACTTCTGTTTACTCCCATTTTGCGGCTCTCCAAATCATCTGTATAGCACTGTCTACCAAAACCGATTACGCCGCCATAAATGCGCGATCGATAATAGGGGAGCTGCTCAACTACGTTGGCCGCATTCACGGTAGCGTTTTAGCTACATTTGCAAAGCCAGTTTTGACCGAGGCTAGCCTTTGCCTTGCAATTTTGTTCAAGTTGCTGTGTGCCCGTGGTGGAGAATTTTACGAAGAGGGCATCCCTCAAGCTCTGGAGGTCCTTTCAAGTTTTACCGCCGCCGCGTCCGATGGGTGGCAGTTTTACGTCTCAAACCTGTTAACAAAGCGAGTGATGGAGGAGTTTGGGGTGTTCGACCAACAAGCCAAGCGACGGGGAATACCGTTGAAAATTCACCGATTGTGCCGGGCGGCAATCGAAAAGAACGACATCATACCCCATTTCATCACTGGCTTAATCCGACAGATTGTGTCTCCGCCGTCCGCCGAGGGCTCTCCATCGCTGGAGAGCGCCCTGTCTTGCCTCCGTTCCCTGCTGTCGTGGCCAGCACACCGGTTTTTTGAAGAGGACGATGTCAACGCGGACGAGTTTGAACTATGGCGCGTTAGCGGTACCAACTGGGCTAACGTCTTGTCCGTCGAGATTAGCGGAGGGCGGTACCCCCTGGTCGAATTCTTCTACCAGTGCTCGCAGCATTCGAAGCCGGAGCTTCGCAACGAGTATGTGGAACTTATGGTGTTGGCCGCCTCCTACACGAGTGCCGATTGGGACAGCGAAACAGCATCCTTTTACGCCCAACGGTCTCTGGCGATTCTTCTGGAGGTGCTATCGACCCACCTCAACCCCGACACATTCGACGAAAGACGCTTGTCGTTGCTGACGTCCGGCTGTCAGCGGTGGTTTTGTGCGTATGCAGACGACCTATCCACAAAACTCGGTCAACCGACGTGGATGTCACTGTTGGACTATTTTTCGGACGTCACATCCCGTTTAATGTCGATCGAGTGTGTCAGCAACGACAATGAATGTTTAATGTCGTCGCTCGATGCCGTGCTCAACTGTTGGTTCCAACTGTCCTTGACTGCGGGGCAATCCACACAGCGTCACCCTGGTGTGGGGGATAAGTACGTGGGGCTGTTTAAACACTTTGTGGACTGTAAGCTCGCCCACATGACTAGCGACGAGAACATCAATGATTTTTCAGCCAGTTTTGCCGATTCCCACCTTCAGTTTGTGGCAAAAATGGGTCGTGAGTCGTGTGTGGCGTCCTGTCAGTTCTTAGCGGAGAAGACATCTCAATTAATGTTGGGGTGGCAGAGTCAAAGTATTCCCCCGTTTGTGGCTTACGAAGGGCTGTGGACCGTGTTTAAACTCTGCTCTCTTTTCATAGCGGACCCCGCCGATGGAGAGGAGCCGTCCGTGCCTGGTTGCTTTCTTGCTCTGGGGGACGACGCCGGCGCGTTGATGCTCTTGATCAATATGCTGGTTTCCGCGCAGGAGCCGCTCCTCTCTCTGTCGGACAGCCCGTCTGTTTGCGGTGCATACGCAGAAATCTTTGAAAAGTTCATCGTCACATATAGCGAGTGTGCTGTTCCACAGTACACTGCCGTCTTTGACGATGATACCTTGCTTGTTTTCGCGCTCCACCTTGTCACACAACTGCTCCAAAAGTTTGCGTTTGAGGATGAGGTGGATACCGTCGTTTCCCACCTCCTGCGCTGCCTTTCCACCACACGACGAGCTCGCAGTTCGGTTGGGCTTCGTAATGCCGCTGACACGAAGGTATTAATGGAACTCTCCTCTTCCATGCAATTCAACTGCTCCTCTGTGGTTCGTGGGCGCCTCTACGCCTATTTACTTACCCATTTTGCGTCAACGTCTACCCTGACGCTGGATCAGGTAGCAGAAACGTTCCCGGTCCTGCACGCCCGGCGTTCGTCCAGTTTGCAAAATGTGTTAGAGTCTCTCCACGTCATCACTGGACTGTTTTCCAGTTTAACGGATGCCCCGCTGCTCCAAACCCTTCTGCCGATTTTCACTGACGCATCCGAGTTTGCCTCCATCTACTGCGTCGGGCATTCCACGGAGAGGCAGGCCGCGCTTTCCCTTTTGGAGATGCAAAACGCCTCATTTTTGACTTGGAGTGGTGCGCTCGAAGGTGGAGGCATTCTCCAAGTCATCCGTTCGTGTTGCACGACGGTCACGTCTACTTTGCAAGTGTACGCTTCCGACCGCGGTTGGTACACAGATGAGGGGAGTCGGACAGAAAATTCGTTTCTCATTTCGATTTCAGGACTGATCGGTACCCTGTGCAAATGGAAAACGACTCTCCTGCTTTTTTCCAGACGAGGATGTTGTCTTTCTCGGGGAGGTGGTGACGGTGGCGGCGGGTACGGTGTGCGAGTCCCTCAACGCGGACTGTCTCAACACGCCAGACGTGGTGGAAGCGGTATTTGAATGCCTGGAATTGAGTGCCAGCACATTCCCTTCCTATTTTGTACAAAGCGAGAAGTCTTCCGTGTTTCTGAACGCCATGACCTACGCGCTCGGCCAGGACAATGTCGTCGTGCAGCGCGCGGGAATTTCAACCTGTGCCTCCGTGATTGACTTTCTCAAAACGACTAGCGATGTTGGAGGCCGCACCGATTTTGAAGTGGAGGTGCTGAAAAGCATCCTTCGCGTGGTGGTGCAGAACGGGGTGCCCTCCGCGAACTGCGGGCACATTGCTGGCAGTCTTGTCAGTGTTTGTCGTGATATAGCGGACGTGAATCACGGACGGATTGGCGCTTCCTTTCAAAATCTCTCGGAAAGCTTTCCTCTGCGAAAGAAGGGGTTGCTCCACGTGTACCATCATTTGTGGAAGGCGGTGAACGGTGATGGGAGAGAGACCATGAACGATTTCGAAGAGTGTCTTTTGGATTCCTTCACCGAAACCGTCGCTTTGTGATATTACAGGTTTAATTCTAACTTGATTGGTTTCTTCCCTGTTCGTGGTTGGTGGGCAGTCGGAGCCAAAAGGGGGGGTCTAACTGTTGCTTCACACCGTTCTCCCTTTTCCTCCTCTTGAAAGCGTTCTTCTTGTTTTTTTTTTCCCCCTCATTCTATATTTTAAAAAAGAAATCCGTCTTATATTACAGCAAATGTCTCTCCAAAAGACAGCACGATCGGCGTGCTCCAGAAAGGTGCACTGTGTTTCGAAAAAGTATCTAGATGACCCTTTTGTGGCATTCTTCGCAAAAGATGACACCATCGTGAACAGCCCGTTGATGAACAGGGGCACGTGGTTGCGCACCACCGCTATTGAACAGTGCGTCTTGTCATTTTTTGAGCAGTGCAACTCCGTACCAATCCAGGTAATCAGCTATGGAGCCGGTGTCGATACGCTTTTTTTTCGCCTAAAAAAGGACCACCCGAGCGTTTTGTTGGAGAAATACGTAGAAATTGATTTTGCCGATTTAGTGGAGGAAAAGCGGAAAGTGATTGAGAAGAATACTATTTTTCCAGCAATACGTGACAGACGACGTGTACCAGTTGTTCTCTAGTGATTTGCGCCAGCCGAAGGAGGTCATCGGCCAACTTAAGAAACACATCAAGCCAAATGTGCCGACCATCATTCTGGCGGAAATGGTGTTTGTTTACATTGAGGAAAGTATTACGTCGGAGCTGTTAAAATATTCCTTGGATGACCTACTAAACGGGGGTAAGCCCGTAGAGTTCATTTCCTACGACTCTATGCAACCGAACGACCGCTTTGGCGAAATGATGGTGGAAAACCTGAGCAACATTGGCGCCGAGCTAAAAGGTATCCACAGTCTGCCGGACCCTCCGTCGCACGAGAAGCGAGCCCTCTCCATCGGGTTCGAGCACGCAAAATGTGTGTCCATGAAAAAACTGTATCTCTCTGTTCCACAGAGCGTGACCACCCACCTGAACAAACTGGAGATGATTGACGACTGGGATGAATGGAATCTTGTGCACGACCATTATTGTTTCTTGATCGCCACCACAAAAATCGATGTCCCCAAAATATTCTCTGCACCTTAAAGCTTACCTTTTCTGTTTTTTTTGCCACATTTTTTACACGGGCCAATGGACAGCATTGTTTGTTTCTCCTTTTCCCCACCGGAAAAACAATCAACAATAAGAAGATGAGCATCAATAACTAGTCGTATGGTAATCAAAAGCCCTCCAGTGTGCTGTCGTGTCGCATGACCTATACACGTCTTCTCTCTCTCTCCCCCTTCGTCGTCTACTTAGCAATTCAAACATAATTTCTACTATCATTATTATTAAACCTCAGCCCCCTTTTTTTTTGTTTTTTCTTCTTTTGCTTCTCTAACCACACGAAATCATGGACGAATTCAAGTCGAAAGGAAATGATGCGTTCAAGGCCAAGAAGTACAAGGAGGCGATAGACTGGTACACCAAGGCCATCGAGGTGGACCCCAACTGCGAGGCTGCAGGGGCACTGTACTCCAACCGTGCCGCCAGTTGGCAAGGGCTCAACGAGTTTGAAAAGGCGGCAGGTGATGCCGAGTGTTGCATTAAAGTTCGCCCCGACTGGCTGAAGGGCTATTTCCGCAAAGGCGTCGCGCTACAGAGTCTCGGCCGAATTGACGAAGCACAGAAGGCCTTCCAGGGGGCCCTGAAGGTGGAGCCGAACAACGCAGAGGTGATGGAGAAGTTGCAGCAAATCAACAATGCGATAAGAGTTCGCAACGACAAGGCGAAACCGTCCGGCTGCAAGACGGCAGAGGAGGCAAAGAACATTGGCAACTCGTTGTTCGGCGAGGGAAAGTACGAAGACGCCGCCCAGTTCTACTCCCGTGCGATTGAGTTGGAGAAATCCGACACGAACAAGGACAAGGCGAACTACTACGCGAATAGAGCAGCCTGTTACCAACAGACCCACATGTATTCTCAAATGATCGACGACTGCACCAAGGCAATCGCCATTGACCCCAACCACGTGAAGGCGTACATGAGACGCGCCATCGCCTACGAGGGGGTTGAGAAGTGGCAGCTCGCGCTCGACGACTACAACAAGGCCAAGGCGCTCTCACCGTCCCTGAGCAACGTCTCAAACGGCATTTTGCGCTGCCAGCGTGCCGTGCGGTCCTAAATGTCTTGATATGGAAGGAGAGTTTGTTTCTATTCAATGTTTTCCCAACATTTCTCTTTTTAAATTCTATACAAGTTGGATAAAGTTGTCAAGGTTTTCCTTTCCCCAGATCCTTTTTTTCGTCGCACCGTTTTTGTTGTGGTTGGGGTTCTTTCTATTTCGTTCTCACTCCCTCACTTTCATTATAGTAGTCTTAAATCATTTAAGAGGTGGCCGCAGCACGATGGAAGTGAAACGACGACTGGTGTACATTGCGGATGAAAACGAGGACGCAATTGCGGGCCTGTGCGGCACGCCGTTGAGCGGGCGTCCGACCCGGCAGACGATGCTAAGGATCAGCTCCTCGAAGAGTCGCTCGAGTGGTAAGGAAAGGCAATCGGATTCAAACCCCATAGACCGCAATTTGCTGGTGTCGCTGGGCGACTTTGTGTTGGCGGACAATGGTGTTTTGAACACGCCCCGTTCCGCGGAGGACGCACTGCTTCTCCTTCGCCTTTTGGCCGAGTGCCGCGAATTTCTCAAGCCCCACGCGAATGTAGACGACGATTCGAGTACGTCGGTCTCTTCCTCATCGCTCTACGAGGAGGAGGAGGATGGAGAGGAATCGTCCTCTTCTGATGGTTCCGTAGCGTACCGTCGGAAAAGAACCACACGGGCGAAGAAGCCCGAAATAACCGTCAGCGCGTTAAAAGAAGAGCTGCGGAAGCACAACTTGCCTGTCACTGGAAATAAAGAGACCCTCAAGCGGCGACTAGAGGAACACCTTGCCTCTATTGCACCATGCTCACCCCAACCGCGCCCGCCACGCCAGAGCTCCGAAAAGCGGAGTGATAGAGGGGAGGGGTCGGTGGCGTCCAGCTTCGGGGAGTCGGAGCACTCCCCCGTATCGCGTGCTAGCACTCAAAGCAGGGGAATTTGGGGGGCGCTTGTGGATGTAGGTTCTCGCATTTTTAGACGCACCGCTGGCGCAGAGGAGTTTGCGCCTTCGTCCCGAAAACGACAAAGGAGTACCAGTACACAGGATTAATATAGATGTTTTTTTTTTTATTATTATTATTGTTGTACTGCACTGTTGTTTGTTTATTGGAGAGGGTAAAGCGTACTTACCCCCCACGCCCCGCCACAGCAAGCGGTTCTCTTGAATTTTTTTTTTATTATTCGATTCTCTCCCTCGATACATATTGTTTTTCGCGTGGTCGGTTTCTAGTGTCACAGTTTTACAATCCATATTGGAATGAACGACGACGAGACCCTGACTGCCTTATACGCGAAGCGACAGGAAATTCTCAAGCAACTGTCGGAGGTGGATTCGCAAATCCGTGCAGTCGAACTACGTGTGCAGCAGCGAAACGCAACCAATGTGAAAGTCGAGGCGACGGCCATAGCTTCGGGAAACAATGAGGTGGACCAGGTCTTGTCTAAAGTACAGTCCTCCCTAGACGACCCGTCGGATCTGCGCGATGGACTTCGAGTGATTGAAATGTTCAAGGGAGAGTTTCACGGCGACGGCGACCCTAGTGAGCACAACCGACTGCGAAGCTGCTTTGTACAAGGGTGCATTAGGCACGCGCTGCCGCTGTCCCTTACTGCGAATGGAAGCGAATTCATTCAGCACTTGATTCCCGTACTGTCTTCGGGAAACAGTACCGAGGTAAACGACAGCGACCCCAGCAAACCGTACTCCGAGTTGCTATGCCTGATTCATACACTTAGTACCGACTTTATTAGGGTTTGCGCCAGCACGAACGGCGCGCGGGTGGCGCAACGAATTGTCGACTCCCTTCAAACCCCAGAGGAGTTCGAGGCCCTCACGTCCATCGTCGGCAAGGACGTGGTCGCCTTGGCGACGGATATCAACGGAAATCACTCCCTCACCAAGATTATGTCGTGTGAAAAGATGAAGCGGCAAGTCTACAATGATTTCTACGACGCCCATAACCCGGCGGAGAAAAAGAATAAGATTCAAAACAACATTTACGCAGAGATGACGGAGAAGTGCATTGAAATATGCCGCAGCCGCCAAGGGTGCTGTGTGATTCAGAAAAGTTTGCAGTGGGCCCCCGAGCCGTACCACTCCACTATTCTTCACACCGTACTCAGTAATGTCCAGAAATTGGTGGTCGACCCGTTCGGCAACTATGTCATACAGTTCGTGTTGGAACGACCGCAGGACATTAGTACGGAAGGGAACAGCAAGTCGTACTATGTGAATCAGATTATTCGCCACATGCTCCACCACATTGCGGAGCTGTCGTGCAATAAATTTAGCAGCAACGTGATTGAAAAGTGCCTCAAGGCGGCGGAACCGGATGTTCGTCAGCTTATTTTGGACGAACTGACAGAGCCGCAGGCGGTTGCCAAACTGTTGACGGATAATTTTGCCAACTATGTTATCCAAACTGCCATTTCCACCGCATCCAACGAGGCTCAATTTAATCAACTAAGAGATGCGATATTGCCACACCAAGCCCTTCTCCGCAATTCCCCTTACGGCGTCAAGATTGAGGCAAAGTTGACAAAGCGGCACCGAGAGTCCAATGGGAAGAGTTTTAAAAAAAGAGGGCAACCATTCCATTACAATCAAAATCCCACCTTTAACCTTCCAACCATCCAAATGATGACGCAAGATGGACAGACCGTCTCATTGGCTAATGTTGGTAACGTGTCGGCTGACCACCATCAACTGTTCCAGCAGAGTTCCATGATGAACTCGGTGCCCTTCATGATTAATGGTCAGCAAATGTTTAGCCTACCGGAGTCCCAAATATCTCAGTTTTCCGTTAACGTGATGGGAGGCGACGGAAGCAACTAGAGTTCACGGGTGCGACGGCTATGGCTGAGGTTGAGGTCACCCCCTTTTTTTTTTTTTTGTTGTTGTTGTTGTTGTTGTAGTCGTTTACCATTCTCAAAAGAATATAATATTTTTAAAAAAGATGTTTGGTCCTAGTATCTTTCAAAAAACTGCGTTTTTCTTACCTGTTCTTACCTGTTGTAACGTGTCATTCCCTTGTTGTAGAAATAATTCATAAACAATGAATAATAGTAAAAGGAACGTTTTGTGCTGTAATGGTAACTCTTTCGTGTCTTTTCCACCGTCACGCACTCCGTCCTCTATTTGCTGGTTTCCTTCTTCCCCATTTTTTTTTTTTCAGTAACTGTAGTTCCAAGAATCGTAACATAGTAATGGGTTGCAAGTCAACCAAAACGAAGGACAGCCACACTGGCGGTGGTGCGGGTGGCAAAGCGTCTCCACAGAATGAGTCTAGCGAGTTTTTAATCCTCGCCAATAAGCAACAACACCCTGTAGCGAAAAAACTTCTTGAAGAGTGGACTACGTTTGCCGTTGTCCAGGAGAAGCGACACGCCGGCGATCAAGCGGCAGTGCAGGCATACCAACAGCGCTCAAAGGACGTTTGGGCTGACACCGAAAACCAACCGGTGACACACCGATCGGTAGACTATGTCGGCAAGGTGTTTCTGGAGTACATCAGGGCGGACCTTTTAGAAAGAGGATGGGGAGGCAATTTTGATTATAAGGTGGCTGGTGTTACCACGCAAGGCTTTTTGAAGGCGAATGTGAATGTCGACACTGCCTTCAGCGATGAGCCAGAGGAAGTAGAGTGGGAGATTAAAATCCATTACCATAGCTCAGGCGCCTCGTAAGATCTGTGCCAATGCCCCTCTCCTCCACTGCCCAACATATAGTCCCCCCTTTTAGAATAAGCATTTCTCTTTTTTTTTTTTAACATGATTTTTTTTTTTGTATGTTTTTGTGTACTCTCCTGATGGTTCTCGAGTTCCGTCGCTTCTTTACAGGGAGTAAAAGTGGTGAAGTCTGTTTGTGTAAGATGTGCAAACGTTTTTTCCTTCTCTTTTCCTTTTTTTTTTTTTTTAAGCATAAACATGAATTTTTACTCCTCCGCGCTTTACACCGCACCATTGTTGGGCACGTGGGAATTATACCTGTTGTGGCGGCAAAGACGGGTCAAAAGCCGCACGGATAGCGTCCCAAAGGATTTCGAAAAAGTGCTCACAGCGGACGAATTCGCGGATGCTCAGCGTTATGAAAGTGATTCTCTGGCTGTCCGCATTGGGTGTCAGATAAAAGATATTGCCATCGGCGTGTTGGGCGTGGCGTTTAAGGTGCAGTCCTTCTTGTATAAAACAACAAGAGACGTTTTCGCCCTCCCGGAGGCGTCTTTCACGCATTGTTTGATGTACTCTGTAGCCGGTGATTTGCTGACGACGCTCATCGACTTGCCCTTCGCCTACTACAACACCTTTGTTGTGGAGCAGAAGCACGGTTTTAACAAGCAGTCAAAAGGTGACTTTTTTCTCGACCAATTGAAGTGGTTCCTCGTGCGCGTCACCTTGTTTCACACCACCCAAACATGGCTAATCAAGTTTGTCTTCAACCGGTACGGAGAGCGATTCCCGCTTTACCTCTTTTCTGGCTTCACCACAATACTCATTCTGTTCTCATTCATCTATCCCGCCGTCATCATGCCAATGTTCAACAAGTTTACCCCACTGAACGACGACGGGCCACTCTACGCAAGAATCAGAGATCTGGCCAAGTCACTGAACTACCCCCTTAGAAGCGTCTATGAGATGGACGGAAGCCGCCGGTCGGGCCACAGTAACGCCTTTTTGTATGGGTTTTGGAACAACAAGAGTATCGTGTTGTTTGACACGCTCCTCAAACAGTTGAACGACGACCAAATACTTGCCGTTCTGAGTCACGAACTCGGTCATTGGTACCATAACCACACTTTGAAAATGCTAATCGTTCCGGTGGCGCAGCTGTATGCCATATGCCAAGGTGCGAGGACTGTGATTTTCAACGAAGAAATGTACAGGCAGTTTGGCTTTGACAGGGTGGACCCCGTTGTCGGGTTCGACATATTCGCCCAGGTGTTTCTGTCCCCCATTATGCTCCTCGTCGGTTATGGAATCGTGCAATATGTCAAGTATAACGAGTATCAGGCGGACCGTTTCGCCGTCCGAAAGGGTTATGGTAAAGCATTAAAGGAGGCGCTTGTTGTTTTGTTGAAGGAAAACAAGAAGGATTGCACCCAGGATCCCCTGTACTCTCTCCTCCACAATACACATCCCGTCCCATCAGAACGTATTCGTGCAATAGATGCGGAAATGAATAAATGCGCTTAAATTGGTGCTGTCCGTGTGAAGGATAAGAATGCACTTGAGGCGAAATCTTTGCGTTAGCGGTCTTCTACTACCTTTTTTTTTTTTTTTTTGGCTAGTTATGGAAAGGGTGTATTTTCTGTTGTAAACGTGCTCATTTTCTTCCTCCCCCTTTTTTTGTTTGAGTTCTAGCTACCATGACATAGGAACACACTTTCAACGGCTCGCTTCTATATGGCCCCGTGTTCCACTGCTCGTCTTTTCTAATCATTACATTTTCTCACGTTTACCTTCTCGTGCGTGTCTTCCCGTTTGCACTTTTCCTCTCTCACACGTGGGGTGTATCGCAAATCTGGTTCGGCAGGAAACTGGAGGAAAGACTTATTTCAGTGGGTTTTGAAAACTTGGTGCTAAAATGGAGGAAAGGATAAAGCCAAGATCCGCGCGCAGTAAGAACGGTGAGGGAACATTGCTTTCCCGGTGTTCCTGAGCAATGAACCATATAACGCAGCGAAAAAGAAAAACCCCGGTAGAATCTGTGCAAACCCCTTCGGGGGCGTGGCCCGGTTGCTCTCCTTTTCATCAGTTGCGAGAAAATAAACGGTGCGCGTGAACCTTATTCAAAGGCACATTCTTTGACTTTACAACATTCCGTGCGGGCTGGTTTCGTCTATCGCTGGCATGACCGGGTAAAATCTCTCTCTGTTTTGTTGATTTGACCGAAGCGTGCATTGAAAGTAGGCTGTGTACCGCGGCGGTGCACGTGTGTCTGCGATTGTGTTTTGTTTGTCTACTGGTTTCACCGCTGCTTGAGTTTGCCCCCAACACTAATGTAGCTCCTACTTGCTCCTCTTCGGTGCAGAATTGCGCGTGTAGTCTTCTCTGTTTACTTTCCTTCTCGTCCCCCTTCTCTTCTTTTCAGTTTTAATTTCTTTGCTTTTTTATTTTTATCTATCTACAGAATATTTCAAATGTCAGACACTCCTTCTCATCCTTTAAAGAAGCGCCAAAGGGAAGAAAGATCCCCGGAGGCAAATACTGACGGAACTAACGCACAAATCTCCGGCGACGGGGGAAGTTCCACCAAGAGGGTAAAAATTACCCCCGACGTGCCAACAGATGTGACCAATGCCGAACAAAATGCCTCTCCTGTAACGGAAGATCCAAACGTTGAACTCCACGAAACGTTCGCTGGAACGCTTAAAAGTTTTCTCGAGGCTGTCGTCGCCGGGGATTTTAAGCTTACTCCATGGGTTGACAACCTTATGAATACAGTCAAAGAAAAAGAAGAACTCGTGGCAAAGAAGAAAGAATTCACAACGGAGGAGAAGAACACCATCAGGAGTATATTTAATGTTATCTGGAAGCGTGATGAAGCAGAAAAGGAAGATCCCGTTGAAGCACGAACACCAGGAGTGATCGCCGCAGTGTGGAACGAGGCGAAGACTAATGCCTCAGAAGAGAATCCCCTCATTCCGACATTTCTGAAGCGGTGTTTGCAGAGGAAACGGTTGGCCGAGAACGGCACCGTCCTCACTTGCGCAGCAGCGTTACTGCTGGATCTCTCCTGTACAATCGACGACTGTTGCTTTTGTGAGTATGTGCGAAAAAACTGCAAGAAGGAGGTGGCAACACCCTTTGGTTCTTGTCTTATTACCGAGGATGAAGCGGAGTTAAGGCAACTCAGTTGTTTTGGAGACTATGTATTTGATGAAAGCCGTGAGATTATTGATATCAAGAATTGGGCAAGGGGTGAATGGGAGCGGTCCACGCACACATTGTCTATTGGCGGCGAAAGTGGCTCTGGCAAGACCCGAGCGGCGCTTCAGTGCGCAAATTTTTACCGTGGAAAACACACGGAGCTAAAGCAAGACGACGTTCTCACCGTCTATATTAAAGTGAGCGCCGAAGGCACCAAGCATTGGAATGAGCATGTAGAAGAAAAAGATGAGGAGACTAAGAAGGGTGCGAAAATAATGCGGGTCATGTATGAACAAAACGATGCGGAGTGCAAAAGTCGCCACGTGACGTACCAATCCACCGCTTTTTTGGAGGAGTGCATTAAGAATTCCGCCACTGACGGGGTTGCCCTACGAAAACTTCGGGCCGCGCAGTGCCACGACTGGGTCTGCTCGGTTATTAACCAAATTGTACGGTGCCCCTCCGGGATGAAATCAAAAAATAAATTTAAAGCCGCTTTTATCGTTTTAGATGAAATTGGCTCATGCCCGTGGATATACAAGGCTGTCAACGGTGTTTCAACCGACAGGGAGTACATTTCAAAGTGCTTCAGGGGCGATACTTCCTTTGCCGAGGAGGTTCGTTTTGTCTGTGCCACCACGGCAAGTGAATCCTTGTTTAGGGACATGTGCTCAACACCAGGTACATTTTATGCAATCACCATGAAGCCGTGGCTCAATCTGTACGAAAAGCTGTTGTTAAATCTGATAGAGATAAACAATTTTTCTGCCGTTCTTAAACACCTTCAAAAAAACATTTTCTTTGATAAGTTGGTTCAAAATAGGCGTTGTTGCGTGTTGGCGGTCAAAAACATCCGCACGTTGATGTCCACAGTGAATCCGGCCAGCAGTACTGCGGCAGCAATGAATGCACGTTTCAAAGCTCTGAAGGGGGAAAACAAAGAAGAAATGTCAGAAGTCAAAAGACGACAGACACTCTTTAACCCCTTAGATGAAGAAAGCGCATACGCCGTGGCTGGATTTCCCGTTGGCGTTGTGGCCGCCGAGTTTAAAACGTTAAACGGGACAGCTGGATTGAATGCCGCGGAAGCCCAGACGATTGTGGCAAAAGGCATCCGCGCCTTTCTCTGTTGCGAGGGGAAAGAACTCGAAAACGTGTTTTCGGGATTCCCTAAGAATCCTCTTGAACATGGACTGCTTGACTGCAGAACCGAACCCCAGAAGGACGGTACGCGACGCGTGACCATTTCCGTTTCAGCTTCGCAGCAGGTCATGGCGGCAACCGCGTACAGTGGTGGCGCTATATTTACTTGTAGCGTGTCTAGTGGTGCCTTCGAAACGTTTTCCACCTCACTATTGTCCACATACTTAAGTGGCTACTCCAACAGCAAAACGCAAATCTAGGGATTGCCCCCTGCGAATCTTTCCACGTTCCTCAACTCCCTCACCGCGACTAAATTCTCCAGTACTTATGACAATCCGTTGGTTCACCCGAGTGTCAGTGGGGTATTGTTCCCTCATCAGATCGCGTTAAACAATACACTAGGTTCTTACTTGAGTGTGCTGGCACAGTTTCACGGTGGTTCAGAGGAGAGACAAGCCTTCGTGCTGGTGAACGGTCGTGGGGCCCCGTATGCGGATCTCATTGCCAAGTCAGGAGATATCCTGTTTTTGGTGCAATGTAAAGGGAGTATCGACATACCGAAAATTACTGTGGAGGAGGAACTGCGGAAAATGGGTTTCTCCGACAAGGGTGATGTGGAGATTGAGGCTTTGGTCAGTGCCCTCTGTCCAGGCGACGTGGTGGACGAAAAAAAACTCGGAAAAGCCATCAAAATCATTAATTCTAAAAAGGGTGACTTCCACGAAAACTTTAAAAAATGTCTCGATGCAATTTGCGGAAAAAAAGAATGGCAGATAGCTGATCCAGACGCAGCCTTCCTTAAGGGTCAACTCTTAACGAGTTTGCTAATGCGGTCGTTGGGATGTACCACTGCTGTCCCGGTGTTCATGTGTACCGATCCGGGTCCCGACAAGGTAAAGGAGAACCTGAAGGATTTGGTTGAAAGTCATAAGGTAAACTCCTTTGGGTGGAATGACCCGGCCGCACTCCTCTTCGTCGGTGGTGGGATTGAACGGTCCATAATCGTCAAAGATCGTTTTGGGGAAAAAAAAAAAATAGGTCCGTATTAACCTTATTTGCGACTTCACAACATTGCATAGGGGCTGTTTCGTTAATTGACCGAAGTGTTCATTGAAAGTAGGCTGTGTGCCGCGGCGGTGCACGAGGGGTTGTGCCCGCGATTGTTTTTTGTCTGTTGGTTTCACCGCTGCTGGAGTCTGCTCGCAACACTAATGTGGGTCCTATTTGTTCCTCTTCGGTACAGAATTTCACTTGTGGTCTTCTCTGTTTACTTTCTTTCTCGTCCCCCTTCTCTTCTTTTCAGTTTCAGTTTCTTTGCCTTTTTATTTTCACTATTATTATTATTATTATTATTATTATTTTACATATATATCTTCAGAATATTTAAAATGTCAGATACTCTTCATAATGCGCCAGCAGATGCTACTTCTGTCGAAGCTAAATCGCTCGACCCCTTAACGGGAAATCCAAATTATGTCACGGAAACGTTTGACGGAACTCTCGCTCGTTTGGGAGAGCCGTCTGTTAACAGCAAGTTCGGCGTCCCTCGGTGGGTTCTCAATTTGGTCGAGACCACAAAAGTGAAGGCTAAACTGGTGGTAAAAAAGGAAGATTTCTCGGATGAGGATAAAGGGATCATCGTGAGGATTTTTAACGTCATCCAGACACAGACCGGTATTGAAAGACTATCTCAGCGAGATGATTTGGAAAAGAGAAGTCCTTCTTACTTTGCCTCCACGTGGAGCGAGGTAAAGCGTGATAACAACAATATCACGGACGGACGAGCCCTGATGGCGGAATTTCTGCGTCGCTCTGTGTCATTAAACAGTATAGACCCCAACAACAACGCCCTCATCTGTTGTGCAGCAATGCTGCTGGACCTCTCCTGTACCGTTGACGAGCCCTGCTTTTGTGACTACGTGCGGAGATTCTTCTACGATGATACCGGTAAACGCTTTGGTTGTTGCCTCATAACGAACGCACATGAAGAGCTAAAGCACCAATCCGGAGATTTTGTTGATGAAACAGCCGACGAGATCGAACAAATCAAGGATTGGACGGTGGGGGAGTTGGCGAGGTCAACCAACACGCTCTCTATTGGCGGCGAAAGTGGCTCTGGTAAGACCCGAGCTGCCCTTCAGTGTGCAAACTTTTACAGCGTAGGTGTCGGGGGGGTAAGGGAAGAGGACGTCCTTACCGTCTACATTAAACTGAGCGAGACAATCGTCAAGCACTGGAATACGGACGTTGAGAACACAGATGCTACTACTCGGAATGCTGCGAAAGCCATGCAAAGGATGTATGAAAAAAATGATGGGGTATACAAGTATCTCTACGAGACGTACCAATCCAACGCTTTTTTGGAGGAGTGCATTAGGAATTCCACCACCGAGAAGAATGACCTGCGATACCTTCGAGCCGCGCAGTGCCACGACTGGCTATGCAAGATTATTAAAGAGAGCGTTTGCTTCGTCAATGGGTTGAAGTCGAAGAATAAATTTAAAGCCGCTTTCGTCGTTCTTGACGAAATCGCCGTGTGCCCTTGGATATACAAGGCTGTCAATGGTAATTCGATCGACTTGGACTACATCTCAAAGTTCTTCAAAGATGATACAAGTTTTACCGAAAAGCTTCGGTTTGTCTGTGCCACTACGGCGACCGAGTCCATATTTAGGGAGATGTGCAGCTCTCCGGGTGACTTTCACGCGGTGACCATGAAGCCGTCTTTCGGTTTGTACAATAAACTGTTGGAGAAGAAAGTACGGAACGAAGTTATACGTAATCTTCTTCGCCCCCTTAAGGACCATGAGTTTTTTAATAACCTGGTTAAAAACAGACGTTGCAGCGTACTGATGGTAAATAGAATTTGTGTCTTTACTCCCTTTATCAATCCGGTAACCAACAGCGCGGTGGCCATGAATAACTGTCAAGAAGAAAGGAGAGCTCATAAGACTAAGAAAAACCTACCAGCTATACTCTTCAACTTATCTGAGGTGGAAAACGTGTACGCCTGGGCGGGATTTCTGGTTGCTGAGGTCGCCGCCAAGTACAAAAGTATGAACGGAACAGCTGAAATGGAGGCTCCCCTAGCCGAGGAGATTGTGGCAAAAGGCATCCGCGCCTTTCTCTGTTGCGAGGAGAAAGATTTCGAAAAGGTGTTTTCGGGATTCCCTAGGAATCCTCTCAAACTGGGACTATTTGACTGCAGAACAGATCCCCGGGGGGGCGCTAAGCGAGAAGTGGTAATATCCGTTTCGACTGCACAGCAGGTTATGGCCGCCACCACGTACGGCAGCGGTACTATCTTCGCGACAAACATCACCGGTGGGGCGTTTGAGGTATTTTCGGCCTCCATCTTTTCGCTCTATTTGAGCGGATACTCCACAGACTGTGCCGAGAAAGTGGACAGCGAAAAAAAAATCAAGGGATTGCCCCCTGCGAATCTTTCCACGTTCCTCAACTCCGTCAGTAAGGTAAAAGTGAAAGATACTTACCACAATCCGTTGGCTCACCCGAGCGTCAAGGGGGTATTGTTTGCGTCTCACAGGGTGGCGGTAAGCGAATCATTAGGTTCTTATTTGAGTGTGCTGGCACAGTTTCACCGTTGTACAGATAAAGACGCAAGTAAAGATCAAGCCTTTGTGCTTGTAAATGCCCGAAATGCGCCATACGCGGATCTTGTCGCCAAGTCAGGAGACATCCTGTTTTTGGTGCAGTGTAAGTCTAGCGTCGACATACCGAAATTTACTATCGAGAAGGAACTGCGAAAAATGGGTTTCTCCGACAAGGATGATGTGGAGATCGAGGCTTTGGTCGATGCCCTCTTTCAAGGCGACGTGGTGGACGAAGAAAAACTCGAAACAGCCATCAAAATCATTAATTCTAAAGAGGGTATTTTCCGCCAAAAGTTTCAAAAATGTCTCACAGAAATTTGCGGAAAAAACGAGCAAGTGACCGCAGACACAGGAGAACAGCTAGAGGCGGAGAGCGTGGCAAATGCGCAACATGCGGGTGTGCAGCCAGCGGTGCAAAATGAAGTCATCGAAGGGGCAGGGGGGAGGGCGGATGGGGTTTGTGCGGATCCAGAGTCAGGACACAGTGAAGGCGAAAATGGTGGGGAAGCAACGACTACTACGGCCGGAGAAGATGCTGATGCGGCAGATAAGCAGGAGGAAGCTGACGCAGAGGCTGCCTTGCTTAAGGGTAAACTCTTAACGGGTTTGTTGATGCGGTCTTTGGGATGTACTATTGCCGTCCCGGTGTTCATGTGTACCGCTAAGGGTACCGACGAGGCAAAGCAAAAGCTGGGGGAGGCTGTCCAGAACTGCTCTGTGGACTCCTTCGGGTGGAATGACCCGGCTGCACTTATCTTCGTGGGTGGGGGGATTGAGCGAACGGTGGAAATCGATGATTCTCCCACCGCCCTCCCAGAAATTGACAACACTGACAAAGGTAAAACGCCCAGCAGTAGCCTCGGAAAAAGGGAGAGAGAACTCGCCGTCGATGACTCCCCGCAGAAGAGGTTGAAACCGTAAAAATGAACATACGGGACCGTTTTCGTTTATTGATTAAGGTGCGGCGGTTTCTATTTCGTCACGGTTATGTGGCGTCTCCGCACATTTTTACTTTCAGAACGTCTACTACAGAGCAATAAAGTTAACAAGATGGTTTTTCTGTTTCTAGAATTACTATTTCAGAGTATCTTTTTTTTTTTTCACCATAAATATATACCGCAACCTTTTTTTTCTTCATTATTTCAGATACTTTTTTTTTTTTCCCCGCGCCGCCCCCTGTGGGACAGCAGTTTTTGTGACGGTGACTTCTGATGTGACCTTACAAACGAGAATTATCCATGCCCTTCTTTCTTTCTCTTTTTTCTTTTGCGCGTAGGGCGAGGTTAACAAGGATACGTCATGTCTGGTATGTCGTTGTCAATGGAATGATTGCGGCTGTGAGGTCGTTCATCGGTTGGCGGTGGGTGGGATGGTTTGAGAACCCCTTGCTCACTCTATTGCTCTCACACCGGCGGCGGGTGCGCGCTGTCGTGATCTATGAAACGACGATTTCCCAATGACTGGCTGCGCACAGGAGCGTAGAATGGATTGCGCTGCTAAGTCTGTCGGCTGAAGTGGTGAGTTTGTGTCATTTTATTTAGGGTTAGGGGATTCCTGTCATTTGTGCCCAAAGGATTTGCCTGGTTTATAGGAAACCCGTTTTCTAGAGTGAAGCATGGGGTTTCCTAATGGATTGTACGGACGACAGCTACGGACCTCTGAGGCGCGCTGCTTTGCTTTGAACCGGTCTGTTGGCTTCACTGCTCGAAATGCTCTCTTTATTGATGGATGCTTCTTGCGTGAACTCTTTTTTCTTCTTGCGCCAGTTACATCTTCAAAGAAATGACGTCTCTCCCTCATTCTTTTTCATCTCATGTGCAGTTTCGTATTATTGCTAACTAATTATAATTTTTTTTTTTTTTTTTAATATCACCTATCTACCATGCTGTCGGTCAGACGTTTTGCCGCGGTGGCCCCCAGTTTACTACTCAGGACACGGTATACACCGCTATTTGCTTTTCGCGCAGTTACCACAGGGGGAGGCCCACAAACCTTTTCCACCGGCAAAAATATGGCGATGGGAAAGGCTAAAAAACTCGACAAGGCTAAAAAACTCGACAAGGCTAAAAAAGTCGACAAGGCTAAAAAAATCGACAAAGCTAAAAAACTCCACAAGTCTACGAGTCCCGATCGTATTAAGCAGGTGAAGCGTACGGCGACCCCTGAAGAAGAGACCCCCCTCCTAACACTTGAGCGGTTGAAAGGAGCGGACGCCGGAAGTGAGTTTACCGTTCCTCCGTGGGTTGACAGACTTATGAGAACGGCCAAAGATATAAGAAAACTCGTGGTAAAGAAGGAAGAATTCACAAAGGATGAGGATAATACCATCATGAGTATATTTAATACTATTTTGAAGTGTGATGAAGGAGAAAAGGAAGGTAATGTTCGTGTACCATCACCAGGAGTGATCACCGAAGAGTGGAACAGTGCAAAACGTGATAATAAGGGGGATCCAGTTACTTACCCCCTTATTCCGACATTTCTGGAGGGGTGTTTACAGGGGAAACGGTTGGTCGAGAACGACGAAATGCTGGTCTGTGCGGCAGCGTTACTGCTGGACCTCTCGTGCGTCATTCAGGACTTTGGCGAGTACGTGAGAAGTACGTACTAGACATATTTGGGTGCTGTGTAATAACGAATGCCACTGATCAGTTGGATACGCCGTCTGGAAAGTTCATCACGGATCTTAGTACTGAAATGCAGCATATTAAAAACTGGGCCAATGGTGAGGGTAGTGCGTGGCACACGCTCTCGATTGGAGGGGAGAGCGGGTCCGGAAAAACACGTGCGGCACTTCAGTGCGCTAAACGGCTAGAGGGAAGGCGTGAATATGGCTCGGATGATTCGGATTATTTGACCGTCTATATAAAGCTGTCTAAGGAGGACGATGAGACTCTGAAGGTCAAAAATCTGGCTTCCTACTTTCTGAAGGAAGTCGACCAGGAGGCTGCAGCTGACTACATTGAAACACACGACCTCCGCAGTGCGAAAGACGTGGGTGAGTTGATGGAGCATTCGGATAATACTAATCTAGAACACTATAGGCTGACAGTGATTTGCGCACATCTATGTTTTGATTTCCTCCGCAGAAAAATATATGAAATCACTGGCTATTCACCCTTTCATGCGGAACGGAAGTTTAAACAAGTGTTTTTTGTGTTTGACGAGGCGGCGGCCTGTCCGTGGGTATACCGTTCAGTAAATCAAGTGACGGGTGGATGCCACACATTACCGGACTATTTTCGCCTCCGCACCGATATTGCCGAAAAGTTCGAGGTGGTATGCTGCAGCACGGCAACTGAGGGGCCCTACCGCACGGAGAGTTCTTTTGACCCTGTCATCATGCGGCCCGCCAGAGAAGTATACGAGGGAATCGTGGAGGGTATGGATGACTACAAGACTCGTAAGAATTTCATTGGAAGGCTTGTGAAGAACCCCTTTTTTGGGAGGCTTGTGGAAAATCGTGGGTGCGGCGTGGTGGCTGCCGAAGTCGTAAGGAACGCTGTGGAGGGGTCCCCTGCTGAGTTGGTCACCGATACTCTGACAGAAGAGCAAAAGGAGCTGTTCGACAGTTCCGACGAGGAAGGTGCCTACTCGATAGCCGGCAGCATAGTGGCTGATCAATACAGGAAATCCAATGGCTCTAGCGGCAAGCCCATCGAAGACTTGAAGAGAATAGTGGCGACGTGTGTTCGCGCCCTCTTGTGCTATCCCAAGAAGGGGTACCTGCCTATCGTCAACGACACTAATGTTATTAAAATGGGAATGCTGAGCGTGGTTTCATCACCCGTGAAGGATGGAAGCAAGGACAGAAAACTTGAGGTTGAGATGTCCTCCGTTCAGCTCGTTCTTGGCGCCATGCTCTACGGCAACCGCTCTCTTTTGACAAAGAATCCAACTGGAAGGCCCTTTGTCCTGTTTTCTGCCTCCTTCTTCTCCCTTTTGCTCGACAGCTGCTCGTCGTCTTATTATGGGGGGAAGACGGACGTCTCTCTTTCTGCGTTCCTTCGGCCGCTGAGTCAGACAGCGATAGGAGACTATTCGGCCAAGATGGACCACATTAGTGTCTCCTCCGTTTTAGTGTCCAATGAACGAATAGAGGTGCCGGAAAAGGTGCAGACATATTTACGGGTATTACGGGAGCTGCTGAGGGACAACAATGGAAGGGCATTTGTGCTGGTGAACGGAAGAGGCACTGTCTATGCGGATCTCATTGCGAAAAGCGGTAACATTCTTTTTCTCATTCACTGCGAGAAGGACGCTAAAACCACAACTGAGAATGTGCCGACCGCGCTGGAAAAGATGGGGTTCTCCGGTAGTGACAGTCCCGCAGTAGATAGCTTTGTCGAATCACTGGATATGAGGGGGCCAAACTTGGAGGAACAACTGGAACATTTTATGTCCAAAAGTGCACCAGAGGAAGGCGAGGTCCATACAACGGTGGAGTCTTTGCCGCTGCTCGGCGGGAAACTGCTAACACGTCTGTTGATGAAGGAGTTAGGGTGCAGCATTGCCGTTCCTGTGGTGATGCACAGAAAACCTCGCAGTGCGGATAAAAAGGAGAAATGGATAAAATACGTCGAAAAATATTCTTTCCAGAGTTTCGGATGGAATGGCCCGGCTGCGCTCTTGTTGGTGGGAGGTAGCATTGAGCGGTCTGCGATCATATCTGCCTAGGCTTTTTGTTTTGTTTATTTCCATTTAATGGCTGCTGTATTGCCTCTTTGACTTTCAGAGAAAAGTCATTGGGGCTGCACGGATTGGCGTATTCTTTGACACCGAAGTACAGCGATTCCCCATAGTGAGTGCGTACTTTCACGGGCTTTTGTAGCAAATGATTACCCTCCTTCCTCCTGTTTTCTTTGTGTATTTAGTATTTAGCATTTCTTTTTCGTTGTTTATTTTTCCATGACAGAATATTTCGCAATACACGGACTATTTTAGGGAGTCGCCCCCACTTGCTCTCGCGGCGGTCAGGAGTGTGGGGAGGACCACAATAAAGGGGTACTTGGACAACTGCGGAAGAAGGCGTACATTTGAACACTCTAGATGCACTGGCAGTACTCGAGCTGCTGAGAAAAGTGCAATTAAACTGTAACGGTCACGGTATTAGCAAGTCTTGCCCTCCACGCCCCCCTACTACCCCCTAGCATAGTGTCATTCCTTTGTTTTAAACAGTTGATCGAATCCGTTTGCACGAAATGCTCCGACGTAGGTTGTTGTACGAGTGCAGTGCGTACTTCCGGGGCCGTGCACCTCTGGCCTTTGCTGCCGTCAGCCTCTGTATTAGAGGAAGAACAGAATCCCGCGAGCGCGGAACGCTCAGATGTGTGACACGTATCGTTGGCGGCGAGGCGTGGCGCTCGTTGTCTATCCTTAGAGAGGAATGTGCGACGCAGTTAGAGACGGTAGAGGCGTGGCTGACGCGACCCCGTATGTTGCCACTGAAAGTATCTGTGACTATGAAGAACGAGAAAGCATCGGTGGACACGGTTGCGTTACTGGAGGAATTCTCTGTTCGCCTTGAAAGTTGTGGTGTTAGTGTTGTCTTTTTTGGGAAGCTAAATGAAATTAGGACGCTCGAACCTTTGGGCGCCCTACTGTCACGAGCAGAGGAAGTTACTCTCAATGGATACAGAACGTTGACCTCTTTGGACGGTTTGGACGGACGGAGGTGTTTAAAACGTGTGAACTGTAATGATTGTGATAGGACAGACTTCAGCTCTATTTGCACATGTGCCCTATTGGAGGCTGCTACATTTTCCTCTTGCCCTGACTTGACATCACTGGACGCGTTGCGGTGACTTCAACACTTGAAGAGTGTGACGGTGATAGACTGTCCCATCACTGGTCTGGGGGCACTCCGTACGTGCCCAACATTGGAGCGTGTTGTTTGCCTCCCTCCCCATACAGTCTCTCTCCGACCGCTGGAAGGACTAAAATTTCTGAAGGATGTGGGCTTCTCTGCCGATAACGTGGGCGATATTGACGTACTTCACACCTGTACAGCGTTGGAGGTGGTGGATATTTCTGGTGGAGTTGACTTGAGTAGTCTTGAAAGACTACTTGTGCGTCGGAGGGAACTCATGATTGAAATCTGCGGAATGACGAGCCTGGATGCGCTCCACACCTGTGAGGCGCTCAAGGAGTTGCGCGTTCACTCCTGCAGCAGTTTGACCTCCATCGAACATTTCAAAGCACCTCCTAGTTTGAAGCATATAACTATTTCGGACCGCCCCATAACGAGCATTCGTTCGCTGAATACATGTGTCTCCCTTCGTAGTGTGGACGTCAGTTCCTGCCCACTTCTCTGTTCTCTGGGTGGACTAGGTGACCTGACAAACCTCGAAGAGGTGCGTGCGGACAGAAATGGTATCACGGACGTTTCTGCCGTCGCCCAGTGCCATTCTCTTCGGTACGTAGACGTAAGTGTCTGTCCCCAACTTCAATCGGTGGATGTATTGTTACAGAGGGGTGACGTGGAGGTGTATTTCCGTTAGTGAGGGATGCTGCAATCCCACAAACTTTCTCATTTTTCATTTTTATCTCGTCTAGAGGGTAGAGTACCCCCGTTGCGGAATGATCGTGACGCGGTACCTCCTCTTCTCCATCTGGATGCTCATATTGCTTTCCTTCCTGTGGAGGAAAGGGTGTGTCATCGGACGACTGGCTCTGTTGACATACGACAACCAATATCTTTCCCTTCTTTACCATTCAAAAGGTAGAAGGTCCTTTTTTCTTTTACTCACCCGCCGTCCCTTTTATTGTGAAACAATAAGACGTACAAAACAGTGGATGCCAATTGAGAAGCAAAATTTCGATTCCATCATTTTCTAAAGCTCACTTGCGGTCCATGTTACTATCAAGTAAATGCTTACTAGGGTTTCCACCCTAATTGGGCCGTTCATCGTTGACAAAACGTTAAGGAAGAATGAATTAATGGTTTGGCGTTTGGTCGCGAATTGCTGTTGGGAAACGAACATGGCTGTTACTTTCTCCCCTCTCAATGATTGCAAGGGTCCAATTAAATTGATTGAAGTATTTTATCCCTTTTGGAGGTCTTGAAAAGACTGCCAAACTTCAAAAGGGTGGGATCCATGGAAAGCGGTGTTCCTCATAACAAACAACTCGCGTTCAGGAAGGAGGAAAACCAGCGATGAGGGTATGCTTAGTGTGACTCTTCTGCGTGGGATTATGAGTCTATATCTAGAACGCAGACAGGCGACCGAACGCCGCCGCATTCCTATCCTGAATTTGTGTTTAGGGATTTTTTGTTGACTGCCGGAGCCGGTTGCGACGAGTAGTTGCTTTGGTTGGTGGATTAGCGGAGGAGGACAACGGAAACGTTTTCTCACGCAAAGGCGCTGAACCAACAGTCTAGTATCAGTGGTATTATCAATACGACAAATAGTGCTAGTTTTAGTGGCATATGTTTTTTTTTTAAAAAATAATTCAAGGCAAGCCAAACACGTCTAAATGTTGTCTTTTTAGTACTCGCTTCCCCATCGATAATGTAGTGATCGTGACGTCTTCCATGAACGTTGGTATGTTTGTCTGTATCTCTTCCCGTTGTCCACTCGGCGCTGCCCTGTTTTTGGGAGAGTATTTATTCAGTTGTTGTTGGATAACCACGTGTTCGGGTTGAACAATCATGGCATGGTACCAACAAGGGGTTACAAGGCCGGCGCCCTTTTATTGGGAACGGGGGGAAGTCTGCTGACAGTTGGAGGGGGGCATGCGTTTGTTTCCCCAGCATTGGACATTACCACTGGCCATGGGCGATTTGGTTCCTCTTTTATAGTGCTTCTACTAAGACCTTTTCCATTGGTGTGGAGTGGCGTAAATAAATGCCACAACTAACGACAAATTTTGGAGTCGTGTTATGACTGATTCTGTAGATCTATATTAGCGTTGAATAGACTTTTGTTTGATGTATTCCTTTCGGATTTTTGGTCTACTTTTTTTTTTTTGTTGCACTATCTGCGAAAAGACCGCTCTTGTTTTTATTTTTCACACCGTAATCAGGGTTGCCTTCTAGTCGCTTTTCTCTCATATTTTTTTTTTTTTTTAGTATATCGGTTTTAATTTCATTCCACTTTCTGTGTACCAGCTTCGAATGTTCCTACTTCGGAATATTTCCCGACGTACCGGTTACTTAACTTACTTACCGCCAATTGCCTTTTCGGGTCTCTTGTTTCAGACCAGGTCGATAAGGGAGCACCAGAAGGGAGGTCCGCAACACTGTGACAACGTCAGCGTTGCATCGACGAATATATTTAACATGAATTCTTTCGACGTGGCGCAGTTGTCAAAGAAGAAGCCGTGGCTGAAGGAAAAGAGTGAATTACCTCCACATTTTACCGTTACGTTCAGTGACAAAAAAGCATTGAAAGACATTCCCGCGTGGGAAAAATTGTCAAAAAAAATGGTGAAGAACAAGGTAGAGCACACGTTTGGCTTGGATATACATTGTGTTAAGTCCCTTTTACCATTCTCCGTACTGTTGGAGCGGACAGCGGACATTTGCCTAAATAAATGTAACTTGAAATCCTTAGAGGCGTTGGAAAGACTTCAATGTCTTCGAAAAATAGAATTTCAAGACTGCCGCGGTACATTCAGCCTTGACTCTCTGACTACTTGTCCTAACCTGACGAGTGTTTCCGTCCCTGATTTCTACGATGGTGCTAAACTGGTGTGTTTAGGGAGGGTTAAAAGTCTGAGGAAGGTCGTATTGAATTCCTGTGATATAAAAAATGTTGATTTTCTGAAAGACTGCCTCATGCTGGAGTGCTTGGAGGTGAAAGCCTGTCGTTGGCTAAAATCACTAGACGGACTGTCGGGACTGAAAAACTTGAAGACTTTGGATGCGTCTGAGACTGGCATCAATAGTATCCGTGCTCTTTCTGAATGTACTGCTCTGGAGGAAGTTTATGTCAATTCGTGTAAAAGGCTAAAGACTCTCGAGGGGCTCTCCGGTTTAAAGAATTTGAAGATTGTGAAAGCTGAATTCAGTGGAATTCAGAGTGTTAAGGGACTGAAGAGGTGTGTCGCTTTGGAGGAAGTTCGAGTAAGTAATTGTAAAAAATTGACCTCTCTAGATGGTCTCGCGGAGTTACAGAATCTGAAAGAGTTATATGCTTCTTTCAGCAAAATTGACAATATTAGAGGATTAAAAGGGTGTGCTGAGTTGCGTCTTCTTTCTGTAAAGGGGTGCAAAAAGTTAACCTCCCTGAAAGGCATTTCAGGACTACGTAAATTGAAATACGTGTGGGCCGGATACAGTGGATTGGAAAGTGTTCGCTACTTAGCCGGGTGTGATTCGCTAGAGGAGTTATTCGTAGAGTTTTGCAAAAACCTGAGGAACCTGGATGGCTTATCGGGTTTACCTAGCCTAAAGACCGTCGTCGCATACGACAGTGGAGTGTCTAGTATTCGGGGTCTGGCAGGGTGCTCGTCGTTGCAGCGGCTTGATCTGCGGAATTGCGAACAATTAACCTCTCTGGAGGGTCTGTGTGGATTACGGAATCTAAAAGACCTTGATGCAAGCAGTACTCCAATCACCAGCATTCTGCCTCTCACCGGGTGTGTTGGTTTAGAGAACGCCCACTTCTGTTGGTGCACAGAGCTGAAATCTTTGGGTGGATTGTCTGGATTCTCCAAATTAAAAACGATGGACGTGTTTATGAGCGGTTTGGTAAATACTGACTGACTCTGTGGTTGTACAGCAATGGAGGAGTTGAGTGTTTCAGGGTTCGAAATGTTAAAGTGTCTTGATGTACTTTCTACGTTACCAAATCTAAAGGAGGTTAGTGTATTTTTCTACAGCATTCCTCGTGGTGAAACGAAAGAAGAGTACTCTGTACATCATTCATTCACATTTAACGGTTTTGAGGTTACCATCAGTTCCGAGTCTCGGAGAAAGGAGGTAGTTACATTTATTAAAGCAAGGTCTTGTTCGGCTGGTGTTTAAGCTGAGAAGGGGAAGCATTGTAGTATGGTGTAATTAAAGAAGTGGGATGTTTAGTTAATTTTTTTTCCGCCTAGTAGTGTTTCTGGTACTCCACTCCTTTAAGGAAGTGGCGGTATCTCACTCTTAGTTGAAGCTGTCCAAATTGTGCAGCTCAAAGTTAAATAGTAGTGAAAAAATAATAATAAGTAGTGAGTCTTTTATCAATTTACATTTCTACACTGACATTAATGTTTTTACTCCTTTCCATTGTAGTATTTTGCGCGATGTATGTGCACTACTTCATCTTTTATCTCATTTCTCAAGTGTCAACAAAGGATCAATTCATTTTCCGATTATATGTACCATGTCTCCCAAGTGAGATGACCTAGGTAACTATTTCCTGTTGGCAGCATGGTGTACTATTTGGGGAATCCTGTGCGGTAGTATGACTAATCTCCTGATTCTTAAAGAAGTATGTTCCAAGGCTCCATTCAATCCAAGGTTTTTTATAAGGGAAAAGTTACTAGTGGTAACAACAGGCTCTATTTTCGTTGTGAGTGATTGACACGTTGACCTAGTAAGTGTATTTTCGTACTACTGTGTTGTGGTGTTAACCTATTAAAAGGTATTATCAACACCAACTAGGTTCCCGCGTGCTCGTTTTATTGTAGTACGGTAATTTGGCTGTTTTGTAACTCTTGTGAATGTGAATGTATAACATGGGACGCTATTTTGACACCTTATAAAACAATAGACTTTTGTTGATGTTTCTTTTATCACAATAGTACAAGGTTTGTAAATAAGATCTTTATGAACGAACAGGTTTTATATCCGGAATCTTTCAATTTTAGGATTGTTGCTTACCTTTTGTTTCCATTGGGGTTTGGGATGCACGTTGCCTATCAGCCTTATGATAAAGTGTGACTGGTGGTCGGTGAGGTAAAACTGGCCCTCCTTGTGAGCTTTTTTCGTCTTTACTTGTTTTTATAAACAATTCTAAGAAACTTGTAGTACACATGTGAGTCGTTTTTGTCTCTTTACTGATAGGGTGGGATTGACGCTTGGGGTTTCTTCTTGTATCCGTGCTGAACAAATGGTGGTGCCGCTGTGTTTAAGGCCCAATGTCTTTGGTGGTGTGTTAGTGTTAGTGTTAGGGTTAGCCGTTCCAAACTCCGTTTGGAAGCGGCATGACGGTGGCGCGGGATCGGAACGATCCGCGACGCCGAAAAATATTTTGGAAAAAATAAATGTTTTCTTTTCTTTTTTATCGAGTGACTTGTAGATTTATGACGTGCATTGCGATAAGTCACTCCAACATCAAAATTGTATTTTGGGAGGAGGGAAAAGAAAAATTGTTCATTTTTTATTTTTGTTTTCTCTTTTTATTTATAGTAAAAATCTTTTAATAAAATTATTTTTAAGATTTTATTTGGTAAGAGAGTTATGTCGCAAAAAGAGCCGCTACCCAAGGGGGCGTTTCCGTTTTTCGAGGAGCAGCAGACACCTTCAGAAAACGAACGTTTGAGTCACGAGACACCGTGGAAGGAGACCCGAGAAGCCCAAGAGACGCCACACAAAAGGGAGTTGGATTAGTACGAGAGTATTCTAAATGAAAATAACGTTCCCGAAAGCGAGATCAGGATACGCCGCTCTATGCTGGCTGACATGTACTATCTGCAAACGTGCCCTGACGACGTGCGAGACTCACTGAAAGAGCAGCCAATACAAACACGCGAAGAGTCCGAAATTCGTGAACTGGTTAAAGAGTTCATGAGACACCCCGAAAAATTGGAGACAGCACGGGTGCATCCTCACCTGGAGGAAGTTGAGGTGTTGTTCCGTCAACTAAAGACGGACTTGGAAGTTTCATCGACATCTTGGAGAGAGGAAGCACGTGCGCAGTTTTACGTCAAGGCCAGGGAAAAGAAACTGACAAAGAACGAGGTCATCCTTGGTTGCTGCCTCCTTATATGGGACATTGCAAAGTTTGAGGGCGGTTTGATGCGTCTTATGGCGCTGCTCTTCCTGGAAAAGTCAGAATCATCCAGGATCAAGTTACACAACGTAATGATTCTGAGCCTCTCCCCTCCTCAAATAAAAACTGAGTTTGGGAAGTACCTGGATGAGTTTAACGTCCCACTTTTCCGAACACGATCCTGCTTGCAGGACATGAATGAGGAAATTCTCCAGGAAGTGCGAGGGTTCAGTGGTGGCTCTTCCAAGGCTCCTGCGTACCTCAAGTTCTACCGAGACGGAGTTGAGAAGAGCGAGTTTCTTGGAGGCGGTATTTGAAAGGAAAACGAACAAGAGATTGCCGTGTTGCGAAGAACCGTTACCAGCCAGCAGGAAACCATCGCCGCGTTAACGCTACAGCTGCAGAACAATCAACCCACCGGTAACCGAGGACGCGGCGGCCGTGGAAGGGGATACGGCAGGGGAAATTCGACTGCATTACAAGACGATTATGGAAACCCGCTCCCAAAAAACTCGTAGGGAGTGGAGTCGCCGGAAAAACCTCCAACGCCAGGCATGAATTAAACCACATTCTGTTTGGTGCGGGATTAAAGGACGGAAAGACGTCCAACAAGGAGCTGAACACACTCCTAAATCTGTTCCAAAACAAAAACATCATCACGGTGGCATGTGTTTCTTTTCTAGAGGAGACCCCCGAGTATCTGCAGAAGATGGTCCATCTGGCGGACTACGGGAAGATGGTATTCATTCCAATCTACACGAGAAGCCACTGGGTCGCGTCTGTCCTTCGCATCCGTTCCGACGGTACACCGACACTGGTGTATTACGACTCGGCTCCCTCCCATCAGGTGAGGCGAGACATTGACCGAGTTTTCCTCAAGAAGTTAAACATTGAGGTGAAAGAACAGAGCATACAGCGTCAAGAAAGGGACAGCATGGACTGCGGACTGTATAGGTTCGCCGTCTACGCGGGCATACTTTTTAGATCACCCATTAAGGATCTAAAGAGTAAAATAAGACGCTTGAGAGACTTCCTCTCCGAGTATGTTGCAAATCCCTCCCCAAAGCCGACATTCTTGGCGGCCGTACAAGACATCTTGTACTCTCCTATTGTGGAGGGTGGCCAAAATGAAAGTGAGCGACATTCGCTCCTTCAATATTACATAGAGAAATATTCGCTTCACCTCAGACGATTCAAAAACAACCCGAAAATGAGAAGTCTGTTCATTGCAATTTCCATGATCGCCATAGCAGAGGGTAAGAAACGCTTGGTGGAGTGGACCAACTTAACGTCCCAGGCCGGCAAAAAGAAGCTTGCCTCTGGTTCTACCAACGATGTGGCGGACCTTTTGTACTTGTATGGGTATCAACCACACCCGTTCGGCAAAGCCAACAGAGAAGGTGAACCAGAGGTGGTAGGCACCGCTCGCCCAGGACCCCTGTTTCTTCAGAAAGGCAACGAACCGACTATTCAGCTTCCAGAGAGCGTTGGCCATCGGCAGTTTGTGGTTGGAGCGTGTTTTGTGAACGACCATTACGAGTTTTGCACAAGAAGTGAGTGCGCTCTGGTGGGATTGTACGTGAATAGTCCCGATGACGTTCCATATTCTGTCCCACCACCAGAATCAGGAATTCATCAGACGACGGCGACATCAGCTGTCCCACCACCAGAACCAGAAATTATTCATACGACGGCGACATCTGCCGCACGATACGAAACTATACCGCTAGAGACGGAAGAAGTGATACAAGACAACGCCATGGAAATAGACCCATCCGACAATGCAGGGACTTACCTTGCGCGTACAGATACCACTCCAAAAAAACGGTCGGGCAGGCAGTTAGACGGACAAGGACGAACCATGTGGGGGTCTGTCTGCCCGAGATTGTGGATACTAAACCCCCACGAGCACCCGTTGTACTTCAACAAGAAGGAGAGCGGGGAACATGCGCTACGCCTCAAATGGCTTCAACGGTTCCAAAAGCTACCTTCCGCATACCTGTGTTCCCCGGTCGACGAGGTGGTGATCGACATGCTGGCGAAAGATGCAGTGGCGCGAAGTTACACCTGGGCGACGTTTGTCCGCAAGTTGACGTTGATTCAGTCGGCGTTGATCCATCTTCCTCTGTACTCGAATCAGGAGTGCGGCATCGATCTCAAGACGTACCCAAGATGGGTGGAGACGGTCAAGTTTTCCAAGTGGATGCAGCAGCGGTCCGACTCGAAGGAGACGGCAGTCATCCGTGTGAGTCAATTTCAGGACTTACATCGAAAGATTCGCCACACGATGCCACTGACTGCTTTGTACCTAAGGTTAATGTGGTGTACAGCGGCTCGGGCAGGAGACTTGGACAAGCTCAAGATCCGGGATGTTTGGTTTCAAACCGGTGCTACCCGGGACGCCCAGACCACCACCCTCCTCTCGCCACAACTAGGGTCGGATAGGATACCCATCTCCGTGACGATGAAGAGAGGAAAGGGCGCTTATTTTCGCGGTACGTACATAATCCATACGGCGATCCCCCAAGAGGATGCGGATCAATTGCACCAGTTGATGAAGCACAGACGAACCAACCAGTTACTGTTTCCAAAGACCAAGGACCGGCGCGAGGAGGCTTTATGGGCCTTGAAGCAGGTGAAGGAAAGAGCCATTGTACCGTCGATACGAAAGAGCGCCTTGTGTTTTCTGGCGGAACAGGGTCTGACCGAAGGATAGTTGATGGCGATCAGCGGCCATACGAGGTTGGAAACCCTGCATCGATACCTGGGCGTTGGCCGCCAACCAACGAGGGGGGACGTCGACCTACAGGAACACGCCGCGGTCGCCCTCCGCCGCCTCCGACGTCCTTTGAACTAGGCGCCAAGGCACCGAAGACACGGGATCTAGGGCTAAAAGAGTGTTCGATCGTAGAGGAGATGATTGTCTTGTTTGAACGGGAAGGCAACTTTGAAGAAGCGCAGAGTTGGCGCACCAGACTAGAGACGATGCAGCGGCATCCCAGTCCACAGTGGCCACTACACTTGAAGTGCCCGTCCTTACTGGATATACAGAGTCTGTTACGCCTTTCTGTAGCACACAGTAAAACGATGGATATGTTGATTGAAGTTCAGAAGTTTCTACAACCGGACTACTACCGTGGCATGCGCACATCACGAACGATAAAGACCACCTCCCTTTCTATGGAGGACGTCCGGTTGGCGGTCGAGCGAGGAAAGTTTGAACTGTGTGACGAGTTGAACCGAGCTTTGGACCAGTATGCGCGCAGCAGCGATGGTGGACAGCGAACGCGGTTTGGAAGATTACCAAGCGAGTATCACAGTGTCAACGCGTTTTATGTGACGGAGCTGAAGGGACGTCGACGTCTCATTACAGAACCTATTTTGAATAGCATTGTCGACGTGGAAACTATCCCAAGAATCGAAAGCCTCGGTCGTCTAGAGAAGAGACAAGCGTTGAAACACTGCAAGTGGTTGTTGCAGATAGACTTTAATAGCTTTTATGATGCGATTCCGCTACATGACGTCCATGTACGGAACAAGTTTGTTTTCTTGGGTAAGGACCGACCGTACTACCGGTTGAGGACGCTTCCCACTGGGGCCCGGTGGAGTGTGATTGTTGGACAAACTATTACTTCCACCATTGTAGATATAGACACACCGTTGACCATTTTAACCATGATAGACAACATTATTATAGGTGGTCGTGAAGGACAGGAAGACGTGTTTGTGGTGACGGTGAGACGCATTTTGGAACGCATACGATCTGTGAATCTGGAGACTTCACCAGACCGGGATGTACTAGTTAGCACCTCAAGTGATGATCTCCTGAGCATGGCGTTGGCGATCAACACTTTTCTCGGCGAAGAGTATGCGTGGGACACTAGGCTGAAGGAGCGAGTTGTACGAAACTCCACCAAGACAGTAGCCAAGCTAAACCTATGCATGAGGAAGTGCCCCTACTACACGTGTCGAAGCTTTGTCAGCATGATCAGCTTAGTGTTGTTTGCGTTCCACACGACCAATAAGAATCCAGCAGGCTTATTCTTCTTATTGAAGGTGTATCGTGCCGTTTACACAGAGGTGAGCCGAACTGGCGGCGAGTGGGACGTGGCACTAAACCACGTGGCCCCATCGGTGCAGGAGGAGTTACGGCTGGTAATAGACTTGCTGTCCCGCAACGAGTACGCAAGGGTGTCGGATAAGATGCAAGTCACGTACGATGAGAATACGTATGACTTTATCGTTTACACGGATGCTTCCGATGCCGGATGGGGTGCCATTGTACACGATACGCAGACCGGTGAAACGACGGGGCTGCAGAAGGCGTGGGTCGACGAGTTGGTAGTGAATCGCTACTACGGACCTAGAGGCGAAGAGCGCACGACTTGGTTTAATCGGAAGCACAGTGCCCATGCAGAACCAAGGTGCATTGTGGAGGTCCTGCAGTACCTAATAGAGACTCGAGTATTGACCGCAGGTAAACGCGTAGCGGTCGTGACGGATCACGAGGCGATTGTGGCGGCACAGCGGAAACTCAACGGTTTTGGGGGCATCGGACGAGGCTATACGCTGAACCGTTTGTTTGAGCTGACCTACAACATGTTGTACACGGAAGGGATTCTGGTGGCCTATTTCTACCTTGCCGGTCCACAGAATCCGGCGGATACCCTCTCCCGAGTGTTTCATCACCATAATAGCTTTGGGGAAATACGAACGTTGGATGCTTCTGGTCTGCGTTTGCCGAGTCTCAAGGAAACATTTTGCCCGCTGGCAGAGGATTAGGTTTCGTTGACTGACTTAGTAGTAGTAGTAGTAGTAATAATAATGGTATCATCCACCACTAATAATCATTCATAATAATAATAACAACTATGGGGATAAGACGTTAGCCACGGCGTGACCTGCAGAGAGAGAGGGGGTGTAGAAGAGGACTGAGTGACCAGTTCTTCTTGCCTTCTAATGTATGTGTTTGACCGGCAGCATGCTGCCCGAAAACGGTGAATACATTCTCTTTCTCTGCTACGCTGTCTGGTCTCTCTCTGTTTTTCTTGACTCACAAGAAAGATATCCCGATGCGAATAAGGTGTGTGTGTCTTGAAAACGTGTGACCATACGCTATCTTCCCAGTCTCCGTAGCCCTCCGTCGTTAGGGTTAGGGTTAGGGTTAGGGTTAGGGTTAGGGTTAGGGTTAGGGTTAGGGTTAGGGTTAGGGTTAGGGTTAGGGTTAGGGTTAGGGTTAGGGTTAGGGTTAGGGTTAGGGTTAGGGTTAGGGTTAGGGTTAGGGTTAGGGTTAGGGTTAGGGTTAGGGTTAGGGTTAGGGTTAGGGTTAGGGTTAGGGTTAGGGTTAGGGTTAGGGTTAGGGTTAGGGTTAGGGTTAGGGTTAGGGTTAGGGTTAGGGTTAGGGTTAGGGTTAGGGTTAGGGTTAGGGTTAGGGTTAGGGTTAGGGTTAGGGTTAGGGTTAGGGTTAGGGTTAGGGTTAGGGTTAGGGTTAGGGTTAGGGTTAGGGTTAGGGTTAGGGTTAGGGTTAGGGTTAGGGTTAGGGTTAGGGTTAGGGTTAGGGTTAGGGTTAGGGTTAGGGTTAGGGTTAGGGTTAGGGTTAGGGTTAGGGTTAGGGTTAGGGTTAGGGTTAGGGTTAGGGTTAGGGTTAGGGTTTAGGGTTAGGGTTAGGGTTAGGGTTAGGGTTAGGGTTAGGGTTAGGGTTAGGGTTAGGGTTAGGGTTAGGGTTAGGGTTAGGGTTAGGGTTAGGGTTAGGGTTAGGGTTAGGGTTAGGGTTAGGGTTAGGGTTAGGGTTAGGGTTAGGGTTAGGGTTAGGTTAGGGTTAGGGTTAGGGTTAGGGTTAGGGTTAGGGTTAGGGTTAGGGTTAGGGTTAGGGTTAGGGTTAGGGTTAGGGTTAGGGTTAGGGTTAGGGTTAGGGTTAGGGTTAGGGTTAGGGTTAGGGTTAGGGTTAGGGTTAGGGTTAGGGTTAGGGTTAGGGTTAGGGTTAGGGTTAGGGTTAGGGTTAGGGTTAGGGTTAGGGTTAGGGTTAGGGTTAGGGTTAGGGTTAGGGTTAGGGTTAGGGTTAGGGTTAGGGTTAGGGTTAGGGTTAGGGTTAGGGTTAGGGTTAGGGTTAGGGTTAGGGTTAGGGTTAGGGTTAGGGTTAGGGTTAGGGTTAGGGTTAGGGTTAGGGTTAGGGTTAGGGTTAGGGTTAGGGTTAGGGTTAGGGTTAGGGTTAGGGTTAGGGTTAGGGTTAGGGTTAGGGTTAGGGTTAGGGTTAGGGTTAGGGTTAGGGTTAGGGTTAGGGTTAGGGTTAGGGTTAGGGTTAGGGTTAGGGTTAGGGTTAGGGTTAGGGTTAGGGTTAGGGTTAGGGTTAGGGTTAGGGTTAGGGTTAGGGTTAGGGTTAGGGTTAGGGTTAGGGTTAGGGTTAGGGTTAGGGTTAGGGTTAGGGTTAGGGTTAGGGTTAGGGTTAGGGTTAGGGTTAGGGTTAGGGTTAGGGTTAGGGTTAGGGTTAGGGTTAGGGTTAGGGTTAGGGTTAGGGTTAGGGTTAGGGTTAGGGTTAGGG
Source organism: Angomonas deanei (assembly GCA_903995115.1). Lineage (NCBI taxonomy): Eukaryota > Euglenozoa > Kinetoplastea > Trypanosomatida > Trypanosomatidae > Angomonas > Angomonas deanei. The sequence goes on along the minus strand of LR877147.1, from coordinate 458 downwards.
TTAGGGTTAGGGTTAGGGTTAGGGTTAGGGTTAGGGTTAGGGTTAGGGTTAGGGTTAGGGTTAGGGTTAGGGTTAGGGTTAGGGTTAGGGTTAGGGTTAGGGTTAGGGTTAGGGTTAGGGTTAGGGTTAGGGTTAGGGTTAGGGTTAGGGTTAGGGTTAGGGTTAGGGTTAGGGTTAGGGTTAGGGTTAGGGTTAGGGTTAGGGTTAGGGTTAGGGTTAGGGTTAGGGTTAGGGTTAGGGTTAGGGTTAGGGTTAGGGTTAGGGTTAGGGTTAGGGTTAGGGTTAGGGTTAGGGTTAGGGTTAGGGTTGGGGTTAGGGTTAGGGTTAGGGTTGAGGGTTAGGGTTGGGGTTAGGGTTAGGGTTAGGGTTAGGTGGGTTAGGGTTAGGGTTAGGGGTTAGGGTTAGGGTTAGGGTTGGGAGGGTTAGGGTTAGGGTTAGGGTTAGGGTTAGGGTTAGGA